>CAMTDV010001634.1:19316755-20516755 GCA_947069175.1 Scalesia atractyloides
TACTAAATCTATTACACAATGATTCTATAGGTGCATACTAAACATCATACTTGATTTGGGATTACTGGAACGTTATATGTGATAAACTCGTTATAAAACCACACCTTAACATGTATAGCACTATGCGTAGTGCTATAGGAGTAGCGCACCGCCCTTGAGACTTGGGGTTATGTTAAGTAAACTATTTCATACTAAGTAAAGTATTTTACACTATGTTTCGACAATATTGACTAGTCAACATTGCGTACACGATGGTTTGACTTGTTTATTCACATGTTTATGTGGTAGACTCGTCATTAACTTTGATCAAGCCACACCTTAACATGTATAGCGCTTGTGTAGCGCTATAGGAGTGACGCCCGCCCGTATTCTTGAGGTCATGTTAAGTAAACTATTTTACACCCTCTTCGTTTTAACGATGATGGGTTGTCTACATTGCGGTACACGATGGTTTGACTTGTTTATTCACATGCCAGTAATCCGTTAATCTTGGTTAACTAAAATATATCATTTGTATTATACACGAATGTGCATATACGCACACTTACACTTATACACTGTACTCATTCATACTTAATTACAATCATGCTTATAGGCTTATATTTCTATACGTTATCATTCTCACTAGTAATACGCTAATAAACCCTGATCGTGACACGGGACGCGACATGACATCGATTAGCGAAACGGACGTAATATGGTATGAACATGGTGGATACGCCGCTGGTACCTCCTATATATAAGTGTTAATGCCATATTACTAAGGTTTTGTAAAACATGCCATGAGAAATTCAGTGATTTCCCTGCTATACAAACTTTGATCACTCACGACCTAATACTTAATTGCTACCTGAACACACTTAAGAATGTCGTTTTCCCTAACCTCTTCCTCTTGAATAAATTTCGGGATGAAATTTCCTAAAGTAGGGGAGACTGTAACGCCTCGTATTTTAACATCCGTTCTTTTTATAAATATTATAAATCGAGGCGTTAATCATAATATATATACATGTGTATGTATATACACCTATAATTAACGAACCTGTTTGACACATCGTTAACCTTGAAATAAAGACATACGATAATATGCGACATTTTAAGAAATTCGTGTTGGAAAACGGGCTTCGTTGACATGATCGGGCCGCTCAAAGGCGCTAGATTGGGTTAACGGGCCTTGGGCCCAACACATAAACCCACTAAACCCAAAAACTATATAAATCACCTAAACCTCATTTCTCTTACACAACCCTAGCCGACACCCCTCCCATCTGCCGTTTTTCCGGTCACTGGAGAAGTTCGGCCGACCTCTGGCCACGCACAACCACCTTCCAACTCTCCTCCACCATCCTCACTAACCCTCGCACACGTACCCCTCCATCACTTCGTTTAAAGCAGGACCATATAGAGAGAGAGAGAGAGGAGCGGTGGAGCCGTTGTTTTGGCCACCGTTGGCTGCGGCGGTGGTGGTTCGAGTCCAGTTCAGGCTGCGGGTTCGGATTCGAGATGGGTTTGGCTTGGGTTCACTTTGGTTCAGGTCTGGTCGCGTCTTGCGGCAGCGGCGGAGGTGGTGGCCGCGTTTAGCAGCGGCTCAAGCCTCGCCGGTCGACACCGGTGGCGGCAGGGTGCAGATGGCCCAGCTCAGGTCAGTTTCAGTTCAGGTTGACGTGCTTCAATCCGGTTCGAGCCACGGTTCGAATCAGGTCATTTCTGGTTCAGTTCGAGTCCAGTTTTGAGTTTGAGTTATGTCGGGTTTGGCTCCAGCTCGTTCCGCTTGGTTTGGTACAGCAGCGGTTCAGTTTCGACGTTCAAGTGCTCGTTTTAAGTGCATTCAGTTCAGTTCACGGCTCGGGTAGTTCGGTTCATTTGGGAATGACACGGTTCAGCTTCGACTCAAACCGAGTCAACTCAGTCAACCACTGGTCAACTCGACACGGTCATCCACCAGGCTTGGTAAAACTTTAAAACGACTAATTATTTATTTTGTTTATATTGTTTCTCTTATATTTAAAACAAACCGAGTCCAAATCGTTATAATTAGTGATATCTTTACATTTTGACACTTTAAATAAATTTGTTATTGCACTGGAATTATTGATGAGTTTTGACAATTATCGATAACTAACGTTGTCGGGATCGTCCTAAAACAGAGGAAACTCTGCCCGTTTTTCGACAAATATGTACATACTAATATTTTCGACGAAATATATATATGAATGATACACGTTTCGACAAATATATATATATATTTTATGTTATTCGTCAAACCCTATATATATGTTTAATATATTTTCGTCAACTAAATATATATATATATATATATATATATATAACGAAATAAGTAGAGCGCGAACGAAAGTGTATCGAAACCCGGATGAAGTTATAAAATAATAATAAGTGTAAGTGTAATTTATTATACACTTTTATAACTCTCGTTTTCCTAATGTGAGGTGACTTCGGTGTCCATCCTTCAACCTTCAACAGTTCGCGGAACACCAAAGGACGCTTTGCAAATGTGAGCATACTCGACCCCCTTTTTACACTTTAACGCATTTTGGGGTGCAACATGTATAAATTACAAAATTTATTTTTAACAAGATTAAATGTGTGCCCAATACCAAACGGGTTATCAATTATTAGTTTTAATTTGTATTCTCACGACATTGTTATGATTATGTTACTTTGCATGCTAGTTAAGGTATTCAATTATATGCTATTATTATGTGAGAGTCGTCTACATATATATGCGATTCAGCTTTATTACACTTTCGCCACGATTGAAATAAAATCTTTCAATTAGATTTTATTTTCAAACTTGTATGCTCGCCAATACTTTTGTATTGATCTACGCTCTTAATACATGTTGCAGGAAAGCTGATGATGCAAGAAATCTAGTAGGATTGCTTAGATACACGCCTAGATTAATTTATCTATTTTGATATTATGTTGCTTTGAAACAATTGTTGACTATTATTTGGAATATTTGTGTGACAATTTAGTCTTGAATGAAATTTGAATTTAAATTATATTGTCACAATAGTGTTATGATGCTTTTGAACAATTTGCTCGTCTCATCCCGATATTTCCGTCATCGGTTGGGGTGTGACAACAAAAACAGCCACACGCGGGCCCGGGTTTTCGGAACTGCATTCATGTCCGCAGGACGTGCGGGTGCACATGAGTTCGACTAAATTCCGGTTCCAATTTGCACCCCCTACGCACCCGCACGTAGGACTCATGGTAAAACATGCCATAAAGTTATGTTGGTTAGGCAAAGGTTTTACCTTATAAACAATCTTATACTTTGTCTCCACATCAATGTGGGACAAGTGGTTTACCATTTTCGGACATCCATTCAAACACACTTAATTTCCAAACATTATTATCATATAGTTTCATTTAAGTTCAACAAAGCATGATAAAACACAATGAACTAAAAAACATAAAAAAATGTTTTTTTTTCTAAAACGCAATAGACAAAAAAAACAAAAGACAACGCTTTTTTATCTAAAAAGCAATGAATTAAAACACAAAAACAAAGTTTATTTTTAAAACACAATTGACTAAAAATATAAAAGAAATTGTACTTTTTAAAACGTAATGGACTAAAATCACAAAGGAAACGTGTCTTTGTAAAACGCAATGGATAAAAAACAGTTTTTTTCATTATTTTGTAAAACGCAATGGACAAAAAAACACCCAAAAAGTGTGTTTTTTTATTCTTTTGTAAAATGATATGGATAAAAAACTGTGTTTTTCATTGTTTCTAAAACGCAATGGAGTAAAAACTCACAAAAATGTGTTTTTTTCTAAAACGTAATGGACCAAAAAACACAAAAGAATGTCTTTTTTTCTAAAACGCCATGGATAAAGAACACATAAGAATGTGTTTTTTCTAAAACGCAATTGAGTAAAAACACAAAGAAATGTTTTTTTTTTGTTTTCTAAAACGCAATGGACTAAAAATTAAAAAAAAAAGTTTTTGTTGTGTTTTATAAAACGCAAATTATAGTACAATTGTGTTTTATCATTGTGTTTTAAAAATACACTATATATTCATATAATTCAAGTTATGACTGAAACCACTTATCAAAACTTTGTACAAAATATTAAAAAACGTAAAACGCAATTAGTTTTTAACGATGTTTGAAAACAGTAGATTCATTTATAAGAAGTGAGTCAATTCCATCTTCTATGTTTCAATAAAATCAAAACAAACAAATACTCCAAAAAGATATATATTTTCTTTGTAAAACGCAATATTAGCGGCAATTTCTTATCCATTAAAAAAATAAAACTCAATTACCAAAATAATACGCAATGACTATCTGTTTCAGGAAGATCACAAACAATCAATATTCAAATAACTATTAGTTTCATGAAAATCACAAAAAATTAACAAAAAAGAATATTATCTTTGTAAAACGCGAAGTTACAGCAATTTCTTATCCATTCAAAAAACATAAAACGCAATTACCAAAATAATATTTGATAACTAGAAGCTGCATCTCAAAAAGATAAACACTGGAAACTATAGATGACTTTATTGAGATGTAAACTTTAAACCCCAATATTAATTTGATAATAATTTAGCATCAATAGTTCAGATAACATCATTCATGTCACGTTTACTAACCTGCAACGATTTCGAAAAGAAAATTAGTCTCATCATCACTCTCATAACGAATCGGACAGCCCACCGGCGTCTCATTGGTTTTGATGGCAGTTTCTTATCCATTTCAAAGAAACCGAATCCGAAAAAATGTAAATAGATCCATTGAGTTTAGAACTCCGGTGGTGGGTGGTTGTAGCGGTTGTGAGTGGAACGCAATTTCGAATTGTAGATGGTTGTAGCGGTTGTGTGTGTTCATGAGTGGCTGTGGTGGTGGTGTATAGGTGGAGGTGGTTGTGAAACCAATGGTTATAATGAAGAAGATGCAGATCTAGAACCAGTGTGTAAATAGACTAAAATGTCATTCAAAACATATTTCCTAGTTGATCCTCACTCATATTAAGATAACTAGTTAAATCGGTAAACATGATGGATTTGACAATGTTACAAATAAAAGAATAAATGCTGTATATAAATGTAAATGTAAAACTAATAGTACTTAAATTATAAACGAATTTTGTTAAGCAAAATATGTATTTATTTGTTTTAAAAAAATTATTCATTTCAAATTTTTTGTTATCCAAAGAGTGTATCATACAAGATTCTAACCTAGTTTTTTGTAACAAAGTTTAAATATAGATTTGTATTGGTCCAATTTGACTCCCTCTAACAATAAAATATTGGATCCACCACTATGTATGACAACATGCTTAAAAAACACTAAAGGTTGTAGATTGACATCAGGCTTATATACATATAAGATTTCAAGCAGAGCCGTCCCTGAGAACTCTCAAAAAAATCTAGGCCTCGAGCGATAAAAAAAAAAAATTTGGGCCCAAAATTGTGTTTAAGACAAAATGATTATAAGGGGACCCGGGGTGGTCCGTGATGAAGACTTCATCACGCGTGGAACAAAATGGAATACCGTCGCCACCACCTTTTTTCACGCGTTGAACTTATAACTCGTGGAGATTATCACGCGTTGAATTTGAAATGTATCCGTTTGTTTTGACCGTTGGAGAGGTATCCGTTTGTTTTTTATATATGAAATACCCAATTCCAACTCAATCCAAAAATCACAAAATTCTCTAACTTAAAAAAAATCCTTCAACTTAATCCAAAAAATATCACAAAAAATCATGGATGGTTCAAGCTATAGAGGCTCGGGCTATAGCAAAAGAGGATCGGGTTCGAGTAAGAATCCCGTACGACCCAAGGTTCGAGCAAATCTTGGCGAGCCGCCGCGCTTTAGGTTGCAAGACGAACCCGACCAAATCCCACATTTTCAAACGCAACAATTTTCAACCTTTCAAACCCAACAATTTCCACCCTTTCAATCACAACCGTATCAAACTCACCGTTCGTTCCACCGTCTCAACCTCAACAATTTCAACCCCACCCGTTCCCACACTATCAAACCCAACCCCACCAAGTCGACCCACTAGAAGATAACACCCTCATCCATCATTTTGCAAGAGCGTACCGCGAACCGCAACAAAGTCTCGATGACGATTAAGATGATGATGACGTTCCAGAAGACGACGACCGAGAAGACGACGAACAGGATGTTCAAGAAGTTGTCCCGAAATCCGGTCGAAGACCATGGAGTAGCGAAGAGGAGGTCGCCTTGGTCAAGGCGTTCTTGCACAACTCTGAAACCAAGAAATATTCCAACGAGCAAACGAAAAACAGGTTTTGGAGACGAGTCATGGCTCATTTTAGCAAACTACCCGGTGCAACCGATTGAAAAATAGATAAAATGACGTCGAAGTGGGGCGATTTGAACCGCAAAATTAGCAAGTTCAACGGTTGTTTCATTCAAGTGGTACGTTTTTTATAAAAACCGATTTTTTATTTTATAAAACTGTATGTTTTTAATTTTTTAAAAAGAGTTTACATTTAAAAACAGTTTTTTTTAAAACAGTTTTTAATAAAAACAGTTTTTAATAGTAACAGGTTTTTTTATAAAAAACAGTTTTTCAGTAAAAACAGTTTTTAATAAAAACAAATTTTTAATAATAACAGGTTTTTTATAAAAAACAGTTTTTCAATAAAAAACAGTTTTTAATAAAAACAATTTTTTTAATAATAACAGTTTTTTAATAATTTTTCTATTTTTTGTAGAACCGAAATCCACAAAGTGGAGCAAGCGAGGCGACTATCATGGAATCCGCCTTGGCCCTGTATTGTCAAATATAAAAAAAAATTTTGTTTTCCACACATCGAGGCATGGAAGGTCGCGAGAAATCACCCGAAGTGGGTACCGGTTACATTGGTCGACATGTGTGGGCCGACGGCTCTAAAAAAGAGAAGGACCCAAACGATCAAAGACCTCCGTATCGGGGAACAACACGACCTCCGCGTCCGATAACTTGCCCCAAATGAAACAGAACGACAACCCCGATGACGAACCCAATCAACCCGTTGACGAACCCGTTTAAGAAGATACACCTACAAGGCCGCATCGCAAGAAAAGTGGTGAATCGTCAAGTAAAGGAAAGGAAGCGGTGGCGGAGTCGATCTTCAAAATCGAAGAGGCGAAATTGGCGGAAATAAGCGAATCCAAATAAAGAAGAGAAAAACTAATGTCCGCAAAACTTGAACGCGAGCATGCGTATATGGGACACTTGAAAGCAATAGAAAGACAAAATGATTTAAAAATCTTGTGTGAGCCGCACACCCATCTCGCCGAACCGTTTAAGTCAATCGTAATCCAACAAAAACGCGAGATTTGTGAAAGGTGGGGGTGGGACATGCTATCCGTTTAAGTCGGGTTTTTTAGGTTATTTTCTCCAATGTTTTTTTTATTTATTTATTTTATATTTTAGTATGTAATTTAGGTTTTATCTAAATGAATTTTATAATTTTAGTGTTTTATTTTTAATTTATTAATCAAAAAATAAAAATAAAAAAAGTTGTAAGTGATAGAATTTAAACAAGTGATGACCATTTCCACTAAAAATGGTTGTGAGTATGGAATAATGGTTGATGACATGACGAAACTTGATTGGAAGTTGTGAGTGAATGATGAGTGATCGGTGATGACCACCCTACCCCCTAAAAATAAAACCTTAGTGGTGGAGCCAATACTAGAACTTGAGACGTTTGTATTATGTTGAGATAGTTTTCCACTCCACCACCAACACTTTTTTTGCATATAAGCTGTATGCATATCCAAAATATACAATTTAGTATATATATAAAAGCTTATAAAAACCATTCAGGCCCTTTGAAATTTTAGGCCTCGAACGACGACACAGGTTGGCCGACCCCAGAGCCGGCCCTGCTTTCAAGTAAAAAATTGAATTAATATTGTGCTTATAGTGTTTGACTCGAAGTAAATGTAAACCATGTAATTTATGTTTACAACATGTGTCCATGAGTCATTATCATAATGTCGCTTCCACGAAGCGGCACGTGACACTGTGGACATTATGGAATGTGAAGTTAAAAATGGGTATAATGGTATAATGCCTCATAATGCCCTATTCAATCATTACCTCATTATTTATTTTTAATTTCTTTTCCTTTTTTAGAAAAATACATTAAATAATATTACATTAATATTAAAAAAAATACAAAAACAATACTATTCGTCTTAATTTTCATCTTCACTTTCGTCGTACCCGTCTTCATCTTGATCTTCTTCGTCATTTTCACCCTCTCCTTCGTCTTCCTCTTCTGCTTCACCCTCGTTTTGGAATAAACCGAACCAACAATGCATGTTGGACCAAATCCAACGCAAACGCACAATGTGTTGTTTCGGAACACATTTGATGCACATTGCTCACTCATTGAGCCATTGTTGCTTGCAGATATTCGTGAACAACGTCCGATACATAATTTTGACATATCGCTTTTCCTTCGTCTTCTAATATCATATTATGCATGATTATACAAGCATACGTAACATCTGTCATTTTTTCTTTGGTCCATGCACGACAAGGATTTCTCAAATATGCCAACGTGATTGAATAACCCCAAAGCATCTCTCAATGTCCTTTCGTGAAAACTGTAACATCCGTCGAAAAACGGGTTTCCAAAACCCGCTTCGTTTATTAATCGAATATCAAGTTATAAAATTTTGTTGCGTATTTATGATTAATTTTGATTTTTAAACAATACATAATTAATAAACATTTTAGAATTTATAAACTATAATTGTTAAAAAGTAAAAATAAATTAAATAAAAAGGAAAAAAAGGCTGCCGGGTTTCGAACCCGGGTCAGCCGGAAGAAACAAGCAACACTTAACCACTCCGCCACTTGACTCATTTGTGATATTTATTAAAACAAATAACATTTATAATAAAACTCGAAATTGAATTCAGTCTTCAGCGCGCCCAATCCGCAGTCGCCGGAATTACCGACGATTTCGCCAATTATCGACGGTTTCCTTTGACTGAACGCATTTATTAACCTCGACATCGGTTATAACCGATGTCCAGTCCCGCGATCCCAGTCATAACCGCCGGAGAAAACCTTGACCATGAATCAAGACTAAATTCGGACTCAATTCATCATGATTCTTCCCTATAAATACACACCCAAGTCTCTGGTAATCTTTTCGCTCAAAACCGCACAAATTCTCGAAGAAATTACACTCGCCGGAGATATTCTGTATTGCCGGACTTTCGCCGGAAAACCGAGACATACATCAAATCGGTAAATTTCTCGATTCTTTTGTTTTCAATCCATTGTTAGACTTATACTAACTTCAAACCTTCAACCAGAATCGGTCCCAGACGACGTTGCCGGATAATCTGCACTCGCTGGAAAATCTCTGAAAATTTCCGAAATCACGCTGTGAATCGGTACAAACATCTAAACCCTCTGATAATCTTTGTTTAGTAACTCAATTTCACGACTCATCGATCAAAACTGTTAATTGATTTAATCAGACGGAATTCACAAATCAGAGCCGACGACCATTGCCGGAATTATGAGAAAAACAGTCTATTCGGTACATTCAATTCCTTAACTCTTTTTATCCATCACTTTTCAACCACTTATATGTCCAACGAATGATTTAAACCAGAACAGTCGGATATCCTTTGTCAGTGTTCATGAATGAAGAAGACGAAGTCAGATATTGTGTATAAGTATAATTAAAACAACTTATTAAACCGGGTTAGACACACAGTCCAACGGTGGACTGTGTGCAAACACATAGCACACGTCAAGAGTTCGAACCTTACAAACGCACCGACTTTCCGAATTAAAACCATTTTTTTTTTAAAACTGAATCAGAACAGGTCCCAGTATGTTTATAAGATTAATATAAACCGTAAGTTAAACTAAGATAAGACACACAGCCCAACTGGTTGGGTTGTGCGCTTACAAACCAAAGGACCCGAGTTCGATCCGGCTTCCCTGCAACCGGTTCAATCAGTTTAAAATCCTTTTAATATAAACCAAATAAATTAACGTTTAATTAGTATATATATATAATTAAAACATAGAATATTTCGGGTTTGACACGTAGCTCAGTTGGTAGAGCTGCGTGCACGCGTACGAGAGGTCTCGGGTTCGAACCTCACTCAGTGCACACTCAGACCACAGTCCGACCGGTCAACGGTCAACGGTCAACAAAAAGTCAAAAAAAAATTTATTTTTTTATTTTCTTTTATTTATTTATTTAACTTAAAAATTAATTAAAAATACTTAAAAATAATATTTTTAAAGTTAGATCATGACGTTAAACTCACAAAAATAAATCTAAAAATCCTATTAATAAAATCCACTTATTTACCAAACCATTTCGTTATTATTTTAGGTTAGTTATTCCTCGTCGATCAAATCTCCAAACTCGTGCGCATTCATAATCATCAAGAGAACGCACCCAATGTGAGTGAATCTCTACCAATTCCCCGTTTTAATCACATTTTGGGGTGTATCATGTGTCGCTTATTATTTATTTCATTTAAACACTTGTGCATCCATCATATCCATGATCAAATGTGTATCCAATATGTAATAATTGTTTGTATGGTTAATGTTTAGATTAAATTTATCATTATCAGTACATACATCATCATAGGCTCGTCTATTCCCCATTACCTATGAGCGGAACGTGGCGTTGCCAACATACGATAGGCTCCGTTTGATTGAGCCTTGATCTCACATACATCATCATAGGCTCGTCCGTTCCCCATTACCTATGAGCGGAACGTGACGTTGCCAACATATACATTATCATTCATGTCATATACTCATTCAAGGTGGTTTGTGTTTGTTTGTCTATATACGTTTGCTCACATATGGTTATTGCACAATTTTTCCATATTAAATACAACAAGAAATCAATAACAAATGTTTTTAACAAGGTTCACTCGCCAACTTTTGTTGACCCCAAATCCCCCATTTTTACACATGATACAGGTGATCCAGCTGAAGCAAGAAACATATAGGACGGCCTAGAAGAATAAATCAGTTTAGGCTTTGGATTGTTTTACTTAGTTTCTTTTTCCTTGTAATTGTATGAACTTGTTTTGAATATTGAAGTTGTAATTCGAATTTAATAAATATGAAACATTTAGTAAACATCATGAGCTTTGGTGATAACCCAATTATGCCCCGATTCTTATTCCGCTGCGGGTCGGGGTGTGACAAAAACTCTTGAACTTTCTTAAAGTGTGCTCTTTTTCATCGATCAGGTCACTAAAAGTCTTCACAATAATCATATAATTTGAATATATTCCATCACTCAAATAGTATTCGTGTGGGTAGTAGTTTCCGTTAGCCCAAAAGATGCCTTTGTTGCTCTACCAAAAATGAAATCTTCTACCACTGGTGATTGTTTGAAAACATTTATGTCATTGCGTGATAATGCGACACCAAAGTAGGCCAACCAAACCCAAAGGTCGTTTGAAGCAACCGCTTGAAGAATAACCGACGGTCCTTTTGATCACCTCGTGTGTGTTGACCTTGCCATGCAATTGGCCAATTATACCATGACCTATGACAAAAATATAAACTCCAAACCATGCTTGGTAAACCATGTTCTTATGAATGCACCTCGTAAATTTGTTGTAGATCGTACTAAGTACTAAGTGGGCTTTCTAAGATAACACGCACCGTACAAATTTATTATTCATTTATAAAAACAATATATATACTATTAAACCAACTAAAAACAAAATATAAAAGAAAAAGTAAAATATAATATTAAAAGATTGTAGTCTACCATGACAAAAATACTCCACGGTATCGCGAGATGTTTTCGCAGTCATATTTAAATACTCGTCGTTATGTCGATCGTGTTGTCATACGCAAGCACACGTATCGCTGAATTACACTTTTGAATGGCGGTAAATCCAATCGTCCCTCTGGCATCTGGTTTTGTTGAAGTAATCAAACTTGCTTTCCAAGTCTCCGGTAATGCGTAGAAATAAACCTTTTGTCATCCGGAACCGACGCCTAAAAACTTTTGGGTTTGGGTATGTCGCCGTTTCGTCAAAGTAATCTTTCATCAAATGAGAGGTCGCCACAACTCGGTCTCGTTCCATATATTCTCTTGTCAAAATTCGGCGTGGAGGGCGAATAACTTGTTCTATATCTAGCCACGAGTTGATACACACTCGTAACTGCCTCTTGCTCAACCTCCTCGTCGGTCGTGTCACCGTCTAAAAACCCTTTGTAAAATGATTTACAACGGATAAGGAAGTGGGGGAATCCATTTTTGTAGAGTTTTTTGTGAGTTTTGAGTGTATATTTATGTAGAGTTTTTGTGAGTTGTGAGTGTGTGTGTGTGTATATATATATATACATAGAGGAGAGAGAGAGAGAAAGTGTTTAACGAAATTGATTAATTTTTTTATATAAAATTGACCATTGCACCTTCCGACCCAGGGCCGAACCTATAATATAAGTAACCCAGCCTTGGGCCTAGGGCCTAGGGCCTCTAATTAAAAGAAAATTTATATGTCAACTATTAATATTAATGCAAATTAATTGTTTTAGATTTGTTTGATTTCTTATACAAGCAAACCACTCTATGTTATAGTTATGTTAGATTTTTACTAGGTTCCAAACACAAATAAAGAAGTACTGTTTATAATAATAAAAAATGAAAAAAGACCTCAAAATTTCATTTCGCTTTGGGCCACCAAAAAGGTTGGAACGAGTCTGTTCCGACCATTTGCCAACGTTCCACTCTTTTAGTTGGCCAAATGTTTTTCGATCGGGCGTGTTAAACAAAACGCCATGGCCATTTTTTCAAACAAAACGCCCAAGTGGGTGGTGGTGCTAGCGTTTTCGGGCGTTATGATATTAGAAAACGTCCAATAATACCCCACTACTGGTGGTCTAATAGACTAGTTTCCAATCTAACCTAAGTTTAACTTCTATTGATCTTCCAGTCGTACTCGTTTCGGTGGAGTTGACTAAGGTGTGGCCTGCCTCCTCACTGGCCAATGGGGAGCTTCGAAAAAAAAATAAAAAAATAATAAAATAAGGTACAACTTTTAACTTATTATAAACTTTATTTTGAATTTAATAGTAGAAGTGGAGTCGAATCACATACCTCTGCTGGCACAAAACAAAATATCTAGAGGATTTCGAATTTCGAACATTTAAACGTTCCCAATTTCTGCTATAAAAGCTGCTGTTGCTGCTGCTTCCCCTTTCTCTCTCAAGCCAGATCTCTACCGAAATCATCAAGGTAAAACCCTAGATCTCATCTTCTTTACACATTCATTTATATGTTTCCGATCCTGTTTAATTTACGTCTGAAATGCTTACAGATTCCGATTTGTTATTCGATCTGAAAGTATGCTTTACTGTTTATACGATGTGATGTAGTAGTTGTTATCGGTGATCTGCAGTTGCCGTTTGTTCGTACATCTATCGATTTAGTTACTCTGTTGATTTGATTCTTTTAGATGAGTGATTGAATTGATATACAGTAGTCGGTTGGCAGATTAGATGTTGTTTTCGATAGCATAATGTGTTGTTCGTTGAGTTGTAGATCTAGATCTGGATTGTTACTTCAACATTATGATTTGGCATGTTTATGTGTGGTTGTTGAAGATGTGAATGATTGTGATGTATATAGTTGGAATGATGATTGTATTTGTGTGTGTGATTAACATGTATTTGATGCTCGGAATTTAATGTATTTTTTCAAACATATGTATATAAACACATTTTTAAAAATTTTGTATATAGTTTTTCGAACTTTTGATCGGATTTGATTTATATGTATAAATTTTCAAAAACTTCAAAGTTTTTGTCTGAATATTGACTGCCTTTGACTGATCACCGGTTTTAGGTCCGACTACGTGAAATTTGATCGGTAAAATACCGATTGATTGGCGGTAAAATACCATGCTCATTTGTGAGGGCTTAAATTGAGAATAGGCTTTTATATTGTGGTCATGGCTTTGATCTTCTACAATTATACTCTTTTGGTGTATATCGAAGAAAAGCATTTTAGTTCCTTTATATTGGCAGCCATTTACATACAAATAATTTTATCCTATAGCATCTGACTAATATGATTTAAATGATTTTATGAGTTTTCTGTAAGGATTGTTTGCTATTGTTATTAATAAGTATGCTTTATCTAGCATCATATCTGTAAATGCTGAAATTTGTAGTTCAATTTGACTTGTTCTAGTAGTCCTTTGTAAAGCATGCTCTTTGAATATTCAAACCATTATATGAGTCAAACATAGTTGTAGTTTAAAGCAATGGTAAATGCAAGATTAAAGGCCAATTGATATTGTTTGTTTGTTAAGTGCTCATGAAATGGAGTTAACTGTAGTCTTTTATCTGGAACTAATTGCAGGGTTAGTGTTTTGGTCATTAAGAGGCTGAAAATATGAATCGTGGAGTGAGCGCCGGTGGTGGCCAGAGTTCTTTGAGCTACTTGTTTGGAGGTGACGAAGCACCAAAGCCAGCCCAAAAGGCTACACAATCCGCTCCATCTGAAACACCAGCAGCAGACAATGTGACCGCTGCAAAACCTGATGTTACTAAGCAGATTCCAGCTGGTATTCAGGGTAACCCTTCAAACAATTACTTCCGAGCTGACGGTCAGAATACCGGGAACTTCATCACTGTATGTCACTTTTCCATAGTAATCTAATCATTATATTCATGTAATTCTGATTATAAACAAACAATAATGGTACACTCGTAAATAGTTTAAGTTTGTATGTGGTTTAAATTTATTTACCTTTACATTTTGCAGGAACGACCTTCCACTAAGGTCCACAGTGCACCTGGTGGTGGATCATCTCTTGGATACCTGTTTGGCGGTGGCGGTAACTGAAATGTTTGCTGTGATGTAAGCTCAGGGGTATCAAGTAGTAATCGCGTTTTGAACCTGTAATCATAAAGATAAATCCAAGTTTGAGAACTTGCTTTATCATGACATGTGATCTTATTTGGTGTGGTCTGTTTGGACTGCACCCAGAATGAATCAATCTTTTTTCTGGTACCATCATTTGATGATTGATTAGGGTGAAATTATGAAATTATATATTTTATCAAAGCGATTAAGTTAAGTAAGTACCCACAAAACCAGTGGCAGAATGAATATTTGATTTTAATGCGAAAAAAAACATCTTTTTTTAAGTTATAAATTATCAAAAGGATAAACTGATTTTAATTCAAAAAAACATCTTTTTTTTTAAGTTTTAAATGACTTCTGTTTATTTAATAAACTGACTGGCTTTTATTTTCAGTGTAAAGAATTTTATAAAAGTAAACACACAAATAAAAGGTCAAGAATTGTTTATAATGCAAGAAAACTTGTTCTACAATGTGCTTTTGAACCTTTACTACTTAGTTGAGTGGAAAACTTGTTCTACAAAGCCTAAAATCCGCCTACCTCATACACCGACGCTGGTGCCACTGATCAAGAGGGGTATAAATCTGCAAGAGGACCGGGACCCAGCCAAGAATCTAACCAAAATTTTATGTTATCGCCCCGACCCACGATACCACGAATCGCCTGTTAAGCGTGAAGCCTGCTTTAAGAAAATCAATATGAACATTATAAATTTGTTTCCAAGGGCCTGGATTCGAGATCTTTGCCGGAATGGCACGCCAAGATCTCGAATTATGGTGTATGGCCCAAATCACCTCCTTCCAAAGCCACCTTAAACCGCCACCACCATTTGGCGAGCATGGCCAAATTAGCGTCCCGTAAAGACCCGAACCCTAAACCACCATATTCCATAGGCGCAATGACCTTCTCCCAAGCTTCCCAACAAAGCTTAGACTTATCCTCCGTTCAATAATACGTAGGAATGGTGTTGAGAACGGAATTTATAAGCGTAGCCCGGCCACCGAAAGACAAATTCTTAGCCTTCCAATGAGTATAAATTTGCATCAAAATTATTATGAAGATTCTCTGACTCTGATAAACTATCAAAACTTAGATATTCTTTTTCTTCACAAGAAATAGTGAAACGATGATTAATCCTGTACAACTTCATTTGTAGGTGCACGTAAAACTCTATCTTTATAATATTCAAATTGTATAAATTTGCAACAAAATTATTATGAAGATTCTCTGACTATGATAAACTATCAAAACTTAGATATTCTTTTTCTTTGCCAACAAATAGTGTAAGACGATGATTAATCTTGTACAACTTTATTTGTAGGCGCACCTAAAGCTCTATCTTTATAGTATTCAAATTGTATGAAATTTTGAAGAATATTAGAATGGATAAAGTCAGAGGGGTCGAATCGTCAATAATGAGAAACCGTTTGGTATATTTATATAACATTTTTCTTTAGAATTTTATAAACTATCAAAACTTAGATATTCTTTTTCTTCACAAGAAATAGTGAAACGATGATTAATCCTGTACAACTTCATTTGTAGGTGCACGTAAAACTCTATCTTTATAATATTCAAATTGTATAAATTTGCAACAAAATTATTATGAAGATTCTCTGACTATGATAAACTATCAAAACTTAGATATTCTTTTTCTTTGCCAACAAATAGTGTAAGACGATGATTAATCTTGTACAACTTTATTTGTAGGCGCACCTAAAGCTCTATCTTTATAGTATTCAAATTGTATGAAATTTTGAAGAATATTAGAATGGATAAAGTCAGAGGGGTCGAATCGTCAATAATGAGAAACCGTTTGGTATATTTATATAACATTTTTCTTTAGAATTTTATAAACTATCAAAACTTAGATATTCTTTTTCTTCACAAGAAATAGTGAAACGATGATTAATCCTGTACAACTTCATTTGTAGGTGCACGTAAAACTCTATCTTTATAATATTCAAATTGTATAAATTTGCAACAAAATTATTATGAAGATTCTCTGACTATGATAAACTATCAAAACTTAGATATTCTTTTTCTTTGCCAACAAATAGTGTAAGACGATGATTAATCTTGTACAACTTTATTTGTAGGCGCACCTAAAGCTCTATCTTTATAGTATTCAAATTGTATGAAATTTTGAAGAATATTAGAATGGATAAAGTCAGAGGGGTCGAATCGTCAATAATGAGAAACCGTTTGGTATATTTATATAACATTTTTCTTTAGAATTTTGTCTGCTTCGCAAACTCAAAAAGAAAGTATTGTGAATTCTTAATGATCTGTTATATTAGTTATAAAGTGGATAAACAATTAACTTGGAGATAAATAATAATTCTTTTGTAATAGTTAACTAATAAATAAAAAGCTTTAGAATTTGGTATATTCAAATAAAAAAAAGCTTTAGAATTGGTATATTCAAATAAAAAAAAGCTTTTGAGTTTGGTATATTAAGATAATTGAATTAATTTAATATTAATATAAAAAAAGTCATAGCTTCTGAGTTTGGATTAATTTAATATTAACATTCTAAAAAAATGGTCTTAAAAATGATCGTGTGCTTAAAAGTAAATGAAAATTCTTTTTAAGTTTGGTATATTCAAATAATAATTGAATTAATTTAATATGCCATATTAAAAAATGGTCTTAAGTAATGGTCGTTTGCTTAAGAGTAGAAACTAAAACAAAATAAATTAAATTTAAAATTATTTATAGAAAAGCAGATATTTATTCTTATCTAATTTCTGTTTAAATTTATTATCCCTTAATATTTTTTAATTATTATTTTATATAAGAGATAAATAGGAAAATAAGAGATAAATAGGAAAATAAGGTGACAAATCATCAGAAAGTGACACATGTCTAAAAATAATTTTCATTTATTAGTATAGAAAGATTATTATTATTATTATTATTATTATTATACACCACAATTTCCATGCAAAGGAGTAGTTATTGGCCTGAACAAAATATAATTTTACCCCTATTTTTAAATTAAGAATATGCCCTTGTTAAAAACATACGATTTTTCCCCAATTAAAAATTAAAATATTGTTATCGTTTTAGCTTTTAACAAATTAAGATTTTATCCTTAGTTCAAAATTACAATCTTGTCATCGTTTTAGGTTTTTTTTTTTTTGCATAACTATGGAAGCGTTTTTTTAATTGGTTGACTTGACATAATTTTTATTCGTAGCTGGCAGCTGTGTAGCACTCGCTCATTGGTCCTGATAAATTCAGTTTTGCTACACTTCAACTGAATCACTCCGTGTAGCAAGTGCCAGTGGAACCCAACTAATTATCACAATCCACAAATCACTCCTAACACTAATTTTTATATTTAATATTGCATGATGATAAAAACTACTTTAGTAATTTATAACTTTACATATGACGTAAAAATATCACCACTCGGTTTTTTTTCCCTTGTTTAATATAAAGAAAATGATTATCGAATAAAAAGTTAAGTAACGAATATAAGTCATTTAACAAAATGACGTCGATCCATATATCTTTAAAAAGTATTAAGTCCTGGTGCACATGGAGAGTTGTGTAATCTCTAAAGTGCTATAAGAGTAAAATGTGATCCTTAAGAAAGAATCATACTTTCATAAGATTAAAGTAATTATCGAATAAAAAGTTAAGTAACGTTTGATTAAGTTATTATTAGATGTTGCTCAAAGCCTCAAACATGTTTTTATATTATCTGCTTTGTCAACAAATTGCAAAAGCGTGCCATGGCAGTGGGAACTGCCATATATGCTACCTTAGTTGTTTAGCCAGGGGCGGTGATGAGCACGTGCGGGGAGGTAGAGTGCATAAAAAACCTGTTTTTAAAGTTGGACCTGGTAAAAAAATATGAAACTGGTCTTTTTTAATACCCGGGTATTCTATACCTGAAACCGGAACCGACCCTAACCGTAGGGTATAGAATCTATAGATAGGTTATGTATTTTGATCTCAATACCCGGAACCGAAATCGATCATACCCGATTATAGCCTGAAACCGGACAAGAACCGGAACCGATTATACCCGATACATGATTCTAATATCTATCTTTTAAATTTATGTTAGTGCATTTATTTTAGTTTTTTTTTACATTATATAATGCGTATTTCATAATAATAAACAAAAAGACGAGAAACTAGGGTAAAAAATGCAATAGAGTGTTAAAAAACTTGAAATTAGGGTACTAAAAAACTCCAAAATAGGGTATAAAGAAACCCAAATTAGGGTATTTTAGTACCCGGTTTCTTAAGAACCAGAACCGAACCCTACCCAGAACCGGGTACGTAGGGTATGGTTTTTTGGTCAAATAATCTGAACCGAACCGGTTATAGGAATAACCGGTTCCAACCCTTAAAACGAGAAACCGAAATCGGTTCCATAACCGGAACTGGTTATTAAAAATACCCGATTTGTGCACCTTTACGGGGAGGGCCACTGCACAGGGCCCATGATTCGAGGGGGGAGGGTCATTTACAAAACAATTTCTATGGTTTATAAGTAATTAGTCCATTGGCATTAGGTTTAGTGAGCCTAATACCTGTATATTTTTAAACTATATTAATAATAAAACATTACGAATGGTACATTTTTCAAGCTTAAGCAGACATGAATTCTGATAGACGCGTATATGTATAAGCTACTCAATACATATCCAGCATATGTATATCATGTTCAACCTTATATTTTGTGATACAAAAGCATAAGGAGAGATAGGTAACTTCATTGTAAAATGACTTCTTATTACAAACCAAGTGTGATATAAGATCAATAACATTTGTCATAGTTAGAAGTTAATGCATATATAAAAGCATAAAGATATCTTCAAATTTGATTTAATCAAAAGAAAATATATAACTAAATTGATAAAGGTTAGTTGTGGGGGTGTGAACAAATCGAGCCGAAACCGAGATCGGCCCATTTAACTTTAAAGGAATTTTGGCTTGAACTCGATTCGTTTATAGCTCTTTTTATAAAGCTTGAGCTTGGTTTGACTCGGCTCGTCTTGTTTGGTATTTATTAGTTATTTACTTAATTTATTTATATATTTTTAGCAGATGTGAATAAATGCTCTTTCAAGGTTTATTCGAATCTCATGTTTTTAGATATGGATATTAGATTTAAATAACCCCAACTTTTACCAATTGACCCATAAACTCTCAACTTTTGATTTGTATCACATCACTCCCCGCTTTCAACTTATTGGTCGATATCACTCCCAAACTAACCCATAACCCAGTTTGCTGACATCAGCAACCACGTCACCAAACTAATGCCACATCAGCTGCCACGTTATCAAAAAAACCAAGTCAGATGGCACGTCATCAAAAAAGCCAAGTCATATGCCACCTTAGCTACCATGTCATTAAAAAAGTTCCGCGTCAGATGCCACGTTAACACACAAGTGCCACATCGGCAAAAAATTAATTGGGTTAGGGTTCAGTTAGTTTAGGAGTGCTATCGACCAATAAGTTGAAAGTTGGGAGTGGTGTGGTACAAATCGAAAGTTGAGAGTGCTATTGGCCAATTGGCGAAAGTTGAGGTTATTTAAATCCAATATCTCTTTTAGATATCGAAATCAACTACTGGGATTCCGCACGTTAGGCGACGGGTTTCAATGGGTATCAGTTCGATTTCTTGTGTTACGAGTATGATACATATACTTGGTATAATAATCAACCTGTATTTTACATCTATTGAAAACCTTATAAAAGAATATCGGTACCGATATCAACGTTGTTCAAAAAATATCGGTTCATTCGTCGTAGTATCAATATTCATTTATTGTCATAGACGGAGCTATACAAATGAAATATTAACGAAACCATAAACCATAAAAATGAATACACGTAGCGATATCGATGTTGTTGGTTTGCTATGGTATGATAGCGGTAAAGTAGAAGTCTATCAAAACCAGAAACCATATATATGAATATCGGTACTGATATCAATATTATCCGGTCGGTTTCAAGCAATATGATAGCGACACAGTATTGAAAAAAAATTAACATAGTTGCGAATTTAGGTTTAAAAAAAAAGTTACGGATAAAAGTTATGCTGAAAAAAGAAAAAAAAAACAAATCAAATGATAAATAAAAAATTATTTAAAAACTTGAAACAATACTTAAAAAACAGACGGAGTTGTACAAATGAAACATTATCGAGACTGCACCCATAAAACGAATAAACATAGCGGTGCTGATGTTGTTCGGTTCAGTATGGTAGCAATACATTGTCAATTTTTCAAAATAAAAAACCATAAAAAAGAATACCAGTGCAAATATGGATAGCATTGTTGTTCGTTCGGTTTCGGTAAGGTAGTGACACGATATCCGTTTTTAATAAAATTTATATCGAGTTGTTGGAAAATATTAAACATAGTTGCGGATTTAGATTAAAAAAAGTTGAGAATAGAAGTTATTAAAGTGTAAATAAAATATTCTTTAAATATAAAAAAATTAAGATAAATACTTTACAAAAATTATTTTCTATTTATATTCATGACAGTTCTTAATTAATATCTGTACAGATTAAATGTTATCGAAATCGAAAACCATTAAATTTTTACAGGTAGCGGCTTATAGCCTATTATTTAAATAACAACTCATAAAACCCATGGTGACCATCTTTTTATCTTTGATTTTTTCCTTTATGTTTTTTTCCTTTGATTTTATGTTTTTCTTTTGGTTTTTTTTCCTTTTCAATATAATTTGGGGAATGATCAAATAGTAAGTTTGTTTTAGTTAGGAAGGATAGGAAGCAATGATAGAGTGACACGTGTCAAAGATGAAAAAACATTGAAAGAGCATTTTAGTCAAACAACCTTAAGATAAAAAACCCAGTTCTATAACACAAATTCAGTATGTCATTTTTTTTCACGATACATCTCACCCCACCACACCACCACCACCACACCGTCGTCACTCCATCGCCCACCACCACTAGAATCGTCTCCCCAACTTCACCACTCTGTCAAACTTAACATAATGCGATGGGACACGAAACTCTGTTAAAAAAGGTACTTTTCTTCTCAAATTTCTTAAACATTTTGTATTCAAAGTAAAGATATCTCTGATTCTACTCTTTCTCTTGATTTATTCATGCGTATGAGCAACATCATTAGTTCCAATTTCATTGAGAAATCATTAATAAAAAGTTGCACACCGGGTGTTTGACAAAATGTCTCAAAGAAAAAATACAAAACACCTTTCAGTTTAAAATTTCATTTAAAATTGTGTTTTACAAAAAAATGAAAAAAACACGCCTTTTTGGTGTTTTTTATCCATTGCGTTTTACAAAATAATGAAAAAACACTGTTTTTTATCCATTGCGTTTTACAAAAGAATGAAAAAAACACATTTTTTGGGGTTTTTTTATCCATTGCGTTTTACAAAATAATGAAGAACACACTTTTTGTGTGTTTTTTGTCCATTGCGTTTTAAAAATAATGAAAAAAACATAGTTTTTTGTCTATTGCGTTTTACAAAATAGTGAAAAACACAGTTTTTTATCCATTGCGTTTTACAAAAGAATGAAAAAACACACTTTTGGGGTGTTTTTTGTCAATTGCGTTTTACAAATAAAATGAAAAAACACTGTTTTTTATCCATTGCGTTTTACAAAAGAATGAAAAAACATATTTTTTGTGTTTTTTATCTATTGCGTTTTACAAAATAATGAAAAAACACAGTTTTTTTGTACATTCGTTTTACAAAAGACACTTTTCTTTTGTGATTTTAGTCAATTGCGTTTTAGAAAGTACACTTTCTTTTATATTTTTTAGTCAATTACGTTTTAGAAATAAACTTTGTTTTGTGTTTTAATTCATTGCTTTTTAGATAAAAAAACATTTTCTTTTGTGTTTTTTGTCCATTGCTTTTTAGAAAAAAAACACTTTATTTTGTGTTTTTAAGTCCATTGTGTTTTATAAAAATGAAAAAAAATCGTGTTTTTTTTTCATTGCGTTTTACGCATCTGGGTTATCGAAATTTTTTTTTCAAAAGTATAGCAATAGTGTGCTCGTTTTAAAGATAAAAAACGCTCGTTTTTATGGTGCAATTTTTATAAAAAAAATAATGTCGTATGAATGAGTTATTAACATTTAAAAAATGGGGGGGAATTGGAGGAGAGAGAAACTATTACCTTGGATTGACTACAATGCCCCTCAACAAATTCACGCGCTTTCTTTTCTTCCTTCAATTCCACCCATTTAATCTTAGCCCTTAATTACTAAATAGATGGTCAAGATTACTTTCTATCATTCCTACCCATAAAAACTTTCTACTATATCCTGACCCTTAAAAGTTAATATAAAAGGACTTATAGCATTTGTCAAACACTACAAAATACTTATTAAGTTTAAAAAGTCAAAACTTAAAGGAGTTAAAATTAAGAAATCCAAACATCACCGAGATCAAAATATAACATGTATATTTGTGGGAGTAAATTGCACAAAACATCCTTTATGTTTCCTCAAACTTGCAGGTTCCAGCCTTAATGTTTAAAAGTTGCTAAAAACAACCTTTAAGTTTATTTTTGTTGCGGGTTCAATCCTTTACAGCTAACCACGTTATTTTCTTCAGTTAAGTTCCTCACATGATCAACCAAAATGACGAATATACCCTCACATGTTATGCATGTGAGGGAACTTAACTGAAGAAAATAACGTGGTTAGCTGTAAAGGATTGAACCGCAACAAAAATAAACTTAAAGGCTTTTTAGCAACTTTTAAACATTAAGGCTGGAACCTGCAAGTTTGAGGAAACATAAAGGATGTTTTGTACAATTTACTCTATTTGTGGTTTCAATATTTTAAGGTTTCTGTGTTCATTTTGGGAAGAATAGGAAGAAGGTTTTTAATTAAAAAGGTAGATTTAATAAAATGTTTAATTAAAACAATAGGGGAAATGATATAATTGTTTTTGACTGAGGTTAATGGATAGGGCCAAGTCAGGTGAATGTTAAAAAAAATTTGTACCCATATGTAGGGGTGTAAACAAGCCTAGAGGCTTGACAGCTACTCGTTATCGGTTCGACTTAAAGCTCGAATGAGCCAAGCCTTAACGAGCCCGAGCCTAAAATAGAGCTCGTTTAGTTATCGAGCCTAAGCTCGAGCCCGAAATACAAAGCTTGTCTAGGCTCGCGAGCCTAAACGAGCTCAAACAAAATTTTATTTTTATATATATAATATAATAATAATGATAACATTGCGAGCCGAGCTGGAGTCGAGCTATGGTTCATTAAGCGATATTAAAGCGAGGCCGAGCTGAGCTTTTAGGTCGTTTGAGGTTGTTATCAAAATAACTTGAGCCGAGCCCGAACTTTGGATTTTACTCACGAGCCGAACTAGAGCTCAAATAAGTAGGCTCGAATCGAGCCGAGCTCGAGCTTCATAAAAACATGATGAGCCGAGCTCGAGCTCGAGCTCGGCCTGGCTCGTTTACACCCGTACCCACATGCAATAGGGGAAACCTTTAAACTAAAGTGATAAAATAACCCAAACCTTAACGACTCAAATAACATTTTACTCCAAGGAAAAGCTATAAAAGAAAAAGCTCCAAGGAAAAGCTAAAAAAAAACGAGTTAAATGCCAAAATAGTCCATGTGGTTTGGGCCGTTTTGCGAGTATAGTCTAAAGATTTCATTTTTCGCATCTGGATCCAAAAAGATTTTATCGTTGCCATTTTGCTCCAATGACTTAACTCCATCCATGCGACTCAGTTAGTCAAGGGTACTTTTGTCATTTCATGTTTTCTGAATTTTATTAAAGACTAAAAAATGAAACAAAAACTGTTGTGGAGGAGGATTGAAACCGGGCCTCTGGCCGGTTCGCTCACACGCACACAAGAGACTAGCCAGCGAACCATGCTTGCATTTGTGCAAGAAATGGGTCTTTATGACATTTATTCTCTATTTCAGTTCATCACTTATACCCAAAACAGATGATCAGTACTGAAATCAAGTTCGGGCTTTTGATCTGCACATGTTCTAAGCTGACTTTATATACAAATTTCAATAGTTTTTTATTATGTCACCTTTGGGTTCTCATGTCAAAGCCAAACAAGCTGGTCCACATCAGATTTTGGTTATGTTTTCTGATATTTAATACTTAACCCCTATATTAGATTCATTATTTCTTTTACAATTTACAACCCACGTTTTGTTCCAGATTTCACATATAGCTTTCAAGATTAATAGGATTAGTTAGTTTTATTTAGGTTACCTCTGGTCGTAAAGTATTCTGGTTGCGAAGGTGTCACCGGAAAACATGGTGCGGCGATGGTAGATGTGTTTCTCAGGTTCAAGTGGGAACACAAGGTAACAAGGTAGCTGGAGGTCGGAGGTGATCGGTGGTGAACTTAGTTGGCGAAATCTGGTGTGAAAGATTGGTTTTCTGATCGGGCTTCTGGTTGCCGGAAAAAATGGTGTGCGGCGGTGGTGATTGTTCCTCGTTTCGGTTGGCCAGGCTGGTATACCGAGAGTAGAGGAGGCTTATGGTGTTCGCCTGGTTGGTTTGAAGTGTAGGAGGGTCATCGGTAATGAGTTGCAGGTTGCCGGAATGCACGTGTAGTCGCCGGAAACACGATATGAGCATGAAGGTTCATGGGCATGTTATGTGGTTTGGTCTTGTTTCTTATCGCCGGAGATCGGTTGTTTGCTATAAACAAATACGAGGGATATCAGTATAGATCATCTGTTTTGGGGTATAAGTGATGAACTGAACTAAAGAATAAATTTAATAAAGACCCATTTCTTGCACAAATGCAAGCATGGCTAGTCTCTTGTGTGTGTGTGAGCGAACCGGCCAGAGGTCCGGGTTCGATCATCCTCCACAACAGTTTTTGTTTCATGTTTTTAGTCTTTAATAAAATATGAAAACCTTGTCTAACTTAGGTGCATGGATAAAGTTAAGTCAGTTGGACCAAAATAGCAACAATAAAATATTTTTGAATTCAGATGCGAAAAATGAAACATTTGAACTATACTGTCAAAACAGTCCAAATGACAGTGACTATTTTGGCATATAACTCAAAAATTAAAAAAAAAAATAGAGAGATGAAACAGCCGATTTCGATTTGTGAGGAGAGACAAAATTAATAATTTTTTTTTATCATGAATCTTAAGTTGTTAACTTCTTTTGTTTGTATGTTCTTGTTTCTCAGGCGGCGAATGCATAGCAACAGGATCATCTTCCCCTCATTCTCCACTTTTTGCACTGCAAATCCAGATGAAGAACCCTAAATTGACTCATAATTTACGCAACTTACTACCATTCATACACACACCCCTTTTCCCTTCTTCACCCTTCATATATCATCACAACCACCATCGACCCTTCAGGTTTCTTTCTCATTCATTCACCCTTCAAAACCCCAACACCCCTTTACCTTTTTCAGTATTTGGGTTTCATCGTTCTCTTTATATTGAGCCTAATATACCCCCAAGTTCTAATCTTTCTTCTGCAAATCGTCCCGTTGATGATGGTGTTGTTTTACATAATTGTTTTTGGGGTGAGAAAGCTCTGTCTATTGCTCAAGATGTATTGCTGCAATTTGGTGATGACATAAAAATCTTTGCTTTTAATATTTACCCTCGAGGACGTGGATGTATATATGTCAGACTGGATAGACTCTGTAATCAGTAAGATTTTGTATCTGTTGACATGATTTATAAGGTTGCTAGGATAGATACACCGCCCCTGTGTTATACAGGCCGTATAAAGGGTGATAAAAGGTCTTACGGGTCAGGGTCACCACCCCTTTGTCGTACGGGCCATATAGAGGGTGATAAAAGGTCATACGGGTGGTATGACAAAGTATAAGTCGTATGACTTTGTTAGTGGTATGCCCGGTCACTTCGGAAGAAAGTATATGATTTGTACGAACACTCCTTCATATGGCCCATATGAAATTCTTGCCGGTGTGATGTGTGATGAGAGCTGATCTAAGAGTTAGCAGACACTTATTTGGATCAGTTGTACAAGGGAAAACATGGTATAAGATGTAAAAACTTTACTGGGGATAATTTGGGCTACAATTGGAGTTACGGGGCATATGATCCCTTAAAAATCGTAGCCCAAGTTATGTCCGTTTAAGAGTATGCCAACTTTTGGATCAGCTCTCATCAATGTGTCAGTTGTGTGGTTAGTATTTCAGCGGTGTGCTTATGTTCTGATCCTTTCGTAAAACGATTAATATTTTTTTATATAATTATATTGTTTGTTACAGGTTCCTGAGCATGGAGGATATTCAAAGTTACAGTCACGAATACAAGAAAAAACTAGACGAAGCAGGAGCAGTTGGTGACATCCCTAGTGACTTGGCTATCGAGGTATCGTCTCCTGATGCGGATCGACTACTAAGAATACCCAATGATTTACAACGTTTTCAGAACATGGCTATGCGAGTGAAGTACGCTGATTCTAAATCCATAAAAAAAGAAGGAATATTCTTTTTGGAATCCATTGAAATGGATTCTGGAAGTTGTGTATGGAGGCTGGCTGATGTAAAAGAAAACCGTCACCCTTCATCTAAAGGAAGACCATTGACCCGCAAACAAAAGGACTGGAGACTTAAACTGCCATATAAAATGCTTGAGTAGGTGACCCTGTATATTAAAACATAGTCTCAAGTTTTATACTTTTGAGGAGTGTTTTGATGTTGAACTTTTTGAAAGTTATGAAACTGGTCCTTGTACACTTGTCCATTTATGCCCTCAAAGTCGGTCCTGGTTATAACAGGTTGTAGTTTGTTGGGTTTGACATGGTTTATAGAATGCTGGAAGTATTGTGCATTTGGCCAGTGTTTTATGTCTCAGTAAAATTTGATCTTGGTAGTTGGTATTGCCTTTCAAAAAAAATTGAGAATTTTTTGACTGTATGCAACTGTGTCAACTTGAGAATTTAGTGAGAACCAAGAGAAAAAGCATTATGTTTCAGATGGAATCCCTTAAGAAAACGATTGTTGTGACCGTTGCTGCGTCTGCTGTGATGGTGGTTGGCTCAGCCTCAGAGTTGAAGAGATTTGTGGCAGGCGAGACAAGACACTGATCCCCGAAAACGTCACTGACACATCCTTCATCTTTATTTTTTTTGCAAACAACTAACAATATTTTGTCTTTGTTCCTAAATTCGTTATACCACCCATTCCTTTTGTAAATATGATCATTAGATTTTCAGTGGTTCTTGTAAAGGTGACCAATTTCCTCATTGTAGTAATAATCATGTTCATTTACTGTGTTATCAGAGGGCATCTATATTAGAATTGTCATGCAGTACAACGCAAAACGACTTTAAAATTTCCAGATCTCCCAATTTACCGTCAACGCTTTTGCGGGTTTCCAACAATCTCCGAACCCGTTTTCGAATACGCAACAAATGCAAGCGTTACAAAGCTTGATGATGCGAAACTCGTTCAACACGCAACCCGTTCAATCTTCTCAACCACCACAACCCGTTCAATCTTCGCAACCACCACAACCCGTTGAAGACGACACTGAAGTGGTTCCAGAGACGCAACCACAATCTTCTAAGCGTAAAAAGGGAAAGCAAGTGGCGGTAGACCAAAATCAACCTTCGAAACCGAGTAAAAAACAGTGGACGAGGATCGAGGAGGAGGCCTTAGCTAAGGCGTTTATTAGCACATCCAAACACCCCGTTGTCGGTATGTAAAGTCAAATTTTCTTTAAATATATACTTTTTAATGGAATTTTTATTTTTTTAATATATACTTTTGTTAAATATAGGTAACAACCAAACCGGCGAGGGGTTTTGGAAAGCGGTATTACCAAAGTTCCTTGTGTGAACGGATCAAGGACATTATCGCGATGTTGACTCGATATCTTCGAAGTGGCGAAAGATGCAACCGGTCGTGAACCGGTTTTGCGGAGATATATAATAAGTTATATACAAGTAAGCGCCGTAGTGGGATGAGCGACGAGGATGTATTCAAAGCGGCGATGGATAAATACCAATCGAACCATAGAACCGCTTTCCCACACATTCGGGTTTGGGAAGTTTTACAAACGTCCAACAAGTGGGCACCGGTTCCAAATGAGGTTGAGATGCTAAACGTCAAAAACCTCGGAGACCGGTAGTTTTAGTGCCGGCGGCTCGGACGCAAGATGTCAAATTAATTTAAACGACGATGCCGAATTCGACGAAGAAGAGTACGCCGTACGAGAGGAGGAACGTCCCTAGGGCCGGGACAAATTAAAAAAGGAAGCGGCTACAAAGAAAAAAAACGACAAGGATTCAAAGATGGAGGCGTTTATGGCCCAATTCAAAGAGTACACGTAGGTTACGGCCCAACTAAAAGAATGGAACATATTGACGGCCGACGTTGAAAATATATTGAAGAAAAACGAGCTACTTTAAAAAAATTGCAAGAAAGAATTATGAAAAAGTATGAAAGTTCTTAGGATTTTTATTTTTTTATTTTTTTTAAACTTATGTAATGTTTGGTTTTTTAATATTAATGAATTTAGTTTTATATCTTATTTAATAAATGTTAAAAAAGTAGATGAAGTTAAAAAAATAAAAAATAAAGTTGGTGTGGTAGGCTCATTCTCCATTTCCAGTGTTTCTACCTTGGAGGGGCATCATCCAAGGACTATGACGTGACGCCTACGTGGCGGATCATCCTCTAAGGATGGGTCATCACCATACCACCTAGCCTAACAGGTCGACACGATAAGACCTGCTTAAATTTCGTGTCATAACAGGTTAAAAGCCGTTAATGACATGCTAATATTTTTTTTTTAAAATATGTGGGACTTTATGACATACACCATTCATGTGCTTTCCCTCAAATCTAAACCCTAAGGTAGTGTTTGGTATAAAGGAATCGAAGTTGGAATAGAAAAAATCATTCTGATGGAATAAAAAGAAACATGTTTGGTAGTCATGTGGTAATGGAAAAAAGCATTCCAAAAAAATGTAACTCCTTCCAAATATAAAAATTTTCATTCTTTGGTAAGAGGGTGTTTTTTGTTACATTCCTTCAAGGAATTGAAAGAAATATATTATTATTGTAGTTATTATATTTATATCTATATTTATATTATTAATATATTTTTAACGGCAAATTTGAAAAAATATATATCAAAATATTATTATTAAATTTTTTTACCATTAATATATTATTATTATTATCATTATTGAGGCAATTATATTTTTGTCGTTTTTAATACAATTGTGTTTCGTTACTTCGTGTTTTTTAGTTTATCAAATTGTATAAAGTAATGATTCATTTTATTCACATATGAGTAACCAAACATCACAATGGAATGATTCATTTCATTCCATTGCCCATTTTATTACATCGACCATTCCATTTCTCCATCTATTTCATTACTCCATATCAAACAGACCCTAAATTTTCAATTTAATCCAGCCGTTATCTCTCCAAAAGTGCAAAGTCTCCATCGTCCATCCAAAGTAACCGACTCTTTTTCTCCGTTCATCGCCGATTCAGTCCGTTCAACGTCAAGGTCTCGTCTCAACTGTCCAGTCCGTCCAAAGTCTCTGTTACCGTGTCGCGATTCAATCCGTCGTCAACGTCTCGTCTCAACAATTCAGTCATTGGCGTGAGGGTGTCACGATTCACACGTATCACCATTTTATATTTTGTAAGTTCGTTTTGTTCGTGGTTCATTTTGTTTGCAAGTTCATTTTATCTGTTGTTTGTTTTATCAGATTTATCGTGTGTGTATGTTCGTTTTTATCAAATTTACCGCCTTTGTTTTCTAAGTAGAATCGTGTCTTAACTGGGAGTTTTCGTATCTTAACAGGTGGTATAACACGCTGGTAATTTTTGTGTCTTGGGAGGTCATTTCGTGTTATTATCGGGTTCATGTTCATGTTTGAAAAATCTAACACAATAAGATTTCGTGTCGTGTGTTCGTTCTTAATATGTTTGTGTTTTAACAGATCAGGTTGACCCGATATACTACTCCTACTTGCTTGAAATCGCCCACAAATCGAATACTTGATAAGCAAAAGTGTTAAAAGGCGTATGTTTATCAATCTGTTTCATGGTTTATGCGACTTCTTTTACAATCCCCTATTTCCAAACCCAGAGAAACGTACAACACTAGATTCACAATGTACAACATAAGTGATTTAAAAGTTTCAGATCATCATAAAAAAGGGCTATTCTTTTTTATTTTGAAACATCATTACTTTTACCATCTTGCCACTACCCTTCAAGATACTAACAACAAAGAAAAGGGTTTTACTCCACACAGGTACTTACCATCTTCAATCACTAGCATGAGACCATCGTTGATGCAAAGAGCTCATGAACCTTCGCCGTAACATCTTTCACAGGTGCCCCCCCCCCCCCCCACACACACACACAATCCATATCCCATTTGTATTGCTGTGTTAAGATGTACAAAGTTCTTGAAGTGCACAGAGGGATACTTTGACTTTTGTAGTCAAGCAGTAAGGCTTATTAGAATACTAGGTTATTTATTTATGCTCTGATAACATATGTGCTAATGGTGTGTAAATCCTAAGACCATCATGTGAAATTAGGGTGCAATATATATGTTAATATCATGGATATTGCAAAAGTGAGGGTGGTCCTGAGAATCCCAAAAGAAAGGGATTATCAAGTCTTTGTCAAATATTCAACTTGTGAAATTTGAATTCATATAAATTATTTTGCTTTCTTTAAAAATTGACGATTATTTTAAACCCGATATCAAGTACAAGAGATAGGAGTTTGTTGGTGATATAGTTTCAACAATTTGGGATAATTTTTGTGCTTAAAAAGTATGGTGTTTGACTTCAAAAGTCAATGTTCTACCTGTTTATAAATTATAATTTTCAACAGGTTCCATGTTTAGCCAGAATGAATTGAAAGACAGTTTACACATGATTAAGTACAAATAAATAAACATAAATTTTGGTAAAATCATGCTTATCTTGATGTTAAAGTTTGAGATAATACTCGTTTATAATCGTTTTGGGCTTTTGTTGGTCTCACAGATTTTCCTTTCGCTACTTAATTTGAAGGCATGAATATTTTCAAGCATCTACGCGCATCAAGATTAGCTTGCGCTCGTGTCTGCACATCTTATAGAGGTAGACTTCTCATATATCTCTGTATAATGTTAGACTAATGAAAGTTCAGTTAACTACAAGTCACTTTGTTATCAAATTTCGTATATGGCGACTTTAAATATGTTTATTCTAATGCCAATAGTTTGCGCCAAGGTTTAAAAGAACGGAAATGAGTTTCGAGGCGTTTTCCCTTCGCCTCACGAGGCGTATGGCCGAGGCGGTATTAATAAATAAAAATAGAAATTATATATATTATAAAAATAATAATACTAACTAATTTCATCATCAGATTCATCAAAATCATCAAAAACACACATAAAAAAGACATGAAATGCTTGATACTGACACAAAAAGTCAAAAACATAAAAAACGACTATCAAAATACCCTGAGGCGCAGCTTTCTTAGCGCCTCAGCCCCTCTGAGGCGCATATACAATAAAAACACCATGAGGCACGCCTCAGATTCGATTTTTGACCGTTTGCCTCGAGGCGCACGCCTCAAGCGTTTTTTAAAACCATGATATATCCAGTTAAGTATCATATTATTTTATGCCTAGAAGATCTAGGTAAACTTTCATAAATCTATGGTGGCATTATTGATATTTTTTACATCATTTTTATGCAGCATCGTTTTCGTTCTTTCATTTCTCCTCGGATGCTTCAATACAAGTCCATTCTCCAGAACAGGAAGTAGTAATAGCCTTAGGTAGCAATGTGGGCAATAGGCTTAATAACTTCAACGAAGCCTTAAGTCAAATGAAGAAATCGGGCATAGAAATAACAAGACACGCATGTTTATACGAAACCGAGCCGGCTTACGTGACCGATCAGCCTCTTTTTCTCAATTCAGCCATCAGAGGCGTTACAAAGCTAGGCCCGCATGAGCTACTATCAACCCTCAAGAAAATAGAAAAAGAAATGGGCCGAACCAAAGGTATTAGGTATGGCCCGCGACCCATTGACTTAGATATACTGTTTTATGGTAAATACAGAATTAACTCGGAGATTCTCACGGTTCCACACGAAAGAATCTTCGAGAGACCATTTGTTATGGCTCCGTTAGTTGACTTATTGGGGTCGGATAGCGACAATGATACGGTTCTACGCTGGCATTCTTTCTCGAAAAACGGACTTTTTGAATCTTGGGAAGAATTAGGTGGCGAATCTTTGATAGGCAAAGACGGGTTAAGAAGAGTCTTACCGGTCAACAATCGGTTATGGGATTGGTCAAAGAGAACTTCTGTCATGGGAATCTTGAACTTGACTCCCGATAGTTTTAGTGACGGAGGAAAGTTTGACTCTGCGGGGTCCGCTATATCGCGTGTTAAGACCATGATATCCGAAGGGGCAGACATAATTGATCTCGGAGCTCAATCCACACGTCCAATGGCAACGAAGATCTCAGTCGAAGAAGAACTAGATAGGTTAATTCCCGTTCTCGAAAAGATTCTTGAATTACCCGAAATTGAAGGAAAACTGCTATCTATTGACACGTTTTACTCGGAAGTTGCTTTAGAAGCAATTAAGAAAGGGGCTCATATAATCAACGATGTGTCAGGTGGAACGCTAGATTCCGATATGTTTCGGGTAGTTGCTAATCTCGACGTTCCGTATATAGCTATGCACATGAGAGGTGACCCGTCCACAATGCAAAACAGTGAGAATTTGAAGTATGACGATGTTTGTAAAGAAGTAGCTGATGAGTTGTATGAACGTGTAAGAACCGCAGAGTTATGCGGTGTGCCCGCATGGAGGATCGTTCTTGACCCGGGGATCGGGTTTTCAAAGAAAACCGAAGATAATTTGGAGATTTTGATGGGATTGAAGAGGATTAGGAGTGAGATTGGGCGTAAAAGTTTAGGGGTGTCACGTGCGCCTTTGTTAATCGGTCCTTCAAGAAAGAGATTTCTGGGTGAGATTTGTGGTCGGGCCTCTGCTGTCAAGAGAGATCCGGGGACTGTCGCTGCTGTTACGTGTGCGGTTTTGGGTGGTGCTAATGTTGTTCGTGTTCATAATGTTGGAGATAATGCGGACGCTGTAAAGCTTTGTGATTCAATGTTGGACCGTGTTGGAAGATCTTAACAGCTTTTTGAAATTTGATGTGGGTTTTGCAGCGGAGTGGGCCGTTTCGATGCAAGAGAACAAGCGTGTCGAGGAGATCTTGAAGGTCAACAAAAGCCATTCACGCTGGAAACACAGCGGTCAACACCATGGTATTTTTGATTGAATATCTGTATTGGTTTTTTAGCACCAGCTTCCTTTTAACTTGAAAAGTTTAGCAAAGTGCTGAAAGTTGATTAATTACTTGTAAGAGAAAAAAACATGTCCGATTTAAAAAAAAGTGTCCGTGGAGTGAACGGTTGAATTTTCAATCCTTTTTCGAAACAATGGTGAGTTTTCCATTCCTCATAACCTACATTGACCTTGATGATTGTTACATCAATACCAAATTTTCAAACAATGTCAAAGACCAGTTTTTTGGTTCGACCTGTTAATGCGAGTACTTCTTCAGTTGTCAAGCTGCATTGGATTACCTATCAATAGGGCGTTCAAAAAGCCCGTGGCTCGAGGCTCGCTCGAAAAAAGCTCGATTCGAAGTCAGCTCGGTTTTAAACGAGCTGGCTCGATTTAACGAGCCGAGCCCGAGCCAAGGTAGGTTCGATTCGTGGCTCGCTCGAGTTAGTTTGGCTCGTTTAAATTAAACCCCAAATTATATATGTGTGTGGCGTATATATTCTAATATATTTAAGAATGTTGTTTAATTTGTAATATGGTTATTTTTTATTGAAAGAAATAGATTGTTAAGCTATATTCTTAATTAGTAATATTGATTTAAAAAAATATATATATCAAGGCAAGTAACATAGAATTTTTTCTTATATTTGTTTTATTTATAGTTTGTCAAAAATTATTATTCTATTATCCTAAATAATGTTTTATTTATCGTCATTTGGTTTTATGTATATCATTGTGCGTAAAAAAAATACAAAAATGTAAACATTTTTAAACAAACGAGCCGGCTCGATGGCTCGAGCTTTTGACGAGCCGAGCCACGAGCCCAACTTTCCAGCTCGTTAAGAAAAATGAGCTGATCGGCTCGATTCGATTTTTAAACGAGCCGAGCATGAGCCCACCCTGGTTCGGTTCGGCTCGGCTCGTTTACAACCCTACTATCAAGATAAAAGGAGTTTCAAGAAGAAATCTTCAAACATATACACACACGTATCTTATAACATATATAACACGATCATTAATTCTAGCAAGATCGAGTTACTTGTTTCATGTTCTACACATGGCGGAATCTACATCTTCCTCGTACGGTATTGTTTTCCAATACTTGAAGACCTTCATCATCGTAAACGAACGAACAAGTGATCATGTAGACAAAGTAATGGTCATCCACCAGCCTTATGCAACAGCGAACGAGCCAAATCTAACAATTCAAGACTATGAAGACATCGACATTGAATCTTTGTTGTTTGATGACGGGCATCCTTACACAACATTCCGAATGGAGTTTACAACCAGTCACGGGTCGTTAGCCGCTGCTAGATACGTGGATGTGGACGAGCCTGTTCTAGTGTTCGATGATGCTACTCAATCACATGGTAATATATCAGCTATGCGGATTGCAAGGCTTGTTTGTGGTATGAGTCACTTCGTGCCAGTGGCTTCTCGGATGCAAAACTTTTAGAACATTGTGTCGAGATTAGTGGGTTTAGCAGAGAGAATGAAAACGAAGAGATTTGTGTGATTTGTCTCCGAGAAATGAGAATACCAAGTGGGAGAGATGATCGGAAAGCTGTGATGCAAACATGGTTATCATCAAGAATGCAGCACAACCTGTTGATGCAGAAGAGTGAATGTGGCTATAGTTGTCCATTATTCGGTATAGGTTTTTCTAAACAAGATTTTTTCTTTTTTTTTTTAAATCAAGAAACTAAAATTTGAATTTATTTCTTCTACTAAAATTTGATATGAAACACAGAGAGAGGTGAATGAATGCTTATCTATTATTCTGTTTCAATGATTCGGGTTCAGCTATAGCCATTGGGTCGTCTTTGGTGTCGGGTTCATCCTTTTCGGCTTCTTGTTCAACTGCCAGTTTATTTATGTGCAGATCATAAGTGGAGTTAGTTATATATGAAAATTTGAAATTCAGTTTTAATTTGGTTGAATCAAGAGTAAATTAGCTAATTGAAACTTTCATGGCAAGCATGGTTAATTAGGGGTGTTCTAAAACCGGAAGCATATTGAACCGTCCAAATTGAAGCAAATTAGCCGGTTTGAGGGGCCAACCGTTAGATTCAGGGCTCAGTTTTCATGGATTGGCGGTTCGGTCCGGTTTGAACTTGGAACACGCCATATAAACCGCACCTCCTGCTTTTGTTTTATTATTCATATGTTTTTTGTCGTTTGAATATACAGATACATATATATCATAAACAATTGTTATTTCTAACACAAACCAATGGTTTCTTTTAAGAAAAATAAATGGTTCGAACTGTCAAACCATCTAAACCCGCTGGTCGGCCGGTTTGATTTTTTTCGTTTCTTGAAACCATAGTTAGCAATTCGGTCCGGACTTTTTGTCAAATCGGCTAATCTGGACCATGAACACCTCTATGCTAATTAGAACCTTGTATATCTTGTATATGATCAGAAGTTATGATATAGAAATATAATACAGGTCTTAATTATAATATTGAAATAGTTGGGGGGCCTAGATGTTAGAATAGTAGTTAGTCGTTAATGAGTCGTTAATGGCAGTTGTACTTAAATAGATGCGTAATAACTGAATGAGTAGTTAGTTGTGTTGGTATCTTCTTTGTTCTCTCTCTAACTCTTTCTCTCTCTAACATTCACGTATCAATTGGTATCAGAGCTACCGATCCTCGGTACTCTGCAACTCCTTTTGATTGAGAATCTGCTGTATCGTTTCAATCTGGTAATTTGATCCTAATTCGATCAAATTTCGTTCCAATTTGCGTTGTTTCACTTCGGAATTGATCATTGTTTGATCAATTCTATTCGTATCATTCGTTTCATCACTTGAATTGATCATTGATTCGATCGATTTGTTCAACAAATTGAATTCAAAAATCTTTTGTAAAACAGAGTGTTCATAATCTGGTTCCTATGGCGACAACAAGAGGCCAAACTGAGATTGAGAAGACTTTGAAGGAGCATGCAACTTCGTTGCTTAAAATTGATGCTTTTATGGCGAAAACGGAGCATAATTTTACTGACCTCAGGCAGTTATTGGAGAAATTGGTTAGCAATAACAACAATAACCAAACAAGTTCCAGCAATATGGTTAATAGTAATCAAGAATTCAATAATCTCAATCGAAATGACAGATTATTCAGGTTGGGAAAGATAGAATTTCCGAAGTATGATGGGACTGAAGATGTTGAAGATTGGGTGTGTAATGTGAGCACTTCTTTGATGTGGATGATACACAGAGAATTACAAAGTCAGGTATGCTATGATTAACCTGGAAGGTAAGGCCATGAAATGGCACAACAATTTTGCAAAAACAAGGCCTATTGCTGGTGTTACATGGACAGAATATGCTAGAACAATCACTGATAGGTTTTCTAAACTACTGTTTAGAGATGCTATGGGAATTTTATCTTCTACTGTCCAGAATGGGGAATTAGAAACTTATTGTGATGAATTTGATGAAAATCTGTTGAGGGTGACTATTGTAGAAGAATATGCAATTAGTCTTTTCATTAAGGGTCTTAAACCAGAACTAGGGGGACCAGTTAGTATGTTTGACCCTAAAACTATGAAGGAAGCATATATGTTAGCTAAGAAACAGAAACTTGCTAATGATAAGATGAAATCTCCGTTCAAACCTTCATTCAGTTCCAAACCAACACCATCCAATTTTGTTCACAATCCTAAACCTGTGTCAACCTTTAAACCACCAGTTCATACATCACACTTACCATTATTACATAATCCTCCTACAAACCAAACGTTGACCACTACTAGAAGACTGACTAGTAAGGAAATTGAAAGTAAAAGATCAAGAGGGGAATGTTTTGGTGCAATGACAAATTTACCCCTACCCACAAATGTCCTAATAAACAATTGTTTGTCCTAGAAGTTGTTGATGGGGATGATGAATTGCCACAAGAAGGGGACTATGTGACTGATGAACCTGTTGCTGATACAGTTCAGGACACAGTCATAGACACTACAACAACTGATCCTCTTATTTCTATTCATGCTCTAACAGGTATTCCTTCTTTCTCTACTATGCAAGTAGTAGGGAATATTGGTACAAAACCCTTACAAATTTTAATAGACTCTGGGTCTACTCATAATTTCATTGATGAAAAACTGGCTGTCAAACTGAACTGTGGATGAAAGATATAGAAGGAATGAAGGTGGGGGTAGCTAATGGTTCTTAGTTGTTGTGTGCAAAGGTTTGTCCAAGGTTTCAGTGGCAAATGCAGGGTTTGTGGATGAAGGCTGGCGTATTAGTGCTGCCATTGCTATTATGATATGGTGTTGGGGGTGCAGTGGTTATCTTCTCTTGGAATATTGTTTGGAATTTCCAAGATTTGACCATGCAGTTCAAGGTAGATGATAAGGTCTATCAACTGAAAGGAAGTAATACCAATAGAGTGTCATTATGTTCAACATAATTGATGAGTCATTTGTTATCATCACAGTGCAAACAAATTGTCTAGTCTCAATTGTTTAGTTTACAAAAGGAGGAAGGGCATGATCAGTTTCAACATAAAACTGTGGTTTCTAATGGGGCGACTCCTAGTGTGATTCAGTCCTTATTACAGGAGTTTGAAGATGTGTTTGCTATTCCTAATAGTTTACCACCTTCCAGAGCCTATGATCATAGGATTATTTTGAAGGATGAGTCTATGGTTATCAGTCAAAAGCCCTATAGGTATCAAGCTGCACAAAAGGATGTTATAGAAAAAATGACCAAAGAATTATTGGATACAGGGTTATACAGGGCAGTTCCAGTCCTTTTGCAGCCCCTGTAGTGTTAGTTAAGAAGAAATATGGGTCGTGGAGAATGTGTATTGTTATAGAAGGCTTAATGAGGCAACTATTAAGAATGGTTATCCTATATCCCTAATTGAAGAACTATTGGATGAATTAGGGGAGGCTGTAATATTTTCTAAGTTGGATTTGAGATCAGGGTATCATCAAATTAGGATGTATCCTGATGATGTTCAAAAAACAGCTTCTAGGACTCATGAGGGTCATTTTGAGTTTTTGGTAATGCCATTTGGCTTAACCAATGCTCCTGCTACCTTTCAGTCCCTGATGAACCATACATTTAAAGAGTTTTTGAGGAAATCGGTGCTTGTGTTCTTTGATGATATATTGGTATACAGCAAATCATTAGAACAACATGTGGATCATTTGAAGGAGGTGTTGAATGTTTTAAAAAATGCTAAGTTGTATGCAAGACTTTCTAAATGTACTTTTGATGGGGAGAGAGTGGAATACTTGGGACATATCATTTCAAAAGAAGGAGTGGCTACTGACCCAAAGAAGATTGAAGCAATTAAGCAATGGCCTAGACCTGCAAATGTTAAACAGTTGAGGGGTTTTTTGGGATTATCTGGGTATTATAGGAGGTTTATTCAATCTTATGGCATTTTGGCAAAACCTTTAACTTCGCTTTTAAGGAAATATAAGTTTGTATGGACTGATGAAACCACCAGTGCTTTTGAAAGACTTAAAGAGGCAGTTTGTTCACCACCAGTGTTAGCTCTTCCAAACTTTACTAAACCGTTTGTGTTAGAGACGGATGCCTCTGCATTGGGAATTGGGGCTGTATTAATGCAAGACAACCATCCTTTGGCTTTTATTAGCAAAGCATTATCTCCTAGACAACAAGCTTTATCCGTTTATGAAAAAGAGCTTTTAGCGATCATCTATGCAGTGAAGTATTGGCATTTGTCTGTCAATCACTTTGTTATTAAAACAGACCAAAAGAGTTTAAAATACTTGTTGGAACAGAAGCTAACTACACCTTTACATCATGCTTGGCTCTCTAAACTGATGGGATACGATTATGAAATAGTCTATAAGAAGGGAGTGGAGAATCAGGTGGCTGATGCATTGTCAAGAGTTCCAGGTCCTACTTTGTTTACTATGTCTCTATCTACATTAGATATGAGTCTTTGGGATAGGATTAAGAAGTCATGGCAGGAAGATATGATGGTTAATGATAGGTTGGGGAAATTGATCAGAGGGGAACTGTGACAGGTTACAAGTGGAATGGTGAAGTGTTGTTTAAAGGCAACAGGGTAGTTGTGGGTAATGATGAACAGTTGCAAAAGGATATTATTAAGTTGTGTCATAATTCTAGTATGGGGGGACATTCTGGTGTACATGCCACTACTCAGAGGATCAGGGGAATGTTCAAATGGAAAGGGTTACACAAGCAAGTTAGACACTTTATTAGAACCTGTGATGTTTGCCAAAGAATCAAGTCAGAGAATGTGGCATATCCTGGTTTATTGCAACCCCTACCTGCACCTAAACATATTTTCTCTGATATTTCCATGGATTTCATTGGTGGGCTGCCTAGGGTGCAGGGTAAGGATTCTATCATGGTTGTTGTGGACAGGTTGACCAAGTTTGGCCATTTCATTCCCTTAGGGCATCCTTATACACTAATATGGTTGCTCAGGCTTTCATGGATAATGTTTTCAAGCTTTATGGGTGGCCTCAAACGATTGTATCAGATAGAGATCCTCTGTTTTTGAGTAATTTTTGGAAGGAGTTTACAAAAATGCATGGTATACAACTAGCTATGTCAACTGCATACCATCCTCAGTCTGATGGCCAGACTGAGGTAGTGAACAGATGCATTGAATCCTATTTGAGAAGTATGACACTAAGTACCAACTTGCCTTGGATTAAATGGTTGACTCTAGCTGAGTGGTGGTAATATCATTCTTCGACCAAGACTACACCTTTTCAGGCTCTGTATGGGTATCCACCGCCTATTTTTGTACCTTATATTCCGAAAGATTGTGCTATAGAAGCTGTGGATCAATTATGTTTAGAAAGGGAACAAACAATTAAGCAATTGAGACAGGCTTTGTCAATTGCTCAAATCAAATGAAGCAGGTGGCAGATGGTAAAAGAACTGAGAGAGAGTTCGATGTGGGGCAGTGGGTGTATTGGAGGTTACAAAATTATAGACAACACTCTTTGAGGGGTCATAAAAACAACAAACTTAGCCCTAAGTATTTTGGGCCTTTCTTAATCCTAGAAAAAATTGGTAAAGTTGCCTACAAATTAGACTTACTAGCAGAAGCCCAGCTACATCCCACTTTTCACGTATCATTGCTGAAACCAGCTCAGGGTGATTATTCCACAGTTCTTCCTTTACCGGTGCAGCCTCGTTTCTTGTTTTACCCAGCTGCGGTGATAGACAAACGGATGGTTAAGAAAGGCAATCGTGTAAGTATGGATGTATTGGTTCGTTGGAAAGACTTACCATTGACTGATTCGTCGTGGGTAAATGTGGAGGAGATACAGGCGAGATTTCCTGATTTTGATTTCGGATTTTAATGACTGTGTGGGAGATCAGAATTTTGGGGTCAAAATTTCTTAAAGAGGGAAGTATTGATATAGAAATATAATACAGGGTCTTAATTGTAATATTGAAATAGTTGGGGGGCCTAGATGTTAGAATAGTAGTTAGTCGTTAATGAATCGTTAATGGCAGTTGTACTTAAACAGATGCGTAATAACTGAATGAGTAGTTAGTTGTGTTGGTATCTTCTTTGTTCTCTCTCTAACTCTTTCTCTCTCTAACATTCACGTATCAAGTTAATGATCATTTAAGCCTAGAATATAGAATTATAGCATCTAAATAGACTAAATCTAGGCCTATTATACATACATTCCACTAAAAAACAACTCGTATATCAATATTTTTCCACTAAAAACAAATACTTTTTCTATCTCCTTTTCAATTATATAATATTTTTATACCTTTATCATTACATTTTCTCTCTCCTTCACTCACAATCACTTTCAATATATATTAAAAAGGTATAGGGGTGAACAATGTCCCTTCAAATATAAAGATGAACAGTAACATTTTCTCTCTCCTCACTCACAACCACTTTTTATACTTTTATTTTATATTTTAAAACCTCAAATTCCGCGGATATGAATGCTCTAACAATATCATAGAATCTCAATCCTTAATTCAAAAAAGAACAAACAAAATCTACGGTCTAAGCCCAAGGTTTAAGAAGGAAAAACGGAGACCCACTAAGTTGAGCAGCCCAACCAAGCCTAGCCCTATTTACTGCCCTTAATTTTGGGGTCCATTTCATATATACCTAACAAAATCAATATATATCATGCGAATCAAAAATATTATATACTAGGTTAGGTTATAGATCTTGTAGTACACAAGACTTGGTACAAAAATATGTAATAAAAAACATTTCTTGTAAATAATTACATATTACATTACATGTAATGATGAAAAATTACAAATTAATATCTATATACAATTTGAGTAAGGATCAAATAGGAAGTATTATCTTTTAGAAAAGTAATAAAGATTCTAGTTTATTTATAGAAAAGGTAATAAGATTCTAGTTTATTGATCTTAAATTTGGAAGTTTGAAATTATTCTAAGGGAAAAAAAGATATGAAATTAGTGGAAGATTAAACAGGGAATATATCTCATATTTATTGATTTTCTCTCTCCACATGCAAAACACACGTTAATTTCCCTATTATTTTAGAATGTTCATAATTTTTTCATACGGCATTAAAAAATTTCACCATAATAATGAACATTTTTTTAATCTTTAATATGAGTATGATATTGTTATATAAAATTAAAATAAAAAAATATGTTTTTACTAGGTTTTCTATAGATTGTGTTAAAGGTTCTGGTCATTGAGTTTTTCAACTAGCATTTCGTAATTACATTTCTTACTGAGTTTTCTATATATTGTGTTATTACCAGAACTTATAACACAATGTTTTTTTATTGTTTTTGTCCGTTGTGTTTATTTTATCAAAACATATAACATAATGTATAAAACGATGAAGATGGTGTTATATTGGGTTTTCTATATATTGTGTTAATAGTTCTGGTTATTGTGTTTCTTAACTGTTTGGGTTTTCTATACATTGTGCTATAGGATCATTGTGTTTAGTCTACTATCTATTTTGTTTTTGCCCTGCGTCCATGGTGTTTTATTTGTTGTCCACTGTGTTTTATCTGTTGTTCACTGTGTTTTAGCCTTTGTCCATTGTGTTATAGTCGGTTGTCCATTGTGTTTTATTTTTGTCTATTATCCATTGTATGTCTTTAGTGTGCTCTCGATTGTGTTTTACGCAATTTGGGGTTTTTTCGAAAAGATTTCCACAAAAGTATAGCAATTGTATACTCATATTAAAGATAAAAAAACGTTTGATTTTATGATTTAATATTTTAAATGGCATATAAAAAAGTTACGAATGTTTAAAAATGAGAGGAAACTTGCATGTGTTAGGTCCTTGGCAAGTGCAACTTCTTTTTCCCCTTTGACGCATTTTATTTAGGAATAATGGATTACTAAGCCAAACTATTAGTCGTTGTCCGGCAACAGCCCCAACTTAAAAAATAACCAGTGGTGATCCCACCTTTCACATATTGTCGGTCAACGACTAATAGTTAGAATTATTAAAATCCATTATTCCTTTTATTTATTGTCATCGCGAATCATACAACGAGAGAAATCTGTTTCTTTGATCCTCGTGCATTACACTAAGGCCAAAGTAACGTTTCCTATTAAGAGGAAAGTTTTAAAATTATCCCACATTTGGAAAGGGAGAAAGAAATGGTTACTCCAAATATGGAATATATACACAATATGTTTAAAACTTAACTACTGTGAAGTAAAAAGATGAAAACAAAGATTAATTAGCGTCGGTTTAGTAACCTTAAAATGTTGGACAAGACTAAACCAAGATTGAGGTGTAAATGACAAGACTAGAGAGATTCATTTCAAATTGTAGAGACAAAATAAACAAACCCTCTTAGCCAGCAGAAAGATAAAGACACACGCATGGGCTCTGGGTAGTGGCCAGGGTGAACCTAATTAGACTTGGCACAAATGAATACCAAAAAAGAGTAAGCATCCAACCATCATCACTACCAAATTCGTTAATAATCAAACCAACTTCACATCTTAATGTCTACGTTTTTGTGCCTTTATGCTTTGTACAAACATTCACACACAGGTCATCATCATTACATAATATAAAAATGTTGTGTTTTCTTTGTGATGTATTAATACCACTGTAAAAGTGTTGTCATGTTTGCATTATATTTTTTACATTGATTGGACACTTATAACACCATTGCATAATATTATTATTGCATTAATATGTATGATTTGTTTTAGCATCGTAGAAAGAAAACTGACTGTAATTCGCAAACAGGTTAGTGTATGCTGGGCCATTTCCGAGAATGTTAAAAAGGTTTTGGGCCCTCGGCTGGATAAAAAAACGGTGCCCCATCCACCAGTTATAATATGATATTTAAAGTTTCTAAACAAAAACTTTTAATTTAATATTATACTAGTTTTCATCTATTCATCTTGATTATATAAACTATAATCTATAAAGTTTAAACATATAAACAAATAATATATACAAGTTTAATCCTTCATCCATTTAGCTACGACATGACTGCTATAAAATTAAAATACCCATAGAATAAATGAATCAAGTATTTTAAATTTTTAAAAAGTATATGTTATGTATTTCGAGGAAATAGGATACGACTAAACCATCTTTTGGAGCTTATATATCCATATATAATGTATACATATGTTTGGAGTACAGAAATACAATGTTTAGAGTACAAATATACAATATAAATATAAAGGTATAACACAAAATATAAGTTAACATGTTTTTATAGTATACTAGTGAGTTACCACTATTACGTTCCGTAGCGGGTTCTAAACATAGATAAAATTAAGCAAATTGCGACAAGACATTCTAGGTGACGATAAAAAACCACATCGCAACAGTATATTTGAAAGTCACGAAAAAGTTATCGGTTCAAATCGTTACGGTATCAGCACTCGTTATAATCACAAAAACAGATGTCCTCCGCGGGTTTCGGAACGTAAATAAATAACCTACGTATGTGTACATACGAAATTTATAAAAAACATTACATTGAGGAAAAAAAAAGCTAAAAATAAACAACAAAAAAGGTAAGTAAAAGGAATTAAAAAAAAAACTAAAATTCATGATCTAAATAGTAATTACAATAAAGTGTAAATGGAGAAACTAATTAAAGACTAAGGGTAAATAATGAAAATTTGAAAAAAAGAATCTTATTAAAGTTAAAGGGTTAAACATGTTTTGACCCAATTTAAGTGGCAAAAAATGATTGATGTTGACAGAATTGTCTTTCAATATATATATATATATATATATACACTATGTTATCAACCGTGTGCAACACGGGTAGAGAAATATATTGATATGCCATATAATTTAAAAAAAAAAGATAAAATGATAATAAAACGATTTCGTCATATAGACCCACAAACAACATGAAAATAGTGTGTAAAATTTTAAGACGATTTCGAATAATATAATATAAACAATGAAAATCACAATTCATAATGCTCAAAATAGTTAAATAATCAAATACAACAATACTGGAAATAAGATATAAATATTAAGAAAACACGAACTTTGTAAAAACAATCATACTTCTTCTTATCTATTGCAAGAGAAGTTTTCCTGACCATCCCGCCTCCTCAAACCTCACATCACACAAACCCCTATATACACTCAAGAAAAAAGACACAACGAACCATAGAAAGGAACTTCATAGGTCTACAAAATTTCTCTAACCACGTAATCAATCTCATCGAGTTATCCAACTCAATCTCCTTGTCCTTGTTTCCAACTCACCAATGAAGAAAAGTTAAATTAGTAGCATTTATTATGTTTGATTTATAAACACCAATAAAACATGTTCTCGTCTCAAACATATATAAATCCATAAGAATTAATATTCATACATATGGATTTTACTATAATTTACGTAGTTTAAAGTGTGGCCTATTTTAGTCGGTGCTTTCCTAAGCTCAGGAAGAACTTCATGTGCATCATAGCGACTTATTGAAGGCTGCCAAAATCATTTTGTTCACATTTTTGTTCTCAGCGACGGCTTCCATCGTCATTAAAGTTCTGTAAACAGTAAAGTTAATGAATCAAGTAATATATAAAGGCAAAATTAGAGCCATAAGGAGAGCATAGAATATATTATAATATATTATAAAGCATGAGGGTTTTAGAGTGGTTTTAGCTCCTCCCAAACAAATAGGGCTCAGAAAAATATAAGTTGTTTTTGGGCGATGGTTTAACAGAATAATATTGAAATAATAAGAACCAAATTGTTTAAAATAAAGATGGACCACCCAGAATCAATTATGCATAATGAAAAATTAATACGCTTTCCAACATTAGTGACTATTATTTATATTATATTCCTTATACAATTATCAACCAACTTCCTATATCCAGTATTTAATAGTCGCATTCCTTTAACATAATCGTTGCCTCTTCTAAAGAAAAAACCGTCAACTACTTAGCCACCGTTTCAAGGAAAACATAACCGTCCTTTTGTTATCACACCAAAACCTTAATTGCCAATTACATTTAACCTTAATCCCTTCACCTTGGTCCAGCGCCATTTAAAAAGCATTATTATTTTTTTCACCGGCTTTTAAGAACTATTATCAATGTGTACCATATAATACACCCATAAAAAAACTTTATATCATAATCAGCAATATAATAATACAAATAAAATCTTTTAACCGTTTGGATTTCTCCACACCCCCAATCTTATTATTAAACCGTTTCGTTTCCCCAAATACCAAATCCAGACTTCAATCACTCTTTCTTTCGAGAAACATCCCCCTTCGACATTGAAGATTAAAGATTAAAACATCATATGTTAATCATTTATCTCCTTCTTAAACCATTTGTCTTAACATTACATAACCCCTTTGAGAAAACTTCGAGATCTCCACCTATTTTTTTAATGAAACAAATAGCGTTTATGTGATCGGAACCGGGATCACGGTTTATGCCGAACGTTTTTTGGATGGTACCAAAAACTACCGGATATCGGAACCGGGATTACGATTGAACATAATTTAACTATAAGGATCAACATCGTATTCGCATGGTACCAAAAACTGAACAGGGATCACAATGGAACATAATCTAACTATAAGGATAAACATCGTATTGGCATACATCGAGTTTTTATGAATAGGCCTTTTGATATTTGGGTGTTGTTTCTTTATCACCCAAAAATCTTTTGAATTGTGACGATCCTACATCAAAATCAAACATTTAATAATATTCAAGTGATAATTAACAAAAAATGCTATTTGGGACATTAATTGCTACCTGGTGCAATCACAAATACTTTTAAGTAGCCTGATTCACGAAACTCAACTCAGAAGATCTATACAGATCAAATAATCAAATTCGTACTACGAAACCCTAATTTCAACTTTAGGTCTAGTAGATAGATGAAATTAGGGGAGAAATGTTAAGAACTTGATCGTAGATTTTGACAATGCGGCAATGAAGACATACTCAAGAGCAAAATTCGTCGGAAATTAGGAAGAAATATGCTCCTCTGTTCATCGTTTACAAAAAGGGGAGTCAAATAATTTTAGGGTTTGGAAGGAGGGAAAAGTATGACAGTTCAAAAGAATTCTAGGAATAAAGAGGGAAATCCAAAGCAACCCAAAGTGTTTTCATTTGATTTGATAAAAATAATTGTGTACCTGCTTGTAAAAGTCATGAGGGAGACCGGAAAGCAGTGTTTTCAGACCCGGACCGGACCGGCTGGTCGGGCTAGGAACCGGAGGTTGAGCCCGTCCGGGTCATTGGACCGGAAATACATTGACCGGAAGTTGTACCGGCGACCCGGCGGTTGGACCGGGTTTTAGAAGGGTTGGACCGCTTTTTTATACATTTTTTTTCATTTTTAACCCTATAAAATTTATAATATTTACGACATCTTCCGGTTCTTACGTCCGGCTCGACCGGTCGACCAGTCGAACCATTGAACGGTAAGGAGACCGGCTCAACGTCCGGTCCGGTTCTGAAAACATTGCCGACAAGTATTCCGGCACCGTCGCCGGTGTTTGTCTGATGTCTGCAAACAATTAATTCGATTATAAAAAACATAGATGGATTAAATTATAAATAAAAAAAAACTTACTGAAAGGTGAAGGAGAAGAAGAACGGCGTAGCAGAGATGTGAGTCTAGGAGTGGTGAAGGAGAAGAATGAGGCTATAGAGAAATTTAGGTTTGAGTAAACTTCTGTTTTCCTCCCAGTGGTTTGGTTACTTTAATGGTTTTGCTCCAATCTTTAAAAATAGCCAGTTTACTCCCTGATTTATGAAGTCCTTCTTGATTTCACTCCCCGCCTCTAACTCCATCCAAATTGTTTGTTAACTGAAAGAGCATTTTAGTAACTTTAAATACAAAAGTAAGGGTATTTCAGTAAAACTACAAATAAAAGATTATATTATATTATATATATACAATAATAAAATATAACAAAACCATTATCTCTTCTCTCTCTACTCTCACTGCACTCTTTCTTCTCTCTCTCTAACCTCATTGCCCTGTCTCTTCTCTCTCAACCCTACCCAGCCACCATCAGCCCCATCATCATTGCCGGCGACCATGGCCATACCACCAAAATTCTTTTCTCCCCTCTCTCTCTTCATCCCCAACAACCATAGCCATCACCACCAAAGTGAAACACAGGTGTAACATGGCAAAGATCAAGATCAGAATTGGAAAACGAGGTGGAACAGAAGGCGTAACCGACTGAGAAGGAACCTTATACTGAGAAGGAACAGAAGGTGTAACCGACTCCAAAAACCTTCCAGATTACACACCGGTGAAGACACCGGCGAATTCCACCGGAATCACTTTCAAAGCCTTTGCAACAGCATCGCACAACATCGTAGAATCGGTTTCAGTGAAGTCACTCTGAGCTCGCCGAAGATTCTCCTGAAACTGACGGTTTCTCCTGCAACTTCAAATTTGGCACAAAAAACAATCAATCGAATCACGAATGTGAAGATTATCGATGAATTAGTCGAAATAGAGGATCCGAAACCGAATGGAACACGAAGATTGGTCTATTTAAGGCTTCGATTGCACTGGAAACCGTAAAATGGGGGGAAAATGATGGAAATGAGACGGTACCGTTTCGATGTTTTCAATCGGTTTGAATCCCCTTTTAAGGTCTAGGCTTGAATCCTCTTTTCAGGTTTTTTTTTTGGAGAAACTGATTTTCAATTATTGTTTTCGGTGAAGGGGAGGTCGTTGTGATGGTCCGCAGGTGATGTGGGCGGTGGTTGGCAGGTGGTGTGATTGGATGGTAGATATTTGGTAGAGAGAGAAAATGGGAGGGGAGAGATAGTGATTAAATTAAATATATGTATAAATAATAATTGGATTTAAGAATTTCATGTTAAATGATTAAAATCTTATTTATAAATTTACCAAAATACCCTTTTAGTTAACAGTGAATTTGGATGGCGTTAGGGGCGAGAGTAAAATAGAGATACGCTTCATAGATCAGGGAGTTAACTGGCTATTTTTAAAGGATTGGAGCAAAACCATTAAAGTGACCAAACCACAAGGAGCAAAACGGAAGTTTACTCTTTAGGTTTTTAGATGGCTTATATACTCGGGTCATAAAACGGGTCAAATTAGTTAGACGGGGCTTCACTATCAAAAAAGAGGACCCATAGTTTTGGAGCCAAAACCAATATTGAGAAGCTCTACAATCATGTCACATTAGCCCAAATTTAACATGTTTATTATATATAATAGATTATAATAATAATTTCATATTTCATAATAAACTAAATAAACTAATAAATGATGATAATGATAATTACATGTCTAATCTAAATTTAAATTCTAATAAAAGACTCCATTAAATATTACGTGGCATTTTTTCAATTATTTTCGTAATATTGTTAATATTATTATTAATATATTTTTATATTTTATTATTAATATATAATAACCAACTATTTTATAATAATTTATCCATATATTTTCAAAACGTCACTTTAAATTTGTTTTACAAATGCTAAAACTTGGTTCATTTTTTAAACAAATTATTTTAAACATAGTTAGATTTATAAATTAATTTTTTAACAAATTATTTTATAAATTTGTTTTATCCATATATTTTCAAAACGTCACTTTAATTTTTTATAACCTTTAAAATTTAACCGTCAACTTATGAATTTATGACAATAGGAGTTCAAACTTTAATAAACCATTTTTTTCGAACAACTAATTTCAATTAACTAATACAATCAAGTTTAGTTGTTAATCATAATATATATATTCAAGGGTTTTGAGTTATGATTAATTCCATTAATTTAGTAATAATATTGTTATTATATTAATCTAATATATATAATATGTTTATTAATATATAACAATAATTTAGTAATAATATCGTTAATATATTAATCTAATATCTAATATGTTTATTAATATATAATGACATATAAATGCTTAGAAACCATACATATTTATACTTGTACAATAATCAAAATAAACTTGTAGATTTAATTTTGTTTATCAATTTTAGAACTTTCGTATTTCTTTCTTTCTAGATAATTAATTCTCTTTTTTATCAACTGATATTTTTAATATTTCATATGTTCTATATAAACATTACATGATAAAACCAACTTTAATATCAATGGCATTAATATCATTTTAAATATAACTATTATATATATTTTTCCACAAACAGTACATCAAATTTTATTTTTTTTCCAAAACATATATTGACAACTGTATGCGTTAACTGATTACATTATATTTATTCAAGTCGTATAAAATAAATGTTTTAACTTTTTTATTACTTAGTATATAAAATTATATTTTTCATTTGTTGGCATATTTCACCTCACAAAAATTTTCCCATCCAAATTTCTTCATGAACCTATAAAGAAATATGTTATAAAGTAAAAAAAATAACTTGATCGACCCTAAATATAGAAATGTTCTATGAAATAGGAAATAGTAACTTAATCATATTTTAGTATAAGTAATTTCTTTTTTTTTTCTACAAATTTTTAACATAGTAAATTAACAATTAATTATGAAAATATTTTATTCAGTATATATAAACCGTTAACTTAGATCATATTAATTAAATCCACATAAAAATTATTAATACGAAAAACAAATCTAATTTTTGACATACCAATAATTTTATTTTCTTTACTTTAAGTAATTTATTTTGTATGCACTGTCGTATGGTAATAAAAAACATTAGTTATATGAAGTTTTTTTTTACAAATATATACTTATATCGTTTTATAATCTAGTTTCATAATAAACTAAATAAAGTAATAAATGATTAAAATTTGATATCTAAAATCAACAACTTAACTTGTATAATTAGTATTAATCAATTAAAATCATCCTGGTACAACACTCTCGTGTAACACACTTATAAAATTCCAAAATCAATAAATAAAACTAAATTTGGTTAAATAAGAGTGTGTTGTCGTATCACTTCTAGCATAAGCTAAAAATATAATGAAATAGTTGGTTTAATATCTTATATGATTTATCAAACGGTGTAGTAAATTCCTTTTTTTATATTTCTTTCATCGTTTTCACCTCATATTCTTCTTCTTCTTTACTTTCCGTTAGTGACGGATTCATATTTTTTTAATGGCACGCAAAATACAGGTTGGCTAAAAACGAGTTTGAAGGAAAATTCATGATAAAATAAAAGAGTTTGTTAAAAATTTATATATCATACAAAAATATTTTTTTTGAACGGCAAATTTGGATCACTAACAGACCACTAGAGTATTATCGTGCCACCAGCGGAACCACCCAATCATATCCATCTCCACTAGGCATAATGCCTATACACCAATTCAGAAGGAAACCCAATAAATATCGAAAAAACCTCATTGTGAGAATCGAATCCAGGACCTATTGGTCTCAAAGCCTTATCTCACTTCATGCAACAAATATTAATCAATTAATGAGTGTGATTTTCAAGGTAGAAGAAAAAACCAATTTTATGAAAGCCTTTATTGAATCATGATGAAATAGAATAAATCTTATGGGGAAATAGTCAATTCTTATTTTGAATTTGGTCCTCCATTATTTTAGCAAACTAGCATGATTTTTGTGGAAATTAAATGAGTTTTTTTTAATGAAACAAATAGACCAAAATGTCTGGCAATTGGGTGTACTCTAACATTTAGAGTGTTAACAATGATATGGCATGTTAACAAACATTGCAAACCACTTCCTCCTTGTGTTAAAGGACATTAAATGAGTTATGTGTTAACATGTTAACCCAATGTTAAGAGATGAAATTAATTATTCTTTTATTTTTTAGACCAAAAGCCATCAGAAGATAGGGTTAAATGATGTTAATGAGATTAAACCATTTCCTTGGAGTGAAGCAAAGTGAAATGGGGAGAACGGTTGATGTGGCACTTAGGTGGAGTTAATAAGTTAGAGTATACCCAAAGGCCTTATAACTAAAAAGTCATTTAGTTTCTAAATTAATTAGCGAAGTAGATCTTAACCGTCAATGTTGATTTTGTATGGCCACGATTTATTCTTATTGTTTTTACCCAAATATAGTTTGTACAAGAACCTAACTCAAGATCCACAAAACTTGAAAACTGAAATCCTTCAACCTCTCTCCTAACTTTTCGTTTTCACCGTGTTCTTTCTTTATTGTCGTCACCAAACTTCTGACCATGGATATGTTTACACCGGAACTCCAACTTAGTTTAGATTGTAATGCAACCACATATCTGATTCACGGAAAGCCTAATGTAATGCGACCGTTCGGTACCCCTGATAAACAATAAAATTGACGGGCCTTTTTACGTTTTTGGTCCTGAGCTGACGCCAACCCCGCCCATGCTCATGACGGCACTGGGTGTGTGTTAGTAGTTAGCGATGATTAGCGACGACTTGATAAAAACCAAAAAAATATATAAATGAATTTGTAACACGCCAAGGATCCTTTAAGATTTTTCATCATAGACAAATGGTCTAAACCCTGAGCAAAGAATTAAAAAGAATATATTATAGTTAAATATGTCGTAACCCCTTAGATATTTAGCGACGAACTAGCTAGGGAATCTTGCTAGTGGTTACAGATATTTGTGACGGAAAATATGTCGGTGATTTGTCCTCAGTTTTGGTTAGTTGACTTGCGATGGCTTGTATTCGTCGGATACATTGTAAGTGACTCCATCACCTCTTCGGTTTTCACAGTCATGGTTATCAAAATATACATTCCCATCCATTCCCCTCTTTTCATTAATGTGTTTACTATCGAAATCAAATTTTATTGGTTGATTTAAAATGAAATGGATGGACTTAGAGTTTTTCACCGGGATTAATGAGATTTTGGAAAAAAAAGACGTGCATTTGGAAACACGTGGTGGACACGAATGTATATTGGTTTCAACTTTGTCTAGACTTGCCATCAATTAATATTGTAATTGGTGGTCTCGGGATATTTGGATATGTGAATGTACTAAAATGATTTTCACGTGTTCTCAAACTATGCGAGTCACGAAACTTATGGTGTACATAGAATATATTTATTTCTAGCTCTGTAAAGTGTCATTTGTTGAAAAATTCTTTGCTAGTACTGTATAGCTAGGGAATACCTTATCTCACACAGTTTCTACGTCTTACAGATTACATTGTGGTGGATCTCGAAACCAACGATGCTCATGGCATAACTCTCTTTGATGTTTATGCCTTTTTATGACCCAATGTGATGAATTTTGTGTAATAAGTCACTAACATATGACAAGCTAGGTCCATCAGTATTGTACTAATCATCATGCACATGTCATTAAAACGAAAATCGTTTGTTATGATTAATGTGATTTTATGTAGGATAAAAAAACTCACCAACACATGGCAAGACTCATCAGTGTACCAATCATCATATACATGTCATTAGTGACTTGTTATAAACAGTAATTAACATGAACTAATGTAATTTTATGCAAGCTAACATAGTTCGCTAAATCAGGACTCCCCCCCCCCTACTTAGCTAGATAGTTTGTCATTTTTAAACTACAATTTACCAACTACAAATTAGCAGCTTACTTGTATTTAGGAGTGTTGTACCTAATGCTTGGGGAGTTTAAAAAATGAATTTTTTTTTTACTTTTAGTTCAAAAGTATTTGATAAATTACTTAAACCCAAAACTATTTGAATTTTTACTTTTAATCTATATATTTCATCTTTCAATTAACCTCACAATTATTTTACTTTCAAATTTGGTACCTTATATGTTTCATCTTTTGCAATTTTTTTTTACGTGTAGTTCTAAATTTTGCGAGTTAACACGACGCAACATGTGTGTGGGTTTCAAGGTTTTTACGTTTCGTTTTACGCTTCGTTCTAAGTTTTGTGACTTAACACAACGCAACGTGACTGTGTGATTCAACGTTTTAACGTCGTCTATTTTTTTACCCATTTGACAAGTTCGTCATAACGTCGGTATCCTAGGTCGACTTAGTTATTATCTTCTATGTTTAATGTTTCGGTATAATTTCTTCGCATTAACACACCACAAATTCAATGTTGGTTGACTCTTGCGATAGTGTGGCATTGGTGCTATTTGGCACGATTTTACGCCCCCGCCACAACACATGGATGCTTAACACTAGTTAAGATTAACAAAAGTTCATAACAATGATCGAATCACATCGTGACCCGTTGAATACCCTAAATCTAATCTTCTAACATATAAATTCCAATTAATGTCGCATGACATTCTCTCATTAATTTAATAATAATATTATTAATATCTAATGTTATATAATTAAGATAAGGATTAGATTTGATTTTATTAGAATTATTGTAAGTAAAGTGATATTATCTTTCAATTAATAATTGATTACCAATATTTATCCTCTAGCCAAAAACAATTCTCCATATTTGACTTTCTCCTTATATTGCATTTATATGTATAAGAGTTTTGCTCTTTTGGTGGTATAACAACTGTCAAGCGGTAGGCGACGGTATGGTCTCCGGGGGAACCTCTAAAAAAGCCAAACTTTAAAGTCAGTGTGGCTCGGTTAAGAAACATAGCCTGACCAAGTGGGGCAATACGAGGCTCTCCGATTTGGAGAGTGTGGTAACCTTATACATGAAGTTCATCGTTACAAAAAGATAATTTGCATTTAGAGAATAATAAAAGTAACTCAGGTGTTATTTACTTTTATTGTAAATCATATTATAAATTTATATTAACTATGCATATATAGGGTGGGTTCTAAAGTGAATACTAGTGTATTTGTGAACTTAGTTAACAAATCATGGTCATTATTTACACTTAAGATTAGTTCATTAATGTTCACAATCAAGAGGGTTGTTCACAAATAAACATAACCCCATATATATATATATAAATATATATATTAACAAGATATTGTCCTGTTTCATCCTATTTCTAATAGGAGCTTTCAAAGAATAACACATGGCAACACATATTATCTTTTAAAAAGACGTTTTTAATCAAGACTGATTTTTTTTAATTGAATTGGTGTCTAATAGACGCTTCCAAAGAATGTCACAAGTCAATAACATATCATCTCTTAAAAATCGTTTTTAATCAAGATTGAAGTTTTTTTTTGTATTAAATCGGGTGTTATTATCATAAAATAGAAACATTGCTTATTTTAAAATCAACACCTTAATACCCGTACTCACTTCAAATATATATTTTAGTTAATCAATATCCACCATTACTTCATATATATTTTTTTAATTTATAATGTGCATGATAAAATTGAATTATACCTTACCAAAACATCTTTTTATGAAAAAAGTTTATATGGATTTATAATGACACCGATTTAAAGAATTTATTAGTGTGACGAGAGTGTTAAACACTTTAGAATAGGATTGAGTGAGTATTGATTATTATGAGAAAAAAAAATGCAATGTTATGAGATGATTATAAAGACACTTACTTTTCTTATTTATTTCAGCTGAACTACAACCTAGTAAATAATAAAGTTATTAGAGCAAGATGTGTACTATTGTATTGTTTTTTTACATAATTTTATAAATTTATAAATAATAACTAATTAATATATATTATTTTTTTGGTTTTTTAAGTTGGTTAGAAGGAAAGAGAAAAATGTATTAACAAAGGGCATTTCCCTTCTTATGGTTTTAATATATTACAAAACTATAAATAATAACATCTTTGTAATGCCTAATGTAGTTGTATTGTTGGCCTTGGGAGTTTAAAAAAAAGTGAGTTTTATTTCTAACCTTAAAGTTTCAATCCTTAACAATTTAAGTATAAAGTTTCAATATTTAGTAATCTAACCCCCTTGATTTATTTGATTCACTTCTAATTCAAAATTTTTCACCTTTTGCAATTTAACCTCTTATTTTGCTTTTAATTTGTTTTCAGTTTTTTATCTTTTAAATAAACCTCAATACTTTTTTACTTTCAATTTTGAATCCCTTGTATTTCTCATCTTTCACAAATTTTCCGTTTAACGTTTCTTTTAAATTTTACGAGTTAACACACCGCAACGTACGTGTGGGGTTCAAAATTTTTCATCTACTTTTCCAGTTTGACAAGCCTATCACAACCCGTCTATTTTTTCCTGTTAGATAGTCTGTCTCAATACACAGGTCAGGGATCGATTTAGTTATTCTTTTTATGTTTTAACACACAGTCGTGTACTTTTTCATGGACCACAATAAACATCAATCTCGTCCAATATCTCTTGCCAAGAGATCAATGACACCTGTCAAGTTAATCATAACTCTATTAAGAATATTAACAAAAAAACTAAAAAAAAAATATTATTATTATAAGTAAATAATAATAATAAAAATATTCACAAAAATCGTGAAGACTATCTCGCGACTATTTTTCTGACATCTTAGAATACTCATCCCCTTAATCATGCGAAGTGTCATACGCCAGGTGACGAATTGCAACCTTGCGTTTTAATACACCTGTAAATCCTAGCTTACGTCTAGCATCTTCATTGTGTTGGAAAAATGGCAACTCATGCTCTACAATGTCGAGAATTCGTTAAAATAGTCGGTGATGCATGCGAGAACCAAAAACATTAAGATCATACAACGGATTTTCTGAAAAATAATCGTCTATCAAATGGTTATGAGCAGCTTGACGATCCTGTGCAAATGGAGCACGTATCCAACAAAATATCACATATATTTATATACTATAAATTAGCAAGTTTTGAATGCATAATGTGTTGTAACTTATGTTTTGGGTGGTTTTTAATTTTTTTTTGAACTTCTACTTTAATGCAAATCTTTGAATTTCTTGCAATTTTAACTTCACAAAATTGATTTTTTTAACTTGAAAGCCAAAACTTTTATTCTTTTACAGTTTACACTCAACTTTTTTATATTTAACTTTGGTCCCCTATAATTTTTCTTTTTTTCTTAGATTTTCGTTTTACGCTTCGTACTAAATTTTGTGAGTTACCATGAATTAACGTGTGTGTGTGATTCAACGTTTTTACGTTTCGTTTATAATTTTGCGAGGTAATACGACGCAACGTCCATGTGTAGTTCAAGATTTTACGTTTATTGTTTTTCATTTCATAGGTTCGTCGCAACGCTTGAGTCATTGATTGACTTTGTTATTATTTTATATGTTCTATCTTTCAGTTTCTTACAATTTTAATCTCACAAAAATGATTTTTTTTTTACTTTTAACCCCAATTTTTTTTATCTTTTATAATTTAACTTTAAAACTTTTTCACAACTTTGGTCCCCTATACTTTTCATCATTTCCAAATTTTTGTTTTAGGGTTTCGTACTAAATTTTGCTGAGTTAACACAACGCAACGTGCGTGTGTGATTCAACGTTTTTACATTTCGTTCATAATTTTCAGAGTTAACATGACACAAAGTCAATGTGTTTTTCCCGTGTTTTTGTCTTTTTTGCTCATTTAACAGGTTCGTCGTAACGCATGAGTCCTAGATTGACTTAGTTATTTTTTTAAATATTCTACGTTTCGGTCTATTTCTTCGCTTTAACACGCCACAAAGCTTCAGCGTTGGTGATCACTAACGTTGTGTAGGATTGGTGCTATTTGAATGCTTTTACGCCCCCGCGATTCTAGATAGTTGTAACTTGTGCATTGGGGGTATTAAAAATTTTTACACTTTTAACTCTTAATCCAAAGGTTTTATTTTTCACATTTTAACCCCTTTAAATTTTTAGTTTTAAGCCAAAGCTTTTCAAAATTTCAATTTAACGCCAACACTTTTCATTTTCAACTTTGGTCCCCATGCTTGTCATTTTTAATAAGTTTTTTGTTTTACGTTTCGTTCTAAATTTTGTGAGTCAACACGCAGCAACGTGCATGTAGGGTTCAACGTTTTTTGTATGTTTTTTCCCATTTGACAGGCCAGTCGCACCACGTTTATTTTTCTCTGTTTGACAATTTTGTCGCAACGCACGGATCCTAGATCGATTAGTTATTCTTTTCTACATTTCTTCGCCTTAACACGCTGCGACTGGCGTGCTTGGTTCAACGATTTTACGTATGTTTTTTGTTCGGGGTTATTTTTACTCTTTTATTTATTTATTTTTACAAGCTCTTCTCATGTTGTTCGTCGGCAATGGTTTGACATTAGTGCTACTTGGCACAATTTTACGAACGTATTTAACCTATTAAGTTATTTACTTATAATTTGTTTCGAGTTTACTGTTATACCTCCTTTATTTAAGAAAAAAACTAACTTTTTCACGTGCATATTTTGATGTACGTGCCGGTATAAATTCGATTTGCTCTACTTAGTCGAAGAGTCAGGTCAAATATAATACGTTTTCGTTTAAAAAAATTTATTTTTGACATGCATATTTTTATGTACGTTTGGTATAAATTTGAGTTGGTGTACGTTTCGACATAAGCTTTTTTGGAAAACAAGTCAGGTGATGTTTTATAAATTTTGTTTCGAACCGAGTGGAGTCAAATTATGGTTTCTTTTTTTCTTCCATCTTTTCGAAAGCTTTAATTCATCTATTTTGATTATACGTGTCAGCTTTTCGTTATACCTGTTACATTTTCTATGTATACTCGGGTCACATATAGTACGTTATGATTGCACGGTATAAATTTGATTTACTTTATGTTTGATACAATTGCAATGTTTAAATAGGTTACACTGAGTTCAATCAGATACGTCGAAACGCGTGTTTTCCTATGGTTAAGGCATCACATAACGTTTGAACTAATCTATTCGATGTTTGCGATGTACCGCGCTGCAACGTGCGCGAGTCTTATTGCTAGTTATTCTTAAATATTACTTTGTTAAAATTGTATTTTAAATTTTATATTTTTTTTATTATATAACAAACTCGTTAAAAACATTCTCACCGTCTCTAAAAAGCAGCTTTCTCTATGTTCTTTATTTATTTATTTTTCTTTCTTTCTTTTTGGTTGAGATAAAAAAAACGAAATGCTTGATGTAAAACTGACATATTGAGTTATGATTTTTTTATATGTTGGACATGTAAATAATGCAGGGGCGGTCTATAGGGTGGGCAGGGTGGACAACTGCTCAAGACCCAAAAGTTATTATTTTTTAATATATATAGGGATTGGTTAAAATAAGAACAACTACGAGTTGCGAGAATTGCGAGAATTTTTTGATCCGTGGCTAGTTGGGCCAATTTTTTTACACGAACGTAGATGAAAATATTATAAACACATCTGTAAAAAAAGTAAAAAAATTTTGTCGATGTGGTAGCTTTGACTAATGCAAGTTTTTTTACGCCTAGGAGTAAAATTAAATTTAAAATTTACGCTCATGCGTTAAAAAAACTTGTATCAGTCAAAACTACCGCCTCTGACAGTTTTAATATATATATATATTATAATGTATTATATAATGATTTTCATTTTACGTTTGTGCAAAAAAAAATTGGCTCAACTCGCCCCGGATCAAAAAGTTATCGCGGTTCTCACAACTCGTGGTGATTCTTATTTAAACGAATCATATATATATATATATATATATATATAGAGGGTTATATAGAAAACCCCAAAAATTTGAGAAAACCCTAGAAAACCCAACCTCCCGACATTTTTATTTTGAAAAAAATAACACATGTAATATACATGTTTTTAAGAGTTTTGGGCCAAAAAAAAAAAAAACGCCGAAGGAATATTAAAAAAAAACAAGTTTCAGCATTTTTTGTCTAACACATGTTAGTCACAAAAGTTGCTGAAATTTGTATATTTTTTTAAATAATCCTTTGGCGCTTTTTGTTTTTTTGGTCAAAAACTCTTAAAAACATGTGTATTACATGTGTTATTTTTTTTCAAAAAAAAATGTGGGAGATTGGGTTTTCTAGGGTTTTCTAAATTTTTAGGGTTTTCTATCTAAACTTATATATATATATATATATATATATATATATATATATATATATATATATATATTAAGTGTGTATATAAATGTTTTGTTACAGTTTGGAATATAAAAAAAATGTTTGGACCGGTGGCTTTATTCCCTTTAAAAAGAGGTTAAATTTAAATGGAGGAAGTTTGTCTTGAGTTCGAATCCATTCTTAGGTGGTGTTTGTTTTTTAAAAAAGATCTGCGCAGACTCTTCTGTCTCTGTCGCGTGGACCTAGAGGTGCACAAAAAACCCATACCCAGAACCGGACCCGATAAAAAACCCGAAACCAGTTATTTTTGTACCGGGCATTGTATACTCGTAACCGAACCCGACCCTACTCGTAGGGTATTGGTAGGGTATACATTTTGAGCTCAATACCTAGAACCGGTCATACCCTATACCCGAACCCGTTATACCCTATACCCGATACCGGTTTTTCTAATACCCGATAGAATACCCGAATTTTTAAGGTATATTTTATGTTTACTTTGCAACTTCTATATTTAAGTTTTTTTAAAATTAATATTATAAAACAAAGAATTTGTATTTGAGTAATTTATTTTATTGTAATTTGATTTTAATTACTTTAACAAATTACAAACCAAATTTAATTTCTAAACGCATTTATTTTTATGTAAAATAAAAAAACATATTTTTTTTAAAATCGGGTATTAATACCTGGATCCATACCCGGTTCCAATACCAGTTATACCCGAACCCGATTATACCATACCCGGGTACATAGGGTATGACTTTTCTCTTCAATACACGTACCCGAGCCCTACCTGGTTTCTCTTAATACCCGATTTTCCAATACCTGATCATACCCGGAACCGGGTATTAACAAAACCTGATTTGTGCACCTCTACGTAGGCCACATGCAAACATTGTCATCTGCAGACTGTTTGTTTTTCCAAAGACGTTTTATTAAAAAAACTCTGCGCTAGCTCTTTTTGGTGCAGACTTGACCCAATCACTTTTAAGATATTATAAGGTCCACAGAGAGTTAAACACCAGCACCAATGGCGTAGCTTTTAAGGAATTGGGGTGCACCCGCCCCCTGATGTTTCGGTTATAGGTGTAATGTCTCTAATTTTTCGTCCGAAAAATTTAAAATTATATAGGTCCATCCCGTCAATTATTTTGCCAAAAAATCCCTACCCCTACCAAGTTTATTGTCAAAATTATTTATACATGTTTTTGTATTGAGTTAAAAAATGCGAAGAACTGACTATTAGTAAGTTTTATAATCGTTTATAAACTTTAAGTAAAGTTTGTTACTACTTTATATATAAATCAAAGTTGATGGTTCTTTTTTAACTTAAAGGTACTTACTATTTATCTTAAAGACCGTTGGGCTAAGTTGTTATTCTTCGTCTAAGTACCTTACATTTATCTCGCATCATTATAAATATTTGGTCTTTATTTTTGTTAAACAATATTTAGCGATTTTTTTATTTGTAAGAACGTATCATTTGAATGAATGAATGAAGATTATGTAGTTTTATCTGAAGTCATTATTATTTGACCCGACCCGAATCGAATATCCAACCTGAACATATAACCTGCGACATAGCGATAGGAAAATAAATTTGGTCCCATGACTTCCCCACCCCTCCCGGATTTTCGTTCAAGCTTCGCCACTGACCACAAACCGTCCATGTCTACCACCCATCACCACCACCCGCATCCACGTCCATCACCACCACTATGTACACCACCACTAGTTTATTTGAGAAGTTTATATACATTAAAAAAACAAACATATTCTTCTTGCAGACTGTAGAAGTTTGATCCACCTCTTCTTATATATATGTCTGCAGATATGGTTCGCTTGCAAACATTTTACTTCTTAAAAAACAAACTACACCTAGTTTTCTTTTTAGTGTAGTTTAAAACTTAATTTATTTTTTTATTTATTTTAATATTAAACTAAATTTAAGAAAACAACATTTGAAATGTTTTTTTTCTTTTTATGATACAAAAACTAAAGAAGCGAACACCTTTGGGGCATGTTACGATTATATTTTTTGGGTTTTCACTTTAGTAGGTTTGATTCCACTAGTGTATATATATGTTTAGTTTCTTTTATATATTTTTAAAAAAGTTATATTTTAGCGGCCCACTTTATTATTATTTTTCTAGTATATAAATATGTACTAATTCATACATATTTATCTTTTCTTTACAAAACTGAGTTATTGACTTATATTATATGGACCCGTTTTTTTCTACTCGCCTCAGGCCCAAAACTTTTCGAGGATTCTCAAAGACGACCCTAAAATAGTGAATGGAGATTCATCGTAGCAAAATCATTATATTTTAGAAATCGAGATGAAAATGAAAAGTCAGATGAAAAAAAAAATAGAAGAAATATTTCAACACATGAAGGAGGCCATGACTCCAAATATGAGTGTTCTTGTGTTCTATGACACGATAAAGAATGCCAGGAAGAGTAATTGTGTGTCAAAGCTGTTATGTAATCAGGAAATGACGAGGAAAAATAATGCGAGATAGATAATTATGTGTCAAACTTTTATATAAACAAGGAAAATGACGAATGAGTAGCCAGGGTAATAAGATAATTATCTTAAAAGGAATGCCAAGAAGTCTTATCAATGACGAGACACTACACTTTCCAACTTTTTCTCTTTCTCTTTTGTTTATCTGGTCATCTTATTCTTAGTGGTGTAAATGAGTCGGCCAAGCCCAAACTTGATTGGGCTCAAGCTTCGCTCATCACGTTTTTATGAACCTCAAGTCTAAGTTCGGCTCAGTTTAAGCATACTTATTTGAGCTCGAGCTCAGTTCGCAAGTAAAACCCAAAGCTCGAGCTATTTTGAGAACAACCTAAAACGAGCTCAAAGCTCAGTTTGATCTCGCTTCAATATCGCTTAAACGAGCCAAAGCTCGGCTCCACCAATGTCGTCATCATTATTATTATAATATATATAAATAATAAAATGTTGTTTAACGAGCTTTGTATTTCAAGGTCGGACTAGGGCTCGATAACTAAGCGAGCTCTATTTCAGGTTCGAACTCGTTAAAGCTCGGCTCACTTGAACTTTTAACCGAGCTAATAACGATTAACTCTCGAACCTCTAGGCTTGTTTACACCCCTGCTTATTCTCACACCCTAAAATTTTATTCACCTACCATTTCACTCTATCTTTTAATAATAATATATATATATATATGTATATATATAATATATATTATATATATATATATAGGGATAGAAGAGAGGGTGTGAAAATATTAACACCTCTATCTCTCTATATATACATAGATTATATATAGAGAAGAGAGATAGAGTGAAAATGGAAGAAAATAAAATGACCCAAGTTAATAAGATTTTAAAGTATGAAAAATAGAATGATCCTTGTTTTATTTTATTTGTCATATCATTAAATAAATTTAAGTAACTGTAAATAAAATATTTGCAGTAGAAATTAAATATAATAATAGATTACCACATTATCAATTTCAAATGATAACCATAAGTGACAAATAAAATTATAAATATTATGTTTTTTTAAGATTAACTAGATGTTAGCATTGTCGCAATGCGGCAGAATTTGTAACTACCGATATTATTCTTACGACCTCCTAACAGACGATAGTAGTTTGCTGACGTAACTTCAGACGCACAAGGTTAGACAGTAGATTATACATTGATTGGTTGCTATAACCATTATAATTTTTTTACAATCAACGATTACTAAAAGCTATACACTAAATATATTAACCTTTGGCAAACATTGTTAGATTGAGCGTAACATGAATACAGCGCGTTAATTTCAAGTTGTAGCTTAGCCAATTTCTCAGTGGTCTTTAACATCCATTCTGTTAGCTCGGCTAATTTTTCGTTTATCCTACGGTCCAACTCGACTATTTATTCGAGAATGCGTCCAAGTTGTTCGAAAACGTTAGGCTCTTCGTTCGAGTTTGACATTTTTACCTATAAACGATGCATAAGTTAGAATGTAATTTAAGTTTTTTAACACAACAAAATAGAATAACGCAAAGTAATTATTTATTAGGGAAGAAGTAGGCTCGTAGACATCATATTTAGCATTACGCTTGTTTGATATTACTTGTTATCGCCAAAATAAAGTGAAACTGATATAAAGGAAAGACAAAAAAAAAGAACCAAATAAAACAAATAATAAGAGTTTAACACAATTACTAACCCGTTTAATTTTTTCTAATATTATTAATTAGGCTCAGAAATCTTACTTAAACCGGTTGCTTGTAATAAGTCTTCACGGTTTAGTAAATGAAGTTGTTATGTATCATAGCTAGGGGTGTTCATGGTCTGGTTTGGACGGTTTTTAGGTTAAACCGTGAGCCAAACGTTAATAACGGTTTTTGATAATCAAAAACCGAGAACGAACCGTTGAAGAACCAAACCAAACCGTTAAGAACGGTTTGATTCCGGTTTGGTTTCACGGTTTGACCTCTCCAATTTCTTTTATAAATAACGTGTCTAATAAACAAATTATGTATCCATAATCTAAACACGTTATTGTGTTACCGAAAATATGTTACATTTTTATCAATAAGATTATTATAAATGGGAATGTATAAAAGTAATTTCATAAAAATAAAGCAAGAGATGGTTAAAGTGTAATTTAAATAAACCCCAAAAAACACATTAGAAGAAAATTTACTAAGCTTTATAAGTGAACTAATTAACCCACTTTAGTGTCACCAATTATGTTTTTAATTAAACTTAAATACTTCAAACCATATAAATAATACACTTATATGAAACTATATAAAAGAATAAAATATATATTAATCTCATGGTCCGGTCTGGTTTTATATGGCCGGTTTTTAGTATAAATCGTAAATCAAACCGTTCGTTACGGTTTGAAAATTTTAAAACCGACCGACCAAAAGTAAAAGAAAAAATTGATTGTGAAACCAAACCGATAACCGGTTTGGGCGGTTTCATGTTTTCAAACCGAACCATGAATACCCCTAATCATAGCCTTTTAACCCGTAACACAATAATAGGACAATTACCAACTTGAAACCAACATATATATATATACACACACACACACTCACAATCAATTAGCAAAATGTCAAAAGCACGTGAACCCAATTAGTACTCAGAAACACGACACAACTGCAACAAATATTGCCATGCCATATGACGTGTACCATCATAGCGAACAAACACAAGCAATATAGTCAATTTCAGAGGACTACAAAGCTGGACTACAAAACCATCCTGACCAAAACTCCGTTTCATCACGACATGGCAACAAGACAAAGCAACCCTAGCCGAAACATACATTGAAATACCCAAGCCAAGTACAACAAACAAAGCCCAACGTACAACCCCAAAATACATAAACAAACCAATAAACATTGGTACAAACACCAAATGCACAAACATGTTGCAAAATGATAGTACATAAACAAACAATCAGGATATGGTTATACACAAGTATAACATTCCATAGCAAAAAAAATGTTGCTAAATGGTAATATGTGTAAAATGCATGTTTTCACATGTAACGCTTCGCATTTCTGTACTTTCCATATTTAGAAAGTTGTATTCGCATTTCTATTATTAGAAACTTGTAATCGTGTCATATTCGTAGTTTCATTTCCAATATTGTAATCTGAGACTTCGATCATAATGGAAATTCACTTTTATACTTATACTTGTGTTATATGCAAACAAACGTTGAATGTACATTTACATGCAAACCGAGACTTAATATACACTTGAATTATAATTTACATACACGATACTCGTCACATACTTAAAAACACGTTTCATATTCTAAAACATGTTGAATTGTGAAGTTATGGTATAAAATAATAAACAAACCAAAGTTCAGGGGCTAAATTGCAATAAAACAAAGCTGAATTGGCTAACGCAACGTCACGCGACGCCTCCCCTATCACCGTGCGGGGCACCAAGCCCCATAATCGCAGAAAGTTGTTTCCTTTACGTAGATTGGCCATTTTCATCCACCTTTCTTCTTCATCAATCAGCATACAACCTCATTTAACCACAAACGATACTTCACTGTTATAAAACCAAACCTCCATCACCTCATTTGCACTTTTCCAACTCTCTAAAAACTCTCACAACACTCATTAATCAACTGAATTGCAAGTTTAAGGCAGAATTCTCTAAATGTAAAAATGAGCATCTAACTCACTTTTCTTCAACTTTCTTCACTTCTTAAAAGCTTGGAACACCTTTAGAAGTGTTTCCACAAGTTACATAGTAAACTAAGGTGGAACATCACCATTTTGAGGTCCAAACTTTCTGTTTTGAAGAACTTTCACTTAAATTTTTATAAACTTGTGTAAACTTATGAAATATTGTACCTACCTTGCTTCAACCAAGTCCATGGTTGGGGAACTTGTGTATGGTTGATTCTTATGTGTGTAGAGGTGCAAACATCCTCTAAACTTTCTGTTTTGATAAGGTTCCAAGTAAGCCTCACCATTGCTTATATGTGAGTCTTGTATTTGTCTAAATGTGTGAACCATGGAGGCTTTGGCTTTCCAAACTTGTTTCACTACCACACTTGCTTGTTTTCTTTGTGTTGATCTAAGTAGCTTTCAATACCTAAGGTAAGTTAACCCCCCGCCTCCAACATTTGCTATGTTGGGTGTTACAAGGCCGGGTTGTTTTTATTTGGCTACTTAGCAAGACTAGTTAGTTGTAATTTTCATTTTATTCATGACTAACCGGGTGATCAACTAAGTTGATAACTTTATGCTTTGGTGAATTCATACAATGAGGTTTAATGGATGCTAATCATCCTACCTCCATGCTTGACTTACAAGATAATACATGATGGACAAACTATATAACTTATACTATATAACATATATATATGTGTTATATATATATATATATTTAACCGAATTCATGATACTAACCGATTATGGTTAGATGTCATGAACTTAGGTTATATTATCTTAGTTCTAGATTCCTCGTTTGTGATTCTAATGGCAGTTAGGACCCATGAAAAACCTAGTATCCAAACGAGTATTTAGACAAGATATATTTTCATGTACATATACTTTAATACTTATTCCGAATCCAAACTTTCTTCAAACTCCATATATTCACACACTTCGTTTCCCGAATATAGGGTAACGTTGGTGCTCCACTCTCAACAACTCGTCAACTCGCGTTTAATCAGAAAGCTTAGCAAAACCTGAGTGTACATGATCCTTTTTACTTTCTGACACTTTTGGGTGCAACTTATTCTTTATTAAAAACGCACACATACACTTACAAACATGCTTAACACAAACAAACAATCCAATACACATGCTTAATATGTGATGCTAGAACTCATACATGCTAGAATACTTAGTTGCTTAACACTTGTCATTAACTTCGTACAAGCCCCCCCCAACATATATAGCACTATAGGAGTAACACCCGCCGTATTCTTGAGGTCTATGTTAAGTTATACAAAACGTCTTGTCGTTGCAACGACAAGGTTACGTTAGTGGGACACTTTGGGTTGACAATTATAAGTTGCATGCTAGTAATGTTATGTTAAGTCTTAGTACACGATTATGCCATGTGGATTTGTTTAAAACGTTTATAATTATGGTAATAATCAAACTTGTATGCTCGCCAATATCTTTATTCTTTTTTTTCTCAATTTAATTTTTTTTACAAATGAACCTCCTATATATATTTTATATATTGTGTCCTTTGGTTAACAATCCAAAACTGAGATAACATACAGGCACTAGGCACGTTAAGCTATGTAATTTCAATAAAATTTGTACTTGTTGGTTGTCCATTTGTTAATTTCTTCTTTCAGTTTGTTAATCATTCAACCATGTTATTTCTGCAGGGGAAATATTGAATGTTCTATAAGATAAACTAACGATACTCACTTCGTTTGTGGGAAATTCTGTGTACAGAAAAATTCTGAATAAATATAAAATCCTATTTAAACAGAAGGTATGTTGGTCGGGTAGAGTGTTGGACGATTAAAGTTATATAAAAACCCGTGTCCCATACCCGTGTCCCACACACCATCTACGATAACCATAACCCGTGTCCCATACCCGCACGACAGGCGCCCGTACTGTTGGTCGGTAGGAGGTACCCAAGAGCCTTTCTGGCAAGTGCCCCCCCCCCCCCCCCCCCCCCCCAAATGTTTTGTGAGTTATAATAAACTTCTATGTAACATGAGATGGGATGGAACAAATTAAAGTGAATCGTTTGAAAGCTAAAAATGGGATGTACTATTGCCATTAGTTATAGGAACCCTAAATTTATCTTTCTTTTCATGCACCTACTGGCTACCTAGCTACCCCAGCCCTACATATACTCCCAACATATCTTCCTCCCCATCAAAACCCTAACATACCTTTTCATATACAATCTCTATTAAATCAATAATCATCTACTAATTAATTCAAAACCACTTGCTTGTTATATCAACCACCGATTCGTAGGCCGATCGCTGTTTCGATCCATTCTTACGACCGATCATGAACTTTGAAGCTGTGCAAGCAAAGAGGATCATGAACATGGATCCACCAGTTCATACTCCTTCACATCAGCACCTTTGCTATGTTCGCTGCAACTTCTGCAATACCCTTCTAGCGGTATTTGTGTAACCTAACTACCTAACTTTGTTTAGGATAAAGATTTTATTAAAACCAAATATTTGCAGGTAGGGATACCATGCAAGAAGTTTTTGGATACAGTGACAGTTAAATGTGGGAACTGTTGTAATTTATCATTTCTCACCATTAAGGCTTCTCATCCTTTTCAATCTCCTTCACTTCCTCATTTTCAGGTTTGTTTTATTTTTTAATTTATTTTAAATAATCCTCTCTATGTACAAAATTCATTTTGTGATATATTATGAAAGAAAATAAGTAGATTTCGAATAATTCTCTCTATGTACAAATTCATTTTGTGATAATTATGAAAGAAAATAAGTAGATTTCGACCATTTTCGTGTTAAACCTGCGAAACAGGCTGACATTTCGAGCGATTTCAAACGGGCTCAATTTTCTTCTTCTTCGTCATCGACATCAAACCAACCCGAGCCACCAAAAGCTCCATTCGTTGTTAAACGTACTCACTAGTTCTTCTTCATCCCTCATATAATATTAATAGTTAATTTATATTTTGAAGTATTAGATATTATTAATTAATCATAATATTAATTAATAATTTGTTTATGCAGCACCTGAGAGGAAACACAGGCTTCCATCTGCTTACAATCGATATATGAAGTGAGTTCATAATCAAACTACTAATATTTTTTTTAAATATTTTATATGTTTTTTTTTTGTGTGAAATTGTAAATTAGAGAGGAAATACAACGCATCAAGGCTTCGAATCCTCAAATACCTCATCGAGAAGCTTTCAGCACGGCAGCTAAAAGTGTAATTACGAATAGATACCAGCTTGTTAATTTATATTTTTATATTCATGTATTTGTTTAATTATTTTTCTTTTTACATTTTAGCTGATAGAAATATCAAAATAATTAAACAAGAAAGTAATTTGTAATTGGTTCTATTAATTAATTATTATTCATTGTTTAATGTTTGCATCAGTGGGCTGGCCGTATACCAAATGGATCCATCTCTGAAAGCATCAACACTGTAAGATTTTCTGCATTCCTTGGTTAAATACATTAGAATATATACTTTCAATAATTAAATTTCAAAAAAAAAAAAATCCAGCTCTGTTGAAGTTACATATCAATGTGTTGTTTCATAAAGCCTTGTTAAAATCCAAATAACAAACTAAAAGAAGCCAAGTCTTTACCCCTTTATATGTATTTTTTCCGTAATTAAAAACTAATTAATTGTTGAATAAGAAATGTTATATTGTTGAATAAGAGAAAATTATTGTTTCTTAAATTCAAAATTCAAAAATTTCGAATATATAACATGTCATATTAATTTACCAACAAACTACATAAACTATGGTCCAAAATTATCATGTGTGATATAAAAGAAGCATTATAAATTTATAATAATACGTACACTAATACAAAAAAAAATAAAAAAAAATACACTGTGTCGTTGTTTTGACTGCCACAATTGATTTTTGTGATCATTTTATGATCATTCCATTTCGTTGATTTAATAGTTTGCAAAAGTGTATATAAGAAGTTGAACAAAATCGTCATTCTAGAACTTATGAGAAGCAACAAACTAAATTGATCTAGTGACTATTCCTTTCCTCTTTGGTTAGTTCATAACAAGCACATGATACTCGATGTTATATAATGGGACTGGTCGTGTGCTCTTAATAGACCTGAAATTAGGTCGAATAACATCAATGTTTAGATATGCTCGTCGATCAAGTTATTTAGAATCAAACACGTATGATATTATTTGTACAATGGTATCACTTGATCAAGGTTGGTGATCGATGATATACACAAATCATCTCTTATTATATGTTTTGTATTTTAAGGTTTCGATCTTTCAGGATTGATGACTTGAAGTAACTAAGTATGAATTCTACCCAAGGCATATTGAAGACAGTGAAGGATTATGCTATATGCATTTGAGTTCATGTCCTATTGCGTAATTTCCTTTTTGTATCAATTTAAATAAATGCATGTTAATGTAGTGCATCTAATTAAGATGAGCTATATACGAATCTCTTTTACTATGTTGAAGAATTACTTTAGCGAAAATGCTTGTTTTCTTGACTCCATTGCACTTTGCGTCTTTATTAGACCCTCCGTAGTCGCAGCTCATATGGCGTCACCAACCCCCCATAGCGCCTATGGCGTTGGCAAACACCGCCATAAGGGGGCGTCATACCAAAGCAGTGGTGAACCCTCGCGAAAATCATCACGGCGCTACACATGTTTCTCACACACACACACATATAATTGAAGGGTTTAACCACTACACACTAAATTATATAACCCCAATTTCTTACGCATTTGACACGTGTCGTCTAACCCCACATTGCAAGGGGTTATGAGAGGTTACCACTACAAGATGACCTTCTTGTTTAATTATAACCATGGGGTTGTGGAGTCAGAAATGGTTGCTTTATCTTTCAAACTAACCATGACCCGGTTATATATTTGGTTAAAAATGATTGTTTACTTTTAAAAGAGATATCTGGGTTCAAAATGAATACCTTTATATTTTATTTGAGGAAAAGGAAAGGAATCTATGCTAATGGTTTACTGGTAGTTAGTCGACTCTTTTTAACCTAGGGTTATGTAGTGCTTTAGAAACCCGAATTCTGTTTAAAAAAGCTTAGGGCTCATTTGGAAAGTTTTTATAAGAATTGATATTCAAAAAGAAACTAGAATTTGTATGAATTGGAATGAATTCCTTTGTAACTTTATATCATTTTTGGTTCGAAAAATTATAAAAGGTGATGAAATGTTAAAAAACATAAATATCTTTAATAAACTTTCCCCCAAATAATTTAAGTTGGTTTATTGGGATGAAGACTTATTTAAAAATGTGAGGGTGTTATTTGGTAATTACATAACATTCCAATAGAAAGTGTGAATTTCCATTAAAGGATTGATGGAAAGTTGAAATCCCATGATTATTCCATTTTCCTCTAATGCAAACCAAGCATGATTTATAATGGAAAACAATTTAACTCCAATTCTAATTCCATTTGATTTTGTGAACCAAACGCCTCCTTAATTGAAACAAAACACTACCAAAGAGGTTAAGACTAGACGGGTGGAGCGTGGTGGGGTAACATGGGGCTTCAAGAACACCGGCACACCGCCTCAGGCATTGGCATGGAGGTGGCGTGGGGCACCGACATAGGGGATTTCACATGGCGTGGGGCTTGGGCGGATGTCGACATGGCGGGTGTTGGTTGGTTGTGATGAGGTAGTCGTTGAATGGCTATAGATTATAAAAAAAGTTTTTTTTATTTAAAAAGATATATAACTAGGTGTAAGCTCCCCGCGTTGCGGCGGGGGGGCTATAAGCGTGTCATCTCGCTCTGTTTCTCTCTTTAGAAACCCCATTGATGTTCGTCTCTCTACAAAATACGATCGCATAAGGTTTGTAAATGGTCAGACAAAAACTCGTCGAAAAACGTATGCAACTAAGAGAGAAAGTTTCAGAGAGAGTAAGAGATCTAAAGAAAGAGATAATGAAGAGATATCTGGGTTTAAAGAGCCAAAAGAAACAAATATAAATACTGGATAGGATATAAATACGTGGCCATTATTTTAAAAGCTTACAATCAAATCAAACCCATAATGCAAGAAATTGATGTAGGAAAAAACACCAAAGTAAAGTGTTACAATATCCTTATGTCTTTGTAGGGATGTGCAAATGGTATCGGGTTCCGGTATCGAATTTACCGAACCGGGTATATTTTCAATACCGACTTTTAACATTTTCTGGTACCGGTTCAGTACCGGTATTTTACCAGTTTTTACCCTTAAATACCGGTATCGTACCGGTACCGGTTGGTAAAGAGCCCATCTCTATTTAAATGTTGCAAATTATACTACTATATATGTAAATATAAATATACAAATCTGTCTTTAGTGGATACAACCCACCAATGTTTTAAAATTCAGTTTTTATACCGTACTGGATTTGGCTTAAAAGCGGTTTAACCGGGTGTACCGGACAGTTCACTCGGTACAACCGGCTTTTAAAACATTGCAACCCAATAAGCATTATGGTACAAATATATATATATATATATATAGGGATCGGTTCAAGAGAGAACCAAGCCGAGTTGTGAAAACCGCGAGAACCACTATCCATCAATAAGATAATAACAACCAAATGAGTATTATAGTCATTTAATCAAAACCAATCAAATCAACACTCTTTCCTCATTAAACTCACTTTTTAAAGTCTTTTTAGTTTCTCTCTCTTCAATTTCTCTCTCTTAACATTTCTCTCTCCTCTTATTATTTTGTAAAAAAAAAACTTGTAAAAAAACATTTTGTAAAAAAAAAGTTTAAAAACGGCGCGAAAAAAAAGGTGAAAAAACGGGCGTAAAAACGAGGCGTAAAAACCGGCGTAAAAAAAGTTTAAAATGCACGCGTAAAAACGACGTAAAAAAATTTTAAAATGCATGCGTAAAAACCGGCGTAAAAAAGTTTTAAAACCAGCGCGTAAATAAAGTTTAAATGCACCGTAAAACCGCGCGTAAAATATTTATACCGACAGTAAAAAAGTTTAAAACCGCTTAAAAAAAGTTTAACCCGTGCGTAAAAAAAGTTTCAACGGCGCGTAAAAAAGTTTTAAACCGCGCGTAAAAAGTTAGTCGCATGCCCGTAAAAAAATTTTAAAACCGCACGTAAAAAAAGTTTATATATCGGCGTGTAAAAAAGTTTAAACCCGCACGTAAAAAAAGTTTAAAAACCGGGGCGTAAAAAGGTTATAACCGGCGCGTAAAAAAGTTTTTGAACCGCGCGTAAAAAAAGTTTTTAAACCGGCGCGTAAAAAAGTTTAAACCGCGCGTAAAAAGGTTTATATATCGGCGTGTAAAAAAGTTGAAACCCGCGCGTAAAAAAACGGCTCGTAAAAAACGAGGCATAAAAAACGGCGCGAAAAAATGAGGCGTAAAAAAGAGGGCGTAAAAAACGGGCGTAAAAAACGGTGCGTAAAAAACGGCGCGAAAAAACGGCGTAAAAACGGCGCGTAAAAAAACGGGGCGTAAAAACTGGCGCGTAATAAATGGCACGTAAAAAAACTGAACGTAAAAAACGGCTCTTAAGAATATTTTTTTGTTAAAAAAATCTTGAAAAACATCGTTTTTATTAAAAAAACTGATTTCAAAATGTTTTTTAGTAAAAAAATCTGATTTTAATAAAAACAATAATATAATAAAACAAAAAAGTAATAAAAAACAGTAAATACAATAAGACAAAAAAACAAATTTACCAAACTACCCTTTTGGCATTAAAATATAAAAACATAATAAGACAAAAGAATTTAACATTAATATTAATTACTTTTAATCTTATCCATCCATCATCTAAGATTCAATGGTTAGAAAGTGGTTCTCAGGTTCTCGCAACTAGAGGTGGTTCTCATTTACCCATCCCCTATATATATATATATAATGGTACAAACCATAATGCATAGGTATGTTGCAAATTATATATATACCGTACTGGATTGGCTCAAAAACGGTTTCACCAGGTGTATTGGGCGGTTTAACCGGGTGTACCAGACGGCTCATCCGGTACAACCGGCCGTTTTAAACAGGTTTTTAAAATATTGCAACCCAATAAGCATTATGGCACTTATACATACTTTATACATATATTAAAAAAGCAAACCTAATAAATAGTATGAATAATGTTTTTGTTATTAAAATAATATATAGCTTTTTTATCATTTTTATTATTCTAATATTATAATAATAATTGTTTTCTTTATCATGGTACGTATACATATATATATATATATATATATATAGGGTAAGGTTCATGCGAGAACCACCTTTATTGAGAGAACGCGAGAAAACCTTATGAGAGATCGAGAACCACCTTTATTGCAAAATAAAATCTAAAAAAATCAAAAAAACACTCAATTTTTTTTACTATTTTTTAATAATATTTCGTTACAAAAAAAAACCCCTTTTTTCGAGTAATAGTTACCCATGCACATGTGCATATGTATCGTAACTTCGACAAATTTAGTAATACGTTATCACTAGTAGACAATTGCACTTTAATTTACAATACAATCCATAATACACTCAATTTTACATTAAATGCACATGTGCATCATTATGTATAACAATTATATACCGTGTTTTGGTACAAAAAGTTTATGATTTTGAATAATAAGTAGGCTCATATATATGTTTTTTGGTTAGTTATATCTAGTGGTTATTGGGTTCATTATAGTTGTCACTTTATGATGTAACGTGTTGATTGGATGGTATAAACGGTGTTGATATACATGTAATAAAGTGAAAATATTGGTATTGGTATTGTATTAATAAATGGTAGGAGGTAATGGTATTGTATTATGGATGGTAGGAGGTAATGGAAGTGTATTATGAATGGTATGATAGATGAAAGAGAAAGTGTATTCAAAGTAGTGTACCAAAACACCTTATTTTATGTTGATACATATAGATCCACATGTGCATTTCTTATATTGGTAACGTAAAAAGTAGTGTATTACACATGGTAGTGTAAATGAAAGTACAATTGTCTAATGTTTGTAATGTATTACGGAATTTGTCAAAGAAATGATGAAAATGCACATGTGCATGGTAGTGTATTATGAATGGTATGACAATGAAAGAGAAAATGTATTCAAATTAGTGTACCAAAACACCTTATTTCATGTTGATATATATAGATGCACATGTGTATTGCTAATATTGGTAACGTAAAAAGCAGTGTGTTACACATGGTAGTGTAAATGAAAGTACAATTGTCTAATGGTTGTAATGTGTACGGAATTTGTCAAAAAAATGACGAAAACGCACATGTGCATGGATAGTTGGTACTCAAAAAAAAATATTTTTTTTTGAATTTTTTTTATTGTTGAGTAAATATAGCGACTTTTTCAAAAAAAATATTAAAAAAAAAAAGTTTTTGGTATTTTTTTTGGATTTTTTTAGGTATTACTGTTTGTGTTCACACTAGTTCTCGCGGTTCTCGCAATAAAGGGCGGTTCCTAACGGATCCTTGTCATATATATATATATATATGTAAATATAAAATAGGGGTGTACATGGGTCGGTTTTGACCTAAAATCATAACCATAACCGTGATGTCGGTTAATGGATAACCATAACCATAACTGATCGGTTATGGTGGTTATGGTTATTCGGTTTTGATGGTTATAGCGGATCGGTTATGGGTGGTTAACCGTGTATTTAGCTTAGCTAAAAATAGCTCAATTTTTTTTAACATGGAATAAATTGTTATTGCATATTTGTATATAATTGTATATTACATAGTATTAAAAAATACATATAATCTATAATATTAATACCAATTATTATCAGATATTCAAATAAAGTGATATGATACATTCCATAAATTCAAATAGACATTCAACCAAAACCATAAAACGATATGAAAAACCCATACATACTAAAAATCTTCAGTAAAAACATCAAATATTAACAATATGGTGAAAAGTCCTAAATCCTACAAAGATTTATTACATGTCGGTTCGGTTCGGTTATGGTGGGTATGGAAAAAATGATAACCATGACCGACCTGCTACTCTCGGTTTTCAAAAAACCATTAACCGACCCACCGGTTTTTTATTTGGTTCGGTTTTTTCGGTTCGGTTTTGTCGGTTAATTCGGTTATGGTTCGGTTAATTCGGTTTTTTTGCACACCCCTAATATAAATATACAAGTTTGTCTTTAGTGGGTACAACCTACTAAGCATTATGGTACAAACCATAATACATTGGTATGTTGCATATATAAGTTTGTCTTTAATGAGTACCACCCACAAAGCATTATGGTACAAACCATAATGCATACCTATAATGCAAATTATATCTATATATAATTAATCTCTATATAAATCAAACCCATTTAACCATTTTTACCAAATCTCTTCTATCCCACTCCAAAATTTATACAATTATGTCTACTTTTATAAAAAAAATGCATCCCCACAACCGTTGCTTTGACCTAAACAACACGTATGGCCAAGGTGAAACACCGACTACTAGTTCGCCTCAAAATCGTCCTCTACAAGTTCCGGGCATGGGACCCGACATAACGGCGTACACGAATCTTTTAACGGGTATGTTTTATCCGCCTCAATTTCAACTACCAAACTTCCCTCAACAATAACTCGTTCCTATATCCCAAACGCCCCCTTACAACCTGACTCCATCCCGGAAACCCAACCGCAAGATATTGTTGAACTGTCCTCTCGAAAGGTTAAAAAGAGAAGCCATAGGAAGAAAACCGAGGTGATGTGTTAAAAGTGGTCTTAAAACTAATTAATCTTAACCCTAAACTAGACATTCTAAGTTTTAAATTTATAAACTAAGACTTTCTAAAACCTAGATCACACAACCGGCAAATGTACCGATCAATGTAGTAAAGCTTAAGTAAGTCTAAGTATCGAACCCACAAGACTCTATTAATTACGTTTACTAGACTCGATGAACTTATCTAAGACTGACTCAATTAAATTGTTTGGGGGGGGGGGGGGGCATTCTAACAACCTAATGAATTTAACTTGAAAATTGATAAACATGTACAAAGAGAAAAGACGGCTAGGGTTTACATTCAATAGAAAAGATTATCTTACAAATGAAAGAGAAATAAAAAAATATATAGCTGGACTATAGATGTGACACTCGGCAAAATATCTGTAATCCCATACAACCTGAACAACTGTTATACTAACTATTTACGCATTTTCGACTCGATTTTTATTTTATATAGTATTAAAGGTCTAGGATTGAAAAAAATCATAGCTTATTATGATAACAAATCCGTTACGATTAGAAATAGTACAGAACTAAATCCTAGATTGACGACAGAATGCGAACGCACAATTTTGTCAGGACTAGTCGTGGTATGCCCTAACACGGCAAAAACGAAACATAAGATATGCCTGCATCAATACTTCATAAAAAATTGTTTAAAAATATCATATGATTAATAAATTCTGGAACATTTTGATTAAAACACCGAATTGTCCGATCCGCAGAAAGTGCAGCAATCCTGCGGAAGTGTACAACACTCCGCAGAACAAAAAAATAATTGTCCGTAAATCCAAAAATTAATATTATTTATCATAAATAATGTAACGGAAATTAAAAACAACGCAAAACCCGTATATAAATCTTGTTGATTAAAGCTACGCAGCTAGTTCAGTAACTACGCGACAACAAACCCGGTACAGGAACTGTGTCCAAAATAACAAATTTACTAGTCCGGAGAGCAAGATTAAAAAATTGGACAATAAAATAGTACAAAGACAATTGTATAAATGAATTTATACAAGTAACACAAAACGTCGGTATTTGACAGGTACGAGACCTGAGCTGAATCCGTCAACCGAACAACGAAATAATAACTTTAGTGAACTAGTTGGACATATTTTAACATCAGTTAGAGTGTTGGACAATTAAAGTTATATAAAAACTAATATATAAACATCCAATTTCACAAACTTTATAAAATATAACAAGTTTTTATAATAAAAAAAATAACTAAACCAACCCTCCTGCTCACGGTTTTGAGGTGGGTCCCCATGCCCCCTCATCTCCATTTGATGTGTTGGCTAAATATGGTGGTGATTAGTGTATGGAAGAAGACAAGATTATGACCAAACCCAACTCATAACACTCCACCTCCATCTTCATTTCCAACATTCATAAAAACTCTCCATCTCCTTCCTCTTTCTCTCCTAAAATCGGCCAAGACCAAATCCTACAATCTTCATCTTTTCAAAATTTAAACATTACAATTTCAAGCATGCATGGACGAATCAAGGCATTTGTGAGACTTGGAGATACACTTGAAGCATTTTAGCAAGACTTGAAGCTCTTGGATCATCACTTTTTCTTCATTTTTTATATTACCATCACCTTGTTCATCTAGCAACTAGTAAGCTCCATAACTAGTGTCTACATTTCTTATGATTTAGATCAAACACCAATGTACAAGTTCATCTTGAAAGTTACTTAAAAACCCACTTGAAAATACTAATGAAACTAAAATTACTAGTATGATTATGTGATTTTCGTGATGATCTTGAAGTGGTCTTAGGATAGTAAACTTGAATCTTGCATTTTGATGGATAAAAATATGATCTAAACACATGCATGTTTAGATCGAGCAAGATTCATTAACAAAAATGTTATAAACATGATTTTTCACTTAAAAATGGTTATATGTATTATATAAATTATAGATTTTATATAAAACCCATGAATCAGAAATTTTATTGAAAAGTATTAATAATGTTTTCATTTTTGGAAAGGTTATGAACACGTACTCATTTTTTAAAAATGTTATGAACATATCTTCACACTTAAAATGATTCCATGTGTTACATAAAGTATGGATTTTTATATAAAATAATGATCTAACAGTTTTTGATGAAAAACATAAATAAAGTTTCCATTTTGGGAAGGTATAAAGTTACTACAAGTTCAAAACATTCTTGTTAAAAATTTGTGATTAGTCATTGAAATTTGAGCATTATTTGAGGTGAAAGATGATTAAAAACATGTTTTTGTAAACATGGGAAAGTCCATAGTTTAGGAAAAACTTTGACAAATTTTTTATAAAATTTATTATGATTAAAGTATGTAAAACTAAAGATTATGGTGATTAAAAACGATTAGGGACTTTCATCATGATTAAAAAAATCTTGGTGAAAAGAATTAAGTTAAAAAAAATTAAAGTTTTTCTTTAACTAAAAAAGTATAACGTATATATTTTTAGGTAAAAATATATGTGTAGATATGACCAAGTATGTGTATATATTTTGTGTATGAATATTATGTATTTAGACCATGTAGGAACAAATACAAAAATGTATAACTACACAAAAAGTACAAACATATATATGGAAATACTTGAAACATGACAATTATAGAATATAAATATCCAACTTTAGACAAAACAATTATATCGGACAATTATAGAATATAAATGTCCAACCTTAGACAAGAATAATGGAAATACTTTAAACTTTGGGGACGTATACATGTTACAATTGGTATTTAGATCACATGCGGATAGGATTAAACGAAAGGGCCATTAATGTATAAACAAGTACCGAGGAACGAAAGTGATAGATCTATTGGGTTTTTGCAAGCCCCACTCTTAACGGCAACAATAACAGATCCTTAAGAATGCTTTTGTGTCTAAAACAAAGTGTCTCATACGCAACTTATCGTCAAGGTTTGGTTGCCTCCTATTCGGCATACAGATTAGTGTCCTCGCAAAACATTAATAATGTTACAAGTTTCATATATACCAAGTTATATATATATCAAATATTTTGAAGAATTTATTTGACTCAAACTAATACATGAATTCACCAGCTTTTGTTGACGTTTTTCAAAACTAACATCTATTACAGGTAACTAGTGGACGGCCTTGGGAAAAATCGTGCCCGTGTGTTGTGAAGTCAAGATGTTAGATATCATCCAGTCTTTTGTTATTATGTTTGTAAACTTGTGCTTTGAACAATGTTATTAAAGTGTAGTACGTTTTCGAACAAAATGTTGGTTGTAAACTTGTTTTAAATAAATGTATGGATAAACATCTTATTATATTTTACATTTGATGTTTACTTGGTTGAATACAACGTGCCGCTCTAGCCACACCCCGCGGCGCTTTCGCAACATCGAAAATGGGGTGTGACAGACCTGGTATCAGAGCTTCAATTGTAGTGAACTAAGATTCTTTTGAGTCTAGTCTACAATTTCAAAATAGTCTTTTTATAAAAGTCATTTATAAGTCATTTACGAAATTGTAACAAAAGTTTTTCATTCCATGGTTACAAAAGGTCCACTAGTACCATACTGTAATTCAAAACAATAATGCAAGGACATTATACGATTTAATCTTTGAGAACTAGAAACGATAACATAGGTTGATCCCAAACAATATAAGAGATAGCTAATAGTGAAACCAAAATACAATTCCCCAAGAATTTATTATAAGTTGTTTACATATATAAATTGTACGGATTATTTTGCCAGGGCCATGTCTTCCGATACCAGTTCCGACATCGATTCTATGAGATTTGCCTCAGATATCGATTACATACCACTAGACGACCCTGTTCCACCCGTCATTATCATCTCTGATGACGATCTCTCGGACGATGAATGGATGAACATTGACTTCCAACCCTTTGCCCTTCCAGAGCCTGATCATGTCGATAATCCATTAGAGGATGATGTACTAGCCGTACCACTCGTCCATGATATGGTTATTTTTTGTCACCTTGAGGGTGAACATGTTGCGTACATTCCCATACCACTTAACGTGGTAGGTCCATTCGATGGTGATATCGATAAGGACAGTCACATCATTCCTCCTGATTCCGATGATGATGACGACATCATCCCCGTTATTTATGTCGACCATATTGATGACGACCTCGGCATTGGAGAGGACTTCGACATCATTATGTTAGAGGTTGCTTAGCATGAGGTCACGGTAGTTAACATCACATCTTCTGCACCTTCCACACATGAGACACCATCACCCGTGCTTTCACCTGACATAGTTTTACCACCATCTTCAGGTACCCTACCTGTATTCCTTGATCCTATTTTACTATACACTTCCCCAGATCATCCATCTGAGTTTCTACCACCACTTCCTTCATCAGGAGATGTTACACATCACCCTGATCACCCGATATTCCACCCTTTTTCTAAACCATCTCACTTTACTCTGGGCAGTACTTCTCAGCCCATTGATCACTTACCCTCTTATCCTTTTGTTGGGACATTTTCTACCACTGTTACACAGACTCACGGTTCTTATCAGTACCCATTTGCTACAGGGCCATCATATGTTCCACACAGTCATCCTACGACTGAGTATCCTCCTATTATTCCACTTTCCACTGTCGGAGATTTGTCTCATCCCACACCACTCATGCATGGCACTTTTGCCTACCCTTCCCTTATTTCACCGATTCATCTGTTCAGCCACCACCGGGCATGGGCCCATCAGATCTGTATCACCCGATTCACATGCCACTCACCACCACCGAGTAAAGAGTCACATCCACGAGATACAGCTCGGTATTTTGTTTAGCCATATTCGTGAGCTTAGTGCTCAGGTTTCTACTATTAGAGCATCTCAGAGTGCTCTCCCATCATCATCATCCCAGCCACCACTACCCACATCATCACCTCCACCACACCATCTTCATCAGTACCTTCATTTCCATCACCTCATGTTACTCCTTCATTCTATGAGGAGCGCATCCGCGCTTTTGAGGAGGAGATTGCGTATATCCGTGGTGTGATACACGCATCTTCACCCCCACCCCCATCGTCCGTCTAGTATGGTATGTGATCAAGTTTTGAGGGTAGAACCTATACCCGCTTGGTAGAAGATTGAATATTTTTGAAGATATATATATAAGTCAACTTGAAGACTCTGAAGAAGCAATGCGAAAAAAATTATCTACTTTTGTGTTGTATTGTATATAACTTGTATGTCGGAGCGATGAAACTCCGAATTATTATATATATATATATATATACATATATATATATATATATATATATATAGAGGGTATGGATCCTAAGAGAAGTCCACCCTATTTGAGAGACTTGAGAAGCATTCTGGACCACACATTTTAGTAAGCTTTTCGTAAAATACACATATGTATAGTTTAAAATTGATTATATACATATGTGTATAATTCAATATACATATATCGATATAGTCAAATTTAAACTGTACATATGTGTATATTACGAATAGCTTTGGGAAAATGTGTGGTCCAGAATATTTCTCATGTTTCTCAATTAGCCTAGTGCTTCTCACATTATCCTAACCCTATATATATATATATATGTATATATATATATATATATAGGGAGAGGATCATGAGAAAACTAGATATAAATGAGAAAACTAGAAAACTAACTGAAAAAAGCAAAATAAAAAGCATAAAAAACATACAATTCTTTTTACAATTTTTTATAAAAAATCGCTGCATATTATGTATAAAAAAAACTTTTTTTCAAAAAAAAAAAACTTGTACTGCACATGTGCAATATATGTGTACTACACATGTGCATTATATGTATATGTTGCACATGTGCATTATATGTTTTTTTAAAATTTTTTTATATAATATATATAGCGAATTTTTATAAAAATTTCTTTTTTTTTCATTAAACTAGTTTCTTTTAACATATGAATCTGTTTACATCTATATGTGCACAATCATTAAACAGTGAACTCAAATAAATTTCTTGATTCCTAATATGTTTATTAATTAAACCATCAAACTTAATTACATCAAGATAGAAGGTAAACATGCAACAAGCTGCGTTGCTACCCCTTTTTGAATAGCAAAACTAAGTCTCTCATTTAAAAAAAATTGATATATTTTTTTGGCTTTTTTAGTTAGTTTTTTGGTTTTCTCATTTAAACTAGTTTTCTCATGATCCATCCCATATATATATATATATATATGTGTGTGTGTGTGTGTGTGTGTGTGTGTGTGAAAGTTGGTATCTTTTCCTATATTATGCATTGTTATTACTCGTTATGTAGATGTTATGATGATTTTGTATTGATGCTTTACGAGAGGGATGATTCGATTAATATCACCATTTTTGTTCAATAAGATTTCGGAAATATATTAGCCGATTATCTTTACATATTAATATTACATGATGATGTATTTTATTCAATTTGAGCCCATGAATGACAATATTTATTGTAAATATGTTTCTAATTTCTTCTATATGATTTTACATACGAAGATCATGGCGCCAAAAAGAAGAAACGTGCATCAATTTCAAATTCCCCTACCCACATCTCGAGCGAAGCTTGACACTTTGTTGAACCAACGAATCGCTGACGCGATTGCACAACATGAAGCAACCCGCACCAATCGAGATAACGAAGTTAGGTTCAAGCCCCACCAATAGCTCAGAATCCTACGAACGGTTGGTTATTCATAACCTTACAAAAGGAATTTTCCTTAATATTAATTGCAAAAATATATATTTTTGACAATCTTGAGAACCAACATTTCAGGATGCACATACAAGAAATTTTTAGATGCAAACCACTGAACTTTGATGGCACTGGCGGTGCGGTAGCATTTGGTCGATGGACCGAAAAGACGAACTATGTGATCCGCATGAGTAATTGTTCTCCTAACCAAACTGTATTGTGTGTTTCGGGTATGCTCGTTGACGAAGCTCTGTCATGGTGGAATCTACAAGTGCAGACACTAGGAGATGCAGCCGCATATGCATTCACATGGGAAAGATTGAAGGACATGATGCGAGAAAAAAATGTTCAAGAGCTGAATTACAGAAGTTGGAAACTGAGTTTTGGAACCTAATAATGATTGGATCCGACATCTATGGCTATATTTAGCGCTTTCACGATCTCTCTCGGGTCGTTCCGTATATGGTAACTCCCGAATTCAAACGAATCGAGCGACACATTTGGGGATTAGCCCCAGAGATCCGAAGTATGGTTACATCGTCGCATCCGGCAACTATCACCGAAGCTATAACCATTGCAGTAAGTCTTACCGAAGAAGCGGTAAAAATGAATAAGCTTTCAAGAAGAGGTGCGGAGAAAACCAGAGAGATACATGTGGAATCATCTTCGCATGACAACAAGAGGAAGTTTACTCATTTTAAGAAGGGATCCAAAACGAATGATAAGAAAAGGAGACCCCCACAACAAAAGGGGGTAAAACATTTGTGGCTACAACTGAGGTTGGATCGAAAGGTTATGCGGGGAATGCACCTAAGTGCAATAAGTGTGGTTATCATCACTATGGTGGATGCCGAACCACCAAGTGTGATAAGTGCGGGAAGTTGGGACACCGCACTGAAAATTGTTGAGGAAATAAAAAGGGAAATAGGAATGGAGACAAGAAAGAAGGAGGCAACAGAAATGGAAACGGGAACGGGAAAGGAAAGAATAAAGGTTGCTTAGTTGCGAAGATTTGGGCCATTTTATGAAAAATTGCCCAAAGGAAAATAAAGGCCATGGTCGAGCCTTTGTAATAGGAGCTCAGGAAGCGTGCCACGACCCGAACATGATCACCGGTACATTTCCTATCAACGATCACTTTGCATCTATTTTATTTGATACTGGCGCGGACTATAGTTTTATATCTTTAGAGTTCAAAGATATACTCAGAGTAAGCCCAAATAAATTAGATGTTCCTTTCATTATCGAACTAGCAAATGGAAAAATAATTGAATCTAATGAAATTATTAAAGGATGCTCCTTAGAGCTTGGTGGAAAAAAATTTAACATCGATCTATTACCCGGTTAGCTAGGTAGTTTTGATGTTGTAGTTGGTATCGATTGGCTATCCACTAACCAAGCTAAAGTCGTATGTTGCGACAAGGTTATTCGAATCCCCCTACCTAATAACGAAACACTTCTTGTTCATGGCGAGAAGAACGAAACGCCATTACGGATTATTTCTTGTATGAAAGCTCAAAGGTGCTTACGGAAAGGATGTGTAGCATTCTTAGCACATATGGTTAACAAGAAGTCAAAGGAGCCAAAATTTGAGGAGATCCCTGTTGTGAAGGAATTCCCAGAAGTTTTCCCAAAAGACTTGTCGGGAGTACCACTACAACGACAAGTCGAATTTCGTATAGACTTAATTCCCGGAGCTGCACCCATAGCAAAATCCCCTCACCGACTTGCTCCTTCAGAAATGCAAGAGTTGACCATACAATTTCAAGAGTTGTTGGACAAAGGTTTCATTAGACCAAGTTTCTCACCTTGGGGAGCTCTAGTTTATTTGTGAAAAAGAAGGATGGAAGTTTCAGGATGTGCATAGACTATCGAGAATTGAACAAGCTCATGATCAAGAATCGGTATCCATTATCGAGGATCGATGAATTGTTTGATCAACTCCAAGGATCGGGTTTCTATTAAAAAATTGACTTAGGGTCAGGATACCACCAGCTTAGAGTTCAAGAATCCGAAGACGGCATTCCGAACTCGCTACAGTCATTACGAGTTCCTTGTTATGCCTTTTGGCTTAACAAATGCACCAACAGTGTTCATGGACTTAATGAACCGTGTGTGCAAGTCGTACCTTGATAAATTCGTGATGGTGTTTATCGATGACATATTGATATATTCACGAAACAAGGATGAACACGGACATCACCTTAGAACTATTCGTGAATTGTTAAAGAAGGAGAAATTGTATGCAAAATTCTCCAAATGCAAACTCTGGCTTCGTGAAGTTCAATTTCTCGGACATGTAGTCAATGAGAAAGGCATACATGTCGATCCATCTAAGATAGAAGCCATTAAGAATTGGAACGCACCTAAGACTCCAACCGAAGTACGCCAATTTTTGGGATTGGTGGGTTATTATCGTAGGTTTATTGAAAACTTTTCAAAAATCGCTCAACCCCTAACTACCCTCACTCAAAAAGATAGGAAGTTTGAATGGGGAGAGAAACAAGAAGCAGTTTTTCAATTGCTTAAGGAGAAACTTTGTGATGCACCAATTCTATCACTTCCGGATGACGCGGATGATTTCGTAGTTTATTGTCATGCATCACATCAAGGATTAGGATGCGTATTAATGCAACGAGAGAAAGTCATGGCATACACATCACGCCAATTAAAAGTTAACGAGAAGAACTATACCACACATGACCTAGAGTTAAGTGCAGTGGTATTTGCATTAAAAAATGGCGACATTACCTTTACGGTACCAAGTGCATAATTTTTACTGATCACAAAAGTCTTCAACATATATTTAAATAGAAAGAGTTAAATATGCACCAAAGGCATTGGCTTGAATTGTTGAATGACTATGAATGTGAGATCAAATATCATCGGGGGAAAGCAAACGTCTTCGCGGATACATTGAGCCGAAAAGAACGAGTTAAGCCCCTGCGTGTACGATCATTAGGACTCACAATTCACAATCACCTCACTTCTCAAATTTATGACACTCAGCGAGAAGCGCTAAAGGAAGGAAACCTTAAAGCAGAAATGCATAGAGGTATGGAAAAACATCTAGAACCAAAAGAGAACGGAGCCCTGTACTTCGCAAATAGAATTTGGGTTCCTCTTTATGGTAATCTTCGAGACTTAATTCTAGATGAAGCTCATAAATCAAAATACTCGATACATCCCAGAGCAGATAAAATGTATCAAGATCTTAAAGAAGACGGCCTAATATCAAGGGCGATATTGCAACTTCTGTTAGAACGTGTCTAACATGTGCAGAAATTAAGGTCGAATACCAAAAACATTCAGGCTTACAACAACCTGAAATTCCCACTTGGAAATGGGAACAGATTTCAATGGATTTCATAACAAAAATACCCCGAACCTCTCACGGTCACGATAAGATATGGGTTATTATTGATCGATTAACCAAGTCAGCCCACTTCTTGCCTATACGCGAGAAAGATAATACTGAAAAGTTAGCTGAACTTTATCTTAAGGAAATCGTGGCAAGGCACAGAGTGCTTGTTTCAATAATCTCTGACCGAGATGGTCGATTTGTATCAAGAATTTGGCAATCTTTTTCAAAGGCTTTTGGATCTCGCTTGGATCTAAGTACAACCTTTCACCCTCAAACTGACGGCCAAAGTGAACGCACAATACAAACCTTAGAAGATATGCTTCGTGCTTGTGTGATGGACTTGGGTGGAATTTGGGACACTCACTTGCCTTTAGTGGAATTCTCATACAATAACAGTTATCACACGAGTAGTCAAGTTGCTCCATTCGAAGTGTTATATGGACGTAAGTGTCGATCTCCACTATGCTGGGCGGAGATGGGTGACAAAAAATTGATAGGTCCAGAGTTAGTCCAAGAGACTACTGATAAGATATTTAAAATTCGAGACCGTATTAACGCTGCTCGGGACCGGCAGAAAAGCTACGCGGATAAACGCCGCAAACCTTTATCTTTCGAGGTTGGAGACAAAGTGTTGTTAAAACTCTAGCCTTGGAAAGGGTGGCTAGATTCAGGAAGCAAAGAAAGCTCAGCCCAAGATACAAAGGACCTTATGAAGTTTTGGAAAAGATTGGGACTATCGCATACAAGTTACGACTACCAGAAGCTCTTAGTAATGTCCATGACACTTTTCAAGTGTCAAATCTTAAAAAGTGCCTTGCTGATGAGTCACTTATTATTCCCACGAAGAAATTCACATAGATGACAAACTCCATTTCATCGAAGAACCTATTGAGGTTTTGGACTCGAAGTTAAGAAAACAAGGAGGAGTTGTATCAAGCTAGTTAAAGTCCATTGAAACTCAAAGCGCGGATCCGAGTTCACTTGGGATGAGAAGACGAAGTCAAAAGAAAGTATCCTCACCTGTTTAAGAAAGTCCCAGCAACGGATAACGCAGCTTAAATTTCAGGACGAAATTTTCTTTAACAGGGGGAGAATGTGACACTCGGCAAAATATCGGTAATCCAATACAACCTGAACAACTGTTACATTTACTATTTACATATTTTCGACTCGATTTTTATTTTATAAAGTATTAAAGGTCTAGGGATAGACAAAAATCATAGCTTAGTATGATAACAAATCCGTTACGATTAGAAATAGTACAAAAGTAATTTCTAGATTGACGACAGAATGCGAATGCACAAATTATGTCAGGACTAGTCGCGGTACAGTCTGACACGGCAAAAACGAAACATAAGATATGCATGCATCAATACTTCATAAAACATTTGTATAAAAATATCATATGATTAATAAATTGTGGAAAAAATTGATTAAACACCAAATTGTCCAATCCGCAGAAAAGTGCAGCAATTATGCGGAAGTGTACAGCACTCCGCAGAACAAAACAATAATTGTCCGTAAATCCAAAAATAAATTTTTTTATCATAAATAATATAACGGGTATTAAAAAAAACGCAAAACCCATATATAAATATTGTTCATTAAAGCTACGCAGCTAGTTCAGTAACTACCCGACAACAAAGCTGGTACAGGAACTCTGTCCAAAATAACAAATTTACTAGTCTGGAGAACTAGATTAATAAATTGGACAATAAAAATAGTACAAAGACAATTGTTTAAATGAATTTATATAAGTAACACAAAATGTCGGTATTTGACCCGGTACGAGACCTGAGCTGAATCCGTCAACCGAACAACGAAACAATAACTTTAGTGAACTAGTTGGACATATTTTAACATCAGTTAGAGTGTTGGACCATTAAATTTTATAAAAACTAATATATAAACATCCAAGTTCACAAACTTTATAAAATATAACAAGTTTTTATAAAAAAAATAACTAAACCAACCCCATGGCTCACGGTTTTGAGGTGGGTCCCCATGCCCCCTCATCCCCTTTGATGTGTTGGCTAAGTATGGTGGTGATTAGTGAGTGGAAGAATGCAAAATTATTATCAAAACTAACTCATAACACTCCACCTCCATCTTCATTTCCAACGTTCACAAAAACTGTCCATCTCCTTCCTCTCTCTCTCCTAAAATCGGCCAAGACCAAATCCCACCATCTTCATCTTTTCAAAATTTAAACATTACAATTTCAAGCATGCATGGATGAATCAAGGAATTTGTGAGACTTGAAGATACACTTGAAGCATTTTAGCAAGACTTGAAGCTCCTGGATCATCACCTTTTCTTCATCTTTTTATCATCATCTCCTTGTTCATCTAGCAACTAGTAAGCTCCATAACTAGTGTTTACATTTCATATGATTTTGATTAAACACCAATGTACAAGTTCATCTTGAAAGTTACTTAAAAACCCACTTGAAAAACATTAATAAAACTAAAACTACTAGTATGATTATGTGATTTTCATGATGATCTTGAAGTGGTCTTAGGGTAGTAAACTTGAATCTTGCATTTTCATGGATAAAAATATGATCTAAACACATGCATGTTTAGATCTAGCAAGATTCATTAACAAAAATGTTATGAACATGATTTTCACTTAAAAATGGTTATATGTATTATATAAACAAAGATTTTATACGAAAACCCATGAACTAGAAATTTGTTGAAAAGTACTAATAAAGTTTCCATTTTTGGAAAGGTCATGAACATGTACTCATTTTTGGAAATGTTATGAACATATCTTCACACTTAAAATGACTCCATGTGCTACATAAAGTATGGATTTTTATATAAAATAATGATCTAAGAGTTTTTTTTATGAAAAACATAAATAAGGTTTCCATTTTGGGAAGGTATAAAGTTACTACAAGTTCATAACATTCTTGTTAAAAAATTATGATTAGTCATTGATAGTTGAGCATTATTTGAGGTAAAAGATGATTAAAAACAAGTTTTTGTAAACATGGGAAAGTCCATAGTTTAGGGGGAACTATGGCAAAATTTTTATAAAATTTATTATGATTAAAGTATGTTAAACTAAAGATTATGGTGATTAAAAGTGATTAAGGACTTTAATCATGATTAAACAAATCTTAGGTGAAAAGAATTAAGTTAAAAAAGTTTAAAGTTTTTCTTAAACTAAAAATGTATAAAGTATATATTTTTAGTTAAAAATATACGTGTGGATATGACCAAGTATGTGTATATTTTCTGTATGAATATTATGTATTTAGACCATGTAGGAACAAATACAAAAATGTATAACTACACAAAAAGTACAAGAATATATGTAAATACTTGAAACATGACAATTACAGAATATAAATGTCCAACCTTGGACAAAACAATTATATCGGGCAATTCAGACAACTTGGACAAATCGGACAAAATAAAATAAACGACACGGACGAAACAAACGACGCGGACGAAACAAAACGACACGGACGGAACGAGTAACGCGAAGGAAACGGACACGCAAACGCAACGGTCAAAACAAACGAACGGGTCGTCACACACTTTACAAAAAGTTTATATTCACTAGAAACTACAAATTATATGAAATATTTAACGACTTTTATAAAAAATGGATTTTTATAAAAACACAAGTATTCTTTAAACATGGATCAAGCCCAATTAAATAACCATATGGGCTAGCCCACTTTTATAAGCTAAATTGGGTGAGGCCCACTCTTACATGATTAACTTGGGTTAGGCCCACTTTTACAAACCCATTGGGCTTGACCTACTTTAAGTAAATTTATTTGGGCTAGGCCCACACATATAAAACAAATTGGGCTAGGCCCACACATATGAAACCAATTGGGCTAGGCCCACACATACAAAAACATAAGAATTAGATTCTTACACATAACCTTTGGGCTAGGCCCATTCAATTACTAACGATATGGAATATGTATTTACAAACAAAGAAAACAAACGAATACAAGTCTAAATACGAAGTCAAAATGAATTACTTGTACGAAAAAAACATAAAGGTGTCTAATGAGATTAGAACACTTTTAGGTCGAAACACAAACGTGGAATCGAATATCATTTAAAGATTTGCACGGAACGCAAATTTGTGAGTTCATGTTTCCCCTTTTATTTAACATTTATAGTTTAAAACTTTCAGGGACGTATACATGGTACAACTGAAATAACTATAAAAATGAAAATATTTAGATCACATGCGGATAGGATTAAACGAAGGGGCCATTAATATAAACAAGTAACGAGGAACGAAAGTTACTGATCTATTGGGTTTTGGCGAGCCCCACTATTAACGGCAATAATAACAGATCATTAAGAGTGCTTTGGTGTCTAAAACAAAGTGTCTCAGACGCAACTTATCGTCAAGGTTTGGTTGCCTCCTACTCGACATACAGATTAGTGTCCGTACAAAACATTAATGATCTTACAAGTTTCATATATACCAAGTTAAATATATCAAATATTTGAAGAATTTATTTGACTCAAACTAAATACATGAATTCACCAGCTTTTGTTGATGTTTTTCAAAACTAACATGTATTACAGGTAACTAGGGACGACCTTGGGAAATATCATGTCCGTGTGTTTGTGAATTCAAGATGTTAGATGTCATCCAGTCTTTTGTTATTATGTTTGTAAACTTACGTTTTGAACAATGTTGTTAAAGTGTAGTACGTTTTCGAACAAAATGTTGGTTGCAAACTTGTTTTAAATAAATGTATGGATGAACATCTTATTATGTTTTACATTTGTTGTTTACTTGGTTGAATGCAACAATTGCCGCTCTTGCCACACCTCGCGGCGCTTCCACAACATCAAAAATCGGGGTGTGACAACAAGACTTACTATTTAACGGGCCAAAGCCCACCTTAAACCAAACTGATTTTATTATACTAACATCCCCCCTCAAACTCAAAATGCAACACTAATAATCATTGAGAGTTTGTCACATAAGAATCAAAACCAAGATGTCGAATGAGCCTTGGTGAAAACATCCACAATCTGCAATGCTAATGGAATGAAGGGAAGCGAGATGGTCCCTAGCTGAAGATGTTGACGAGTAAAATGGCAATCAATCTCAATATATTCTCTTCGCTCATGAAAGACGGAGTCCTGAGAATTTGTTTTTATTATGAGTAGTTTCTGGTTTGATTGTTATATGCTTGGGTAATTAGGTTTTTTGAGAGGAAATGGTTAATTAGAATTGGGTTTTAGGGTTTCTTGAAAAAGATGTTAATTGAAGCGAGGTTCGGGTTTCTTTATAGAAAAGATTTACAATTGAAATGTGGGTATCTGGATTACTTGATATGGAGTTTGAGTTTCATTAAAGCATCAAATTTTTTTTGAAATTTAGCTATTTGTAACCATGACAGTGTTTTCAAATGGTTATTTCGAATTTGTTTAGTGTGTTCGATGTGCTTCATTAAGGGTAAAAGGGTCTTTTGCCTTCTCTAAAACAAAACGCCACACTCATGCATAAAACGCCATTAAAAATGCCCGCCTTAAACTATGAGTCATCTACATCAGTCCCTTCAGATGAAATGTCATTCATGTAAACGCCAAAAAATTATTATAAAAAAACCGCCTAAACTACGCGCCACACACATCATTATATATAAATGATGTTAACATCCCTTCCATTGACCATACTCAGAAAACGTCATCTTTAACCAAAACGCCAAAATTCAAAAAAAAATCTCTAAAAAAAGAACAAATGGCAAACATCATTTTTTTGAGATTCAACACTAGAATCAATAAATTCGTAATCCTCTTTGACAATAGAAGAAGAATGTTTGTGAAAACTCCATTGAAACAACCACAGAGAATGAAAACGCCATATCTGTTACGTGATTTGCTGGAAATAAATACGAAAACAACATCTGAAATTTCTTTGTAGATCAGAATCCACATTACACGCCATAGATCTCGAAAACTTGAAGAGTATGTAACAGCCAATATGAACTTTTTGGAGTTTTGTTTGAAACAAAATTAAAACGCTTTTTATCGGGCGGAAACTGCACAATGACAATCGTACCCCGCATACTATTTAGCCCCCCCTGTCACGTGTTCGACCAGGATCCGTTTCACTGTTTTCACACTTCCAATCGTTTTCCTTTATCCTGTTTCTCTCTCTATATATATACACACACACTTAAGATATTTCTTGAAAGACGTTGGTTGAGTGACTGAACTTACCCCTTTGCCTAAGCCAAGAAGGTACGAACGAAGTGACAGGCCCTATGTAAAGAAAAACCCACTTCCAATTGTTTTATCCTTATCGATCACTGCCCTATCGTTCTTGAATTGGTGGATTTAAAATTCGGTCCCCGACCTTTTAGGGTGTATAGCTCTTGGATTGGGAAACCCGGTTTCGAGGAAGCGGTTAAGGAGGCTCTGGATGGAGTGCAATGCTTTGATCCCCCTGATTCTTGTCTCTCGTTCAAGTTCGCCCGTATTAGATCGCATCTTAAGATTTGGAGGGATGAATTTTTGGCAAAAGAAAGTGAAAGTGAGAAAGTTGCTTTATTGGAGTTGGAGCAGTTGGAATTAGACTTGGAATCGAGGGATCTAACGGAAGAGGAAGAATGGACTATGGCGGAGAATAAGAAAGTGAAAAGAGATCGATAACAGGAAGAACTGGGATGTTAAACAAAGAGCTCGATTGAAGTGGGCTATAGACAGCGATGAAAAAATCGAAATTCTTTCAAGCTATGGTCAACAACAGGAAAGCTACGAAGAATATTCATGGCTTATCAATCAATGGAGTCTAGAGCACCAAACCGGCAAAGATAAAAAAACAGGTTCATTCTTTTTTTCGTAATAGATTCAAAGAGCGTATTCTTAACAGACCTGAGCTCCTTTGCCAAAATATTAAAAGGATTTCGGGGGATGAAGGTGTGATGCTTGTTGAGCCTTTTTCAGAACAAGAGATTAAAAACGCTATATTCGAATGTGGAGATGACCGATCGCCTGGTTCGGATGGTCTCAATTTCGGATTCATAAAGCATTTCTGGGAATTATTTAAAGATGATTTTTACAAAATTTTTGCTTCGTTCCACAGCAACGGTGCGATTAGTGATGGCAGTGGGGCGTCGTTTATTGCTCTTATTCCCAAAGTCTCCGATCCGGTGTCGCTTAATAACTATAGGCCTATTAACTTGGTCGGGGTTATTAGTAAGGCAATTTCTAAAGTTATGGCTAACCGGATGAGACTGGTTTTGGATGGGATAATTTTGGATTCGGAGTCCGCGTTTTTATAAGGTAGATACATCTTGGACGGCCCTCTCATAATTAATGAGCTTATTTCATGGATAAAAAAGAGGAATTCGGAAGCTTTTTTCCTTAAAATCGATTTTGAAAAGGCGTATGACAACGTTAATTGGAGGTTCGTGATTAATACGCTTCTTCAAATGGGTTTTCCGAACTTGTGGTGTAACTGGATTTTGGGAAATCGGCTTCGTCATCAGTTCTAGTGAACGTGGCTCCGACTTGAGACAAGGGGATCCTCTATCTCCGTTTCTGTTTTTGGTTGTTATGGAGGCTTTATCTTGTATGTTCAATAGTGCGAGAGTCGCCGGGGTAATTAAAGGGATTGCAACTCCTAACAATGGGCCGATTATCACTCACTTTTATACGCAGACGATGCCTTAGTTGTGGGAGAGTGGTCTAAAACCGAAGTGATTAATTTAGTGAGAATCTTTGCTGTTTTTTTGTTTGTTCAGGTCTCAAGATTAACTTAGAAAAATCCAACTTATATGAGATTGGGGTGGGGTTGGAAGAAACCGGGGTTATGGCCAACGAGATTGGTTGTAAACCGGATTCTCTTCCTTTCAAGTACCTCGGTATCAATGTGGGGGCTAACATGAATAGGATAAATAATTGGCAGCCAATGTTTGATATTTTTCGTTCTCGTCTTGCTAAATGGAAATCTCACCTTTTTTCGATTGGTGGAAGGATAGTCATTATTAAATCGGTAATGGAATGCTTTCCAAATTATTATTTTTCATTATATAAAGCTCCTAAGAAGGTGATATCGGATTTGGAAGCCATGATCAAAAAGTTCTTATGGGGAGGTGTTTCCAAGGAAAGGAAGATGCACTAGGTGGCTTGGGATCGGGTTTCATGTCATAAAAAAGACGGGGGTTTAGGTTTGAATAAACTTAAAGAGATTAACACGTCTCTCTTAGCTAAATGGGGTTGGCGGTACAAAACGGAGAATAACAACCTTTGGAAAAGAATCATCGATGCATTACATTATAGTCGGGTTGGGTGGGAATGTATTCCATTTAAGAAAACTCTTAGTGGTGTTTGGAACAACAAGCGAAGGTTTTTATAAATTTAAAAGCGGGTGGATTACCTCTTCGGAACTACTTGAAAGGCAAAGTTGGTAACGGAAACAATATTTCCTTTTTGCTCGATACTTGGGTTAGTAATGAGCCTCTTAAGCTGATCTATCTGGATCTGTTTCGTATGGAAATGGACAAAAAGTGTAAGATATCGGACCGAATTAAAAGACAAGATGATGTTTTATCTTTCGACTGGAACTGGAAGGCGCCTTTGAGTGATCAAGCTGCTATCGCTGATTTTCTGCAGCTTCGGCAGACTTTGGTCTCGGTTTAGTTTTCAAATGGTGAAGATGAATGAAAATGGGCCTCTGACCGGACGGTATATTTTCAGTTAAAAACGTTACGAGGCTTTTGTATTCGGATTTGGAGAATAGTAACAGATTCATTATGGATTGGTGTAAATGGGTTCCTGATAAATGCAACATCCACGCATGGAGAATGGAGATGGATAGGATTCCTATGGGTGAAGCCTTAAGCAAGAGAAACGTTCTTCACGGTGAGGCTACGTGCCCGGTTTGCAACTCAGCCGAGGAATATGTTGACCATTTGTTCATTGGTTGTTTTGTTGCGTCTAATGTTTGGAACGGGGTGAGCTCGTGGTGTAAAATCCCCAATATTTTTGCTTTCTCGATCAAAGACATTCTTGGAGTTCACAAGGTTATCTCAGCATCGGACAAGAAAAGGAAGCTATTAACGGTATTGTCATTATTGTGTTGGAGTTTGTGGCTTGCGAGGAATAACTGGATTTTTTCCAGCATTCCTATTAAGATTGATAAAATCCTAAGTGAGGTTAAGTCTTTAGGTTTTCTTTGTTATTCTTATAGATCGAAACATAAAGGGATAGAATGGAGAGAGTGGTGCTCTTTTGATAATATGTAATTGTCTGTTGTAGTTTTTGGTCGGCCCGGCTTAGGTTGGTTGTTTGTTAATGAGTTTACTTTTCAAAAAAAAATGGAGTCGAAAATCGCACGGGAAGGCCGAGTTCTCTAAGTTCTCACAACTCAAAGGAGTTTTCTCTTGATCCTGATCCTATATATATATATAGGTGGAGGATCATGTACAAAGTGCCCAAAATGTGAGAAGTGTGAGAAATATTGTGGAGATGACATGTGTACTCAATCTACATTAATTCAAAAGGGTAAACATGTAATTTTCTAATTAATTTAATTAATCGATAACTTATATAACCGCCACCTTCAATAACCGCCACCCATTGATTCTTCGTATGGTGTTTTAAACTTGCATTCATGGTGTTTTAAACCTGGAGTCGAGTATGTGTTCTTCGTATGGTGTTTTAAACATGCATTCGTGGTGTTTTAAACCAGCAGTGCAATATGTGTTCTTCGTATTGTGTTTTAAACATACATTCATGGTGTTTTAAACCTGTAGTCCATTATGTGTTATTCGTAATTTTTTTGTCTATATAAATTAACAATATGGTACTCGTATTGAAGATAAAAAAACTCGTTAATATGATGTGATTTATTTTTTAAAAAACATTACATATAAAAATTATTGACGTTAAAAAAATGGGTGGAAGTTACATGTGCATTAAAGTTGATGGCGGTTTCTTTATTTAAAAATATAATATAAAAAGACACTATTACCCCTAATCTTGACAAATTAGTAAAAAAAATAAAACATAATTTACATTTTAAGCCCTTCTTGATCTCAACCATTAACTACAAGATCTAAGGGCTTAAAACACTTCACACATCTCACAAAACCACCATTTTTTACACTAACCCTCCCCTATATAATATAGGATGAATCATGAGAAAATTAGTTTAAATGAGAAAACAAAAAAATTAACTAAAAAAGCCTAAAAAAATACCAAATTTCTTTTTTTTTTTTGAAATTTTTTTAATAAAAATTGCTATATTTTATATATAAAAAAGACTTTTTTTTCAAAAAAAATTTATGTGAATTTATACGAAAAAGTCTAAATCACCTAACACATCCCCCACCGACTTCCCCCCAAAAACCTAAACCCCCACCCTTAAAAATCTAAATCCACGCTCCCACCAAATCTTATTTTATGCCCACATGATAAAATTATTTGCATATTCCACGTTTGATTTGTTTGAAAAACCCATCACACAAGAGTTTTGAGTAAAACCATAAAACAATACAAGTCCACCTTTTGTAAATGAAATATGGGGCAAACGGGCCACTTGGCAGATTGGCTTTTTAAAAAAGGTCAGCTGGAGGAGTGGATGCTTCCCAATCCCATCACCTTAGGGGAAGCTAAAAATAATGTAGGGTAACCAATTTTAAGCCTTTGTAGTCTTACATATTTGTTGATGCAAATTTGTGGCTTCAAGTTGATGGGATTGTAGGAGTTTTCTTCAGTTTTGATATGTGTTTTGCATATGTTGGTTGATGATCTTGATTTGACGGAATCTTAGCTTTTCACTACTAGGTTGGGTTTTTTAACTGGTTATTAAATATACAGTTATACACCACCTCCATAGTTTACATCGGCCTACCTGTCACATCATACGTACCGTATGGTCATATGAGTCGTGTGACGGCGGAAAAAAGAATGCATGTGGGTTTGTAAGAATCATTTCTTTGTCAGCCAAGACATCATATGAGCCATGTGATATGGCCATTATACGATGCATATGACCATTTTCCGCTATTTCATGTTTACAGCTTGGAAAGCAGTTGTCACCTACGCTCCCTTTGATGTTCACGTAACAAGTAAATGAAGAAAGTATCTGATGTCACAAGTGCATTTTGTCAAAAGTATGTTGGCTCTAGCTCTAATGTATTTTGATAACCATTTAGGTGCTAATTATTGAATATTAATGCTCAGGTTTTAGAAGTCTTCTTGATCATGTTTGTACAAAATGTAATAAATGTTATTAAGTTTTGAACACATTAATGATTTTGAGTGCTTGCGTAACGCAAAAACGTGCGTGCCGTTTAAAACCTAGTTATTATTTTATTTAGTTATTTCGTGTGTGCCGTTTGAAACCTAGTTATTACTTTATTTAGTTATTTCTTTACATAATTGTTCACTAAACCTTAGTTTATTTGTAAAAGATTCAACAATTTTACGTATGTTTTATATATGTAAAAAGTGTAGATTCTTTGACATTAACTTTTACATCTAAAATATCACCTAACCTTGCAAATGCAAGGATTTGAACCCACGCCCATTTTGTAGTGGGCAAAGAGTATACCACTAGACAAAACTTGTATATACTATATTAGGGTTATGATCATATGAGAAGCACTAGGCTAATTGAGAAACTTGAGAAGCATTCTGGACCACACATTTCTCTAAGCTTTTCGTAATATACACATACGTATAGTTTAAAATTGACTATATACATATATGTATATAGTCAATTTTAAACTATACGTATGTGTATATTACGAAAAGCTTAGAGAAATGTGTGGTCCAGAACGCTTCTCAAGTTTCTCAAATAGGGTGGACTTCTCTTAGGATCCCTATCCATTTTATACCTTAATGTTTTTTTTAAACTACACCATACGAGCATCTTATTCTCTCTAATTTGACTATGTTATTGCAATAGTTTTTTTATTAAAAAATTAACATGTTACATGATTACTGATATTTGTATTTCCCGTCAGATTGCGTAGGCATCCCTTTAATAGGAAAGAAAAACTATAGATAACAAAAAAAGTAAAAGTTTGTCAAAACAAATGGAGGAAAATCATAATTAAGTGTTAAATAAACGTGAAATTTGTTAAATCTTACGCAAGTTCCGATGCCGGTTTCTGGTTTGTTGTACCATTCATCAGATTGATTTTGTGGTCGGTTTTTGTCTTTAACTTTCGGTTGATTTTATGGTCGGTTTTTGTCTTTAACTTTCGGTTGGTTGGTTTCAAAAGTTTTAAACCGCAGTGAAGGATTTGGGTTACGATTTATACCAAAAACTGGCCGTAGAAAATCGGACCGTAAATTTGTGTTTTTTTAGATATTTCCATACTAAGAAAATTTAATTATGTTTATCAGAAAAGGTTATAATAAAAATGGGCTAATGACCTCAACTGAAGTGAACTGGGCTCTGTTAGGGCTCAAGTATAAACCTCAGGCCTCAGTCAACTGTGATATAATTTCTAACCTATGTCACCTAAACCCAAAAGTGATCCGACTTCTCTACAACTATAGTGTTGATACACATCTCGGTTCGGTTCGGTTCGGTTCGGTTGGGTTTTAGTTTTCAATTGTTTGGTTCCGGTTTATAAGAATCAAATAATTTCTAACGAGTTAACTGTCATTTTTGTCTCTGTGGTTTGTTCACTTTTGTCATTTCAGTCCAGTTTTCAAAAATACATCATTTTCCTCCCTGGCATACTGGAAATATGTCACTTTAGTCCAAAAGTTAAAACTCAGTTAAGTCAGACAGGTTTAATGAAGGGTATTATTGTCTTTTCAATTGTCAGACATAAAAATAAGGTGAAAATAAAAGATATAAGAATTGACAATAATACCCTTCATTAAACATGTTCACTTAACTGAGTTTTAATTTTTGAACTGAAGTGGCATGTTTCTAGTATGAGGAAACTGGCGCATTTTTGAAAATTGAACTGAAATGGCAAAAGTAAACAAACCATGTAGACGAAAATGATAGTTAACTCAATTTCTAACCTATGTCACCTAACCCAAAAGTGATCTGTAGTGTTGATACAGATCTCGGTTCGGTTTTAGTTTTCAACTGTTTGGTTGCGGTTTACAAGAATCAAATAATTTCTAACCTATGTCACCTAAACCCAAAAGTGATCCGACTTCTCTACAACACACTTGTTGATACAGATCTCGGTTTGGTTCGGTTCGGTTTTAGTTTTCAACTGTTTGGTTCCGGTTTACAAGAATCAAAAAACGTTACAACAGTTTGAGTCATAGTTTTACCTGAAACCGTCAAAACCGAACCGTGAACTTCAACTGTTTGGTCCCGGTTTACAAGAATCAAAAAATGTTACAATAGTTTGAGTCATAGTTTTACCTAAAACCGTCAAAACCGGACCGTGACGTGAACTTCAACTGTTTGGTCCCGGTTTACAAGAATCAAAAAACGTTAAAACAGTTTGAGTCATAGTTTTACCTGAAACCATCAAAACAGAACCGTGAACACACCCCTGCCACTGGTCAGCTGCAGTGCTCATTCCTCCCCACCATCAGTTCATCTCCACAGTAACTCCTATGTGTGGTAAGGTTTTTTTTTTGTTTTTTTTTTTTTTTTGTGTGTGTGTTTGTAAGCTTATTTATCTGGTAATAAATTATGCTTCCTTAAATGTAGACCATAAGTTATTTGATTGTTGGAGTCAAAACTATACTTTTTGTTTGCCACTGAATTCATAAAATAGATGCAGGTAGTAGTGGCCCTCATTTGAATTGTCCAACTTGTTTTTATATAACCACTGCTTCTGCTTTATTTCAACTTTTTTAACTTGAATGGTCTTTTCATTAAGAGACTATGGAGAAATGAATGATGCAAGTGTTACCAACTATTACTATTTCTTAAACTGCAGATAACATACATTAAAATGTTGAATATTGAATTTTAGCATCTTTTGTTCTATGGCTCCAAACATACATTTAGTTTGGCAGTTGGTAGCAAGTAGCAACTGTTTTTTAATTTTTGTATTTTAACTGAACACGAAGGGGGCGTTTGGTTCGAGGAATGTTTTGGAATTTGTATAGGAATTAGAATTTGAATGAATTGGATTTGGAATTCAAACATTCCAACTTAAATTGGAAATTGTTGGAATTGGAATCTAAATTCCATTTTTGTTGTGTTTGGTTGTCAAATGAATTGGAATCCATCACCTCGGCACCCACAGCCCCCGGTTCGGGTCGAAACGGTACGGGTGGTTACATTACGGGTAGAAACGGTACGGGTTGAAACGGTTCGATTCGAAACAGTACGAGTCTTTGCGCCGAAACGGTTCACTTCGGAACGGTTCTCTTCAAAACGGTACGCGTCGAAACGGTGCGCATCGAAATGGTACGGGTCGACGGTATGGGTCGAAACGGTACGGGTCGACGGTTCGGTTCGAAAGGTGCGCGTCAAAATGGTACGGATCAAAACGAAACGGGTTGAGACGGTGTGGGTCGAAATGGTCGAAGATTCAAATGAATTTACTTTAATTCCTTCTTCACATATAGGAATGATTTTGAATTCCTTTAGTTAAAGGAATTTGAAAGAATTCATGCCTAATTCCAATTCCAATTCCATTGTCAACCAAACACATGAAGATTGGAATTGTGATTCTAGTTCCATCAAATTCGGTGAACCAAAGATGAAATTCAGATTCCAATTCCCTTAAATTCCATTGAATTCATGCGAACCAAACGCCCCCTAAGCAGCAAGTCACCAACTTGATTTGGTTCTATAGTCCCGGAAGTTTTATTATTTCGCTACGCTTTACTGTGACCCGACACATTTTTACGTGACCCGATGTCATATGGTAATGATATTATAGAGCTTTACCATTATTATGTTTAACTAAAGTTCTGACAAGTAAACAACTAACTTTTCTATAGTACCCTACGAAAGCTTTGGCTCCACATATGCTGGATGATTACAGGAAAGTGATGGTCGGAAGAGGAGAGGAACAATAACGAGAACATCTTTAATTGTATGAACAAAGGTACCGCTCCTTCCTTTTTGCCTTTTTATATGTGAGGATAATTAAAGGTAGTTTACTTGTTCTTAAAGGAAAGTTATTTTTTTTTTTCAGTTACTGCCGTGGAAACTATGCAAGTTGATAAAGACCTTCAAATCCGTGCTTACTATGCTGGACATGTATGCTTCTACAACTTTTAGCTTAGTAGCTCTACAAATTTTGTATCAGTGTTAAACTTAATCGTTTGCTTAACCTTCAAAGTCAGAGTAAACATTTACGTTTATTTTAATATTTGATTTTTTTAAAATGTACTCTGGACTATGTTTAAGGTCCTCGGAGCTGCAATGTTTTACGCAAGTGTGGGAGATGCTGCTATGGTTTATACATGACGCCTGATAGGCATCTCGGAGCAGCTCGAATTGACCGACTGCATTTAGACCTTCTTATAACTGAGTAAGACTTACTTATATGCCTTCCCTTTTCCTAATAGTCACATGCTTTCACTATTTGGAATTTATAGTTGTGGCTTTGCTTTAGTGGCAATTATTATTTGTGTGTGTGCTAGCTTACTGGCACATCAAGTAACGTTTAAGTGCTTGCAGGTCGACATATGGGAAAACTAATCGCGATTCAAAATATGCTCGGGAGAGGGAATTTCTTAAGGCTGTATGTAAGCTTCGTTCTGTCATGTTCAGCACAACTGATCGCTATCAACCTTTTTATTTGTACTTGTTTTTAAAATGATTCTGGAAGAACACTTGCAGGTTCATAATTGTGTTGCCAATGGAGGAAAGGTGTTGATTCCTACATTTGCTCTTGGAAGGGCTCAGGTTCTCATTCACCATCCTTGAAAATTTTCAATTCGACCTTTTTTAAATCCGTTTTTCAAAGTTTAAACGCCTTTTTAAATCCACTCTTAAAAGTGTAACATGTTTCTTTGTAACAAGCTCTTCAATTGTCAAAAACGGTTTCAAAAATGGTACCCCATATAACTATTTTACTAAAATAATATTTCTATAAGTCCATGATGCAGTTTAACTAACTGGGGTCTGGTTAATGTAGTTCAGAGCTTTGACCGCTCGTTAATACATGCTCCTGCACCTGTGTCCTTTTCGCTACACCTGGAATGCTTAGCAGCGGTTTTTCACTTGAAGTTTTTAAGCATTGGGCCGCATGTGAATCTAATCTTATCACGCTTCTCGGGTACTGTGTTGCTGGAACGTGGGCCACAAGTTGTCCGATAAGACCACGAGAGTCAACCTGGACAAAGATACTTAGATTGATGTCCGCTGCAAGGTTGTATTTTTTATAGAAAAAAAAAACTTATAATTTTAATCTGTTTCACAATCGTTGTACTCACTTATAATTTTCTTTTTTCCAGATTCATCGATTGTCTTTTAGCCCACATACGGATGAAAACGGGATAATGGATCTTGTAAAATTTCTATCTCCTACGGATATAATACTTGAACACGATGAGGTTAAAAACATGGATCATCTTAAGGAAGAATCGGATCAGAACTGGGAATACAGAGTTATATTCCATCAAATAATGAAACGCTATCTTTCCCTACAACCCGTTTTGTTAAAACCGACGCCTCAGCTACATTTATGCATAGTTCTTTGACACCCAACTTTAAGTTCCTAAAAGATGAAGTTACAGAAACGGCCTCGCTACACGTTTGTGACGAGAGAGTAACCCAAGGGATTTTAATGATGGAGAAAGGTCAACAAGTCAAGATTTTACACCAGGATGAGCTTCTAACAATGTTTGGAACCGAACAAACCGGAGTTGAGTTTGCTTATTGTTTTCCACTAAATCTATGCAGCTTGAAGGTTTCTGTGACTGATGAAAACTCATTGATTCGCGTTTTAACTACGATTATATCACATGAAGTGGCTGAAATTGTGCAGGAAGGCGTGGGAGTTATTCAGGTGAACTCTTTCCGTCTTGCAGTTTGTAAGAATGGTAACTGTCCTTATAGAATTAATAGTGATGGATCTGCAGTGAGTTCTAAGTGTATGTTTTTGTGCTGCAACTGATCGATTGTCCGACAAGAATCTTGCTTGGACAGTTATATCTGTTATTAAGAGCATGGAATCAAGTGTTGATTCCGTTGTTGCTTGATTCATGTAGACAGTATTTTGATTTTTGAAGTTGAAATGGCTGAACGCTAATTCGTGCCCCATTTGATCCCATTCCTGAAATGACACGTCTTGATGCAAACCCTTTTGATCCGTTATTCAACCCGACTGATATTATGACAGGTCTTGATGCAAACCTTTTTTAACCGATTATTCAACACTGACCATTTTGTCAACTTTAAACTCATGTACTTAATTTACTTTGAAAGAAATGTGTGTAGCAACTAGATTTTGGAATTATGTAGATGGTAAAGTAGAATGGTATTTTCTGTGATGTGTTGGCATATACATTTTACACCAAAGCCTAGAGATTGCCAGAAGATGATTGGGAATTGCATATCATGTTTATCATTAAATATATAAAAAAAATATAGCGGATGAACCCGCTTTGATCCAAGTTGTTTTGACTTGAACCCATCTGAATCCGTTTTTGTTTTAAGTGGACAGTTTTGACCCGATTATGTTTTGATCCACAACACAGCCCGGCCTAACCCAGCCCCATTTTACCACTCATAGTTGTATGTCTAAGAATAAACAAACTTCATGTTTTCTTTTTTGAAACTAAATAGCAACTTCATTTAAGAAAGAACTCCAGGTACTTAATAGACGTTGTTAGAATTTTATCTATACTAGAATTAAGCTATCCCGCGTTGTGGCGGGGGCGTAGAACCATACCAAATAGCACCAATGTCACAGCACCGCTAGCGGCCACCAACACTGAAGTTGCGGCATGTTAGAACTTAGAAAGTAAAATTGCAAATAATGAAAAGTTTTGGGTTAAAAGTAAAAAAAAAAAAATTTTATGAGGTTAAAACTATAAAAGATGAAAAACCTTTGGGTTAGAAAGTAAAAAAATCAAAACTTTTCTGAAAAACCCCCCAAAGCATAAAGTACAGTACCATAATGTATAAACAGGTTGCTAATTTATAATATTTAAATTTCACAAGTATGTTTGATAAGGATGAGAATGGTTTCATATGTTAAAATTATTCCACTATAATTATTTTTTTTCTAAATCTATACAAGTATTTTAATGTTTTGTAATAATATAGATGGAGTTTTATAGTTTAAACAATATATTCATGTACATTTAAAGTTTTATAACATATAAAAATACTTATAGAAATATATTTAATTTAGACTATATGTTGGTAGGGTGAAATGTTAAAAAATAAAAATAAAAATAAGGATGCTACATAGGTGACATGTATGGAGTTGGCTTTCACCTTTCACATCATGTATCGTAGAAATGTGAAATGTGAGGATGGGGTGGATCACTTTAAATAATTGATCTATATATTATTTAAAAGTTAAAATAAAAATAGACACTATATCCTCACACTTGCTATAATCATCACACCTCCATCCTAGCACCATCTTCTCGCTTCTTCCATGACATTGTGCAGTGCCCTTGGGTTAGGCGGTGTAGGGTAACGCCCCCAACCACCTCAATTGGGTGGTGCCCCTAACATCAGTCCCCCTCAGGCCAAAGGACGACACCATTCTCCTATTCGCCGTCACAATGGCGAGCGCCAAAGACTTGTGTGGTGGAGCCTCCCTTGAGTGAGCTAATCGGATTTTCTTTCTTTAAATTGGGAATAAACCACAACATTGATGTTAAAACAGAGATATCATTGCTGCCCTAAAACCTAGATAACATTTACATAGTATAACAAAACTTCCTAAAAGCTTTATTTCACATTATACGGTGTTGATGTCTACGCGACCCTACAACCTACGTAACGTTTACATAGTATAATACATGACAGGACTTAGCGGCTATTGTCCCTTTCACCCCTAGCCTACCACAACACATGCCCGCCCACAAATACATCATTTTGTGATGTGTAACAATAATTTCCTTTATACCTTTTTTATCATTAATTTTGCGCCTGTTTTTTGTTGTCCTAAAAAAACCATCACATTCACACCCAACTTCAGAACCTTCACGATGTCAGACACGTCACCTGAAACCACCACCGCACCGTTACTCCGGCCACGCCAAACCACTGCCGAATCACCATCCCGAACTACCCCTAACGCACTCGCTCTTCTCCTAGGCCGTGCTTCCGGCCGCCACGGAGCCTCTATGCTGGTTCGCGAGACTGCAGCGCGCCAGCTTGAAGAACGACGAGCCGACTGGAGCTACTCAAAGCCAGTCGTAGCCCTAGACATGACGTGGAACCTCGCTTTTGTGGCGGTTTCGGTGATTATGTTGATTTGTACGTTGGAGGAGCATCCGAATGTGCCGGTTAGGGTTTGGATTTGCGGTTATTCGTTGCAGTGTGCGGTGCATGTTGTGCTTGTGTGGTTGGAGTATAGACGGAGGAATCGGAGAGTGCGGGATGAGGAAAGTGTGGAGGAAGGTGATTCAGGTTTTGTTGATAGTGAGGATGGTGAGGTTAGGGTTGGGGCTTTTGTCAGTTCTAATGGAATCAGGTGAGTTTTGTACATGAAATTGGCTTTATTTGCTTTGAATTAAGTTATCTAGTTGTTTGAAATAAACATTTATGTATTTCATTAGTAGTGAAGATTTAGGAATTACAAAATATCGATATGATTGAAGTTATGTATGACATATGCCGTTCCAACGCTTTTGGAGACCCTAAGCGAACTACGAAGTGGGGGCCCTAATTTCACCCATATACTCTCCTCAAATCCCGATGGACGATCGCCATGGGTGATTACGGTTACTGTTTTCGTCTAGTTGAAAGCAGGTTGCGATGGGAAGTGGGAACGATGATTGTGGTTGTATTTTAAGGGCATTAGGCTGCTGAATAATGATGATTAAGTCGACGGTTGTTGTGTTGTAATAGCTGGAAATTAATGCGAAATTGACTTTGAAACTGGACCTTTTTTTTTTTGCTAAACAATATTTACTTTCGGCTCCTTCAATGAAACTAGTTTAGTTTTGAAATAAACTTATTTATTTGGGCCTAATACATATACTATATATGAAAACTTTCTAAAAACTTGGAGGCCCTTATTTTTTGGTGGCCCTAGGCCCATGCCTAGGTTAGCAAGCCTATGGAGACTAAGTACTTTAAGTACCTTTTGATTAACTTTTTAGTTTTTATAACTAAGAAGTTGAAATACGAAGATGTGAAATAAGAGAGGCAAGGAAACAAATTGAGGCTTACAAAATTTTGGACTCGAGGTGCGACCAGTTACTTATTTGTTAGGTATAATATGTCCGCAAATGCTCGGTGAGTCAGTGTATAGTGTGATTGTTTTTGTGGTGTAAATGTGTGATCATGGGAGTTCTCTCGATTGTATTTACTGGATTGACACAAGATTTAGTAACTAGTATGGATGAAGAGTCTGAGAATGATTGCCTGAAGTAGGTAATGAAGAAACTGAATAAGCAAAGGCTAAGCGCTTGTAGATATTACCATATGTTTGTCAATGGTGAACCGGATTCTCAAAGACGACGTCTTTTATTTTGTTAGAGAAGTGATTTAGTCTTGGATTGGTGTCGAGTGTTGTTGTGATTGAGAGTTACCATGCCTGCCAGTGTTTATCTTCTAAATTGATTCAACATAGAAGTATAATCGTAAATTAATGCTCGATGGAATTTATGAAGAAATATTAATCCTATCTAATGTGAGTATGTATTCGCAATGTGAAGTGTAATACTTTGAAGCAATATGAATTAGTTCTTTGAGTTTTGAAGTATCTTGAAGTTGAAGGAAAAATATGTGAAGTGTTGACGTGTTGCATACTTGCATTCATGAGAGATTAGTTCTTATTTGTGACTGTTGCATAATATTAAGTGTTTTTCAGCTACGCTAAAAAATGTGAAAATCTTAATACAATGGTATCATTCGTCTGGTGGCTGATTGGCTTCTACTGGATGGTCTGTGGTGGTGAGATTCTTCTTCACCGTGCTCCACGTCTGTACTGGTAGGTCTTCAAGCAATACATCATCACCATCTAGAACACATAAACGCTGAATATTATTACAATTCTTTTCCGTTTTTTCCCTTTTCTCATGATTGCAGGTTGACCGTGGTGTTTTTTGCATTTGACGTGTTCTTTGCCATCTTTTGTGTTGCTTTGGCATGTTTAATCGGGATTGCTCTTTGTTGTTGCTTGTTCTGCATAATTGCTATTCTGTATGCAGTTGCCGGCCAGGTGAGAACAAGAAAGGATTTATATTTAGCACGAGCTTGTTTAACAAGTTATGGTAATATGCAGGAAGGTGCTTCAGAGGCAGACCTCAGCGCACTCCCGAAATACAAATTCCAGGCGTCCAATGATAGTGACGACAAGCCTGATGTGGGAGCAGGTAGAATGATTCACATCGAATCAAACGGTGGTTATTTGGCTGTTGAACGTGTTCTTCTACCTGTGGATGCTGTAAGTTTGCAAAGGATGCTTATGCTTGACTAGAAGGGTATTTTAGGTATTTGACAATAATTAAATATTTAAATCTCTTTTTTTTCAGGACTGTTGCATATGTCTAAGTACATATGAAGATGGAGCAGAACTTCATTCGCTTTCCTGCAACCATCATTTTCATGCCACATGCATTGTAAAATGGCTGAAGATGAATGCCACCTGTCCACTTTGCAAATACAACATCCTCAAGGGAAATGAACAAGTTTAAGCGACACTTAAATCTGCATGTGCTTGCTACTATGTATTTATCAATGTACAGGAGGAAATGTAGCTTTGGTGAACAAATAAATATGCGACATTGATTTATCAACATCAACCAGTGACCAGTGTTTTTTTTTTTGTAGGAGTTCGGTCTTGTTCGTATAATTATAAACAAAGTATTGCTTACATATATAGCATTAATTTCAATAGTGTGTTTATCATATTAGTTATGTTTAGCTGCACCTCAGTATTGTATAAATATGTAACATAACACTTCACAAATTATGATCCAGATGCAAATTATAAAACATTTAGGGTCATTCAAGTGTGTATTTTTTCTTCTCTTTTTCTTTTTTGCTATTTGCAGGTGTCTAATCTTGAACAAGTACAGTTAAGAGCAATCTGTTTTGTTAAAAACAGTGGGAGACGAAAGAATGTGCGAATCTAGTTGTGTTCGTATTCTTTTAGTGGCCTACTTGTCTTTTGTAATATTTAGTTATATAAAGTTGCAGGTGGAGAAAATGCATAGCACATACGCATCAAGGGTGGTTCTGCAGAGAATGCTGCTGTTTTCACTCTTTTCAGGTGAGATGCTTTGCCAAATAGCTGCTTTGAGTTTTTAGATTTCACTTTAAGATCAACTTGATTAGCAGTAACCATAAGTTTTATAATATATCCGAAAATGCCTCGTATTTTATATGTTACAAACTTGAGGTGGGAGTTATGACCCGTCTGTGGATAAATGGGACAGCGAGTCAAAAGGTACCCAAAGAGTATTCACACACAATGCATAGAACTGTCTAAATTACTTCAAGAATTGGATCATCATTTTAACAATATGGTTTACATAAAACACCTTTTGTTTTTAGATATGTGTTTATGGGTCGGACCAAACCGACTCAACCCATCTTGACTCGAGACTTGTACTAAAATGACATGTTTTGATGTGAACCCATCTGAACCTTACCCACCCTGCTCATTTTCCTGTAAATATAGAACAGTTTTTTTTGTTTGTTTATTTGTATAATATAACCAGGAAGTTTAAAAGGTTTTCAATTTTGTCATTCTGCACGGTCTTCAATCAACCAATACAAAGACAGTTCTACTGTTGACTTGTGCTGATTGATCTTCATGTTCTGTTTCAGTGCCAATAATGGTTTGCTGAATCCGCATTTGAGCTCACTTCATGAGCCATGTAGGCCCAAGATTTTAGATTTCTTTGCCGATGTTTCTCTCTTTGGTTGCAATGATAGTCTAAGGCATCTTAGTTGCAAATAGAGGCTATGTTTGGGATTCCATTTAGAACCTTCTTATTAACTTATTAACTTTTCCAAAAGTCATTTATAAGAGGAAAAAGTCATTTTAAAAAGTTAATAAGTTAATAAGGAGATTTTAAATGGAATCCCAAACATGGCCATAATAGCCTTAATAGAGTTGCCTCTCAAATCCTAGTTAATACCACAGGGAGTGATGTACAATTCATACATAAATAAACGGTCAATCCTGTCAAACTAACAGAAGTTGGGTGGGGGGACTCAAATGGAAGCGCTTTTTGTAAGATCAGGACTCAAGAAGCAAAAAAAATCATTCTGGGGACTCAACTTGATCCCGGCCAATATGATCAGGGACGCAAATTGCAATTTACTCAAGAGTAAATTGCAAGGTTTGTCTTTTAACTTTACACTAACTTGCATCGTTTGTCCTTTATTTTTGGAAATTACACCTTTTGTCCTTTATTTGAAACTTTTGCACACCGCATATCCTTTATACTAACCTCCATCCATTTTCATGGTTAAAACCAATCATGTGCCCCTTACATGAGGGGCAAAACTGTCGTTTTTTATCATTTTCTATATGAGATTTTATATTCCACATAAGTAAACTAATTTTTTTTACATATATGTAATTACTTAACGCGCATATATAATTTGGTTATTACACATATGTAAATTAGTTTTAACATGTATCGAATCATAAAAATACATAAATAAATGATAAAAATATCACACACACATTTATATAATGATTATTTATTAGGAGTTTTGAAAGTTAGTTTAAATGAGAAAACTAAAAAACTACAAAAAATAGCCTAAAAAGATACTAACACTTTTTACAATTATTTTATTAATTTCGTTATTTTTGTTATATAAAAAATACTACACATGTACATTACTAAAAAAAACCTAACCTCCCTAACCCACCCCCCACCCTAAAAAAAACATACATAAATAAATAAATGATAAAAATATCACACACACATACACATATATATAATGATTGTTTATTAGAAGTTTTGAAAGTTAGTTGTATGAGAAAACTAAAAAGCTACAAAATAGCCTAAAAACATACCAACTTTTTTACAATTATTTTATTAAATTTCGCTATTTTTGTTATATAAAATTAAAAAATATATACTAAACATGTGCATTACTAAGGAAAAAGCTAAACCCCCTAACCCACCCCTAAAAAATGAGATGTTTTTTAAGAACAATATACGTAAATTAAATAAAAATGCCAAATAGCGGTTTTGCCCCTCATGTGAGGGCACATGATTGATTTAACCATGAAAATGAATAGAGGTTAGTATAAAGGACATGCGGTGTGCAAAAGTTTCAAATAAAGGACACTCGGTGTAATTTCCAAAAATAAAGGATAAACGATGCAAGTTGATGTAAAGTTAAAGGACAAACCGTGTAATTTACTCTTTACTCTTTATTTTTCGTATAACGAGTTGTTGTAAAAGCTAATAGTACTATACGTATGTTAATGGTAACCGTCATTTGTCCGGACTTATTGGAAACCAACAAAGCAAACAACGTGTGTTAACCGGAGCTCATAAAATATTGGGTCCTATATCACCAGTAGTGGACGAGATCAAAAAGTCAAACTAACAAGTAAATGTGTTCTGGCCTGTCGGCGTGTTAATGGGATTATTATACGATGGTTCAAAACAATCGTGTGACATGGAAAAACGACAGAAACTTGCCACGAGTGTTAAGAATCATGACCAAGTTCTAACATGAGAATAAGTTGGAGAATATTTTAAGAAAGATATAATAGCATGGGTGTAAACAATGCCTAAGCTTGTCTATGCTAAAGCCTGGGTCGTTTAAAGATCTTATGTATAAATCTCAAGCTCGGCTCATGAATAATTTTTCAAGCTCGACCTCAAGCGCAACTTGCTTGTTATTTCTAATTATTATATTTACATACACATACATAAAATTTATGTATCTCTATCTATATATGTGTGAGAGAGAGACCTAATATATATTATTTAGTATGTAATCCTATATATTTTGAGATAAAAGTAGCTATTCGGTTCGATTCGATTTTCGGTTCCATCCAAAGTTTGTCAAACCGAACAACCAGAAATAAGAAACTGATTACCCACAAACCGAGCCAATGAATAACCCTGATTTATATCAATAACAAACTTGTTTAGACTCGTGAGCATAGTCAACCTAGTCTAGCTTGGTTGGAGCTTGTTTATTAAATGAGCTCTACTTAAAGCTCAAATCAGTTGGAGCTTCTAGCAAATCAATCTCAAATAGCTCACGACCAACGTGGCTTGTTTATTCTCTTAGACAGTAGTTTAGATTGAACGGATGCCTTCCCTTTTGGAAAGGTCTTTATAGGACAGGCCATCCGATCATTACTTATATTTATCATTTAACGTGATAAATGTAGTGGTAAGTCAAATGTTATGATTAAAGATATTATTATTTTCTTGTTGGTATGTGATGGAATATCAAATAGAGTTGTGAATTTTGATGATTCTTGCCACTATAGATCTCTCATACCCTCATGTTTTAACAAGGTCATCCATAATTTTTCATTGTTAAAGAGTATTAGCTTTTTGTTAGATTGTATTAGCTATTTGTTAGATCTTGCTTATTATTAGGGATAGAAAAGGCAAGGTATCACACATGAAGAGAAAAGCACCTTGGTATGAGTCATCAAAATTTGTTGGTGGAATTTGGTTGGGTCACATGACCAATACTTTTATTGAGTTAAGTTCTTATGAAAATAAAATTAGAGTACTAAGCGTACAAACCGAAGGAAAAAGCAAAAAACGCGATGGCATTTTCGTAAATATTTGGTCGTAGGGTAATTATCAAAATTACTCTACAGGATCATTTGTAGAGTGATTTTGGTCTTATAGAGTAATTTTGTAAAATGTTCTTATAGAGTAATTTTGATCTTGAGTAATTTTGTAAAATATTCTTGTAGGGTAATTTTGATAAAAAAAAAAAAACCCTACCCCCCCCCCCCCCAAAAAAAAAACCTGCAAAAAACCTAACATCCCCCCTCTTCCAAAACTAAAAGCTAAAAACTAAACCATAAAGCTAAACCCCATAACTAAATGCTAAAAAATTACTCTACATGATCATTTTACAAAATTACTCTACAAAAAATTTTACAAAATTACTCTACAAAAGATCAAAATTACTCTATAAGACCAAAATCACTCTACAAATGATCCTGTAAGAGTAATTTGAAGACCAAATATTTACGAAAATGCCACCGCGTTTTTTTTGGTTTTTTCTTCAGTTTTTACGTTTTGTATGTTAAGTTTATTTGTATTTGATCTTTAGTATACTTTTATAATTACTAATTGCCAAACGGATAAATCTGAATTTCAAGTTTTACTAAAAACAGAACAAGTTTTGATTTATAGTAGTTTTAATATATATGTTTTTCAATCTTTGCATAATATAATAATACTATATATAATAACATTTTCAAAATTATACATATTGCGTAAGATTGGGATGAGATCAAATAAATTTTTTACGAGTTGTGAGAACTTAGAGAACTCGGTCTTCCCGTACGAGTTTTGCCCTTATTTTTTTCATACCCCTAAATTAAAACGTTACAAAGACGGTCGTAAAAGAGCAATTTATTTTGAAGTGACGTTTTCAGCCCCTTACGACTGTTGTAAAAAGCTGATGACATTAGCATGGCATCAGTTTTTTACAACAATTACTACTGCTGTAAATAAACTTTTTTTTGGAAAAGTAGATTTTTTTAGAATTTTTGGTAAAAAAAATTGAAAACCTTATCATTAGGCCGAATTCTTTAAGTTCTCGTAACTCATATGAGTTTTTATTTTACTCTAACCATATTATGTAATATACATACATATAAATTATGTGAAATATGTTGATCATTCAAACTATTTGAATGGTAAACATTTACATCAACAAACATTGAATCCAGCATTTCAAATACAAGGAAAATCATATTGAAAAATATTGGACTATTGACCTCAAAATAACATATTATAAAAATATAAAAAATATATATATAATATATCAATAAAATAATTATTGAATAAAGTGTTTTATACCCTACGTGAGTTCAATTACCACCAGTGGCGAAGCTTGCAGTCGAAAACCCGGGGGGCGAATACGTATACACCCAAAAATTTATATAGAACCGGGGGGCGAAAACGTATATACCAAAAAAATTTCTATACGAAAACTAAATATATAACACTGACGAGCGAAATGTTCGAGGGACGGCCCTCCCCACCTCACTTATCCTGCGCCCCTATTACAACACGAGACTCTAAAGTTGCAATTGCAATCTAATTGAATTATGAAGTTAGGTTTGTGTTAAACATTCAATTGTTAAGCATGTGCAATTATAGATTAGTTGGGAAAAAAAAATGTGTGATGCAATTAACAATAATGTAATACTATGAAACTTTATGAAATCGATAAAAATTTAATGCAATTTGGGTGTGAACTTTTGGTTTACAATATAATTATAAAGTATTGGTTTATAATTTAAACGGTTTACATAAAAAAAATTAGTCAGTAGTCGATTTATAGCTAATGTGAAAATTAAAATTAAACGAAAAATTATTTTACATTTTAAAGAGGATCATAAAATTAAATGAAAAATTATTTTACATTTTAAAGAGGATCATGTTGTTATTGGTTTTGCAACCGGATAAGAATTGATTAGAGAGTGACTATGATATCATTATCATTACTATCATAATGAGTGATTTTAAGACGTTTCTCTAGCAAAAGGGGATCAAAGAAAAGATATTAAAATACTAACATATGAACCTTGTCGTCCCTTGCAAAGTTCTACACCAAAGGAAATCAAATTAGCTAAGGATTACAAAAAAAAAAAAAAATAGTAATACCATCAAAGAGAATTTATATAGCTTAGGATTGCCAAAAAAAAAACAAAGTATTTACCACCAATGAAGGGTGTTGTGCCAAGCTATTGTACATGTAATCACTATATACACTCACATGATTAGCATTTGATGGTAAGGGCACCCGTAATAGCATGATTTTGAGGGGTGTTTTTTTGTGTTTGTTTTTACCATCTCAACATTCTTGATTATATGTTGAGGGTATTTTTCAACATTGTTTTAGTAATTTATTTTTTGGTGAAGAATGAAAAAGAATGGCATAAATGTAAATGTGGGCCCCAATCTTTTCTTTTAATACGTAAATAAATATATGGAGAGAGAACGAGTAGTTAAATACTAAAATGTGGTGATGATGCGACAATGATTTTTTTGTGTTTCTAGGTTTCCTTATAGAGTAGTTTCTTTAGTGTTATTGAATAGTGAATGTTTTTACGATTGACAGTTGATTAGACACATTTTTAAGTGTTTTTTATTGTGGATGGTCTAAATAGAAGTTATGTAGTTAACATGTAAGAAACAGAGATGTTGATTGATGACTTAACTAGATATTCGAAGAAATATTTAGGGGTTGCTCAAGTCTCAACATTAAGAACTGAGGTTGCCATTTAACATAATACGTCCTTTTTTCTCAACACTAGGATTGAGGTTGCCATTTAACATATTACGTCCTTTTTTTCCTTTTGGGTTCTTTTATCAAGTAAGTTGAAAGTTATAAATTTTCTTGAGAATGAAGCAACAATATGATATATTTGCTACTTTTTTTACCCACTCGGTTTTGACCCAACTCACCTAACCCCCTTTTACAGAAAGGGTCATCATTATGGTCAGGGGCAAACCAAAGTTGTATAGATAAATGTATTCAGCACCCCATGATCTTGGTTTTATCCTTTTAGTATGCGACTGGCACGACCCAAAATGAATCCGAAAAAACTAAATTTAGCGATAGAAAATTGAACCCATGATAAAAAAATGGATCCGCCACTATCATAGTATTGTGCCGAAAGGAATGTTGCCTTAAGTTCCATTAATGTATTTTGAAACCATAATCAACGTGTCGTGATGGAAAAATTTCATGATGGTGACATCCTAGTCCACCGAGGTAACCAAAAACAAGGTTGTGAGCTCTTGTTTTGAAAACAGACAATCTTTTATGTGTGGGGTTGGATGTTACAAATGGTATCAATGCTACTTTTTTGTTTATGATTATGAGGTAAACCTCATAAAGGACACCGAGAATATAATACGGCCGATGGTTGTGACACCATAGACAAATTTTCAGATCCTTCGTATATGGGAGAGATATTAAGTCATAAGAAATATCTAGCCTTAAATGTCATTGTTATATGGGCGCATTAATTGTGGATAAGAGGAAACCCCCACAATTTAAGCGTTTAGTGTTTAAAATTTCAGGATGTGTGACATCATGGCATTTTTTTTAAACGAAAACTTCATTAGAACAACCCACCCTGAAACCGAGGCGACACCATGCAAGAACTACATAATTACAAATTTACAGTCCAACCATTGGATCGACTTATACTTAGATATGTTTTTGAACCAAAGAAAACCTAACAAACGCACTACGCTAAAAATCTCATCGACTTTGACCTGCTTTCCCGAAAACCTCAGCTTCGTTCTGGCTTTCCAAATGCTCCAACACGAGATCATGTTAATACCATGCAAAGCTTCTTTCTCTCCAGCCGATTTCCCACGGTGTTTATAAGATTCAAGAAGGTCTCTAAAGGAGAAGACAAACCAATTCGGGATCCGCACCAAGAAGTAATCTTCTGCCAGAGGACAGTCGAGATGATGCACCCAGTGAAGATATGGGTAGCAGACTCCTCTGCCGAGTTACAGAACGGACATGTGTCATTTTCTATGTAAATACCTCTTCTTAATAACGCATCTGTTGTGCCCTCCAAGCGAAGATATTTCACTTGAGAGGAACCCACTTACTCCAGTCCATAACGTACCGATCGCTAAAATTCATGCTGTTTGTGTTTAACTTCTTGACTGACCCCACTGAGAACCCGCCTGACCTATCACCAAGCCACCGCCAAGCGTCCTTCCGACTTGAAAAAGACACGGCCAGAAGCTTGTGATGAAGGTAAAAAAAAATGTGATTTCTTTGGTAGGCAAAACAAATAATATTAGGGTGGTATGAAAGATTTGGAGACTAGATGTTATAATTCAATACATAATATATTCCTTTCCAAACTGAAATTTCTGTATAGACAAAACAACAATATGTAATGTGATGGTGAGATGGTTATTTGTCAGCGATAGGAAACTCAACAATAGCAGTACTTCAAGTCTTGGTTGGGCTTGACCACCTTTACATCATTGACTTTGATATTAGATATGGTTAATTAAGGGTCTTTATTTATGCACATCGTGTTTACAAAAAAAAAGGTTGTTAACCAAAAAAGATGTGGGTAACGTGTTTAGATTTAATAAATACTTTCCCAAATTGTTTGTCTTTAAATCATTTTAAGCAACTTTGTGTCTTCAAGGTGGATGTATTTTTAACTAATACCAAGCTTAGCAAGCTCCATTTCATCAACATTCAAATTCAAATTAAGTGAAAACCATTTTTATTTTTCCTAGCTTCTTTCATTTTATATAAACTTGTGCTAGTATGTTGATACTTAAAGGTGTTCATATATCACATGCTTTTTTAATTAAGAAATAAAATAAAAAAATAAAATGAAAGAAGCCACAAAAAATATCAACTCGTATATATTCATTTATGTTAAAACCCATGTATAAACAAGGGTCATATTATTATTGACACACCCTAGATCTTCAAATCGACACCTTCAATACGGTTCGTATAGCCTTTTCAATTTTCAATAAAAACTGATGTGTCAGATTTTGTTTAGTGGACTGGACTTATACGAGTCGTATAGACCCATATAGACCTATACTGTAATACCTGAAATTTTTGAAAACCATAAAGTAATAAATAGCTATTAATTATGTCGGTATACAAAAAATAGTTGACTAAACGATTATTGTTTCTGACTGTATATTCTATTTAGTAGATATTACTTAACAATTTTGTATATCGTTTTATAAAATAATTGAGTAAATACCAAAAACTACGTTTATTTATTCTTAGTATAATAAACTATATACCATAATATACTCTGGTAGTCCCATACATGACATTTGTAACACTTTTAGTTTAAACTAATAATAGCCTAATCGTTACAAATAAGATTTCACTTTATACACAAGATTACTAAAATCATATTATATAATAATCATATGTGTTTACTAAATAAAAAAAAATCTAATTAGAGATGTGGTAAGAAATCTTTGGATTATTTTATAGAAACTACTTTTGTCTAAATTAAAGGTAGATGTATACGTTTAAATTATTTGATTTCCAATCCAAAGAATCAATTAATAAATTAAAAAATATAAGTTGGAGTTTCAATTTCAACGAGTGCACATTGTTTCGCCCATCCCTATAGTCCTTTATGGAATTCAAAATATAATTCTTTTGGATCGAACCGATAGAAACACATGGGATTAGCATTCGATCTTTTATCTTTATAAATCTTTGGCCTCTCTGTTCAAGATCGTATGACCTCTGTTCCATCTGTACTTCACTATCGCACAACCACCGTTCGAGCCGCTCACTTACCGTGACTTGCTGTTGCACCACCATACGCCACCACTGTCGTGTTTCACCACCGTCGCCACTGCCGCCACCGCGAACCCGTGATTATTGGCGCCACCCTCAGTTCTTTTCTATAGCCGACCACGTAAACATCTCCCCGGAACTAACTTGTTCCGCTCGCTCATTGGTGAAGGTAACGGTTTGACCCTTTTACTCTCATTTAATTAAAGTTGTTAACCGATTTGTTCCGACGAAGATTTCATTTGCTAAATTGGTTCTGTTAAGACCATAATTTATAATCTCGCACGCACATAATTAGAACTAAGGTTTGGTTGTTCTCTGGTCAAATAAGTTTGTTTTTGTTTCAAACCTACTGTAAGTTTTTGTGATGATTTATGCTTTAATGGATTTTGGAATTTCACTATTGAATTGATGAGTTCAACATCAGTTTGCATGAGTTTGGTTAATCAACCAAGTAAATGGAGTTTAATATATTATTAGCAATAAATAAATGAATATATTTTATGATTAAATAAATTGCTAGTAATATATGTTTTACAACTAGGTTATTAATTAGTTAATGTGTTGTATGTTATATTCAGGTAATAATACTTAAGTGTCACCATGCTAATAAGATCTATGAGTCATAAACTTCTTTTTGGATGAATACATTTAAAACCGTTATGATCATTAGTCAGAGTCAAAAGGTCTTCGTCGTCGGACAATCGATAAATCAACAAATCTTATAGTTGAATTAATATAGTAACTTTAATAGGTGATAATATAGGTTCGCATACTTGTTGAGGACGATTCGTTTGTGTTTTGCTTTGCTTTAAGATACGGATTCTGCTTCTTTTTCATCATAGTATAAATTTGTTTCCGTTACTTTGTAGTACGGAATTTGTCATTGATGGTCAGTCTCTATCATATTATTGTGATATCTCTTACTCTTTTTTTTTTTTGAAAATTGTCCGTTAGCTTTGTTCTTACTAGTATTGTCGGTTTTGGTTATAAGTATGTTATAGCATGTTATACCCCAGACTTGTACTCATGTCGCATGCTCCTATTAGTAATTATATTTAGTTGTCTGTAAATTATTTACATGACCTAAGCTTTTGTACTTTGTCACCTGAGCATTTCTGACTTGTCGTTTGGGCGTCAACGACATGAACACTTTCCGTGACAGTGCGTAATCAAAATCACGGGTCTCTGACTTGTGCTTGTGTAGCACCTTGGCCCCTTAGAGGCGTATGGATCGATCCTAGTTCTGTTTCTGACTTCTGACTTCCGGAGGATGGAATAATGGGTGCACGCCACACTCACCATCTCATTGGTGCATAGAGTAGCTATCTGTGTACCCTCTGTTTCTGGCTTTGGGTGATTCTGTGTTACACGACTTATTTGTTGATATATCTGTCGTGTAAGTTAGTATATGTTTCAGTATGTAAATATTTCTGTTTCTGGTTATGTTATGATAAGTTATGTGTGCCTCTGATTATATGTACTATGATTATAGTTCTGATTGTATACCGGATTATGGTTCTAGTATGTTCAGTATTGGATTCTGTTCTGTATTAGTTATATGTGTTTTACCTCAGTATCTGTATCGATTTGTATTACTTCTGTCTCAGTATCGGTTCGATTTGGATTCAGATTTTGTATTGTACATTTAGTTTGTATCCGTCATAATCTTGTTTAGTATTTGATCCAAGGCTTGTTCTATTTTTCGAATCATGTCTTTGTTTCATGTCGATTGTCCAGATCTGTTCAAGAAACTCCGTAGGGATTAAATTATGACACTTTAAACTCAGTTCTTTAATGTATTTTGTTGATTAAATATAAATCTCCAAAGCTATAAATTATCTTGATTAAATAATAACTTTTGAAATATGAAAAATTAATAGATAGTAATTTAAATCCAAACACTTATTTAGAAATAATATTTTTGAGTTCATTCTTTAAAATGTTATAGGATTTTTAAACCGTATTTCGAACGTTTCGGTCAATGTATGTGTTTTTGTTTCTGAATCGGTTTCCATTGTCGGTTTACACAGTTATCATAAACATTTTGAAAATCAAGTTATTTGATTTATTCTATTTCTTGAATATAACTTTTCAATATTAGAAAATTAGTTATTTTGTCTAATTATGATTTACTATGAAGTACGATAAATTATTATATCTTGATAACGTTCAAACCTTCAATAAAAGAAGATCGTTTTGCTTCTCGTATATAAAAAAAAATATTAGCATTATTAAAGGGTGTTCTAAAATGAGTTCGTTTATAAAAAAAAAATTGGTTTTAATCATCATGGCAACCATGTATCAATTCTCTATATGGGTTTTGTGTCGGGTTCGATATCGGTTATGCATCCGAATGACTTTTATTTTCATATTAGTTTCCGTTACAGTTTAGATCGGTTCGTGTATCAGTTTTGTATTTGGTCTTGTGTCTTCATCTATTTTTTTGTACTCGTGTGAGTAATCGTTTCAGTTCAGTCTCAGTTATGTTGTGTTTTGCTTCTGCTTATATGACTTTAGTTGTACTGTTGATTTCTCCGTTACTGAGCAATTTCAGCCGTATTTTCTTTTTTTGTGTTTTTCCTATCTGTTTTACAGGTAATATGGGATGATCTGGGATTTCAGTGAGGAGCGTTAGGAAGTTGCTGGCCAAGATTCCTTATTTCAGTAATGTAATTAGGATCTTTTATTTAATGTTGTGGATTGGGTTTTAGTTTTGATATCTATAAGAGTGACACGTCAGCCTTATTCGGGTCGGGGTGTTACATATACGGCCCGTATAGGTCCATCCAACTGTCAGACAAAAACTGATATTTGCAGATTTACCTTTTGAACCCGTACAACCCGTATTGAAAAAACAAAACGTGGAACTAGATGTAAAGGTGTGCCAATAGAAAACCCATAAGCAAATTAAGTCAAACTAGCAATAACACCCGCGCGCGTTGCGGCGCGGGTACATCGCAAGCTTCGAATGGATTAGTCCAAACGTTATGTGATGCGTTAACCATATGAAAACACGTGTTTCGACGTATCTGATTGAACTCAGTGTAACCTATATAAGCATTGCGATTGGATCAAAACTAAAGTAAATAAAATTTATACTGTAACCTATATGAAAACACGTGTGAGTTAGTATATGTTTCAGTATGTAAATATTTCTGTTTCTGGTTATGTTATGATAAGTTATGTGTGCCTCTGATTATATGTACTATGATTATAGTTCTGATTGTATACCGGATTATGGTTCTAGTATGTTCAGTATTGGATTCTGTTCTGTATTAGTTATATGTGTTTTACCTCAGTATCTGTATCGATTTGTATTACTTCTGTCTCAGTATCGGTTCGATTTGGATTCAGATTTTGTATTGTACATTTAGTTTGTATCCGTCATAATCTTGTTTATATAGGTTACACTGAGTTCAATCAGATACAAACTAAAGTAAATAAAATTTATACTGTATAATCATAACGTATTATATGTGACCTAAGTCATACATAGAAAACATAACAGGTATAACAGAAAATCTAATAAGTATAATCAAAAGAGATTAATTAGAGCTTTTAAAAAAGGGAAAAAAAGAAAGCACAATTTGATTCCACTCGGATCGAAACAATATTTACAAAACATTCATAGAATAATCACCAAAACATATTATGTTTGACCTGACTGGTTTCCCAAAAAAGTTTACATCGAAACATACAACTTATACCGAAACGTACATAAATATATGCATGTAAGAATGGTTTTTTAAAACAAAAACGTATTATATTTAACCTGACTCGTTTTCAGAAAAAATTTACGTCGAAATGTAGAGCAAATTGAATTATACTGACGCGTACATAAACAAAAAAACGTAGAAATGAATAACTAAGTCGATTTAGGACCAGTGCGTTCCGACTAACTTGTCAAACGGAGAAAAATAGAGGTGTTGCAACTGGCATGTCAAACGGGAAAAAACAGACCAAAAAACGTTGAACTCCACATGCACGTTGTGGAGTGTTGACTTACAAAATTTAGAACGAAACGTAAAACGAAAATCGAAAAATTTGGGAAAGATGAAAAGTATGGGAGTATAAAGTTAAAAATAAAAAGAAGTGTTGGGGTCAAATTTCAAAAGATGAAAAACTTTGGGTTAAAAATAAAAAAGTTAAAGAGGTTAAAATAAAAAGTATAAAAACCGTGAAGTTAAAATTGAAAATGCAACTCTTTTTTTTTTTTAAATCTCTTAATACACATCTTACACCACATAAAGCACGCCAACGTTGCTAATTGGAAATTTTCCTTTTACAATTACAAATGAACAAAATTAACATAACTTAAAAAGAAATTTACACAACTACCCTGGGGCTAGCTCGAAAGCTGGCAAAGTTCTGTGATCAACTCCCCCAACTTATCACGCGTTACTCCCCTTATTCATTACAACCCCCCAAAACACCCCCTTCCGACAGATCTCCGGCATCTACCACCGTCACCCTCTCCGTTCAATCCAATTCACCCACTCAATCCTCCATTCAGATCTCTCTCATCCAATTCCGTTTTCAAATCTCAAAAAATCCACTCATCGTGTTCTTAATTCGTTATCATTAGTTCTAATTCATGAATTCATGACGGAGATGTTCCGATTCCAGCAGGAAAAGATCAGAAAACGACTCTGATTATTGTTCGTTTTTGTTCGTTTTGCACAAGTATTTGATTAATTTAATTGATTGTTGTGTATTGTTATTATTGTTATTGTTATTGTGTGATATGGCCGATGCTTTATCTGCCATTCCGGCCGCGGTGTTGCGGAATTTATCGGATAAGTTGTATGAGAAGAGGAAGAATGCTGCGCTTGAGGTTAGGGTTGATCTTTTGTTGTTTTGATTGAATTTGAAATGTGGTGTGTTTGTTAGGGTTTTGGATAGTGGTGGTGAGTTTTGTGGTGTTTGGTTAGGTTGAAGGAATTGTGAAGAATTTGACCGCGGCTGGAGATCATGATAAGATTACTGCTGTGATTAATTTGTTGACTCATGAGTATACTTACTCGCCTCAAGCGAATCACCGCAAGGTATAGCGAGAATTGTCGTGAGGTTTGATTTGCATTGTTTGTGATCGGATGTTTTTTTGTTTGTAGGGAGGGTTGATTGGCTTGGCTGCGGCTACTGTTGGATTGAGTTCTGAAGCTGCTCAACATTTAGAGGTTTGGATTAATGTTTAGCATTGTTTTTGGTATGTTATATGTACATGATTGTAGGGTCTGAACTTTAAGGATATGCTAGATGGATTTGTGCAGTCATAATAAAACTTATGCTATATTAGTTACTGCTTATCTTTACGTATTTTGCACCGCGTTATCACATTAATCACATTGGCGACCTAGTGTTATGCTGATGGTCAGATGGTAGAGATGCTACTTGGCAGTCGTGATTGATTTGTATTTCACCCGAACAGTCATGTTCATTTCCTTAGGATCATTTATGGTCTGTGTTGTGAGGTGTGTGTTTTCTGATGATTAACAATAATATAGGCACATCATAGAGGTGGTTATAAGTACTCAGTTTTGGAATGCCCCCCTAAGCATTAACGACTTACACTTTAACTAGAATCTAGGATCTTTATGGCTTAGCAAGATCAATGTGGATTATGACAATGAGAAACATGTTGCAAGAAAATGCATGTGAGCTACTGAATAATATCTCTCTAGTTATTCCCTCCAAGAATGTGAAATGTTATGGAATGCTTGCCTATTCTCATTGATCACAACCGTACAAAAACTAGAGAATATATAAAAGGAAAGCAACTAACTAGCAGCTAATCTAGGAATTAAGAAACTAACAGCATTCTAGGAGGATTTACAACTTAACAAAAGCTACTGGATATTTACAAATTAATACATAATTATATGGAAATATTGCTTTGTAGTTCTAAAACTTGGTACAATCTAAAATAAGATAACTAAGATTGATAATGGGTCAACTTATTTTTTCTTTGTTTGTATATCTGTTTCTATTTGCTAATTTATTTATTTACTAGGTATTACCAAATAACAAGAAGTCGTTTATTTAGGATTAGTTGCGTAGTCGTTCCTGTAATTACAGAGTTGAATCACTTATGGTTCCAGGGTCAAGTAACTTTGCATTCCAAAGTCTATGTTGAAGATCATCTGTGTATGATTATGAAACATGTAAACTTTATTTGGATGTGATCAATCTTACATACCAAATTTATAAGCAGAATTTTTTACTTAATTGAAATGGTGTCTGATTAAGCGAGCTTCTCGTGCATTTTCTTGAGGTTTATGTCTTTGATGTTCTTGAATGTCTATTGTCTCTTCACTCGTGTAGGACTTTCTTACTCTAATAAAAAAAAACTTTAGCAATATGAAGGGAAATGACCTACTTTGGAACTGGGATTTACGAATTGGTTCCTATTTTTTTTTTGACTCATGGATATGTGCATTTTTGATTGGGACGTTCATTATAAAAATGTTATTTTTATCAGTTCGGTAGACGTTAGTCTACTTGAAAGTGTGTTGCTGAATTCTGAACTGTTCCAACACCTCTTTTAGATGTGACGTGCAAGACTTTTCAGTTGTCTCGAATTCTTTTGAAATTTTCTTCTAGTTTCATATTACCATATTGATATATAATTTTAGGGTAGGATTTGTTGATCTCTTTGCCTTTTTTGTGCATGATAGAATATTGGTCAATATCTTGAAGAAAGCATAACATGCTAACATAGTGGTGATATGCTTGTCCTAGATATGAAGTTCTATGTAGGTTCTAATCTTATTACAGATTCATTAACTTGTGTGAAGCATAAACGACTGTGGTTGGTACATTGTAGTTATTTTTTTCTTGATTCCAAGTTTATGTACTAATTGCCTTCCTATGTATGTATAATACTAATTTATAGACTACTTTTTAATAAGGCTTTCTTTAATTTAAGGGGTCATGCTATTTCAGATCATTATTTTATGGAATAGGACGAATATGTTGAGGGGATTATTTTTCTTAATGATGGGTGGCTTATTTTACTGTATCTTTATTTTTCATATATTTTAGTAACACCAAAAGAAGATATTGTCATCTTATGAAAAACATATTTCACGTAACTTGATGCTATAATTCATTCTCATTTTATATTCGTTTGCTGACATAAAAGTTACTAGTTGATGTGAACTTTGCATAATTTTACTGGCTAATTTAATAATTTTTATTTTCCTTTTCTCTGTTATTTAAAAAAAAACTACCAGCAAATTCTACCACCAGTGATAAACTCTTTTTCTGATCAAGATAGCAGAGTTCGTTACTATGCTTGTGAAGCTTTATACAACATTGCAAAGGTGAGAATGAATTTAAACTTCATCACTCAGCTTTCCAGATATAAGACATTTCAGCTAATCTCATGCCTTTTGCAGGTTGTTAGAGGCGAGTTCATTTTTCACTTTAACAAGATATTTGATGCGTTGTGTAAGCTTTCAGCCGACTCAGATCCCAATGTACAAAGTGCTGCCCATCTTTTAGACAGACTTGTGAAGGCAAGTGTTCTCATTATACGTTATAACTGCTGATCATGTCTTACGTGGCTCTGACAGTAACTACTGAATTACTGTTTTACTTTTTTGGATACAGGACATTGTTACGGAGAGTGATCAGTTCAGCATCGAGGAATTTATACCGTTGTTGAGAGAGCGGATGAATGTCTTGAATCCTTACGTCCGCCAGTTTTTGGTGGGATGGATTACGGTATTGGACAGTGTTCCAGACATAGATATGCTGGGCTTTCTTCCAGATTTTCTTGATGGTAAACGGATTTAGTTTAAAGTTAATTGGGTGCTAATTCTCACTTGTTCTTTGTCACGGACCTTTATGAACTTCACTGGCATGATGTTATCTCAGGTTTGTTTAACATGTTAAGTGATTCCAGCCTTGAAATCAGGCAGCAAGCTGATTCAGCACTTTCAGAGTTCCTTCAAGAGATAAAGAACTCTCCGGTAAACCATATTGATGTTTATCTCTCATATATTTTACACTTGCAGTTTTCATCTTTGTAAATTATATATATAGTTCTGACTCTAGCAATCCTTCTTGAAGTCTGTAGACTATGGTCGCATGGCTGAAATACTTGTACAGAGAGCAGCTGCTCCTGATGAATTTACTCGTTGGACAGCAATAACATGGGTTAGTATAAATATATCATCTCAATTTATATTCGTATTTGACCTTATAGTTGAAATTTATTATGGGATTTTTGGAGTTATTGTTTTGTATGTTCGTTGAGGCTTGATTAGAAACTACTCGTGCAGATAAATGAGTTTGTAAAACTTGGTGGAGACCAGCTTGTACCTTATTATGCTGATATATTGGGAGCTATCTTACCCTGCATAGCTGACAGAGAAGAGAAAATACGAGTCGTAAGTTTGTCTTATTTTGTTTCAGTCTAGTAAGTATTTGTTATGAAACCTAACGTTTTATTGGTTTGTATATATTCGGTATGATATTCTGTAAATTTAGTATACTGAGTTACAACTATCAGGTAGCGCGTGAAACAAACGAAGAGCTTCGTGCAAATCAGGCAGATCCTGCTGAAGGATTTGATGTTGGAGCAATTATCTCCATTGCAAGGAGGTCGGCTTTAGCACTAAAGTTACAATAATTTGTTATTGAGAACATATTACTATATATATATATATATATTATATAACAATTTAGGTATCCTCTTGTGGGCTACTATTGGGCCACATGTCACTTACATATTGGTCCACGTCTTATCTTTTTCTTTCGGTGATGCATAAATCGTTTCGTTAACTACAAACTGTAACCAATTTATTACACTTCAACTTCCTTTGATTTTCAGTTTTGCCATTTGCCACATAATACCATTTGTTTCATATTTTCTTTGAAACAATGGTGAGTACAAAATTTAAAAATGCTTATATAAAATAATATTGATAAAATTTTTGCAGGATTATAGGATTGGATCTTCAATTAAGGGTAGTTAGTTTTCTGTTGCTATTCCTTTGTTAACTAAAAAAACGGAATGCATGGTTGTTTTTAGTTTTTTTTTGGGTGAACGTTTCAATGTAGATATTTTTTTTGTTTTGAAAAAAATAGTGTTGCATTCAAAATCAAGTATTTTTTTTGGCATCGTGGGCTGTAGCCGGCGATGTAACCGCTGCTTAAGAGCGAACATAGTTACCGGTATTTTGACATAATGGAAACGGTATCGGTGTCCACCTTTACATTTTTTGATAAGCCAAACGGATAATTACCAAGCTCCAGCCAGCAGCCGCGTGCGTGGAGAAAAACGATCACATTCCCGCCGCGAAGCGTGGGGGTAAAAAACTAGTTAACGTAATAATAAATATCATAGTAAAGTACTAAAGTTACCGTACTAGTGATGTGTTTAGCTTGCAGTATGGTGTTATGTATTTAAAAGACATACTAGACTTGTTTGTGATGGATGTGTGTCTTGACTGTTGTTTTATTATTTCAATCTATCAGGCAGTTATCAAGTGAGCACGAGGCTACTCGAATCCAATCATTGCACTGGATTTCAACCCTTTTAAATAGACATCGTTCAGAGGTAACATTAAATATCATTATATGGATGCCATGCGTGTTGCCATTTTGGTTTAGATTTTATCATTTTATATTCATTTAGTTTGTTCATCATAAGAGTCAAAACCATAAAAGGGTCAAAAGACAGGATTGGTTTATTTTGTTATGTTTATCAAGGTCTATTTGTTTTCTAATTTGAGTCTAATCAGGTTTGTTGGTGAGCAAGTTAATATTTTCGTATAACTAGATGGCTAGGGTTATTTATTTGATGTATTGAGTCGTTGCAAGTTTATTCAATAGAAAGGGAGAGTCGTGATCTTGGTTTGATCAAAAACCGTTCGTTCAAGTGTTGTTTTGGGGTTTGTTTTCCGACATAGTTAATATTTGCCACAACAAAAGGTAAACCTTATATACCCTCTTATATTTTAGGCTCTTGGTGTTCTGGACTCGATAAATGGACTGTTTTACATTAGGTTAACGTGTGCCCACGTTGGTCTTAACTCTTAACACATATTGACTTTAGAGATCTTAATATATAAGGAAACAATTTCACATGTAATCTTGTGTGTTAAACAGGTCCTCACTTTTCTGAATGATATTTTTGACACACTTCTGAAGTCACTATCAGATCCCTCTGATCAGGTATTCTTTTTTCTGGCTTCTTTATCAGTTTATTGTTACATATGCATCACATATATATATACGCCTTTTTTTAATGTTTTATGGTGCGCTTTTATAGGTAGTGCTCCTGGTGCTTGAGGTGCATGCCGCCATAGCGAAAGACCAGTATAACTTCGGACAGCTTCTTGTTTTCTTGGTTCAAAAGTTCCAGACGGATCACACTCTCCTGGAAAGGTGATCTATATTCTGATGTTTATTTAAATACATGTATCTACTTTTCTGATCTTTCTTTTTATTTCTTCAGGCGAGGTGCTTTAATTATTCGTCGACTTTGTGTGCTTTTAAATTCTGAAAGAGTTTATCGGGAGCTCTCTAAGATTCTTGAGGGGGAAGCAGACCTGGATTTTGCATCCACTATGGTTCAGGTTTTTATCATCTCTGTTATATTCTTGTATAACGCACTGGCACATAGATATATATACATATACAACAATGTATCATATCAACTTGACAACAAACAATTAATCATCTGCAGCTTCTATTTTCTTAAACTTATCCGTGCCGTGCTCTGTATTTTAGGCATTAAATTTGATTCTGCTCACGTCTTCTGAGTTATCTGACCTACGGAATCTTTTAAAACTGTCTCTTGTAAATGCTGCTGGGAAAGACTTCTTTCTTTCACTATATCCTTCATGGAGCCATTCAGCAATGGCCATAATAAGTCTCTGCTTATTAGCACAGGCAAGCCCTTTAATTTTTTTTTGTTGTATGATAATCTGTATGAATATTATTCATGTTAAATAGAATTCTCTTCTCACTTTTTTGGTTTTTACAGGCTTACCAGCATGCAAGTGCAGTCATTCAATCTCTAACCGAGGAAGATATCAATGTCAGATTTTTAGTCCAGCTGGACAAACTGATTCACCTCTTGGAGACTCCGACTTTTGCTTATCTTAGGTTACAGGTGATTTGTTTGCTGTTTATTTAGAGTAAATTGCATTTTACGTTCTTTAAGTTTGAGCCAAATTGCAGGAGCTGTCCTTTAACTAACGGTATTACGCTAGATGTCCTTTATGTTACTGTTTCTCATCAGGCGGTGTCCTTTTACCCTAATCCAGTTAATTTTTCTGTTAAATCTTAACACGTGTCACACACATGAAGGCATAATCTGGGGTATTATGCAACAGGAGGTTCCCAACTAATTTAAAGGGGCAGTTTTATAGGGTTGCAGTTAGACCTGCTATGTTGTATGGAACAGAATGCTGGGCTATTAAGAAAACACAAGCACGCAAGTTGGAGGTAGCAGAGATGAGGATGTTAAGATGGATGTGTGGTCACACAAGGTTAGATCGGATTAGAAATGAGGTTGTTAGGGAAAGATTAGGAGTAGCTAGTATATCAGATAAGATACAGGAGGGGAGATTGAGATAGCTTGGGCATGTGATGAGGAGGCAGACGACAGCGCCAGTCAGAGCGGTGGAACCTCTAATTGTGGAGGGGAGGAGTAGAGGTAGGCCCAAAGTGACGTGGGATGGGCGGATTAGGCAGGATTTGTTAGAGTTGCACCTCTCTGAGGACATGATACAAGATAGAGGTCTATGGAGACGTAGGATTAAGGTTAGCGACGGATAGGAGCTGTTTTATCTTTGTCTTAGCGTTTAGGTAGGACTTGCGTGTGATTGTTGCTCATATGTCTATATGTGGATGTTGAAAATATGTCTATATGGGGTTTTATGACCTTTTCTTTTGTTTCTACTTTAATATGTTACTTTCCCACCACCTATTTTGCCTATTATTTGGCCGTTTCCAATGTGTATATCTCCGAGACGGTTTGGTCTTCCATTTGGTATTTATGCCGGGGGTCTTTTTGGAAGCAGCCTCTCTATCCCTAAGGATAGAGGTAAGGTCTGCCTACATCCCACCCTCCCCATACCCTAACAATAGCTTGCTATATGTGGGATTCACTGGGTACGGTTGTTGTTGTTGTTTTAGTTATCAAGTGAAAATGACCATTTTGCCCTCATGTGAGTGGCATGTGTTAAGAGTTAACAGAAAAAAATTGAGTTATGGAAAAAGGACACTGCCTGATGAGAAACACTAACATAAAGGACATCCAGTGTAATTTCGTTAGTTAAAGGACAACGCCTGCAATTTGGCTCAAAGTTAAAGGGCGTAAAATGCGATTTACTCTATTTATTTAGAAACATTCATGAGCTTTTTTTTAGGTGTTTTCTAGACGAATTTATTTTTTTTTGTTTACATGCAGCTTCTTGAACCTGGAAGATACATACTGTTGTTAAAAGCTCTTTATGGTCTTCTTATGTTACTTCCTCAGGTTAGTTTAAATTTTAATCAATGAATTCAACTCAAAACTGGATCTATAAGTGATTGAAGTTCACATCATCTGACCTCTACTCGTGGTGCTAATGATGTTTAGCAAAGTGCTGCGTTTAAGATTTTAAGGACTCGTTTAAAGACAGTACCTTCTTATTCCTTCAACAAGGAGCAACCGAATCATATCTCAGAAGATGGTAGCATGAATGAGGAGAATGGAATAGATTTTGAATATTGGCTGAAACGATTTCAACACACGCAACAGCAGCATCACTTGCATTCAAAATCACAAGCACTCTCCGGCAATATCCCCATTTCCGCAAAGGTTTTCTTTCTTCACCATTTTTATATGAAAACCTTGCTATAGTTAGTGGGAGGTTCAATGGGGGACACAAAAAGTGAGGAACCGACTCAAACTAACTTTGATTGGACTCGTTCCAACGTCGTTCGAACAGGCTTGTTGAACCCTATGATATATATATATATATATAATATATATATATATAGGGTTAGGATCGTGTGAGAAGCACTAGGCTAACTGAGAAACTTGAGAAGCATTCTGGACCACACATTTTCCCTAAGTTTTCGTAATACACATATAAGCTAAACCCATATACAGGGTAGAGATCCTAAGGGAAATCCACCCTATTTGAGAAACTTGAGAAGCATTCTAGACCACACATTTCCCTAAGCTTTTCGTAATATACACATATGTATATAGTCAATTTTAAACTATGCATATGTGTATATTATGAAAAGCTTAGGGAAATGTGTGGTCTAGAATGCTTCTCAAGTTTCTCAAATAGGGTGGATTTCCCTTAGGATCTCTACCCTATATATAGGGTTTAGCTTTAGTATTTAGGGTTTTGCTTTACCGTTTAGTTTTAGGGTTTGTCATAAGATTTAGGGTTTAGAGTTTCTAGTTAGGGTTCGACTAGCCGGTTCTAATGCCGCTGGAATGAGTCCCTCGGTTCCCCACTCTTTTAGTGTTTCCCATTGAACTCGACCCATAATAATTAGTGTGTATATATTATGTAAAAGGTATATAAATAATATTCTCATTTGTTAAATTAGCTTCATAATCTTTAGCTTATTTAGCTGATTCGAGCTTTAAACGAGTCAATCTCGCCTGTTTACATTGCTCCTTATGTGATGTATGTGCAGGAGGCCCAAAAGGCCGAAGAAATGAGGGGTGTGCCAGAGATTAACAGGCCTCCTTCACGATCATCTCGAAAGGGTCCGGGACAACTACATCTATGAAGAAGAATAAGCATGATATGTGTATTTGTTGGAGTGGTATAAAGTGTAAATTGTATATTGTAGATGTTACTCTTTCTCTTCAACCTATGAATATGGGTGGTAGGCATTGGTTTTTTTTTTTTTTTAATCTTTCCCCATTTCCATGGTGGGACGTTGGAGGTATTTGTTTCTCCAGATGTTTGGTCTCTGTGGTTGTGTTATTTTTATTGAAAACCACAAGGCTTAAAGGCATTGCTGTTACTGTAATAAACAATCTAGCCGTTGTTATGTTCCCAATGGTTTTTCCATAAATTCACCAAAAGCACATTTGATAACTTGAACAGTATTCTTGGTTTACTTGTTTACATGTTCTCATCAAGTGTACAAACATGTTGGTGTGTCGACTAGGCATTCATGGGTTTAAAAAGTGCGGTGTTACAAGTTTCATCTCCATTGCTTTTGAGTTCTTTTTTTCTCACATTAGTCGACATTAAATCAGACATGCTGATGTGGCATTCATGGGTTTAAAACGTAAACTGGAAAAGACGAGTGACAAGAGCCACAACGGCACCATCCTGACAAATGATTAGACAAACAAGTCACCTGTGGTAACTGGTAACGCATACGAGCTCTTGCAACACTCTTGCAGATCTAGGAGGAGTTGGAGCAAGTTTTCAAGAAGTTCTATGTCAATGGAGTTATGGAGACAAGACTGATCTTGTCCTCGGACCTTGGATTAATAATATGGACCCTGGGCACAACGTGGAAGGCACGTTTTCTATTTTTGATGTCAATGATAAAACGGTTTGATATGGAGGAGTTGCTTAAGGTTTTGGGGCGGTTGGAGGACTGCACGATTGCAGAGTGCCGTATAATGATTGCTGGCTTGGACAGGGATCAGCTTTGATGAATTTAAGGTTGTTATGTGACCAGCACGCTCTTTGGTCGGGTCAGGTTAGAGACATGTGGAGGTCAATAATCGTTGATTAAGTAATTTTATTATAGTAAAATCATTTCTTAATTGAATAGTTTTCTAGTTTTCAATTCCTAATTCTTGTTGAATATTCATGAGATAATCACATGACTTGATTAGATTATCATTATCTGTATTTCTTTTCACTTTGAATATTCATTAATTGTGCACAATTAAATATAGTTAACTTTCAGTTCCAACAATTTTGGAGGCATCAATTAACATACATGATTATAATAAGTAAATACGTTGATAATGAATTTTATCCACTTTATTAAACTGGACCACACCATACCACATGGCTCTATGGTACTTTCACTTGCTTGAACCATAAGTCACCAAAACAAACATATTTTCACATTTCATTTTGTCTTGACGGTTAACACCCTCATCATATATCTCTATCTCGTATTAAGATGGAAGAATAATGCTTCCGCTGATAGATGAGAGATTCTCAAATAAGTGTGATTTGTTCTTCTAATCTCCTAACCCACACATTTTATATAGGAAGGATATCTTACTCAAAAAGTAAACAACATTCAGAATAAAACGAAAACGAGACAAGCACTTATAAATTCGTTTAATTAGAGGCTCCATGATAACGGAAACTGAGTAAAAATCTTAATCTAAATAACATATCCAAATAATGATTCACAATACAAGGGTTTACAACTCTTTTTATTTTGCTTTTTCACATGACCCAATGATGTCGAACACCACCGATGCAACTTTAGTTTATATTATATAAAACACCAATCAATAACCATTATAAACAGATAACAATCTCCTTGTTTTAAAAAACATTTTATCTTGGTTCTAACTTTCATCTCTTCTTATCTTAAGCACTCACAATCGAACCTCCTTCTCCATCTTTATAATTACACTAAAAAACACTACGTTCTCTCTCCTTTTCAATTAAATAATATTTTTTTATATTTTTATCATTACCTTTTCTCTCTCCTCCTTCATAATCACTTTTAAACAATATTAAAAAATTATAGAGGTGAACAAAATGTCCTCCAAATTTACTGGTGAACAATAAATTTTTTTTTTTTCTCTCTCCTCCTTCATAATCACTTTTAAAAAATAATAAAAAAATATAAAGGTGAACAAAATGTCCTCCAAATTTACTAGTGAACAATAATTTTTTCTAACTCACAATAATTTACAACCACTTTCACAAGTATAGAGGCTACACTTACACGAAAATAGAGGATTCATTGTGAATACTCTAACAACGCAAAACTCTGCTAAAAACGGCCTCAAACATACCCATTCAATATTCTACAATCTCTCTGAAAAATACTTTTAAGGACCGAAACCATCAATCTCAAAAACATTAAGGTCCAACTTGAAGACCACCTCAAAAACTAGGGGTCTGTTTGGTATGGGGTAATGGAATGGATGAGAGAATGCAATAGATCATTACCATTCCATGTCTTGTTTGGATCCATGTCTTGTTTAGGTATTGATTGTGGGTGGATATAGGTGGTGGTGGGTTGTGGCGAGGCGGCGATGGGTGGTGGCGACGCCAACAAATGGCGGCGACGGCAGGTGGTGGTCATGGAGGTGGCGGCAACCATCGGCGGTGGTTGGTGGAGGCGGCTGCGGCCATCGGTGGTGGTGGTTGGTGGCGGCGGGAGAGGTGGCAGTGGGTGGTGGCGGCAATGGTGGTTGGTGGTGGCGTTCGACGGTGATGGTGGGTGGCGACGGCGGCGATGGTTGGAGGCGATAACGGGTGGTAATGGTGGCGGGTCGTGGCTACGGCGGCGGCGGTTGTTGGGGTGGCGGAGGAGGCGGTGACAGGTTGCGGGTGGAGGCGGCAATGGCGTCGGTGGTGGGGGGTGGTGGTAGCAAAGGTGGTGGGTTGTGGTGTTGTTAATGAATGGTGCAAGAGGGGATGGAATGAAAAAAACATGAGGAGTGGATGAAATGATTTTGAGAGAATGGAATGCCTTATAGAATAAGTGATTCCATTCCATTGACCAACCAAACACCCTTTTCTTCATTCCCTCGTAATGGTCTATTCCATTCCGTCTTCCATTCCTGTATGCCAAACACTACCTCGGGACCACACTTTAACAACCACTATTACCACTCCATTCACAACTTCTTCCAAACCACACACGCTCCACAGCATTGTACACCATGCATAAACACATGTACTTTTACACCATCCGTAACTCACAAAGCCTGTCACTCGACAATTGCAAACTGTAGCGAAGACATTTGTCAGAGACCTTCTGTGACCGTTCCTTAATAATAAACTTGCAGGTTTAGTTCGGACACCGAAACCCTAGGCGCGTGCACTCAATCGCAGCAGGAAATGGGATCCGAAGGATCAACGGTTATCGGTAAACTTCCAATCACTCGTAAACCTCCGTTATGATTATGCGATTCCGTAAATTGTTGCTTCTAGATCTGATTATATATTGTTTGTTTGAGATCAATCGGATATATGTGCTTTGAACTTGTTTAATCTGTTGTATTTTAGATTTTAGGTTTTAGAATTTGTTTAGATGTGTTAGGTTAGGGGATTATATGGTTATTGTTGAAGTATTGGGGTTTATTAGAGCGTGTTGCGACGGAGTAGACAATTTACAGCGTTTTGTACTTGTTTTCCGTTTGTTTATCACTTGTTTTGGTTTTTGTTAGGTTCTGGATTACTTAAAAGAATTAGTAATAACATGAGTAATAATGTATTTTAAATACCAAAAATGCCCCTAGTAGGTGTTTTAAATTAAGTGAAATGCCATTTTTGTCCTAAAGAGTTTTATTACAAGGTAGTATAGATACAGATAAGATGATTTTAGATTCTATTTGTTATGGTTATGATTATATGTATTGTTTTTTGTTCATGTTGTTTTGCCATTTGCTAGGTTATAGCCTGATTGATTGGAATTTAACACTATTGTTATTGGTACTTTTGATGTAAACTGGTTATTGTTGGTGTCAAAATGATAAGAACATTGTAGTTTGCTTGAGGGAGATTAATTTGGACAAATTGTGAAAGGGTTAATGCACAAAGGCTATAGTAGGCTTGGTTTAAAAAAGCGGAAGCGCACAAAAGCGATGAGGTCTAAAACCGATTTTTTTAAGCGAAGCGCAAAAGCGGTGAGCTTTTCGTACGCAAAGCGCAAAGTGATTATATAATTTATTTTATATATCCCATAAGTGTTAGCATCCAATACCTATGATTTAGCTATAATTAAGCTTTATATATGTTTTAAAATGAAAAAAACATAAATGTACAGCATAAAAAGCCTGTTGTACAACACTCAGCTGCATAGAAACACCCCATGTACAAAAAGCGCGCGCCTTAGCCTGCGCCTTAGGTCGATTTTCCCCTAAAAAGCGTGCCTCATCTGCGCTTCTTGTACACCCACCCCGCTTTGAAGCGCAAAGCGACATGATTTGCGCCTTGGGTTGCCTCGCGCTTAAGGCGCACTTTTTAAAACCAAGATAGTAGGTGGTGCTTTTTTTGTGTGTGTTAAAGCATAATTTTATAAAGTGTATTGTGGTTTGCTTGCAAATATGGGCGAAGTATAGAAGGGGCCGGGGGGACCCGGACCCCCTGAACTTTTTCGCTTAGTAGTGTTATATATGTAGTTTTCGTATAGAAAATTTTGGGTATATACGTTTTCGATCCCCCGGTTCTATAGAAATTTTTGGGTATAAACGTTCCCCCCCCCCCCCCCCCCCCCCCCCCCCCCCCCCCGTCGGAAATCTCAAGCTTCATCACTATATTGGAAAGTTAAGTAGCATATAGCCATATTTGGAAAGCTCAACACTCAACAGGTGTTTTTGAGATTCATAAAGTTAGAATGCTTTTGTGAGCGGTTTGCTAGTGGATGTTGGTTATTGTAAGCAAGGATGTGACTCTTGTTTTGAGCAAATTCCTTTCCTTATGCAAAGTGGATGTTAGTTGTGAGATGGAAACATATACAAGTGTTTGAGTGTGTGTGCGTATAAAACTCTAGGTATATACATTTTAACGGTTTAATAAGTGGATGATAAACCCTTGGTTCCAGGAAAAAGGTTACTTTTATTATGTTGATGACAATAGTATTGATTTTGTGAACGATAAAGTAGTTACCTTTTTTTCCATCAGAACTGTGAGATTCGGCATTTGTTTTAAACCTTAATAGTAGGCTTTTACTTTTTGCACGGTAGGATTTTAATAAGAAAAAAGCGAGACTAGCAAGAAGCTAGAAATGCAAGTACAAACGTAAAGTTACAATAACTGAGGGTTTAAATTGAAGTTACACCAATCTTTCCATTCTAAAACAGTAAGGCTTGCCTTATATCTCGCCCATTGGAAAGAGACCGCTTTGATGTCTTCCGTTAGTCTGTGTGTTGAGTTTGGTTTATTATTGAAAGCTCCCAGATTTGACTTGCCATCTGCACGATACCATGAAGTGATCGATGTTTTCGACACTACTCCACAGTTTTGCGAAACTCCAAGCTTGCATTCACTCTTTTCGAAGTGTTTCCATAGTTGGTAATTGATTCATTAAAGCTTTCCACGTAAAACAATTTACCTTCAATGGTATCCAGTTATTTCATATCTGCGCTTGATTGCTTTGCGTTGGGCCTTGACTATTCATCTCTTTCCTAATTTGTTTAAGCAAGAATGTACCAGCCTCGCCTCCTGCCCATTCCCTTTGGTCGGAACGTCCGTAATACAAATTTGATCCAGCAAAAGCATACATTGCTACAATTTGTTTTCTTCCTTCCATTCTCCATCGCCAGTTCTTGATTATTCTTCCTTCCTGTTTAATATAACATTGATGAATAATAAGAAGGTAGACTGCCAAGCGCAGATTTGATCAAATTAAGTCGCCCACCAAACAACAAGGTTCAAGCTTTCCAATGTGACAATTTTGATTTGAACTTGTCAACCCCGGCTTCCAATTTTTTGTCGGCTTCATGTTTGCACCCACTGGTAAGCTAAGACAAGGGAACGGAAAGAGCTCGTCTTACAATGTGAATATTAGCCATGTTATCAATTTTGTTGTCTCGACCCCAATTCCAAATACCATACTTTTGTCAACCAAAGAAGCTAAGTAAAAACATCTTAAAGTCAAAATTTAGCTTCGTTTTTTTTTTTCTGAAAGCTGAAAGGGATAGTATTGGGTGGTTTAATTGGAAGAGTATGAGTGTGTGTTTTCTGTGTGTGCAATTAGAGCTTTGTGGTATAGTAAATATCATATCTTGTGAAGGGCAAAGGGAACAAAGTAGTATTTGTGATTAAAGAGAAGGCATTTCATTGACTTCATGAAAGAAACACAGGGTTTTATACTTTTATGCAACAGATTAGAATTAAAAGTGGTGAAAGGTAACCAGATTACAAGCAAGAAAGATTTAAGCAGTTATTATTTTCTCTTCATAATGGTTTAGTCCATAATTGTTTTAGACTTTGCAAGTTTCCATAGTGTTCGTTCCTGCTTTCAGTCGTTTACAATCATCCGATAAATACACTTTTCCATCATGTAAATATTCCTTTAAGCACAAGGTTGATACAATTTCACCCGCATCTATAATCTATGTGCATGAAATGGATGTTTAAAGTAAATTCGGCATGAATACAAATTGTTTAGTTATTTGTCACTTCAGCTGGTCATGATGTTTAACATATATTCTACTCGATATAGTTCCCAGAAGCTTTAGATTACTAGAAGAGCTGGAAAGAGGAGAAAAAGGAATCGGTGATGGAACTGTGAGCTACGGAATGGATGACGCGGATGATGTATACATGCAATCATGGACAGGAACCATCATTGGTCCTCCTAATGTTAGTTTCCTCAAAATATTTTCCACTATCTCAATAATTATTTTTTTCGTCACATGTCGAGTTTCAAATACTCGCTAAACACGTATTTATTTTTATCAATCTCATTGATGTTACATGTCAGACTGTTCATGAAGGACGCATCTATCAGCTGAAACTATTTTGCGGTCATGAGTATCCAGAAAAACCGCCCACTGTGAAATTTCAGTCACGAATAAACATGAGCTGTGTCAACCAGGAGACGGGGTGTGGTACGTACTATTTTCTTCAGCAAACTTTGAATATCTAGAATTTAGATGATAATAATCTCATGGTGGTGTAAAATTGGCAGGTTGGAACGTCTCTTTTCCCCATGCTTGCTGATTGGCAACGAGAGTACACGATGGAAACCATATTGACTCAACTCAAAAAAGAAATGACATCCCCACAAAACCGAAAACTCACTCAGCCTCCTGAAGGTGCCTTTATTATTTTTAATTTATTTTAATTTATGTCAACTATTATGTTACCGTTAATACCCTAAAATGCACACGGCAATAATGCTTTTTTGGTTCCCCTGTTTGGTATTGTTGCAGGAAATGATGAGGGGAGGGTGGACCCGAAGGGACTAGTGTTGAGGTGTTGTATTATGTAAGTAAAGCATCTTAGGTGCGATTATTACGTATATAGTTTACCTAAATTAACCGAACCCTGGCTGTTAAACAGACTGAACATTGGTTAATTAAATGTAATCTTGAACATGATCAATGTCTAAAGAATGCATTGCCTACTAATTAATTTATATTTTGATGAGGTGTGTTTAATTCTGATGTCTGATGCTAATGATTTCCCTTCTGTTTGCCTTGTTCCAGTACTTGATCACTAAGTAATAACAGACCGAAAATCCTCAAGTTTTGGTTGGAATTCTGATTTTAGAGTAATTTAAGCGCCATAAATATCTAATAGTATTAAGTTTTTTTATGAACAATTAAATTACACCAAATCCGCCTTCGGCAGGGCTCAAACCCTTGACCTCAAGGAGAGCAACACCTAATAGTACAAGTGATTTATCTGTCTTTATTGATAAAGGCAACACAAAAGTGGACGCATAAATGAATTGGAGTTTAAGATGAACTACAGGACTAGGTAATCTGCCATGTAATATTCTATGGTTTGCTTGTTTACCTTTGTGCGGTCTCTTTTGACAAAAAATATATCATGGAATGTAACTACGTTGCCAAAACGATAAACCAATCCGGTCGAGTTGGTTGAGGTGGCCAAATGGTTCGGTTTGCCAGTTTCAATCCATGAACCCAAAAATTATAACTGTTTATTCCAAAATTGAAAGGAATTATAATAAAGAGAAACCTCTATTTTGTTTAGACATCCGCTTCCAAGTTTCAATCCATAAACTAAACCGTTAAACTGGTTTTTTAAATCATAAACCGTGAACTGAATTGTGTAAATCTTAAACCGGCCAATTTCCTTCATTTTTAGAAAGCTCGGGCGGTTTAAAAGTTTATGAACACCAATAGTAGTCTCAATATATTTTTTTCTTCTAATTATATTTACAAATCTAAGGGTGAGTGTCTTGAGTGATTTGGAGGAAATTTGAAAGAAACCAAAATATTTCATACTTGATTATTTTGGTGCAAGTATTTATGAAATACATAATACAAATTCAATCATAAGTTTTTTCTTTTAATATTAAAATCAACCAATAAAACATTATGACAAAATCACCCTTGCCAACATTCACTCAATTATTGCCTATCACCTACAATTCCACAACAATACTATATGTCACAATTCTCTCTCCCACAAACAAAAGTTACCAAAAATGTCTCCACAAACTCTCCTACTTTCATCCCTCATCTTCCCCCTCTTCTTTCACCTTTCATCATCTGCAACAGACACATTCATCTACGGAGGATGCTCACAGTCCCACTTCACATCCGGCTCGCCCACGAGTCCAACGTAAACTCAGTACTCACTTCCCTGGTCAACTCAGCTGCTTTCTCCTCCTTCAACAACTTCAAAATCTCTGTCCCAGGCTCCACCCAATCCGACATTGTCTACGGCTTGTTCCAATGTCGTGGTGACCTCACAACATCCGTCTGCAGAGACTGCGTGGCCCATGCTGTCAGTCGACTCGGGGGAATATGCCCCGGGTCGAGTGGTGGGGCCATGCAGCTAGACGGATGTTTTGTGAAATTTGACAGTTCAGCTTTTTTAGGAGTGGAGGACAAGACTGAGGTGTTTAAGAAGTGTGGGCCCTCAGTTGGGTACAATTCAGATAGTTTGGGGCGTAGAGATGCTGTGTTGGCGTATATGGAAGCGAACGGGCAGTATTTTCGGGTGGGTGGGTCTGGGAGTGTGCAGGGTGCGGGGCAGTGTGTACAAGATTTGAGTTTGAGTGAGTGTCAAGATTGTCTTGCAGAGGCGAGTGGACGGTTGAAATCAGAGTGTGGGACGTCCGCTTGGGGCGATATGTACTTGGGGAAATGTTATATGCGATATTCGGAACGTGGGTTTCACTCGAGAAGTGGTAAGCGGTTGCTCCGCCACTTCCACAGCGGTCGCTGGTGGTTTGTGGTGGTTGTGATGTTTTTACTTGCCTGAACGTATATAATGAAATACACCTCTTGGTGCATGCATGGGAGCTTAATATATCTACTAAATTACCCCTAAATCATATATATTCTCTTGTTTAAAGAAGTTTTAATTTTTTAATTGACATATCATTAGTTAAGGATATATATGTTAGTCCTAATTCCTTCATATGTGAAAGTTGAGGGGTGATTCTTAAAGAGGTTAAAAGATAGGATTAGTTTTTAACATGTTTATGGGTTAGTTTTATTTATTAGTTTAATTATTTTTGAGTTAGTAATACCAAAGAGCCGAAAAGTGTTTGTTCAATATCGTGTTTGTTTGTTCGATCAAAGGGCTTGATTTTCCAACAATATATATGTTAGATTTAATATTTTACAAAATACAATAGTTAACAAAGATTATTGAAGGTCTAGATTAACGAATCAACTGAAATTTTATGTATTGATTCAAATTAAGTGAATCTATGCAGATGATGATAATGATGACGTGGACAAAACATTAGCAATTATTATTGGAATTATAGCTGGAGTTGCAGTGATGATTGTTTTCCTATCCTGCTTAACCAGACTTTGTGAAAGAAAAGGTACTTGACTACTTTGAATCTTCCATAATTAACTTGTTTAAGGGGTAGGGGCGCCTTGAAATTCCATCACTTACAACATCCAATCACCAAACGCTACGTCATCGAGCCAAATTCCATCACTAGTGATGAATTTTACTAGGGTGCCCATCACTAGTGATGAATATATATAAACCATCATCATCAACGGTCAAGAAGGAAGCAACGTTCGAATTTTTTATTTCAAAACGCGTTGTTGTGGCCACTCGTTTTCCATTCCACACATGATGGTGGTGACCGGCGCTGGTGTATAACGTGTGGTCGGCCATCATCACGGCATATAACGCCGGTGCCCCGTGTCTTCTAAAGCAAAGTCGAATTAATCAGAGTAAAGTATCAAAATGGTCCTTGTTGTTTGGTCACTTTTGTCACTTTAGTCCAAAACTCAAATCTTTTGAATTTGGGTCCATGTGGTTTCAATTTTATTGTCATTTTCATCCAAAATCAAATTCTGGTCAGATTTTTTAGTTAACATTCTGGTTTTTTTTTGTCTTTTCCCCCTTTTTAATGAAGGGCAAAATGGTTTTTTAACGTTTTATTATAACAAATTAAAAAAATCTGACCATTTTGCCCTTCGTTAAAAGGGAGGAAAAAGACAAAAAACTGGATGTTAACTTAAAAAACTGACCAGATTTTGCTTTTGGATGAAAATGACAACAAAATTGAAACCACGGGGACCCAGATTCAAAAGGTTTGAATTTTGGACTAAAGTGACAAAAATGACCAAACCCAAGTGACCATTTCGGCAGTTTACTCAATTAATAATATATAACATACATGAAATATATATATATATAAAATATATATATTATGTATGTATGTATGATCAGAAAGTGTAAGTTTTGTTTTGTTTTTATTACAAAAAGAAAATACCTTCTTTTGTATATGTATGCAGATGGTAAGTAATTAAAAAGGTGCATCCATGAGGTGTTGTTACATGTTTCCTTTATGAAGAACATTGTTGAAGGTAGCTATGGCCAACAAGATCAAGTTGCTTTGCTTTTTTTCATCTTTATTTTATGTGGTTCTTTCATGGTGATATAAAGATACACATTGGAGCAAGTGAAAGGAGATTTGAAATAAGAACAAAATGAAAAGACCCATATATATGTAGAAACTGCAAAGATGCCCTAATGGTCGGTTTGCTTTTAGTCCCATCATTTTCTAATGTTAAAAAGCAGTTGCTTTGTATAAGAGTATATATTAAAGGGGATTTTCTGATGGTTATCAACTGTATTTATTCACATGATTGAAAGGATTTAATATGGTTTAAAGGTTATAATCTTGAATTAATCATGGACCACCACATGAATACAACATGATGCAGGAAGATATGAACGTGTTAACAACATTGATGGTAACATGACTAGTTTTTGTTGTAACTATATCGTTTTTGGAAGTTTTTAGTTGTTTGTCAACAATGCTTCTAGACAAGGAATCTGACTGTCTTAATTGATTGACATCGTAACAACTTAGCCAGATCTCAAATTGGTCGTGAAGTGGACATGTGTTGGGTTCATAACTCATAAGGAATTGCCGAATTTATATTACTAGCTATCAACGCGTTCTAAATGCATAAGTTGTACATAAAAGATCGTCATAATAACTAGTTAGGCTTGAGTGAAAGCAACTTAGGATGAGTAAGATTTGGAAGTTTCCACACTAATATACAAATTGATGATTTCTTATGCATAATTATAAAGCAAATAATATCGAGTAAAACTTTTATATATTGATGAAGTAAAAAAAAAACAAGTTTACCACTCTTCTTTAAATAATAAATTTTGTTACAAAGTTAATCAAGCTATTCATTTTTCTGGCAACAGAAAGAAACTCAATTCACAAAATCCAACAAGAAAAAATATATAGTTGTTTATTTTCTTTCTTTCTTTCTTTCAAACGAAATACACATAGTTTGTCTAGAAATATGTTTTCTCAGACGTTCTAATATATGTAATTGTTTTTTTATAAGTTTTTAATCCAAATTTGATTTATTTTATATAAATTATTCAAATATCATTGTAATATATATAACTAGGTTAGAACCCCGTGTATTACACGGGCTGAATAAAAATAATTTTATATACTAAGTAACAAAAAAGTTACATCTTTAAAAACTCGTATATTGCAAGACTGAATAAACACGTGTATTACATGGCTTATATACAAATAATGTAATCAACTTACACACACAATTACCAATATATGTTAAAAAAAGAACTTTGATGTAACATTTTACTTTGTTTTTTTTTTTATTATTAAGTTAGACGCTTGTGTATTATATAAATTATAACATTTACCTTATTTATTTATTTGTTTATTAATAGCTTAGAAACTTGTGTGTTATACATGCTGAATCATTTATATATTAAGTAGTTATTAATAAGTAGAAAAATAAAAGAAATAATTAAGAAAAGAAATATTAAATATATAAGAGATAAGCAAAAAAAAAAGAAATAACATAATTACATAACAATAATCATTGAAATTATTATTATTATTAATATATAACCCGTTATTTTAATCAATATATTGATTGACAAAATGATCCATTTGTATTAATTATATGGATGGATTATTCAGATGTTTCTTAGTTAAAAAAACACATAAAAATATATAGGAATTATATATGACATGTAAATAAGTGAGGATGAGAGAAATTATAAAAAAACGGTGGAGAATAATGAAATTAAATGTATTAATATTTTATTTATATAATTTAAAAATAATTTTATGTGAAGTGAATAAATTATTTTTATATATCTTTGAATTTTAGTCTTATCATTTATTAATATCTATATATAATGATTATTTTAATTATAAAAAATAAGTAGTTATAATTAAGTAGGAGATGATTAAGGAGGGGATAATGTATATCTTTAATTATATAAAAATAAGTATTTATAATTAAAGAGGAGATAATTAAGGAGAAGAAAGAGGCGGAAAAAATAATAAAATATATAGCTACATGAATGACACGTGTCCCCCATTAGTTTACTTTATTATATGTATAGATTAATATAAATAATTAATTTGAATAATATGTATATGATGGTGCTACTTCACCATGAATAATTAGGTTTTCTGGTTTGAGTTAAAGTGTAAGAAGGGCACTTTATAAAAGATGTTTATGCTTTTTCTTCAATATTCCAAATGAATCTTTCTAGGTCCATACTCTTTTTATCCTTCTTTTTCTCTCATTTTTAATATATTTTTTCATCGTATTAAACAAACTTAATCCATCTTAACCTCGGTTAACTATTATAAATGCAACTACGATTAGAAAGTAGGGAGTGGCTTCGGGGCGGTAAACAAATCTCACTCATCTCACTGCAGTACCCATTGGGTTGGGTGGGCTGGTGTTCCTGCTGCTCCAAGCCACTACTTATTTTTTCTTCTTTGATTTTTCTTTGCTTCGGGACAACCGTCCCGAATCACATGCTTCCTTCCTGTTGCTCATAACCACATCGACTCCACCTCACCATGCTTTCCTTCCTGCTTGCCCCATCCCGCATCCATCCTAATCCACTCCCACCATCCTTATAATGGCGGTTCTAAAAGTTTCTTTTAATCGTGTAAATCATATTTTGATCTTTAATGTCCAAGTCCCCAAGAAAGTTTTACAACAGCTTGATGCACTATCTCCCTTCAACCCTTTGAGCTAAATACGACAAAAGGAAGGAAAATCCATGGACCGACCCATCATCTCCACCCCATAGGAACTACGAGATTACCCCAAGGACGCCTTCGGCATCCAGGGGTCACGGACCGACCATAGAACCCTGTTCAATAAGTAGAACGCATTAGCTGTCCGCTTCTCAGGTTGGGCAGTAAGGGTCGGAGAAGGGCAATCACTCATTCTTAAAACCAGCGTTCTTAAGGCCAAAGAGTCGGCGGAAAAAGGGGGGAAAGCTCTCCGTTCCTGGTTCTCCTGTAGCTGGATCCTCCGGAACCACAAGAATCCTTAGTTAGAATTAGATGCGATTCCAACTCAGACCTTTTGAGTGAGATTTTGAGAAGAGTTGCTCTTTGGAGAGCACAGTACGATTCGAGCCCCTTTCATTCTAGGGTGACGGATGGATCATACCATATCCAGTGTGGGCGTTAGAGCATTGAGAGGACCATTCCCTAGTACGGGAGGACTGGGAAGGACGCACCTCTGGTGTACCAGTTATCGTGCCCATGGTAAACGCTGGGTAGCCAAGTGTGGAACGGATAACTGCCGAAAGCATCTAAGTAGTAAGCCCACCCCAAGATGAGTGCTCTCCTATTCCAACTTCCTCAGAGCCTCCGGTAGCACAACCGAGACAGCGACGGGTTCTCTGCTCCTGAGGGGATGGAACCAATTTCCAATAATAATAAACAACTTAGGGCGAAAAATTACATATAATGTTATTACATAAGTAATATCTCAAATACAACTCATAGTAAAATGCTTATAACAATTACACAGTCCTAAAGTTCTCAATCTTTTTAGCTTTCCATGTTATCGTCTGAAATATATAGTCTTATAGTGTTTTCGTCTGATGAGGTAACTCGCAAATACAAATATGGATCGAGTTATAGTGAAAAGGGTTTTAAAATAAGAAGAATAAAAAGTATCATAAAATGACAAGTGTCTAAATAGGAATGAAGTGAGAATAGTAATTTTGTCCAAGAATATGCAAGACACATGCTATTCCCTCCCTTTTTTAAACGTCTGTAACTTTTTTATATGTCAGTTGTTTTATAAAAAATATATATTGTAAAATCGAGCATCTTATCTGTAATATGAGTGCTCTATTGTTATAGTTTAAAAAAAAATAAAAAACTCAGTTACGTATTACACAATGGACATAACGTAAAATATAATGAGTATCAAACTAAAAACACAATGGAAAGTAAACCAAAAACACAATCGATGACAACAGATAAAAGACACAATGAACATAACGTAAAACACAATGAATATCAAACTAAAAACACAATGGAAAGTAGAATGAAAACACAATTGATAGCAACAGATAAAAGACACAATGGACAACAGATAAAAGACACAATGGACAGAAGACTAAAACACATTAAATAACAGCCAAAATACAAAATATATAATAGACTAAAACACAATGAACACCAAACTAAAAACACAATGAACAACAAATTAAAACGCAATGAACAACAAATCAAAAACACAATGGACAACATATATTAAACACAATAACTAGAACCAATAACACAATGCATAGAAAACGCAAATATAACACAATCTTCATTGTGTCATAAATTGTGTTATAGGTTCTGATAAAAACAGAACCCAAATTAACATTGTGTTATATATTTTAATAATAACACAATGTTTAGAACCGTAGTAAAAACGTAATGACCAAAATCAAGTTGAAAGACATAATGACCTGAACCTTTAGCACAATGCAAAGAAAACCCAGTAAAAATGGCATTTTTATTTAATTTTTATATAGCAATATTATACTCATATTAAAGATAAAAAACGCTTGTTGTTACGATGATTTTTTTAAATGTCGTATGAAAAAAGTTATGAACGTTTTAAATTGATGGAGAAATTGACATGTGACTTGCATGTGGAGAGAGAAAGTCAATAAATATAGGATTCATTTTATACCCTTCTACTATTTTCTTTTCTTTAAAATTAATCTCAGCTCTCCAAATCTAAAGATCAATAACTAAAATCTTTCTTACCCCCTTATTTATTTTTCCGTTTGTATTTTATCCTAATTCATACAAATATAACACTAGAACTTTTCAAAAAGATACCAAATAACACCGGTTTTCATTACGTAAATTCGCTCCTGAGTCCTGACTCTGGCTACTTCCATGTTCCCTTTTGTTAGAGTTTGTGGATAAAATTATTGAATTTGGGGTGTTACATCCTCTATATGTACACACTCTTTTTTTTTTCACAAAATACCTCTCCATCCTCTCAATTTTTTACACTCGGCCATTTTTTATACTCTCAATCTTTATATTTATATGGCACGCCGTTAGACCGAGGCCGAGGATACTGTGTTAGTCACAAGTTGGGCGGATAGGGTCGATTTAGGATTCCCTGATGATGCGCCTCAAACTTGGAGCATGGTTAGGACCACATTCTACGAACGCGTGACAATTTTCATGGAAGAGAACAAGTTCTCGGAAGATTTATGCCGCACGCATAAAATGTAAATATTTCGAGAGGTGCTGCGTCACTGCGTTGAATCGCGACGAAGGTGTAGCCGGGGATGAAGTGCTTTCCGAGACACATACCGCGTACAAAGCAAAGTACACAAGGTCGTTTGATTACGTTGCGGCTGGGAGGGTTTTGCGAGCCCAGAATGGGGGTATTGGCGCAACACACCATTAGATTACGTTTGTTTTATTTAAATGTTTGATGTTCTATTTATGTGTTATGTTTTTATTTCTAAGTTATTTAAATGATATGTTCATTATTTCTAATTTATTTAGATGTTTGGTTTATATTTATTTAAATGTAAGGAATATCAAAAATAATTAAATATTAGAAATATTAAAAAAAAAAAAAAAAAGGTAATTATTGAACGGGCTCCATTCCATACGTAAGGCTTTATTTTAAAAAGGTAATAGATCCCTTATCCTACGTGGCGATGATGTATCGCAATAGAACCCTTAGGGGGCTCCAACCATATTCCTACAATTGGGTTTTCTCATATTTATTGGGTTTCTTCATGAATTTGTGTATAGACATTATGTCTTGTGGAGATGGATATGATCATATGGTTCCGCTGATGGCACGATAATACTCCAGCGGTCCGTCAATAATCCAAATTTGTCGTTCAAAAAAAAAGTCTTCTTTGTTGTTCTTAAGATTTTAAGTTATATTCAGGCTATATATTCATATAATAGAGTTTGAATTATTTTGTTTAACCATTTGATATAGGCATTTTAGTTCTTGAAGTTACATGAGAGATCTGGATTGATTTAAGGTTATTGTCTATGGAAATAGTTTTTTGATTGCTAAGGAAAATGTTTTGTGTTAAATGTTGGGTTATAATAATTTTGACATATATAAAAAAGAATATCCACTTACACAACATTCTCCCATTTTAATAAGCAGATTCCCAAGCTTATACGTAAATTTTCAATCATCAAGTACTTACCCCTCAAACCAAAGTAGAATAAATTAACCTTTGTCACCTACACTTTTATTGGTCTAATTGACATATTCTGTGCCATTTCTTTTTCTCCGCAAACAACTGAAAGCAGGTAGACCATACCATGATTATGAATGGCAATCATTTTCGTCTCATGCAACCACATGACTAACAAGTAACATGTATATAATTAGTATATAAACATTTCTTTTATAATTAGCATAAAGGGTATGGACGCTCTCACCACCTCACATCGGCCTTTTGGCCTTATAATCGTGTCTATATGTTATCATTGATTTATTTATCATCGCTTGACCAATCAATAAATAAATTATATATTTCTCATCGCTCCACCAATGAATAAATAAATGAATAAAATTATATAGTAGCAAGATACTTCCTCTTTTGAAGTTTATATATACGAGCATGACCTTTTTTAGGTCCAAATAATACGTTGTTTTGGGATTTCGTCTAAACCATATTGGGTAAATCCTACAAAGAATTATGAAATCAATCTCGATGATTATTTATTTGTGAAGTAAATTAACACTTTATTTTGGAAACATATATTTACCAAATAAATAAAATAAACCAAAATGAGTGTTTGATTGAGTTTGTAGATGACTTATTAATTTATTGAGTGAATAAGTCATTTGAAAAAGACCTCAAATCCTTGCTTTTGAAAATTACTTATTAGAGGAGTGGGGGCGCAGCATGGTGGCACATTGTGACCGGTGACCACGCGTGGAACACCGCCGCCACCCAAGGTGACCACGTGTGGTGGCCAAAACGCGTTGTCTGGATGATGCGTTGAAAAGATGACCGTTTGGGATGTTACCGTTGCATGTTACCGTTAAGGGACCGCTTGGGCATTTTAATTTTTTTTTTAAAAAAACATTAAACATTATATATAAACCATCCATTTTAACCTTTTAAACCAACAAAAAAAAAAACCATCTCCACACTCACATTCTAACTGAAAAATGGAAGGTTCAAACAAATGCGGTTCGGGTTCAAAGAAAAACACACACACGCCAAAGGTTCGAGTTAATCTTGGCGAGCCAGCGCGATTTTAAAACGAACCGTTTCAAACCCAACCGTTTCCCAACCAACCCTTTCCCCACCGACCCTTTCAAAACGAACCGTTTCAAACCCAACCGTATTAAAACCAACCTCTTATTCGACCGTTTCAAACCCAACCTATATCTTGTTTATAAAATATTGTTGTAGACCCAAAATCGACAACGCGGAGCAAGTGAGGCGACTATCATCAAAAACGCCCTAGAAGAGTATTGTCGGAAATCTTTTCCACACATGGCGTCATGGGAGGTTGCGAGACATCACCCGAACCGGTTTCGTTGGTCAACATGGATGGGCTGATGGCTCCAAAAAAAAAGAGGTACAAAAAGATCAAAAACGTATGAGTCCGGGAACTACACTACTTCGAACGATGGTATATCAAGCAACATGCCCGAAATGAATCTGAACAACCTACTTGATGACGAACCCAAACAAGATGATACACCCACAAGGCCGCATCGCAAGAAAAGGGGTAAATCTTCAACAAGAGGAAAGGAAGCGGTAGTGGGTTCCATCACCGAATTCAAAGTGGCTAGGTTGGTGGAAATGGCCGAATCCAAAGAAAGAAAAGAAAAACTTGCGGCTTCAAAACTTAAACGTGACGAGGCGTATATTATACACTTAATCGAAAACAAAAATAGTGATTTAAACGTCATGTTACAACCGCACGATACTCTTAACGAACCCTTTAGGTCGATCCTACTTCAATGCAAACGCGAAATATGTGAAAAGTGGGGTTGGGACTGCCGTAAAATTTTTAGTTTTTTTTTACTTTGCAATGTTTAGTTTTTTTAGTTTGTAATTTAGGGGTTTTTAATGTAATATTTATTTAAATGAAATTGTTATTGTTAATTTATTATTTAAAAAAAAAACAAAAAAACCATCACTAGTGATGGACACCCCTACTAAAATCCATCACTAGTGATGGAATGGTGCTCGATGACATGACGGAAGCTGGTTGGGTGTAGTGAGTGATGAAAAGTGAAGCACCCCCACCTCTCTTAGCCTTTTTAAAAAAACTAATAAGTTATTTTCAAACTCAATCTCAAACAACCCTATTTATTTAGGGTGTTTATATGCATCGGGACTAGTTAACTAAACTCAATCCCAAACAACCTTATAAGGTGTTTATATGCATCGGTGCTACTTAACTAATAAAGCCTTGTTTAAATATAAAACCAACTTAGGTTATAGCCTAGTGGTCAAGAGAGATTATCTCTTGTGGGGAGACGAAGGTTCAATCCTTGGGAGGTATAAGTATATTTAAAGGGAGAAAGAATTAGCCGTTCAAATATATATATATATATATATATATATAAAACCAACCTGAATTTATATGTGACTTGGATTGCATAGAAATGTAACTAATGTTTAACCAAGGTAATTTTTCTGAAACAAAGGTTTTACAAAAACATAACTAGTAGAACCCCACCATAGCAGCTATTGGTATGACATAAGAAGTATGAAATGTAGACAATTTTATTTCTATCATAGGAGTACAATGGTCTTTTAGTGAGACCACAACTCCAAAGTCATAACCACACCTAAAAGTCAAATTAGGATGTACACATCTAGTCAAATATTGTACCTTTGCTAAAACATATAACATGCAAAGACCTTCCAAAAGAATAAAAATAAATAAGAAACTAAGCTCGTAATGTATAACTAAAATAAGTAACCAAACCCTACTCCTAGAAGTCCTTAACAATAATTTTGCGTCTTCACAAACTTCTATCCCTGATCATGTCCTCAAAAAGATGCAAGTGAAACAAATCCTGCCTAATCTGCTTCTCCAAAGTTAGTTTCGGCCTACCTTAACTCCTCCTCCCCTCCGCCATAAGAGTTTCCTCGGTTCTAAGTTCTAACCATGGTTGTAACTTAACACAAGTTTTTAAATGTGAAGTATTCTATCATGAATTTGTCACCAAGTCTATGGTAAAAACATTACATCGCAAAACATCAAAAGTTTAATTGGCGATGGAATATATGATCCATATCGAAAGTTTATTTCTGTTGTAATACCACTTGCAATAATAATTTCCAACCGTCTAGCATTTCTGCCACAAATTTGTGTGTTTTTAATCTTTGCAATAACCACTTGTGTTGTACATACTCATGTTCACCATCCAAGTCGAAATGAAATAACATATCTTTATTTCCTTTGGCTTTGACAGGGTTAGTCGTTTTTTTTTACTGAAAGTAAATTTTATTTCATATATAAGCCAGAAAACTTGCCAAGTTACATCAAAACAGAAGGTAGCAGGGCAACAAGCTGCGCCGCGAATCCTTTCTGAATTGCAAACCTAACCTTCCAAATACAAACCCTTGCCCCATTGGGGTTGAACAATTGCTGTAGACGACCCGTTGAACCCTCGTCAAGAAGTGGATAGCTTCTTGCGCTAGGGAGCCAAAAGTATCAAAGGCAAAAGGGACAAAGACATGCTGGTTCTTTGCGCAAGCTTGAGCGTGCTTATCCACTTTCTTTGATTCTGCCTTTCTTGCCGCTTGTCCAGCTACAAACCCGTTTTCCCTTAAACCAACCAAAGGGGAAACCCCCGTTTTTGATCGATTTTTTTAATCCTGTAAACCTGCTTAATCTATTTGTTTGTCGCATGTGGATATCCTAAAAGATGCTTCCTTGACATCTTCATTCACGGGTTTTTGTTTCTCTTGTTTCTTTAGTTATTGTGCTCTATATAATTTATAATAGCTAAAGAAAATTGCAAGGGCAGACCTACTCATAGTCTTGGGGCGGCCATCCTCTATAAAAAAATTAGTGTATTATTTAGGCAACCCCTAACTATCAAAACTACAACTAATAGCTTTAAAGCGAGTGATCTCTATCCTAAAAGCAATTTCGCCTAATCCTTTAATAGAACAACGAGCTTTTGGTTTGTGGCGAATCACATCCCAAGATACATGAAGCAACGTGTAGTATACTTTATCAACACTGCACGAGTGACGATAAGCTGCTTAAATTATACTAAGACCACCCACTATGGTGACCAAAGTAGACAATCGGTTGCCATGTGGAGAGTAGGATAAATTTGAAGAAAATTATTTTAATCCAATAATTGAATAAAAGGAACGATCAGGTTACCATCACAACTAATGTTTGCAACCAAATATATATATATTATTAATTCCTTGCAACCAAATATATATTATTTAATTCCTTTTTCTTGTTTTTATTATTTAACTTCTATTTCCTTATCATATTTAATTCTTTTTCCTTTTTTATTAATTAATTTATATTTATTTATAAAAAGAAATTAATATGTAATCTTTTCTTATTTTATTCATGTCATATGTCAATCTACTACTAGTTAAGTTAGATTTTTTAATCCAAAAAATCTTATATTTAGTTAAGAAAAATGTAAAAGAATTATATTCATGATTTTTATCTATATATAGTGCTACATGAATAATGAATTTTTCACATCCAAATCTGAATTTAAATCTCTCATTGTTCTCAGTGATGACATATACCCTTCATGGGCTGCCTTTGTTAAGTCGATAAATTCCCCACAACTTCGAAAGCACAAATTGTTCGCTAAACATCAAGAGGCCGCTAGAAAAGATGTTGAACGAGCATTTGGAGTTCTACAAGCTCGCTTTGCATCCCATGTCTTGTGTGGGATAAAGATATGATGGGTAAAATTATGATTGCCTGTATAATCATTCATAAGATCGTTGAAGATGAATGAGACACATACCTTCACTATTATGATCCATCTGAGTTTCTAGGTGACAGACCTACAAATCAACAGCGAAGAAGCTTTGCTGAAGATGATGAACAACCATTTCAATACTCTACTGAACGAGTTGCAAGCCTATCACATTATATAAACAATAGGGAGCAACTTCGTAATAGAGAAGCTCATAACGCTCTAAAAAACGATCTAATTGAGCATATATGGCAGAAATTTTCCCGTGACGAATAATTAAATAGTTTTTATCTTCTGTACTCGTGATTATGTTTAATTAATTAATATTATGTGTTTTTCTAATGTTTTTCATATTATTGTAATTTTGTTTATCTTTAAAGTAATTATTATTTTTTTACTTCTAATAATTTTTATAATAAAGAATACTTACAAATCATATTTATATAATAAAATAATAGTTTAGGTTGGGTTGCGATAGTGGGTGAAAAATTGGATTGGGTTGGGTTGTGTAGGTGGAAGAGAAAGAAATTAGTATTTTAATAAAAAATTGGGTTGGGTTGGGTTGGTTGGATTATAATAGTGAATAGTCTAAGTTCTCAAAGATTTTAAGTAGCTATAGAATATTAGAAAAAAAGAATTTTCAACTAAATGGGTTACTTGTGACATATCAACAACCACCACATATGACTAAAACACTTTATATTCATACACCAAAATACTGACACAATAATTGACCAATCTGCCGTGTGGTTGATTGACTAATTATGTCATGTCACTAAAGAGTGGTTGTTGTATCAATAGAACGGTTTAACTACAGTCAGTTCGTTAATCACAGATTCTAATTGTCATGTGACTAATTAATAACCATTTTGTTTCTGTTACAGAAAAGTTTTTCTAACTCTACTCCCATATGAAGTTTGGTTGTTCTTATATATAGGTGTTTTCATAACCTTTTGAATAAGTATCTTATAAAAATTACATTAGTTCATTACCAACCACCAAATGAAAGGTGATGCTCCTTTTAACCATCACCTTTTCACAACCACAACTCTTCATGGAACCAACCAATAAACTTTTATGAAACAATTCTGTGTTTCTCTTTTTTCATGAGACTCAACCCAAAGTAAATACAATTTGTTTGTCATTTTGAAAAACACGTGCCCCTCAAAATCACAGGCCCTGTGCAGTGGTTCTCCCCGCAAATCCTCATCACCACCACTGAGTCACACGCCCGTCCTCGAGTCCATATTCTCTCATGTTGAGCCCTAAGAGGACTATTAATCAATAAAATTGGAAATCTATTGGACAATTTCAAAGAATCATCGATCGATCGGCTTCTGATTGCTTTAATAATAACACCATAAATAACAATGGATCTATTTGTAATACAAATAATCATCTACCAACAATGGCTAACAATTTCAGTGATTAAACATAGTGTAACATAATGAAAGCATGATTTAGAAAGTGGTATTTTGAAGGCTTTTTATATGAACAAGTTATGGATATGCATGGAATAAAGTGGAAGGGAAGGTGGGGCGTGAGACAATTAGTAATGGAATGGTGTATGTACTAAAAATTAATTCACAAATAATTAAAGCTTACACCATGGTCCTCATAAAGAAAGACAATTATTAAATTAATTAAAAACGAAAAGTAAATAGTTAGGCAAATGGAATATATGTATGAGAATACTATTATTATGTTACAAGCAAAACTTTTATGTTTGATTTATTTTTAAATTCTTCCAAAATAAAGTCTAAATGTATCTACCAACAAGTGATTGAAATAACATTGTAAGATAAAAGGCCGAAAACTAATATTTGTAATTGTAATTTTGTTTGACCCAACACTTTGATCTACCATCTAAATTCATGATCTATTATAGGAGTGTAAGTTTTTAAACAGAATAGAATAGAAGTTACATAATAATAAAATGATTTTTAATTATAATATTAGAAAATTAAAAAAAAGTTTTCCCTAGATACTAATGTAACCAGTGTTTTAAAAACCAACTTTTATACCGGGCCAATGATCTCTAGATCAAGTGGTGAAAGACTTGCTTTTTTTTTTGAAGTTGCAGGTTCAACTCTTACTTGGTGTAGAGTGAGACACTGATGGACAATGATAGAGACTCAGGAAAACCTGAGTTTAATCTTTGAGCCAAACGAGTTTTATTGGTAATTTCACCGTCGTGCCTACTGGCGAGTGGAATATCGGGTTTTCCCCAGAATTGGTTGTGGACTTGTGTTGCTCTCGGGGTACTCCGTTTGGTCCAATGGGTGCCCTAAGAGTGCTCGGGATTGATTATGTTGGCCGTTAAAAAAAAGAAAAGAATATCAATTGGGGCATTTAATATTGGTCTGTGATTTAAAGCTAGAGGTACACAAAAAACAAGGTGGGAACTGAACCTGATTATGAAACATGTTTGAGATAACTCAGTTTAGACCCGCCTAGAACCACATGGTTCTAACCCTATATCTTGAAACTGGTTTGAACCCGGTCATAACCCGATTGTTTCCTACTCATAAAGTGTTTGGTTAGAACCTGAACCTATGGCTGCAAATGAACTGAACGTTCAGCGAATAGTGCGTGAACCATTCGGCAGGAAGTTCATTTACATTCGTTCGTTTAATAAACGAACGGCCATGAACAAGAAATTTCATTCAATTAGTTAAATGAACTCGTTTGTTCAATTTTGTTTATGAACGTTTAGTGATGTATTCATGAACGTTCATTCATTTAAGTTTGTTCATGTTCGTTTGTTTATGTTCATTAAAGATTTTTGTATATTTATTCATTTTATCTAAACTTTATATTCTTTAATTCTTTTATTTTATAAATCTAATGAATAAAACTGGAACCCTATTCCATGATGTTTATACACCATTCATCTCCTTCTCATTATTCACATCGACAGATACCGGCGACCTCCATTTCATGATTAGGGCTTCACGTTCCAGCACGGCTTCCTCCGCCATCCACCTCTAGGATCTATTGCCATCGCCGATATTAATTATGTCCATAACCATTTGTGAACACGTTCATTTCCTTAATGAACAAACACAAACAAAAAATCTTGTTGTGTTCATTCGGTTCCTTTGCAGACCTACCCGAACCAGCTTCATCAAAAGTCAGGTTGACTTCTTTTAACCCAACCGATCCGGTTTCAACCGAAAATTGGTTTGTGCCCAAACCACTATTTGTGGCTTTGGGCACCTCTAATTCAATTCAAACATGAAAGATGAACCAACCGGGCTGGTCACTAATTTTGGATTTACGGCACCCAGCCTCACAATGGGCTTGGCCCAACTGTTATGATCCAAATCCAACCCCAATAAAAAATAGTTACGAGTATTTTCGCTGCTTCTCCTTACTTCTCTACTAAGGTTCCACGTGGCCACACGTGTCCGATCACCGACCACCATACTAAAAAAACTCGGTTCCCATTTCTTCCTACCCACTCCACCACCCCCACCACCACCCCCATTCCAGATCTAGGGTTTCTCTTCCACTTTCATTCTCTCTCAATCCAATCACTCAACACCTACACAATGGCATTAGAATGGGTCGTTCTCGGTTACGCCGCCGCCGCAGAAGCCGTCATGGTCCTCCTCCTCACCATGCCGGGCCTGGGCCCGCTCCGCAAAGGTTTAGTCGCCGTTATCCGTAACCTCCTGAAACCGTTTTTATCTATTGTTCCGTTTTGTTTGTTTTTGTTTATGGATATTTACTGGAAGTATGAGACCCGGCCCACGTGTGATTCGGCTGAGTCGTGTACACCCACCGAGCATCTGCGCCACCAGAAGTCGATCATGAAGAGCCAGCGGAACATGTTGTTGATTGTAACCGCGTTGGTGTTTTATTGGCTGTTGTTTTCGGTTACTCAGTTGGTTGTTAAGATTGATCAGTTGAACAGCAGGGTCGAGAAGTTGAAGAATAATTGATAAGATGAAGATGGGTTTTGATACTATGTTTTGGTGTTTTGTTGGATGTTTGTGTTTTGGTTTTTGATGTTTGATGGATAGGTTTTAAGTTATAAATGGATTAGTCGAGAACTTGAATGTGTTAACAATTGTTTATGTGTTTGATGTTTGTTTGTGTTGTTGTTTTATGTGTTTGATGTTTGTGTTTAGATCGATGTGCATTGATTGAATTTGGTGTGTGATTTGTGTTGACATTTTATTAGAAGATGTATAGATTAAGGGCTTTTAGAAAAGATGATCTTGTAGATGTCATTTGAAGTTGGTTATAAGGGGGGTCGGGGCGCCCCGTTATACAAAAACCATCACGAGTTATAACAAGTGATACACCACCGCCACTGCTGCTCATCACTCGTGGATTTGAGGGAAATTGTTGGGTGTGGTGAGTGATGGGCATTTCCGCTAAAATTCATCACCAGTGATGGAATAAAGCTCGATGACGTGGCGGAACTTGATTGGATGTGGTGAGTGATGGAATTACATAACTAGTGGAGCGCCCCTACCCCCTAAGTGGGTTAAACCGTTTATTATTTTGATGGCTTTCTTGTACAACAAAGGGGCCCTGCGGTTTAACGGGCATTACAGAATATAGTTTGGAATGTGAAGCCATTTTTGTCGTCGGATCCCCAATGTTTCGGGTGTTAGTTTGGCGGGATAACCGAACCGAATTGAATGTGTGTATATATGATGTATCAGTTGCAGCAGCATATTGTGTTTTTAGTTTATGGGGGTTATCATTTTGCAACTATAGTTTCAGCCTTTCAGGGTGTATCATTTCTGTTGGTTGCAATTTCTCATTGACTGGTGAATGACATATTCAGGTTTCAGTCATGATCTGTGGTAGTAAATCTATATTTGAGGTGACTGTAAAATTTTGGTTACATTCGTACGAATTTAAGATGTTTGTCATGGTAATGCAAGTCTATAGGTAAGTGTTTTGTCACAGCATGTTTTGTATTAGTATCCTGATTGGGTAACTTCTACTAGGCTGCGTTCCAGTGAAATGAAGATCCAATCTGTGTATCTAATAAGTTGCAGCAGCAGTTGACCATTAGTTTTGTATCGTTAGACCAGGACCAGCGACCTTTCCATCAGGTTACTGACCCGTAACCAAACTGAACCTATGCCAAAACCAAATATCTTAAATACAATTAGTTAACATTGGTCAAAAACTGAAAATTTTATTTTGGTGAGGGCTAAGTGGCTAACCAACCCATAACCAATTGGAACCTATGCCAAAACTGAAACCAATCAGTTAACATTCTTCAAAAACCGAATTTTTTTTGTTTTGGTGAGGGTTATAAACCAAACCGAATCATCTCGTCCTGTGCACACCCCTGCTGTATGGGTGGTGAGAAGCTCTTCTCGAGTCATATTTTTTCCATTTTCTTGCAATGTATTGAAAACCGATCCATTTTCTTGTTGTGTAACAAGTTTCATTTTGCAATGTATTGAAAACCGATCCATTTTCCTTTGTTGTGTAACAAGTTTCATTTTGCAATGCATTGAAAACCGAACGGAAAGCTGGCTTTTCTATCTATTTATCAATCAATATGGCTGAGCAAATTTGAGTGAACCAGAAAAACCCGAACCGAATAAGACCCCCTTTGCATTTCTCTGGTTTGGCCCCTACATTACACATAACAATATATCACGTTACGTCCTTGACTAAGCACATTGATGTTATTATTACACGGATTCTCCTTTAGTTATGCGTAAAATTGCACCCGTTGTCCTCGAAAAGTACACTCAATGTCTTTTATGACTAAATTTCGCACATTCCAAGTCATTTACACTAACCACTATCCATTTCATCCGTTAAGTAGGTGCATGTGCCCCTCATGTGAGGGGGTAAAACAGTAATTTTACACATAATTTTTTGTCTATTTTAAATCGTCAAAATTGACATTTCAGTGGTAAATGTGGTTAGACTTGCACCAATTGTGGCTGCAAATATGCATACATAAGACTTGAACCAACTATACATTTAGCTGCAAATTTGGCTTCTTGGTATTAGAGATGGGCATAATAACCGGTTCCAAACCCGACCCGGTGGAACCTAACTGGGACCGGTTCCGGTTCCTACCCGACATATAGTAGAACCGGTTCCGGGTTCAAAATACCCGATGGTTCCTACCCGGTTCCACATTTTTGGAAAAAAAAAGTTCCGCAACCGGTTCCAACCCGTACCCGGGTTGTACCCGTAACCGGTTCTTATCATACCCGGTTCCTACGGTAACCTTCCAGACCCGGTGTCAATATATTTTTAATGTGAGTTTTTTTATAAGTCTTTGCTGGAAACAAGTACCCGGTTACACAAACAACCTAAACAAGAAACGTTAAACAAAACATATAAAACACTAAACATACTAATCATAAAACACAAATGGGTTTACAATACATAAAACAAACTAAACTTTCGATGACCCGGTCCCGGATGCTTCACCCTTTTCATTGTTTTTCGCCTTTGTCACCGGACAATGGCGGTCGGTGTGTTTCTTGAGCGTCGAGTTGGCCGACGCCTTCATGAACTTCCCGCACCCCTTGCATCTAGCCATTTCATGGCTATCCGACATCAAGCACAAGTCAAAGTGCTTCCAAATAGCGGGGTTTCTTTTGGTTTCCAAAACAACCACGACCTCATCGTTGCAAGCCATCGTTATCTCTTGTTAAAGTGTTAAGTTTATATAGAAAAACCGATTCTGTAAAGTGTAAAGTGTAAAAGGGTTTATATAGAAAAGCCGATTCTGTAATCAGGAACCGGTTCCAACGGTAACATTTATCAGGAACCGGTGGTAACATTTTATCAGGAACCGGTTCTGAACAGTGAATGGCAGGTTTGACTGTCAGGAACCGGTTCTGAACAGTAAAAAGTCAGGTTTTGACTGTCAGGAACCGGTTCCCAACACTATCAGAAACCGGTTCCACACCATACCCGGTTCCATAATACCCGTACCCGGTTCTACACGGTTCCATATTCTTGGGTGTGAACCCGGGTAGGAACTGGACCCGGTTCCACACCATACCCGGTTCCAATGACATCCAAGCAGAACCGGGTCCGGGTTGGAACCGGTTCCGGGTAATAATAAAACCCGATTATGCCCATCTCTACTTGGTATGAGCCTATATATATTGATCAAGGAATGCACAAGGGACTGGCACTTTGATTCTAGAACTGGAAATTTTAGATACACAAAAAAACATCAGATGCACATGGCACTTTGAAAAAAAAACATCAGATGCACAAAGGACCGGAAAAAAACATCGGATGCGAAAGTATCTAACAGTTGGCTTCAATACAACAATGTCTTGACCATGGTGCAAATTGCAAGTAGGCTTAATTCAACCTAGGGAAGAGCTCGGTACCAACCGATACCGAAAATCCCAAAAAATGGGTACCGGTATCGAAAATAACCCGGTACGGTACGGACAGGTATTTAAAGGTAAAAAACCGGCAAATACCGGTACCGAACCGGTACCGAAAACGCTAAGCGTCGGTGCGAATCGGTAGCAAAAATCAAGTTGTTCGGGAAATTTGGTACCGGTTCTAAACCAATACCCAATACCATTTGCTCATCCCTAGTTCAACCTCATATTCTGCGCAGGTACCAATAGCCTACACATATGCCAGTCTCTAATTTGGAACCATCACTGTCTTAAAAAAACATTATACTAAATATCAAACTACATAATCATGGCTGCAAATATCAAATACATAAATCTTGGCCGCAAACTACATAAATCATGGCTGGAAATGTAAATATCAATTGTCAACATCTAAATGTGGCGCCACACATAGATATAACATCAAACCCATAAAATTACTGTTTTGCCCCTCACATAAGGGGCACATGCACCTTCTTAACGGATGAAATGGATGACGGTTAGTGTAAAGGACTTGGAGTGTGCAAAATTTAGTCATAAAGGACATGGAGTTTACTTATCGAAGAAAAAGGACATAGGGTGCAATTTTATGAATAACTAAAGGACAGTCTGTGTAATTTAGTCTTCTTCTTCTTATTGTTATTTTTTATCATTTGAAATAATTATTTATGATTTATTCCTTTTTAGTTTAGCATAAGTAAGTTTTGTATCGCTATTATAATTTTAAGAAGTATGCATCAACACTGGATCATCGGCAATAGTTTATAAGTGTATATAGCTATGAGTGTTAATAAAGTCCCAACATGTAAGTATCAAGGTAATGCAAGTATAACAAACTACTTGAAATTATCATCCAAAAGAGAACTTCAGTGTATGGTGGATAGTTTCAGCAGGTGAACAAATTGACCTCAGAATCATGAAAACTAAATTGCACAAAACGTCCTTTAAGTTTCACCAATCTTGCTGGTTTCAGCCTTAATCTTTAAAAGTTGCCAAAACCAGCCTTTAAGATTAAATTAGTTACGGGTTTCATCCTTTATCACTAACCCAGTTATTAAATCATGTTAAATGGCATCACATGCAAGCCATGTGAGGGTAAAAACCGTCTATTTCATACTTAAAGGACGTTTTGTGCAATTTACTCATATTTTTCATCCTCTTCATCCTCCTCATCCTCGTCTCCTCCGCCACTTTGCTAACATACGCCGACCCTTCGCCTGAAACCCTAACGGAAGTCGACACACTTCTCGATTTCAAAATCAACCTCCATGATCCACTCGGTGCACTCACTAGCTGGGACCGGTCAACCTCTTCCGCTCCATGCGACTGGCGAGGCGTCGGTTATCTGATTTAAGGTGGTTTCTCAGAGGTTTTTACGACGATCATCGTTATATGGTTCAGATAATCATTATTAGAGAACATGAAAGATAAGTGGAATCAAGGGAAACAGGTGAACATATGTTGTTAAAATTGCTTCTGGTTTTGTTATTCCTAGTTTTTTTCCAGTAAGGTTTTATGTTAGTTGGGTACGAGTAGCTATGCTCTGTTTCAGTTTTATCTTCAAAGAACGCCATTTCCTGGACTCCAACCCTATATCGATCTCTCATTAATGAAATCCTTATCACTCCCAAATCACCCTTAGCATGCTCCTTTTTTGACCTCCTAGATTCACAACTGGCTCTCCGTCTGAAAACTCATCGGAGGCCTAATTTAACAAAATTGGTTTGCCTGCTTTCAACGGGTACTGGAGTTTTGTTGAATCAGAGTGGTAAGTTCGAGTTTCTTAATCTTTTCTATTTTCCATATCCGATTATGTTGATAAATTGCAACTCAAAATTTAGTTTTTTTGTTAATCAACCATTGTTATGATTCATGTAAATATCAATTAAATAGGAATCAGCTAGAATCCAATCTTTTGTATAATACTGCTCCAAGGATGTGTATTTGTTGAGGAATGAGATGCTAATTGTTTTCTAAACTTGTATATTGCAAATTCATTTTCTGGATAAAAGTAGTATTAGTTATTAAAAATCTACAAAAAAAACCCTAATTCTACTTTCTTTGTGTTTTAGCGGTGGATTGTAACCAACCACATTATTAAAAGCAGGTCAAAGCACTAAGTGGAGTTAGTTTCAATTGCATTTGCAGTTGATCGAAAGTTAGTTTTCTTTCAACGGTATGATCAATATCTCAATTGTACTGAACTTTTTTAATATCTGTTGCAGGCCAATTCACATTATTTCACTATTATTCACAGGTATTTTTTCATTCTAATATCAGTTTGTTATTTTTAGATGATGGTGACTGTGGTGGTGGCCTGAAGAGGAACTATGACGGTGACATGGGTTCGTAACCCTAACATCACATGGATTGGTCATTGCACCCTCATGATTCGTACATCGCTACATTTTACGTAGAAGTGCAGAACCATTACGTCATTGCTTGTATATTCACGGAACCATGTATTCAGTTCGTTCTCTGTTAGCCGTGAAGTTGCAGACGTGGCAGACGGAGGTCGGTGACGTGGCCGCCGGAGCAACCGACGCCTCGCCAGTCGCATGGAGCGGAAGAGGTTGACCGGTCCCAGCTAGTGAGTGCACCGAGTGGATCATGGAGGTTGAGTTTGAAATCGAGAAGTGTGTCGACTTCCGTTAGGGTTTCAGGCGAAGGGTCGGCGTATGTTAGCAAAGTGGCGGAGGAGACGAGGATGAGGAGGATGAAGAGAATGAAAAAGATGAGTAAATTGCACAAAACGTCCTTTAAGTATGAAATAGACGGTTTTACCCTCACATGGCTTGCATGTGATGCCATTTAACATGATTTAATAACTGGGTTAGTGATAAAGAATGAAACCCGTAACTAATTTAATCTTAAAGGCTGGTTTTGGCAACTTTTAAAGATTAAGGCTGAAACCAGCAAGATTGGTGAAACTTAAAGGGCGTTTTGTGCAATTTACTCAAATATAAAATAACAGCTGTAGTTATCATAACATAGCTTGTAAAATTAACATGTGAATTTTAAATTATTAAGCAAGTGGCTAATAATATTTATGTATGAAAGAAAAGACAAGATTTTTGAAGTGACAAAAGGCTTTCTTTATTGGTACAATTTTATTGTCAACAAATATCCTTTTCCTTAACAAAATGTCACCATTGAAACCCACCACATAATACCAAACATGACTACAGGAGAGATAAATTGACAAGCTTCTAGCAACTGTAAGCATAATTAACCTTCAATTCTTCCAAATTTGAATAAATGCCCCCATCATGCTTAGTATAACTGGATTCACTTAAGATAAAAATGAAATTGGTGCTGGTAGATGAGGGTGTCCCACTGTTGTAACTGAATAATTGCTGACAGTTACAACTGCTAGCTGAAACCTTGTAATGGCTCCCCAAGTATAAAAAGAGATATTTGGTTTGATTATGGTATGGATTTTCATTGAAAGAACTTGCATATTTGTTCTTGTATTTCTTTTTCGATTTTCAAAAGTATCATCGAAATGACATAAGAAGTACCATCTATGGTTTTGGCATGCATTTTTTTGGTGTTTTCTGTTCCAATAATGATATCAATGTTCTTGATCAGTCGTCGATCTCAATAACATCATAAACAAATTAACATTTAACTCTTCATTTGAAGTTACATAAGTACAATAAAAGCACGGGTGTCATCTCACTGTTAATTTATATCCGGAATATTCTATATTTGTTAATCATACATATATTCACAAGAGGAAAACAAAAAATGTTAGAAGCAACTTAAGAAGCAGTAAAAAAAGGAAGTGAAACGAACATTTGGTGTTCTCAAGCAAGCAACGTTGACACATAGTTGAAACACAGGCACATGCTTAGTCAAACAAAAGAATTAAGAAACATAGGTATAAAGTGCATTACATTACATATATGATTTTAGAAGATGAATATGGGTTGATTTGTAGGTATGATGAAAACGACATTCAATTGCCTTGTGTCTAAAAAGAAAATTGATGCCAAACCAAAAGAAGTTAATTTTAAGGAATTATGTAACATAAAAATGCCATACCCTTGTTGCTACATAACACGAGGTTAGTTGGTGCTCCATAGATCCTATATCCTCACCGCAGAGCTGCAGTCCGTAGAAGGCACCTTTATGTTTCTTCTCGAGAGCGCGAGGAACGTGGGGATCCTTTCCATTTCCGACCTCCACCCGAGTAAGTTTACTTTGAAAGGGACCCATGAGTTCCAATCCATGATGAACCCACTAGGCTGAGTTGAAGCATAAAGAGGACGCTTAACAGATTTAACGGAGTAAAGCCCATCATATTCAGCAGCCCAAATCCATTTATCCCTACCCATTGATATGCGAACCTGGTCAAGAACAGCTGTGATGCTGCTTAGCTCACTTGCCTCCTGAGGTTCCTCCGGGTCGAACATCCCGCGCCAATGCCAAGATCAATGCCATCCTGGATCGAGAAACAATCGAAACCATACAGTCTTTAACTACTTCCCGATTATATAAGGCAGGGAACAGATCTTTAAAAGGTGTTGGAGAGGCCCACGTATCAATCCAAAAACGAATTAACTCACCACACCCGATTTCTCCTTTAATTAAGTGCTGCAAATTAACATTTTTTTTCAGCAATTTTACCACCAGTTCTGATTATTGTTCCCCACGTTCCTGGCGCAGACGCTTTATAAGGGAGGAACATCCCGGGGTTGCGCACGTGGTGAGTAGAGGAGACCACTCGAAACCAAAGGCTATTTACGTCATTTTTGCTTTCCACCACCATTTTGAGAGAAGGGCAAGGTTTAAATGGTCCAAGGAGCCAAGGCCTAGGCCCCGAGCTCCTTCGGTGAAACCACCCACTTCCATGCCATCCAGTTTCCTTTTTGTTTTCCATGTCACCACCCCATAGGAAGCATCGCCTGATTGATTCGAGTTCCCTTAGAACCTTCTTCGGGGCCTTGTATAATGAGAAGTAGTGTGTCGGGAGGCTGTCAAGGACTGCTCGAATAAGTGTGACCCGACCACCTATTGAAAACTTAGAAGCTTTCCAAACAGCGAGCCGAGCTGAAAAGTGTCAATGACGGGTTTCCAATCACAACCCCGGTTCATGTTACTACCAACATTTATCCCTAAGTAGATAAAGGGCATGGAACCAGATCTACATCCAATAAACCCAGCCATCTCATTCAGAACTGAGCTGCTAACACAAGTGCTATACAAACAAGACTTTTGGTAATTTATCTTCAAACCAGAGGCCGGATAGAACATCTAAATAACCGCATAATATTTATCAGGCTTATCTTGGACCATCGCCCTAAAAGGAGGGCGTCATCTGCATACAACAAGTGGGTTACGCAAGGGCCGCCATTTGGCAGGTTAATGCCATGAATAAAACCAAGAGATGAGGCTTTATCCAACATAACCGGGACTGCTTCCATAGCGATAACGAACAAGAAAGGGGATAGAGGGTCGCCTTGCTGTATACCCCTAGAGCACTGAAACTCCCAGGTTGGCAAGCCATTTACCAAAACAGAGGCATGGGCCGACCTCAAGATGCCCTGGATCCAGGTCCTCCAAAGAGTGGGGAAATTTATTTGGATAAGGATCAAATCCAAAAATTCCCAGTTTAGACTGTCAATATCGATCTTTAGGATAAACGCTTGTGATTTTTGAGGACGGAGCCATGAGAAAATCTCATTAATAATAAGAGTCCCTTCCACTATATCACGACCCAAAAGAAAAGCTATTTGGGACTTGCCAATGATGGGTTTAATGCGATTGGCCAACACTTTTGAGATGACCTTATTATAGTACCAATAAGGCTGATTGGCCGATACTCGTTTAGAGTAAGCGGGTCTTTACATTTGGGCACAAGGGCAATGAAAGATGAAGCACAAATAACCCCACTTTCATAGAATTCCGCCACCAAGTTAACGAAACACCCTTCTAAAATGTTCCAAAATTTTTTAATGAAAGTGAAGTTGAAACCTTCGGGCATCCGAACCACATTCCCAAACAGCGTGCTTGATTTCCAATCTGGAAAACGGGGAATTGAGGTAACTTGAATAAGTTGATGACAAAGATGGGAAGCCGCTGCAGAGAAACTTAGGCCTGGAAGGAAGTCTCTCTGAACCAGTCTTTGAAGAAGCGACATACAAATTTTTTAAGGGCAGCCGGGTTAGTGACCCAAATGTTATTGACGTAAAGCCCATTGATGCGATTGCAAGAATAATTTTACGAACATACCCGTGAAAGAAGGAGGTGTTATCATCCCTCTTAATGGCCCATTTGAGTCTTGCCTTTTGTTGAAGATCTTTGATTTTGCGTTCTTCCAGGTCCAATAATTGTTTCCTGCACCAGACCCTATTCTCCTTTTCAGCCTCGTTCAAAGCTCTTTCTTCCATTATTAAGTCATAATGGTTAAGGCTAGAAGAAAACCTATTAAAATCGTCCGCCACTACATTGTGCTTCATATATAGCCAATTCTTTATTGCCTCCTTGAAAACCTTGAGCTTAGATGCAATTCTCTTATCAGCCGACCCCTCAAATTGAAAAGGGCATTTGATTGGAGAATTAATTCCTCGAAACCCACGAGTTGAAAAACCTAAAAGGACATGCCCCAAAAATTTCGATGTTAAGACAAAGAGTTAAAGGACAATGGTCAGATAGGTACCTAGGCAAGGCTTGGAGAGAAGCGTATGGCCATTTATCAATGAACTCTTGTGACACCAAGAAGCGGTCAATTTTGCTAAGCTTTTCGCCGTTATCATGAGATATAAGTAAACTTACGGCCACCCATTGAATATTCAACAAAATCTGCGTTAAAGATGAACTCGTTGAATCTTCCAGCGTTCGAGGGGATAAATTCTAGATAAAGCCTTTCCTCTGGTTCACGGACTTCATTAAAATCCCCCATTGCCACCCAATATCCCTGGTTTGAATTGCGAAGGTCAATTATTTCAGACCATAAGGCACTTTTTACACCATGATTTTGAGGAGCATAAACACAGAGAACATGAAAAATTTCCCCAGAGCCTTGAATCTGTCCACTAATGAAAATAAAGTTTTGTTTACACACAACGCTAGTATGTTTAAAGACCCCAGGATCCCAGACGAAGAAAATTCCACCTGTAAGTCCACTCAATCCAAGGATCTCACTCACGAACACAATCACTAGGTGTGCGGAATCCACCTAGCAATCACCACTTTAGGATATTGTATAAGGAAACAAGATTTGATGAAAGAAATCAAGAATAAACAAAGTATTCTTAATGTAGAAGATGAATGACGTCACACACAGTAGCCGCCAGACAAACACACACATCAATGATGAAGGTTTTCTTGGTGCACAAACTTTCCACAAAAGAACTGTTGTCTTGTCTATTCCATTAAAGGTATATATACAAGACTAATCCGGACACACTTGTCCGGATAACAAAACAAGGCCCAAGGCCCATAAAACTAGAAACTCGAACTAGCAACATCTACTAAAGTCCGGACATCTACTGACCATACTAAACCCCGGACTTGGGAACTATATACCCAAGTCCGAATACATAACAGAAAACTCGAAACACTACAAAACTCGAACTAGATCAACTGAGTCTGGAATAACCTAAAACTCCAACTCAGAAATCATTTCAAACATAAACATTAACTAAGTTTAGACAAAGATAGAAGTTACAAGAAATACATAGTAGACCCCTGAACTTGAAAGACTGCACTTATCACACCTAAGTGCACTAACAAACTCCCACTTGATCAGTGCAGAATCTTCGTGTTGATCTTGAAAACTTCAGTCTTGTTTCGAATACTCGCTTCCTGCCCAAACACGATTCTTCACACAGAATTGAACTACCTTGATAAACTGATTGGCCAAATCACGGTCTTCTTCAAGATACTTCAATGGCAAGCGACGAAGCTTTCTCAGATGCTCCTCCTTCAAGTTAACCAACCAAATTGGATATCCGCACAATCTCTTCCGTCGTAACTTTCTGTGTAATCACCGCCTCTCCGATTTTTCCATCTAGATACCAATAACCTATGCCATCGATTTTATCAAGATCAAACTTGCGCATAGGGATTTTATGGAGGCATCTAGCAGGAGGATAAACCATCTTCCACACTTGCTTTCCTGTGAACTTATTCACGGACTTAATGGCAAGCCCATCAGCAGGCTTGAAAGTCTTCCATTTGCTCTCTCGACTCTTCGCGACCAAATGAGGAAGTATCCTAAAATACTAGCAACATTTGTGTGGTTGTTGAGATCCAGTTGGGCAAGATGGTGCAAGTCGCGAGCAGGAAGAGTCTGTCAGAATTTGGCCCATGGCCTGAAGTACTGAACCCCATCGGTACGCTTGATCATTACTAAGTTGTGTTGTTCATCGAAATCCCAACTACGAATCTGTCCTGAATATTCTCCTCCAGTGTTAATATATATCTCTTCCTTTGAGTTTCATCTGGAAGAGCTTTAAACCACTTGTGAGCCAACATACGAACTTCCTCAGGTACACGAATGGGATTCGTGATTTCATCCGGCATAGCATTACCAAACACATAGCTTCGTAGATCATCGAAGTTTACCTTTAAAGACTCATACTCAATCCTTTTTACCCTTTCCTGTTTCAATGAACTCGAACTTGCCAGCAAGATCATCGCCAGTCTTCCAATCTTCCACCATCATCTAAGACCAAATCTTCAACATGATCCAATTCAGAATCAAACTGAACACCTGTATCATCATCGGTGGGGCCTTTGTTTCCCCAGAAATAGCTCCGGAAGACTCCCCCTCTACCTGAGCAGGGATTACAGTTTCAGAAGCACGTGCGCTCCTTGGCTGCTCCCCCTGTAACGCGGCTTCGGGATCATCGACTTTGTTAAGATCATCCCAGATTTTCTTAAGCTCATCAATCTTGCACTGAGCTTGCACTTGAAAATCCGTATTCTCCCCCTGAGCAGCAAGGAGTGGCACAAGCTCCGATATAATCCGTAGAAGCTGATCGGTAGCCCTGACCAAGGTTTCGTGCCGGGCAAAAGAATGAGCATCCTGTTTCATGAGTTTTCCCAACTAAACACCCTGATCTTTAGACAAATGAAACAAATGTGTCATCTGCTGATCCCGCATTGCGTCCTTTTTCTTGTAGTAATCGAGCTCTCTTTGTTGACGCTGAATCTGTTCTTAATGATTTCTCATGACAGTAGCAGCATCTAGAAACTTAGTACGAACAAACTCTTGAAAGTTTTGTCCTTGACCCACACCTGCTGTCCCTGTAGATCTTGGAGCAGAAGCAGACTCCGTTGGTCGAGAAACAGAAGGTCCCGGACCAGATGGTTGAGGAACAGTTGATCTCGGCACACCTTGCTTCTTTTACACAGTAGGACTAGGACCGTAAGCGATCTACGGGCGGACTTTACGAGCCTTAGATGCTCCGGTCTTAGCAGATGATTGCTTCGAATTCTTAGTGCCAGAAGAACTCTGAGAAACCAGAGAACTCGGTCGTACAAAGCTCCTGAGAAGACCCCGACGACATTCCTAAAAGGACCAAAGGCAAAGGTGGCAGAGAAGAACCTTCCGACTAGGCAAACAGATTACCCGTACCCATTGGAGAAGATAGTGAACCAAACAAAGGCATAGTGGGAATAACAAAAGACATAACGGGGATAGACGGTCCCACAGTCGTGGTAATGCAAAGGGACTCTACAGAAGGAGTAGCCGGAATCGAAGCGGCAATAAACAGAAGAGAAATGGATCTTCCCAGAATAGAGAGACCACTGGTAACTGAAGTAATAACTGCACCCGAAGAGACATCAACTGAGTAGTTTCAGTACCCGAACTTGAACATCCGAACTACCAATGACCCGTCATCGTTTGTATGTCCTGATAGGAGGTGTAATACGAACAACACTTGAATCAGGAGGACGACGGTCTTCGTCATTTTCATCATCCGAGAAAGAGCTAAGAATAATAGAATCTAAATCATTTAACCTGTTATTCCAAGCCGCTAAACTTATACCCCATTCGGAAGAGGGACCGAAGGAAGTAACTTTGGCACAGAATAAATCAAGTTGTTCCCTTTCAGCAGGAGAAATCCAATTTCGTAGATCCTTTTGCACCAACTGCAGATACTTCTTCTTAGTCAACATATCATCATCAGGTTCATCAATAATTCGCTTCCCTTTGTCTACAAAACGAGAAGATGGACCAGCTTCCAGAGCAACATCAAGCTCTAAAATCAACGGATCAGACTCTAAAACAGCACTCGATGCCGACGAGAAAATAACATGCTCATCAACAACATTTTATGCAACTGGAATCTCAATAACTGGTTCTGCTACAGGTTCATCAACCGGTGGTTGTTGAAGATCAACCGGAGGTTGAACAACCACGGGTTGCTGATCATCTGGAGCATCTTCATTTTCACCAGCTCCAAAGATTTCTGCAACACCATTTCGAATATTTATCCAAGTCTGATCATTTTCAGAATTATAGTCATCCTGAACAATTGCACCAAGCAAAGGATGAGGGATAGGAAGGATAGTTGCATGCTTTGTCACATTAGCTTTTGCACAATCTTTGAAGATACGTGAATGCATGGCGGTCTGTGCGTAAGAACGGAAGGTTTAGCAATAGATGACGGAAAATAAGCGTGAATCTTGGATACAAAATCATCAATCGCTTGTCATTCTCCCGCAGTGCCAAATGAGTTTTAAAAGCCTGAAGGATCATGAGAGAGAAGTTCTATGGTTGATTGAACGTTAGCCCGATCATAGCCGATAGAAGGTCGTGTCCCATACTGTCCATCCCAGATTTTCAAGGAGCCAAACACTGCATGATCACATGATAAAAATATCTCCATTGTCCAATAAGCATCCTTTTGAATATCTGCGTCTTACTAAAAGAACCCACATAACCAAAGGCTCTAGCACCTCGTTCACGAATCTCCTTAGTATAACACGTGCTTCCATGATCCAAGTCTCCAAATCTTAAAGCCGCACGAATAAGGGCTTCTGTGATGACAATCTGATTTCCATGAATAGTTGCTTCAATTGTATTGTCCACAGTTCGAGCCGTACGGAAAAAATCTTGAATGTACGCTCTCACTTGGTGAACATCTTCAGAAATTGCGAAACTAATTCTTGAATTTCGAAGAAAGCACATAATTTGAGCATAATCGGCAACACCACAAATATTTTCATTCAAAAGGGCTATATGATTGTGATGACTGAAAAACTCCCAAACAGGACCAGGTGGAGCTGCCGGAGCTGCAAGTTGTGCTCCCTGTTGTTGTTCAACTTGTTGTTCTTCCTGTTGATCAACTGGTTGATCTGCCATATTTGCCAATATATACAAACATAACAGAGACAAGTGTATCAGATTTGTTAATAGTTTGAGCAACATACAAAGTCCTTAGTTACACAAACAATGTCACTGAGAACATAAGTATGCAAATATATATCCTCGTTAGCATATAAACACCTAGAAACAGATTAACATTGCAAAGATCCGGACAATATTTACACAAAAATCAGAGTTAAATCCGGACACTTGCTAAAACCCCGGACACACTTTGAATTGTCGTAAAAGACCTCAACACTTGAATCCCGAACTTGAAGAAATAAACATTAAACCTGGAAACTGGAAATGTATAAAAAACCCAGAGACAGGTAATACCTTGAGGATAAACCCAGAAACTTTAGAAACCCGGAAAACTATTTGTTGATCAAACCCGGATAAGCATATAGCTTAAGTCCGGAGATTTGATAAGAGATCAAAACCCGAAAACAGTTTGGAAAAAAAGAACCCCGAGAACACTATACTAAACAAAACCCGGAGACACATAGCTGACTCCAGAGAGACTAAAACCTAGAGAGGGTAAAGCCCGGAACAGTTGTCTCCGGATAGTGTTTAAGCCGGATAAACCCAGTTTGTATACCATCATCAAAACTGAGAATCACTTCTCCGAACTTACAGAGACGAAACTCAGTTTCTCCGAGATACAAACAGCAGATGTTTACAAAACCTTTTCAAGATCAAAAAGCAACTTTTTTAAAAAACTCTGTCTTCTTCAAGAAGATTGTATAAAAAATCCCGCAAAGAACACTAGTATCCTCAGAGTGCTTTTGCTTAATGATCACGAGCCCACAAGGAAGAAATAGATGCAAAATGGTATTGCCAAGGTGAGTTCAAAAACGATGATGATAGACAAGAAAATTCAAACTCGGATGATGAAGACAAAATGCAAGTGGATAAAAAATTCGATGATCAACTCATGATCCCGAAAAAGCCGACAGCAAAAAACAAGCCACAAAAACCTCCATCATCCTAGCCTGCCGCCACCGAAGATTTCGAAGTTGTTCCTGCCCCAGAAACAGATTCGAGCGATGACTCATCATCGGACGAGTCCAATGATGACGTGGAAACAAAAGCCGAAATCTTGGCATGTGCAAAGAAAATGCGAAGAAAAAAGCAGAGAGAACAGATGCTCGATGACGCGTACAACAAATACATGTTCCACGACGATGAGGGGTTACCAAAATGGTTTATAGATGAAGAGAGGAAACACATGCAGCCCATCAAGCCCATAACGAAAGAAGAGGTTAACGCAATGAAAGCCCAATTCAAGGAAATAAATGCTCGGCCCGCTAAGAAGGTTGCCCAAGCAAAAGCTCGAAAGAAGCGGGTTGCAATGAGGAAAATGGAGAAGATTAGAAAGAAGGCAAACACTATCGCTGATCAAGAGGATATAAACGATCGGTCGAAGATGAAGATGATTAATATGCTTTACAAGAAGGCGATCCCGCAGAGACCGAAGAAAGAGTTGGTGGTAGCGAAGGAGTACAAGTGAAGACTGGTAAAGGGAAAGTACTTGTTGACAGAAGGATGAAAAAGGATGCAAGGAAACATGGGATGAAGAAGGATAAGGAGAAGGGAAAAAGCAAAGGTGGAAAGGGTCAGAAAGGTAAAGGATCCAAGGGTAAAATGGTAAAAGGTGAAGGGCCTAAGGGTAAAATGGGAAGAAAGTGATGCTGCTGAAATATGGGGATGATTTTTTGAGTTGTAAAAGAAATTTTGTTTCAGTGATATTAAACATATGTTTTTTTTAATCTTAAAAACACTTGCAAAATCAAAAAATATGGTTTATTCTGTTTAAAAAAAATGATAGGTCCGTATGATCCGGCTTCAGTCTCGGTTTGGCATAAAAATATGAGACGGGTGATTTTCGAGCCATGAACAAACAAGAATAAACAAGAAAGATAGAAACTTTATGGATTGTAACAAGTTAATTCGGATAAAGAAATACAAAGATAATCATCCACCCGGATGAGCTCCCCCGGGGTGGTGGCTCACAATATGCACTCCCTACAAGTGATGACTAATATTCTATTTATAGCCCCTGAGCCTTGTCCTCCAAGCAAGCCGCCTCTTGCTTGGAAAACCTACTAAACTCACTAAAACATGCAATTATAATAACCTCACTAATTAAAGACGTCCTAATTGATAACATCATTCTCCAATTTGACCCAACAATAATCCCCCGAGAATGATGCTATCAATTCTTCAAACGATCTTCAAAATAAATCTGACGCCGTTTTCGAATCTTCACAAATTGCCTAAATACCCAAAATCTTCATTCTCGTTTTCCCTCGCAAATGTAGACCCTCCTATATCTTGTCGATCAAAGCTCCTTATCTTATTTTTGAAGATACAAATGTAATAGGGATATTATAGGGTTCGAACTCCAATGACAAAAATTACATAATTAGCTTCACTGTGAAGATCTTCAATTCTGTCAGATTGCATTTAGCTTATGATCCACCGCTAAAGTTGCCAAATATCATAAAAATCAACGGCCAAAAAAATATATCATAAAGTTACCAGTGCAGTCTTCTTTGCGGTCCAAAAGATATGTATAATAAATCTTGACCCTATTAAAAATGCTACAACATAGTCATCACACACGTTCTGCCTAAGCACTAAGTTGTGAGAATTCTTGGAAACTAAAACAAGCACAAACTTGAGAATTCTGTGCATGGCCTGGAAATGATTTCAAATGGGCCCAATATAATTAATCCATAGTAACGACCCATTTTAAATAATCATACTATACCTGGTACCCTGTGCATGACCTAATTTGGTCATGCAACGTCAATTTACCAATCAAGTGGGCCCAGCCTTCTATCCGTTGATTAACTAAAAACATTCATGTGTGGCCCAGTAACCAAGGCTTCACCAATCACGGCCCAATTATTACCCTAGCCGATGCAAAAAAATCATCCAACCCTAGCCGACAACAAACTATTCCAGCCGCCATGTATCATTCCAGCATCTAACCGAAACTCACCGGAAAACTCCATCTAAACCCAGCAGGCACCTTATTGTAGCCGACACTCCACCTTATGTCTACCATAAACTTGTCGTCAACCACCATGCTCTAGCTGACATCACCTTTCACCGTGAAAAATAGCAGCAGCTGCATTCTGATCATCTTCGTTCGCCGGCAATCTGAACAAGCTATCAACCACCATCACCTATCATGTACCTCCACCCTAAATAATCATGTGCCATTAGTCGGTGTTAGAAACCTCCATCAGCCACCATTTAGTTCACCAGAACTATACTGACCTGCTTCTTCATATTCATGACGACCTCAGATGAGATTTGAACTATATGTCACAGAATGGAATCCATTTACCACCACTATCACCGATAATAAAACCAAGGTACATCCACCGTTAATCAACTCACACCGACCATCCCTCTTGTTCCTCCGATTAGGTTCACCGAACACCACCATGCTCCGCCATAACACCTTTGTCATCATTAAACACAACCAACACCAGCATAATACATCATCATCATCATCATCAAACAACCTCTCATCGGACCACCGTCGACTTAGGTGAACGACAATGCCATGGTCGACCTCTCTTCTTCAATCCCACATCTCCACATATCCTCTCTCTCTCTCTCTCTAGTCTCTGATGAATAAAGTTGCTGGATGAACAAGAACACACCATAAAGTCACCAGATCTGAAATAGCATCAAAACACATCTCTGTATACGTTTTACGTCTCCGGCTTTTTCCGGTGAAGATCCGACCAAACCAAAACTGAAACGAGCCACCGAGGCTCTGATACCAAATGATAGGTCCGCACGATCCGATTCTCCAATTTGACCCAACAGTAAAAACCCAAGTTAGAATCTGAACTAAGCATTTAAGTAACAACATTTGACCTATTTTCAACAAAGACCAGCAAATCATCAACAACCAGCCCACAAATATCTCAAAATCACTCAAAATCCTTCAAAATATAATACCCATTATCAAGAACACCAAGTTCTTGAACTGACACAAAAACCCCCAAATTTGAACCAAAACCCTAACACAGTACAAACAAAACATTCAAGCAATAGTTAATTTCAAACACATAAGACACTACTTCATCAAGTATTCACTGTATAATCAGGAAAAATCAAGTCATATGAACATCAAGTTTAATACAAACCCTATAAATCTTACTGATTAATAAAACCTTGAGAATAAGAACAAAATTATGAATGAAAAACACATACCTGAGATGTTTAGATGAATGAAAAACTAAAAGATAGAGCTCTGACAAAAGATTTTCTAGAACTGGGGTTACGGTAACTGGGTTTTTGTGAGAGAAAGAAACAGAGATATGAAGATGAATATGAGAGATGACCGTTTGAGACCTTCTATAATCAAACAAATCTAGAACTGTCACACCCGGTTATTTTGAGTATGTACTAGTGTGACACTTGTTATGAATAAATAAAATGAAAATTTTTATTGAAATTGATGTCGTTTGATGTGATAATAAATTTAAAGTTTACTAAAATTATGTTGGTAATTTTAAGATAAACGCTTATCGCGTAACGGTTTAAAATGCGAAACGAACGTCGATGACTGCCCGATTAATTTTAAAATCCTAAAAATAGACCGTTATGATTAAAATAGTATTTTTAATCATGTTTGTGAGGAAAAATAAATTAAAACGCTTATATATGTCCGTGAGGAAATAACTCGGTAGTCAATAAAATACCAGTTTAAAGCTTATATATGCTATATATATGTATGTATGCGTGTATATATGTGTGTATGAGAGAGTTGACGGCTAGGAGGGATGTCCACCTTTTCTTGATTGTGATTATTTTGCCAAGTGTTGGCATTGGAATCATAAAAACATGATTAGCCTTCTTCAACACTCCAATACATATCAAATACAAGATTTAAAAATCTTTTCACTACTCCACACACTCTCTCTCTCTCTCTCTCTCGACCGTATACACACCCACATACATACATCTTCAAAATTTAAACACTTTCTTGAAGATTCAAGCTCATTCCAAGTTGGTTTCAAGCATTTTTGAAGATCCTAAGGTGATTCCAATGTGTTTCAAGCTAGAACCAAGCTCCATATCATCACTTTTGTCAAAACCCACTAAAAACCTTTAAGGTATATAACTCACTTTAAAAATCTTGTTCTTGGTTTATGGTGATATTGATGATTATGGAAGGTTTCTCTTGTTCTTGGATTTAAACATAAACTTGAAAGTAATAACAAATCGGTTTTCAAAGAAAATAAAAATGGAGGTGTATGTATATATGTATGGCCGAAATATGTATGTATGTATGATAGAGATTTGAGTTTTGACTAGTTGATTGATTTTGTTTGATTAGATTCTTGAAAGGTTCATGCATGTATGATTAAAAGTGATTTATATGAAAAGGACTTGTGATTAAAATGGATTGAAGAAAAGTTCATGTTTGGATGTATGTGTATATATGTGTGTCATATCGTGTGTGTATATATAGGTATATATGCATGCATATGGGTTTTTGTCATATGTTCATAAATAAGAAGTATATCTTGCATTTCTGTAAACATGATTGGATGATGATGTGATGAATATGTTTTGGAATTTATGAGCATGAAATAAATGTGTTCTTGGATACATTTAAGTTTATGTAGGATGATGATGATATGATATGGGTGCATTAGATGCTTGTACATAGGCATGCATGTTGATTTATGGTCATGAAATGATGAAAATGATAAGTTATGACAAAAATGGTTTATGATCATATTATAAACCTTAAAAATAATTCTATTTAGTGTGTTATAATGATATGAAACTTGGTCGTATGTTACTAGCTTTACATGTTGTACATGAGGCTTAGAAAGTTGTAAAAATGGATGAAATGATGTGATTTGTATGTCTTATGTAAGACCTGCACTATTAAGGGTATAACCATTATTTTAATCAGTAAATAACATGCATTATGTTAAAATATCAAATCGTTTCGATTTAGGATGCTTACGGTAAAGTTCGGTACAAAAACTATGCGTTAAACACCGTAATAATCGCCTTTTTAAGTGATTTTTGTAAAAGTGTTTTAGACCAGTAAGTAAAACTGATATTTTTGATATAAATATAAGTATATTAACTTATATTAAGTATCCTTGTTGTTTGGTTAGTCATACGTGACTTCCGACGCCCGAAAATGATACTGAAAACGCTAAATACGCATATTTCAATGTGCACGAACATAGATAGTTCAAGAGTAACTTTGTATGTATTATGATGTGATATGAGAAGTTGAGAATATGTGATATGATATGCTAAGTGATGACATGATAGTAGGAATTTAGACTATGCATGTATACTTAGGCAGATAAAACGGTAATATAGGGTAATATCGCGTTATATGTGTAACTTGTTGTCGAGCATGAAAATGATACATAGGTTAACTTAATAAGTTATTTCATGTATGAAGTGCTTTACAAATGATATAATATATAAGTTAACGAAATACGTGTGTTATGATATGAATTTACGTGTTCACGTTTATGTGTATATATTACGACGCGCAAATCGTAGATATATTGCTTATAAACGGGTGTGATAACGGATATAACATAATGAGGGTCACCACTAAATCATTCAAGTCGCAAAACCTTAATATATATATATATATAGACACATATATATATATGAACACATATATATAAATACGCCAACATTGTGACAGCCTGGGAATTTCCTATACCATTGCTAACAAACTGAATCTTTGTGCGTTGCATCTAAACCGCGTTTACTCAATTTTCGGGACGAAAATTCTTTCAACATGGGGATAATGTGACATCCCGGCTTTTCAGGTATCTTAAACGCGTACTTCACGGTTATTCATTCATACGCTAATTTAATTCGGAGAATTAAATTACACGCTCGCAATAACTACGCTAACTTTGTGAATTCATTGGGTGAATTACGTGCTATGTGTTATTAGACGTTTGTAGAATTATTATATCACGTTTTGATTTCGCGATTATTAGTTATAAAAAAATAAATAATAAGTAAATAGCCGAACCGAACCGAGCCGCGAAACGTGTCGACCTCACCTCCTTGCGGCCCAAGGAACTAACCTAAACTTGAGGCCCAAGCTACTTACCCAAAACGCCCCCCCCCCCCTTTGCGGTCGCGCGAGCCCCCCCACCCCCTTTCTCCTTCTTTTCCCTTGTTTTATGTAAATGTGGGCATGCATGAGTTATGTTTCAAAAAAAAAAAAAACACAAAACCCTAGTCCCTAAGAGAAGCCGACGGCAGCCCCTCCCCCCTCTCTCACGGTCGCAACTCTCCAACCCCGGATTGATTCCAATCTTGTCCCGGTTCGCTAATCATCATCGTTTCAAGGTTAGGGTTTAATTGTTTTGCAAAATCACATTAGGGTTTATGTAATCTTGATCATGATTATGTGTAATGGTAGAATCATTGGTATGAAAAGTGTTGTGATTTATGATTAGTTCGGATAATTGTGCGAGTTTTTGTGATTGTGATGTTATGATGAATACTAGAATCATAGGCTGCGTTTTAGCGATAAAGATCATGTTATATGATTAGGGTTTGCATGAATATTGATAGACATGATGATATTTGACAAATAAACCTGTTCTTGATCATTATTATTAAGCGTCTTGATCATTTAAGCATGTTCTAATGCGATAAAAGTCGAAAACAAGTTGCTGAATGTCATTTACAGCCAACTTCAGTTGGCTGTAACCTGATCATTATTTATCGAAAAGTGGATTTTCTGAAGTCTAAAACGTGTATTTTTGAAAAACGCTTCTAATGGCGCCGGATTCATATTTTTCTGAGGTCGTTTGCTATTTTTAAGTGGTCATTTGTGCAGCAGCTGAAGCTGCGTAAATTCTGCAAAATTTTCTAGTTGTTTATCGAGTCGGATCTTATAGTCTGTAGAGGGTTGGGTCACGAAATTTGTACAGTAACTGGAGACGGGAATTTCCGGAAAACTCCCACTGGAATTTTGTTAATTGGATGAACGATGATTTTTAAATAATTTTTCTCGTGGACTGCAGTTAGAAAACGACGAATCTGACTGCAGCCTAGTATACAAATGTTTATAAATAATTGGTAAAGTTTTAGGACTTGAAAAGTTTACATAAAATTCTACAGTTTAGTTGACATCTCATGTAAAGAAATTGGAATTTTTAGAACGTTGGAACTATTTTATAAAAATCCTCGAAAACAGCCTAGTTATGAGCGAACAAGCTGAAACATGATAACTTGCGTATGTGTGTACCAAAGTGTTGTATGAGTTGATTTGTGTTTATGACAAGTTGGTTTGATCACTATTTTGGTATGATGATACTTTGCATGCATGATTGTGTTTTCGAATTTGTTATTATGTGTGCCGCATTGTGTGTTAGTTATGCGTAGGGTTTGTATCAGTGTGTTCACACACTAACTTTAAATCGATTGACATGTTAGGACGCAATTAGCGGTCCCATCATTTGCTACTTCTGTGTTACACTAACCGAGCAATTAAAGGTGAGTTCACGGCCCCTATTTTATCCGGTTTTAAACAACAGGGGGAGAAACATGTACACTCTCTACAACTCTATCTTTTTACGTTATGCGAAATTAACGCCGTTAACTATTCGGTAACTAAGTTAATGTTAATATATGTTATGGTCACTAAGTAGCTTTATCACGGAAGTCTTCAACCAACTCTCGGATCGTTAGTATTGGGTTAGATAGCGGGGAAATTATGGTAGTACTACTGGGCCCGACAAGCCCCACCCGAGCTAGTCGCGCTAGCCGACCGGGAATGGTCAACGGGTGATTAATTTGGCCTAACTTTCGCCATGGTCAGTGATAGGCCTGGCAACACTGAGGCACAACAGTCAGCTTCGATCGCAAACTCTTATGTGACGTAACTTTAGGCTCGCTACCTACATGTTAACATTGAACTAAATTACGAACCAACATCATTATTATTCCGGGTTAGGAATAATGGAACCAACATTATTATTCCGGGTTAGGAATAATGGAACTAAATCGTTATCCCGGGTTAGGGATAACGGGGGAAACAAACTTTTAACCGAACTTGTGAACTTATAAAAACCTGTGAACTCACTCTTCTTTAATGTTGACACTTGTTTCTTTACATGTTTCTCAGGACGCTAGGAGCGCTAGGTGCACTCACTTGTATTGATCAAGACATTTTTTTATCGAGTCTCATTTACGAATATTGTTTTGGGATTTTTGGTTTTGGCGTTTATGTTGGCGCCCGTTACTTAACTTTACTTTAATACTTCCGCACAACTTAGAAACTAATGCTTCCGCTAAACTTTGGAACTCAACTAAGACAATTTGAAAATAATTATGAATGGTTAAACAAATGTTTTTGGAAAACGTTTAAATAAATCATATAGAGTCGTTCGATATTACTAGTGTCTCAGATTCTGGTTTGTTCACACGCCTCGCGGTAAAACTCCGCAAGTGGAAATTGAGGGTGTGACAAACATAATCAAAACAAAGACTTTTCGAGAAAATTTCAAAGTTATATGAAAATTCTAAGCATTGGAGAAACTTAGGGATTTTGTGAAATATTGATTGTTAAATCATTCCTACGTATATTAGGAGGTGTAGAATCAATTTGTGGGAATTGCGCTAATTTAATTACGCACCCAAAGGTGATTGTCAATAAACCCCCCATTTTTACTGTTTTATAACTGTTTTTTGGGAAGAATACACCTTAAAAGGATAAGTATACTATTTTGTATAAAACATACCTTTGATTAAACTAAGAATATATTTCGTGGAAAATATATGATTTTGATATAAATATGTTTTGAGAAGAAACGATTTTTGATATAAATATATGTTTCAGGGAGAAGCGGGATTTGATTAATGATATATGCGTTTCGGTGATGAAACGAGGATTATTACGGTGTTTTGGGGGATAAAACAATCGTGTAGATTTAAAAATGCTTAAATCTAAAGTTGGGACGGATTTTCTCGGTCTCAAGAGAGTAAGTAACGGAATTGGATTACGTTTCGGTGGGGATGCGGGAAATTCATACAACACATAGTATTAAATTTATCATTTTAGTAAGATATATGTATTATACGTGAGACAGGCATTATATAAGAGAACCATTGCAGGCTCTTGCGCAAGTATTGCCGTTTAATCATTAATATAATATGCGTGGAATTGTTGATAGATCTATCGGGTTAACCACCCCTCGTGACCAGTAGCTCCAGGTCAAGTCAAGCGACGAATTTATATGCTGTATTGTCTAGCTTTGATTATACCTTCATTGTTAATATATAGCTCGTAACGTCTTGCAAACTTACGAATCAGAACATTGGATGCTACAAATTTAATACAAATAAACCTTGGGAAGACGTCGGGATTACGTAACGCTTTCATAAAGGAAAAATGCTTGCGATGACTGACCCTCGGCATTTTATTAAGGAATATTAAAATTGACTTTCTTATGATTATATGGATGTTTTATTAATAAACACATGATATGAAAGTTTTTCCTTGGATCAAATTAATTATAATTTGAAATATACGTGAACTCACCCTCATTTGTGTTGACACTTGATTTTAACGTGTTCTTTAGGTACATGAGTTCGGCTTCTGGAATCTTTGGTGTATCTTGTGGTTGTGATGCATGATTTAATTAATAATGTTTGGACAACTTTTAAAACTTTTATGGGACCATGTTTGTATTAAGATCCATAAGGAGCAAAACAACTTAATTATGTTATGGTTTTGTTTAAACGTTAAATTATGTTTTAATCAAGTTAAATGTCCAAAAATCAATGATGCATCGTCCATTAAGATATTTATGGGCACCAACTTCTGTCACCATTACGTTTGTATTTCCGCTACGACGTTTTTGGGGTGTTACAGGAACTTCCTATGAAATCCGGACCGAAAGAGAATCCCGGAGGTTACAGACGGAATCCGGAATCACTTATCTATTGCTCAAAACCTGGAAATCAGTTTGCCATAGAAAACCCGGAAACTTTTGATGAACATTTGAAAAATCCGAAGATGATAAAGCACATCAATAACCCGGAACCTTCTAAATCCCTTTAACTTACTAAAACTTTCACCCTTTACCCCTTAAATTTTGAATTTACACAACCCTCCATCATTCTTACCAAACATCCTTTTGACGAGACAAATTTCACACTTAGATAAAACTGCACGACCGATTTTCAATAAAAAGACTTATTTTAAAGTTACCTGACCTGATGGTTTTTAACACCTTATTAAAAGAATATTCACAACCCCACCAAGTATGTTTAGATGATAAACTTGCACATAGAAACACATGACAAAATCTTTTTGATATTTTCCATTTTTAACAACTAAAGAAAACAAAAAACTACGAGAATATTTACACTAACTATAATTTTGTGAAGTTGGAGCAAGGAGATAGTATCAGCTTTTCTGTCAATATCAAACACAAAATTATAAAATTCTGTTGAAGCACTTAGAATGATATTAACAGTTCAAGCGTTCAACGGTATTGTGATCCACTTAAGCTTTAGCACGCTTTCGAACACTGCTTTCGAAATATGCGATTAAGTGTATTAATTACTTATTGTAACTATGTACCCACCTCAGAATATACTCCCATATCAAAACTACCAAACATTGCATCTTACAGGTGAGTATATCTGAAAAATCTCTGTATCCAGCTAAATGCAATACCTTGAGAGCTCAGGTTAGTGCCACCGCACCGATAGAGAGATAAAGGCTCGACTTAAATGTGGTGTACCAACGTTTGGTATCTTTTTCTGTAGAATTTATAGTAGTTTATACTAGTACCCGGTGGTAGCATAGAGTTGCAATTTGTACATCCGGTGATGACAATTTCAGAACAGATCATCCGGTGATGATTGTTGTGGCAGATAAGAAATCCACCAAGGGGGTTTGCGCACAAAGAGCGCTTAGCAAAGCATTATACGAGGTCTAGGCCATTGCTCACGCAAAATCAAAAGACCAAGTATAATACCCCAGAGATTTAACAAATATAAAGACCTAGTATCTCAAAAGTTTAGCAATTTATCAAACGAAATTACGGTATCAAGACCATATATCCGAGAGATGTGTCACACAAATTACGCAGTACATTATGTTTATATACCAAAGGCAGGTTCTTATTTACGCGTAAAACCTACCGAAACAACGTATAATGAATCTGTTACAGTTAACGTTTAGTATTATATATTACCACAATCCTGCATCAGATACGACAAACCGATGTACTATCATTTCCCCTATTTCTCAACACAACTTCATTTTTACAATTTTTCAGATGTTTTTGAATTTTCTTCAATGATAAACCTAGATCCAAGTAAAATATTTTTGGATTTTTTAATTTTTGAAAGATAATAAGGAACTGTACATAAATCATAAAATAAAATTTCTATGCGAGTTACTAAAAGCATATTACTCGGGGTTGATCATGCCGATCATTCGAACCAGATCCTCAAACCTAGCCGGATTGAATGTCTTAGTAAAAAGGTCGGCAAGGTTATCCAAAGTGTCTACCCTAACCACTTCGATTAAACCCTTTTCAGCACAGTCACGAATGAAGTAATGCCTAAGATCTATCTGTTTCGTGCGTGAATGGTTAACCAGATTATTAGTTATGGAAATGGCAGAGTTATTGTCGACAAGAATTGGAGTTCGAGTAAAATTCAAACTGTAGTCTCTCATTTGTTGCTGAATCCACAAAACGTGAGCATAGCAGCTTGAAGCTGCAATGTACTCGACCTCACATGTGGATAAAGACACAACAACTTGCTATTTGGCATTGCCAAGATACTAGACGGTTTCCAAGCAGTTGTGCGCCGCCAGAGGTTTACTTTCTATTAACTGGGCACGCTCCGAAATCTGCATTAGCGTATGCAACCAATGCCAGACCTCCTGGATACCATAATCCAAGCTTAGGTTTCCCTTTCAAGTGTCTGAAGATGCGTTTGACAGCAGCCATATGAGATTCCCTCGGAGTCGATTGGTACCTGGCACATAAACAAACTGAAAACATAATATTCGGACATGATGTTGTGAGATACATGAGTGAACCTATCATTGCCCGATACAGATTTGGATCCACTTCAGGATCTTTCTCATTATCAGTCGTCAGTTTGTGATTTGTCGGCAAAGGTGTGTCGAAAGGCGAGCTGTCTTCCAAACCAAATCTCTTGAGGATCTCGTAGACATACTTTGTTTGATGCATGTACGTCCCTTCTTTCTCCTGACTGTCTTGAAGACCGAGAAAGAATGACAACTCTCCCATCGCCCTCATTTCGAATTTAAACGACATCACTTTCTCAAACTCGCGACACAATTCTTCATTTGAAGAACCGAAAATTATGTCATCAACGTAAATTTGTACAATCGAAAAATCTCCCCCTATATTCAAAATGAACAATGTGGAGTCGATCGCACCACGCGTGAACCCATGCTCCAAAAGATGTTTTGATAACGTCTCGTACCAGGCATGAGGAGCCTGATGAAGACCATACAAAGTCTTATCTAACAAGTAGAATTTATTGTCAGACTCTGGAGCTGCGAACCCTAGTGGTTGAGATACATACACAATTTCAGACAATTATCTGTAAAGGAACGTGCTTTTAACATCTAACTGATAGACTTTAAAGCACAAATGAGCAACAAAGGCTAAAAACAAACGAATAGCTTCCAGTCTTGCCACAGATGCGTAGCCTTCTGTGTAATCAACCCCTTCCTCTTGATTGAATCCTTGAACAACCAACTGTGCTTTATTTCTGACGACAACACCTTTATCGTCCTTCTTGCACTTAAAGACCCACTTCGTGTTGATTGCATGTTGACCCTTCGGAAGATTGACCAAATTCCACATTCTTAACTTGTCTAACTGAGCTAAATCTTCTTGCATCGCCTCACACCACGAATTATCCTTCAAAGCCATTTGATAATTCTTCAGCTCAATCTGAGAGATAAAACATTCATGGAGGCTAAGATTGTATATCGGCTCCTGTTTGATTTTCAATAAACAGACACTGCATCTCTGAAATACTTCTTCGCATTTGCACTCTAGCATTTGGATTCCTAAAAATATTATCAACAGGATGATAGATATTTGTTCTTGGAATTGGGATTGCTGGAGCCTGAAGATTGTTTCCCAAATTGATCGAATCTCCTCCTCAGCACTAGCACTACTGCTAGTTCTAGAATTACTAGGACCAACTTCATTGGGGAAATGAATAGCGACAATATTGTTTACCAATGAAGACTCAGGGACCTGTCCTCCTGATGTGGCATTCGGGGTCACGTTTGTAGGAATACTTGCTCTCCAACTAGCATCCACTTCATCCTTATCAACAAGGTGCATGTAGACAACCTCCGAATCTTCTTCTTAAACATCAGGAAGATCAAATTAATCAAATAATTTCTCATAATCATACCCATTTTTAGGACCAAATTCGGCCAGTGGAGGGTCGTAACTCAAAGGAGTTATATCAAACATGACCTCCAGAGTTTGCTTTTTATTGTTATAAACACGTTTGTTTGGAGCTCCGTTAACGTAACCAAGAAAGAAACCTATCTCTCCAAGCTCGCCCATCTTAGGAGTATTCTTCGTGTGTTAATAACACACTTGGTCTCAAAGGGTTGAAACCCATCTAAATTAGGTTTCTTGTTTTCAAGCAATTCATAACATGTTTTATCTTCTCTTATGATTGTAAGCACATGGTTAAGCACATAGCATGCAGTGTTTACTGCCTCAGCCCAGAAGAAAATTGGTAATTTTGATTCAGAAAGCATATTACGGGCCGCCTCGATGAGGGTACGGTTCTTCCGTTCTGCAACTCCATTCAGTTGGGGAAAATACAGAGTGCTGAACTGATGAACTATTTACATTTCTCGACATAACTCATCCATATGTTGATTTTTGAATTTAGTCCCATTGTCACTTCGGATTTTCTTAATATGAAGTGAATAATTTTTCTCAAGTTGCTTAAATAGACCTCTTAAAATACCATGAGTTTGATCCTTTGTTTTTAAGAAAAATACCCACGAATATTGTGAGAAATCGTCAGTGACAACAAGACAGTAAGACATTCCACCAATGCTAGCAACATGAATTGGGCCAAAAAGATCCATGTGAAGCAATTCAACTGGTTTTTGGATTGAGATAAAAATTTTCAGTTTGTGAGGCTTTCGCTTAATTTTTCCTTTTTCACACGATTCCCATTTATTATGCATATTGAAACTACATAAAGGAACTCCCAACACTAACCGTTTTTCACTAAGTGGTTCATTTTTCGTAGATGCACATGGTCCATTCATCTATGCCAAATAAGATTGATCTTCAGTCGCTTTCGAAAGTAAACAGGTCACTGGAGTAGATGAGTTGACCAACAGGCGCATATCCATAACATATGTGTTGTTCACCCTTGGAGCCCTCATTACGATCCAATCCTTTGGAATAGCAAATCCAGGACCCAATACGAAGCAAGCTTTATCAGTGAACAACATCGTGTACTTGTTATCGCATATTTGAGATACCGACAACAAGTTATGCTTCAGTTCTACAACATAGCTCACTATGTGCAGCGTTATCTTTCCATTTGTCACCGATCCTTCACCATTGATATAACCACCTTTTTCACCAGCAAAATTAACATATCCACCACGAATTTGTTATAGATTATTCAACAGCTCTTTATTCCCTGTCATGTGTCTAGAACAACCACTATCGATATACCAAGTATAGATAGCATTCTTCAGCTGCTCCTACACTCACCATCAAGGAAATAAGTTAGAATGTGGGACCCAAGCCATGATGGTCTTGGACGTCCCATTTCATCTACGCCGGAAAACTCTTTAAGATAACCGTCACCACCACTTCGTCCTACATTTCCATTTTGGAAGTTGTTGGAGTGGTTCCCAGAAAATCGTGGAGTGTACGGGTTTGACGATAGGTTGGTATAACCAGAGTTTTCAAAGTTTCGGCTTCCATGGTTTTGATATCTGAAATTTTGACTTCTCGGATGCTCAAAATTTCTACCAAAACTAGGTACTTCATTGTTTCTTGAGAATAATCTTGATTGGTTAACCAAATGCTGTCTTTGATTATGAAATCAGGGAGGTGACGCACTTCGGTCATTGATAAACCGGTTCTGAGCATGAGGTCTAACGTAGTCGCTATTAGATCCTCCAGAACGGTGATCATTCTCATGTGATTGGAAAGTAACACGATTTTGGCGTCTGTGAGGTTTCTCACGAGCATCATGTATTTGCGATGAACTTTCTGATCCACGACCCGGGAAAATATCTAATGGTTCCTCACGTTGATCCTAACGTTGTTGTGGTTTAGCATTTGATTTGAGAACTGGTTTTGGTTCTTGTTTAATCACTTTAGCTTTTTTAACCTTTTGATTTTTATTGCCTTTTCTTATCAACCTTTGTTATATGATTTTGGGGTTTTTCGACAAAATATTTTCTTTGATCAGGATCAACAAGGAATTTGCCATTATCATTAGGGCAATATTAGGCCAAGTGTCCTTTCACACGACACTTATAGCATTTGCAAACTTTTGTAACAGTTTTTGGACGTTCCTCCTGACTGTTCAACGATGTTGAAATCTTTGTGGGATTTTTCAAATTTGGGTGACAAAGATAGAGTTTGATTCTTTTTCAATTTTCTCTACCTCTTGATTAAAATCTTCCCCTTTAACAAACTTGGTTTTGGGAACATTTTTCATATTCTTTTGAGTTTTCCCACGAGATTTTGGTTTTGAGTTAGCATTTTAAACTTGATTAAAAATTTCCAAAATTTTATTACTAATAAAGTTTTCAAAATTCAGTTCACTTTTCTTTGTGGCTTCACTCATCCTTGATTGTTCTGAGTCTGAGACTACTTCACGCTCGGATTCAGATTCACTCTATGGTTCAACAGGCAGAGGAGTTGTTGGCACAAAGTTTGCCAATTCAGGATCAATGCTTGCCATCGATGTATAGTTGTGATTGATTAGAGGAGGCATGTTACTATACCCGATGCCAAACATTTCTTCTTCAGAATCTTTGAGACATTGGTTGTTGAGGCATAGATTCATCAATTCAGATGAACTTCCAAACTTTTCGATTTTCCTTTCTAAATCCAAAATTAGATTGTTTTTCTCCAAAATAACTTGTTCTTTTCCAAAACACAATTTTGATTTAATTCAAGGTCAGATTTTAATTCTTGATTTTTAAGAGTTGCATGTGCCATGAGTCTCTCAAATCATTTTTCAAAGACTTAATCTTGGTTTGGTGTTCTTTATCCGAACTAGACAAGACTGCAATGAGTTCTCTGGATTTTTCTAGATCTAAAATCAAGTTTGTATTATGAAGAGCATATCTATCAACCTTAGCTACAAACTCTACACATCTAGCACAACGTTTATCTACGGGATTAGAGGTTACCTCAATTCTAGCCATGAATGCACATTCTTCCTTTTCTACAGAGTTTTCAGCCAGCTTTTGCGCCTCTGCAAGCAAATTGCTGCATTTCGGTTGTTGAGATTTTGAACTCAAAGCATTCACTCTTTTCCTTTGTCTCTGAACCGTTTGATCTTTCAGTTTCTTTATCGTTCATGTTTTCTTCACTTTCAACAACTTTTCTCACTTCCAACTCTTCACCCATTACCTTAGCTACAACAACAAGTTCCTCCATACTAGCTTCTTCGATAATTTCCTCACACGCTTCCTCTTCGATAATTTCGGCCATAAAGGCTTGTGAAACAATAGCTCCTGATAGACTTTCCAAAGCACAACTCCAGTCATACTATTTGGGTACTTGTAGAGGCTGAGCAACCAAAGCATTGTTTACTGAAGGAGCAAGATTATCTGAAGCATTTGACGAGTTGTTTGAGTTCTTGAATTGTTTCCACTTTGATAATTGTTTGGTCTTTCCATCTTAGGCTTTCGATAATCGCTGTTACAGTTGTAATACTTCACTTTTGTCATATCAATTCCCATTCGAGTCTTTTTTTGACCTCCAATAAACTTTTTACCCGTCTTCATGAGGAATTTATTTGCTCTACGAACCAATAGAGCCATGTTCAGTTGAAAATCTAGCTCTTCCATTTCGTCCTGATCGATTTGATCAAAATCTTCATCGAGACTCGACTGCTCAACAAGCTCACCAAGACAAAAGTTTTCATATGCGGTCATGAAAGAAGCCAAAAGACTCATATTTTCTTCTATGAGTTTCAATCAGTTTGGATCTAGCTTTGGAATGTTCAAGCTTGGTGCTTGAGATTTCTGACTTCACCAGATGAGTACATTCCTTGATTTGTATTTGCATTACCACCCGAACCACTTGCACTTTCGCTCACAAAAGCATGATGAACTTCAGGACTTTCATTTTCTGAATATAGTGCGACATCGGCTCCACTATTACTTCCCTTATCTCATGGTCTTGGAGCTTTATATAACTGTGGGTCTTGGATCTTTTCAAAATCGGACGCTTGATCCTCCATATTCCAAGCATATCCCTTCAGCTTTTGGACTGCTCCTCCAGAGAAAGCTCCTTGTAGAGAACACCTTCTCTAATTAGTGCAGTATACATGTTCCATTCTCTAGGAAGACAATTTAGGAACTTTTCAACTTTCTCAAATCCAGTGTAAAGACCTTCTTCACTTCGATCAAGCTCTCACATACCTTTCAAAACGTTCTTCCATTCAGGAAAATCCAGTTCGTTTATCAAAAGATGAGGTTTGTCGATACTTGTCACACCCCAACCGATGGCGGAAACATCGAGGCAGGACGAAATAGATTGCTCATTGCTCATAAAACTAAATGTGACAATATTTAATTTAATCCAAATTTCATTTCATAGCAAAAGTCAATACAATACAAGAGAAAATTCAAATAACAACATTAACTTGGCAAAATTTGATACAACAACATTAAACCTAACGTCTAGATGTGTATCTAACGTCCTTGCTACTTGATTTCATAGCATCATCTCCATCAACCTGTAACATGTTTTAATATAACAATTCAATGCAAAAGAAAAGGCGAGTACACAAGTTTAAGCATAGCACACGTATATGAATAAAGTTTAAACAAAATCCGCTTGGCAACTTATGATTTTACAAGAGCATATACAAGGCATGCAATACTACTAGTCAAACCCTTAACGCAAACACGATATTTTAACATGGCCACTAGATTTCATGAGGAGGGGGATGCGTTACTTCCTATAGCGTTATACATGTCAAACGAAGCCTAAAATAGTTAATGACTAAGGTATTACATAAAGATTATCCAAGATATAAGCATCAAGTAAACGATTCAAGTATTCATGATTATAGGATTGTTTGCATTTCATAAAGTTTAAGTGTTGTGATTTTTGTATATGGAAACATGTTACAGCCAAAAGTGTTATAAACGAAAAGTGGGTCGAGTGTACTCATGGTTTTGCTAAGTCTTCTAACTTGACAAGTCTGTGATGGTAGTTGTTTAATGGGATGAAAGCCGAGTTATCCTACAAGAGGAAAACGAAGGCGTATGAGTATTTTGGGGATGATGATGGGACATTCAGATTTAAGATTCAAAATGTGACAAAGTATATGATACGAAAATAGTCACTAAGGTATTAGCACTTGTCTTTGACACTATAATAATCCATAAGGATTTAATATGGTTTCATAGGTTCAAGACCTATTAGAGTCGTGACAAGGAACTATACACATTAGTGATAAACTTATTAGCTTGATAGGTGACTACTTAGTCACTATCAAGGGTTCGGTTTTTAAGGATTTATATTATGGTCCATAGATACATATATAGTTATAATGTCATGTAGAAGGTGGGAGGATGAACCATCCACATTGGTACCCCTTGGTGTCATGTAAGTCAAGTAGGAGGTAGGATTAACCATCCACTTTGGAACCTCGTATGATGTTCACCACTACACAAGTTACCATAGGTAGCAAGGAGGGTCTTAGAATAATAGTATGACAAGAATGTAAAGTGTGTCACCATGATACCAAGTAGCCAAGTGTAATACAACCCGGTGAACTCACATTGACACACGTCAAAGGCTAGACGGGGTTGTGATACTTTAAATCTAGCAAACTAACTTGGAATAATGATGAAAATCATCAAGTGATGTGTGGTCCCAAAGTTAGGATAGCCTAAGCTAACCAAGGTGAGACACATAAACAAGTTCTTGAACTTGCACCACTTGTGAGCTTAAAGCTCTTCAAAAACAGAAAGTCTAGAGTGTTTAACCACTCCTATTTCATATGAAACAACCTTGTTTAAGCTCACTAATTATAGGTTTGATTTAGGAGCATAGGAACAAAGGTGTTGTGTGAAGAAAACATGAGTTTCAAAGAAGTTCATAGAAGTTTAACCAAAAACAGAAAGTTCATAGCACTTTGGAGCCTTTTATGGTGAAGTTCAAGCCTTGGTTTTCCATGGAAACCTTTGGAAACATACCTAAGGTTGTTCCAAGTGCTAAGAAAGAAGAATGAGTGAAAAGATGAAGTAGAAGTGAGGTTATGTTCACTTTGTAACTTGAAGTAATTCTAACTTTGCTACTGATTTCTCACTGAATTGAGAGTGTTTAGGGAGTGTTTAGAGGAGTTTGCAAAGTGGAGAAGTGTGGGAATGAGTTGGGTTTTATAGGAGGTGATTAGGGTTAAGTTTGGTGAGCATTTAATGGAGAAAACACACTAAACAAACACAAAACTGACCAATCCGTGAGCTGGAAACAATTTTCTGCGGATTGAGGGCCTTGGCGACGCGCGTAGGCTGGAAGGGGTTAGGCGTCGCATGCGGCGACACCTTGTTTCCATTTAAAGTTTGAATTCTTTTATTTTGACCCCTAAACTTCATATTTTTCATCATTTCATGCATAAACTTCAGTATTTCACATGTTTTCAAGTATAATAAACGTGTATAATATAAATCAAGTATCGAGAATGTAAGTATGTATGTTTGTATGTATTTTGAGTATTAAGTAGTATGAGCATGAATGTATGAATATGTATAAGTATAATACGATTATGAATAAGTACAACATGAATAGGAATAAAAATACGAGCTTTCATTATGATCCAAGTCTCTGATTATACGATTACAACGAAAGATGCGAATATGAGATTACAAGGTTTCCAAAAAAAAGAAGTACAAAGCTAGATTTCTAAATAAGGAAAGTATGAAAAGCAGGGCGTTACAGTCTCCCCTCCTTTAGGGAATTTCGTCCTGAAATTTAGTAAGATGCCACGAAGAGATGCGGATACTTAGTCTTCATATCACTCTCGAGTTCCCAAGTATACTCGGCGCCATGTTTTCCTTCCCATCGAACTTTGACGATAGGGATTCGAATGCGCCTTAGTTGCTTGACTCCTCGGACCATGATTTCGACCGGTTTCTCCACAAAGTGCAAAGTATCATTGATTTGAAGATCTTCGAGCGGAACTTGAAGTCCTTCTTCAGCTAGACACTTCTTTAAATTTGAAACGTGAAACACAGGATGAACATTGTTGAGAGTTTGAGGTAGGTCCAGTCGATACGCTACCTTGCCAATCCTCTCGAGAATCTTGAAAGGACCTACGTAGCGAGGAGCGAGTTTTCCTTTCTTACCAAAACGGACAACACCTTCCAAGGTGATACCTTGAGAAGTACATGATCACCTACATTAAACTCCAAAGGCTTGCGTCTTTTGTAAGCGTAGCTCTTTTGTCGGCTTCGTGCTTTGAGGAGATTATCACGTATTTGTAAGATCTTGTCCATTGTCTCATGTATTAGCTCAGGGCCGGTGATTTGTACATCTCCAATCTCGTGCCAACAAATAGGCGAACGACACTTGCGACCATACAATGCCTCAAATGGAGCCATTTAATACTTGCGTGATAACTATTGTTGTAGGAGAATTCTACCAAGGGTAAGTGCGAATCCCAATTGCCGCCTGTTGGGATTGAACCTGTACAAAGGAACAGGTGATATAAAGCCAAAATACTCTATCCGCGGATTGGTCCTTTCTATCATAGTTTAGATCCTCTGATCTCTAAACTCTGTCTTCCTAAAGTCTGATACGTATACATCATCTGCTACACCAAAGGTCTGACAGAAGAAAAGGAGCAGAGCTTAGCAATTAGAGTTTAGCTTATTTGTTTTTAATTTCAATGTAACAGTGCTTTTGCACTAACAGCTGTTAGGGATCAGTGTCTCTAGTTAGTTATTTTCTTGTTAGATGTCACTATCAACCCTGACGTCTTCAAAGATGCTCAGAGGTTAGATAGTTAGTATAAATAGTAGTGTCGATGTAACAGTACAATTCATCTTCTTAAAAAGATCTTTAACCAATCATCTTCTTCCATTTTCTGTACTATCAAGCTTTATTATAATAGGCTGAGGGGGAGTTTGTGAATCACATGCAAAGTTTACATACTTGAAAGCATGATGATGATGAAAACAAACGACCTTTACTTGTAGTAAAAGTTTTCCATTCTATTCCGCTGTATTTACTTTAAACTTCAATCATATTTCCATTTTTGAAACAAAAACTACAAGTAAATCAAACTCAGATCCTAACAATTGGTATAAGAGCTTGGTCAATCAAAATGATTAATATCAATTTGATTTGAAAGATCAGCTCTCCCTCCTAATTAGTTTGATAGTTTTTCTTGAATACATAGTTTTATTATGTTTAAAGTTTTTAAAACACAAATCTGTTGTAAACAAGAAGAAATGGCTCAAAACACACAGGATTCCAACATTGGATCCATGTTTAAACCACCAATGTTGAATGAAATGAATATTTTATATGGCAACGTCGGATGGGTTACATCCTGGCTCAGCAAAACACCGGCTGTTGGCCATCTGTTGTATATGGACCACATATTCCAATGGTTCCCAGCACAGAGGATCCCAATACTCAAGTGCCAAAAAGTCCTGAAAATTACTCTGACCAAGACTTTCAGAAAATAGAGTTGGATGCAAAAGCGTTTAGCATTGTTGCTTTCGCGCTACCCAACGAAATCTATGCTGGATTGCTCCACTGCAACAGTGCAAAATAGTTATGGGATGCACTAAAAGAACAGTTCGATGGGACCAAGGAGGTGAAAGAGAATAATAGAGAAGTTTTAAATCAACAGTATGAAACGTTTTGTCATGTAAAAGGTGAGTCGTTAACATAACATTTCGAACGTTTTAGCTGTCTCATTAGTGAATTGAAACTGGTTAACGTGGAATTTCCTAATTCGACTGTCAATAGTCATTTCTTAAGATTTTACTAGAAAAATGGGAGACTGTAGCTTACGTTACTCGAACATCTGTTGGTTTTAAAGAAATGACCCTCACTCAACTTCATGGTCGACTTCTCACTTATGAGATAGAGTTGAATCAGAAAAAGAAGTTACAAGAGTCTGGGAAAACAACTGACGACTATACTTTGGGTAACACTGCTCTTTATAGTCATGAAGAGCATTCTGGTAGTGGGAAGGATCAAGGTTATGATCATTTATTGATATAACATCTGGAAACAATTTTACCTCTGATCCTTTCACACCCAATTTTGCTTTTGCTGCAAATGGGGAAACCAAAACTCTGATAATATGTCTTTTTAAATGAATGACTTACAACATTTTGAACCCACTGATTTGGAAGAAATTGACATTTTACATCAGCTGGCACTGTTGAATGTTAGAGCAAGTAAATTCTACAAAAGGACTGGTAGGAAATTTCCAGGAGTGCATGGGGGGTTGAAAGTGGGGTTGTATAAATCCAAAATCAAATGTTATAAGTGTAATAGGTTAGGACACTTTGCCAGGAATGCAGATCTCAAACTGCAGGTCCAATTGTGACTCACCCAGGCCCTAGACCTCAAAGCACTACTCATTATTCCCATTATACCCCTGCACCACAAATGCTACATACTGCACATTTTGCACATCCTGCTACTAATGTCCCTGTCCATTATATCCAAACTCCCGCCCCACAGATTCAGTATGTTCAAGCACCACCTCAAGCGCATGTGCAACAAGCACCATGAAGCACTCAAACTACTCAAACCACTGCTCAGACAGAGGTTAATCAGCAAAGTTTCTTTACACAAGTCTTTGTTGATTGGAGTAGTTTGCCTGAGGATTTATCTGATGAAAACTTTTCTCTAATGGCTAAAAATGATTTTGAAAATGGAAATTTTTGTTTAATGGCCTTAGAAAAAATTATTGAAGGTGATGAGTCTATGGAACAAGGGTTAAAGTCTGATGAAGTTCAAAGTTGTGATGAAGCAGTGGTTACACCAGTGGTTGATCAAAACACTGTTGATGAAGAAAAGATCTCTCTATCTGACCCATCGGATACTGATGTGTGTGAAGATGATTGTGATTGTGCTCTCATGGCTGCTACTAAGGTATCACCTTAGATCTTAAAGGATCTCTGTTCAGAAAAATGTATAATAGCATTTGCTAACATTAAACAGATGAATGAAAACCTTAGAAACAAAATGTTAGAAAATGAACTTAGTTTTGAAAAACTTATCAAAGAGTTGAAATCAAAATTATTTTCAAAAGATTATGAGATAAGTAGCCTGAAGCATGAAGCTAGCATAACCAAGGACCAACTCCAAACTATGGTAGATAAATACCAAGTTTGCAAAAAGGAGTTAGAGGATACCCAGATCACATGTGAAAATGGGTAGAATCTTCAAAAGGTTTTAAAGTTATGCTAGACAAACAGATCAAGAGTAACATAAAATTTGGCATTGGTTTTGTAACTGAAGAAGAAGCCAAAGAAAATGTTACAAAAATTGATTTTGGAAAGGTTGAAGTAGTTCCAACAAATTTGGCTGGATATGAGATAAAAATCACTGATAAAAAGGGCAACAAAATTTCTCTTGAAAAACATGAAGGGTCATCAACTTTTAAAGAAATTGAGAAATACCAATTCAAACCTACATGGTCAGATGAATGTGATATTCTTGAAAATTTCAAGCCAATGGACTTCTCTACTCTTGAAGGTGTCAAGGCACCAAAGGCAAGAATCATTCCTATCAAAGATCTTTTAGCAGGTTTACAACATCTGCTGAGAAGAAATCAGATAAAAGAAAAAGGAAAAAATCAAACATCTGTTTTGTGAATTTTGCAACAAAAGAAACCATGTATCTGAAAACTGTTTCTTTTAAAAGCATATGACATAAACAGAACTCATGTAATCCCAAGTGATTCAAAATGTTTCATCTGTGGGAAAACAAATCATCTAACTCATGAGTGTGTGTATCTTCAAACCTATGACCAAAAGGTAAAAGAGATCAAAGCAAAAGCTCTTGAGAAAGAAAGTTCAAGTTCTGCTACAAATAAATCAAGCAGACCTTTAAATCTGTTGAAACATCTGTTACAAAAGCATTGAACAAAACCTATGTTCCCAGAGAGGTACAAGTGACAGATGCTCCATCTGCAAACAGGTATCCAAGAGGACATGGTCAACCAATTCACCAAAGGGTTCCTATGAGCTATGAAGGTTACAAAAAACCTTCAAAGCCCAAAGGTGAATAGATATCCCCATGATTACCAACATCTGACAGGAAATGGTTCACAACAGTGGATACAAAGGCAAACTCAAACCACTGACCATAATCCTGGATTTGAGAGTGGACCATCTGTGAACCAATCTAAAGCCATCCTGACTTTGGAATCTCATCTAAACTAATTGTTTACTTATGCAGGGAGCTTCTACTTGCCTTGATAGTTTATGGTATGTAGATAGTGGAGGCTCCAGGCACATGACAGGATGTAGAGCCATTCTCAAAGACTTCTTCCCTCATGGAGGGGGTGATATATCTTTTGGTAACAATTCAAAAGGGAAGGTGTTGGGTTCAGGGTGTGTCCATGCTGGGAATCTCAAATTTGAAAATGTTAACTTAATTGACAATCTAAAGTTTAATCTCTTGAGTGTCTCATAAATGAATGACAAAGGATATGGATCCTTATTTACAAAGAAAACTTGTCAAATTGTAGGACCAGAGGTTGTTAAAAAGATTGATCAGATTATTGCTGAGAGCAAAGCACAACTTGTTGCTCATAGGAGTGTCAATGTGTATGTGGTTGATATGTTGAAGGATATCCCTATGTCTAATGCATGCCTGTTCTCAGTTGCTCCAAGCAAAGAGACAGAGTTATGGCATAAAAGACTTGGGCACACAAATCTAAAGACAATCACCACTCTCTCTAAAAATTGTCTTGTCAGAGGTTTACCACATAAGCAATTTACTTGTGAAGAACATTGTGTTTCCTGTTTAAAAGGTAAAAAACATAAAAGTTCTTACAAGTCAATTGAAGAGTCCAAAACAACCTAGTGTTTGCAATTGCTGCACATGGACTTTTTTGGCCCTGTAAAAATCATGAGCTTAATGAATAAAAGATTTTGTGTGGTCATTGTAGATGATTTTTCAAGGTTTACATGGACATTCTTCTTATGCTCCAAAGATGAAACAGCTGGTATATTGCAAAATTTTGTCAAACAAGTTGAAAAGCAACAAGACCTCCCTATAAAAATCTTTAGGAGTGATAATGGGACTGTGACATCTGTGTAATTCAATCTTGTAACGATTTACGAACAATTTGATGATTAATGAAACTTTGTGTTGTTTACAATTTGTGTATTTACTTATGACTTTTGTGCATTTTCAGTATTTGTTCGATTTTGACCTTTCAAACCTTTTATGGAAGTGTAATCGCAAAACGAAATCTGATAAACGCAACGTATAGTCTAGAATAGTGACATAAGCTAAACATACACTAAATATCCTTTACATAACTTAGAAATAAGTTTCGAAGGGTTTGGTATGTCAATAACAAGCTTATTCGATCACAGGGACTATTTACGACAAACTATGAAAGTCTGCCGCTTCTCGTGGCGACGCACACTCCAGAAAAATTTTACAAGCTTAACATACCTTAAATAACCTTTACATAACTTAGAATTTAGTTTTGAAGGCTTCGGTATGGCAAAATCATGCTTTTGCAACTTCAGGGGCTATTTTGCAAATTCTGTGAAACTATGCCAATTCGCGAATCTCTTAATCTGGAACACGTACTCACATCCAAAAAATTTTGTAATCATTAAAATATTGTATTTTAATTATTGGAATGCAAAAATATCATTCGTTACGCTTTTACGATCATACACGCGTTCGTTACGATTTTCGTCGTAATTAACCAAAAAGAGCAACCGTACGACCAAACGGACCATCACCTGGAATATTTTTGAACATATTTCAAGTTCCCTATGTTATTTCATCCTTATGAAGCTTGAAAATGAGGTCAACGGGTGTTAGAAGTGCCAAAACACGACGAAACGAGTACAGGGGCCTGTTTTGCCAATTTGTGAAACTATTTGCCAGCTAAAGGGCCTACGGAGCATAAGCCCAAAGTCCTTACGGTCCGTAAGGACCCCTTAGCTCAGCAGAATGGTTAAAACTAGATGGCAGTCTCTTGTTTACTCCTTGGATACCAAGCAAATCAATTTTGCCACCAATTCACCTGCATTTGACACTTGTTAGGACCTCTATAAGATCATTCCAACACATGGGACATGTGGAATGATCTTGTTGCTTCAAAACTACTATAAATAGGTGCTTGATGCAATCTCATTCCCAGCTCAATTCTTTTCTTTCCCTTAAACACTCTAAGTGGAGGCTACCACATTGTTGGATGCCTCCTACCTGAGTTGTTCTTGTCTTCTTGGAGCTCTTGGGTGTTCTACAACACAACTAAGTGCTCTATCCTTGTCTTGTTTCATTTGTTTAGCTATTTCAAGCTAAAAGTCAAACAGTGTTTGACTTTCAGCTTTAACCATTAATTGGTCAAGTCAAAGTCCAATTGGACTTTGCAACTTGATCGTAATCACGATGGTTATGATCTATAGCGATCATGCCTACTGATTACCACATTTCTAGTTGTAGTAACGAGTCAACGTTTCGGTCAATAATGCGCAAAGTGCGCATTATACGACGGAACTATTTTCGGGTATCAAAACACTTTGTTTTGATACCAAATCAGTTTTATAAACTAGGTTAGACATGCTTAACATGTCTAACTCATCACTTTTAGTTTAGTGCTTGTTTAGGGTCGTAAGTCGAGCGGTCTTGACCACCGTTTTGACTTTCGAATCCGACCAAACTCATATTAGGGACCATAGTTGTATAGGGAATAACCCTCTGAGGTTATACCTTATGGTCATGTCGTTTGGTTAGTGTTATGCTAAGTCCCTAGTATGCCTTTATAAATGACCAAAATGCCTTTTTTTGCGCATGAATTGATTTTTAGCTTATGTAACCAATTGTTTGCCATATAGACTGATGTTACAACTATATTAAACTTGTTTTGGCATATAAGACTTATCATAGGGCATATCTAACCATCCGATCACGCGTTTTCGCAAATGAGCCGTTAAAGTAGCATAAACTATCTTAACGAGCCATTATGGGTCAAAAGCACTTAGGAATCATTTCAATTCAGAATGTTAACTTTGTTAAACCATTTCATATGAGTTCCAACACTCATTTGGTTTACAAGACCTCATTCTATCCGATCCTCCGATTAATGTCCTGATATTTGATGTAGAGGGTGAAAGCTGAGTATTAAAGTGGTTAAATGATGAATTTTATGTGTGATTTGTGTGTCTACTTGCCAAGGATACGTTAACTACGAGATCTAATTGTTTTGCAGGTAAAACACGTAATTTGATGAAGTTACGGAACTTAATGGTGAAGATGGAACGTTTGGATATGATATGTAAAGCTTGAAGTGCAATTCGGAAGCTATTCGGTTGGATACAAGATGCATGAGGGCAAGATGCGGGAATGAGTGAAGTCTAGGGCCATATGGGCCTTAATCGGAAAGTGGTTTGTGTTTTATTACGTAAGGAATTGAAGATTCAAAGTTCAGGGGCCAAAGCGTCATTAGTTTAAAGTTGAATCAAAAGAAGAGGAAAGAAATATGTGCGATCGTCGCCGACGGTGCCCTCACCGTCCCTGACGGTGAGGGGTTTTGGCCAAGAAAGAGTCAGAAACAAGCAACAGTCACTGACGGCTCCTTAACCGTCGGTGATGGTTAGGTGATTTATTGAAAACAGCAGCTTCTGACCATCGGTGACGGTGGAGGACCGTCACTGACGGCCTGGGATCCGGAAAAACGTGTACTTGGGCTCTAAACGAGTATATTAGGGTTTTGGGAAGCCTTTGAGGACATCTAAGCTTCCAAGGATGAATTTTTACCATCTCAAGCACCAAGAGCAAGACTTTTCACTCGATTGTTCATCATTCCACACGCCGATTCATCAACTACGATCATGATTTCATCCGTTCTTCAATCTTTTGTTGATTTCACTTGTGAGATGAGCGGCTAAACTCTTTTGGTTTCCTCCGGTTGGAGGGTTTTTGTAAGTTAGTTACTTTTATGTGTTCGTAATAATTGTTTTGACTTAGTGATCTAAGCATTCGATGCTTTTCACCGTTGATTTGATTAATTGATTGTAAACGATCGTTTTTATTCAAACCTTGATTCTTGATCATTCAATTCCTGAGAGTTCTAGTAATTGGGATATATTTGCTAGGGATTAGGGTTGGTAATTGCAATTGATAATTATTTGATAACCTCTCGTCATGTATTGATCAGAGTACTTAGTCGTTGATTATCACAATTGATTAATTAGGTCTAACACCTACGTCTATGTAGGTGGTTTCAATTGAACCCATAGTTGTATTTAACTGCAAAACCTGAAATCCGGAGGAACCATTCTTCCTCCCACTGATAAAAAAACACTCACTTTCTTAGTTCATAATTTAGTTAATTCTCAAATCAATCAAACAAGAGTTAAGTTTTCATAGTTGTTAGATAAACCTTAGCAATATTACACTTTCCATAATCCTCATCTGGTTCGATATCCGACTTACCCTTTCTATAGAGTTAGTTGGTTTTTGCATGTTCCTTACGACAGACATCAATATTAACATAGTTATCTGATATTAGGACATACGTGATTTCTCGGACCTTTGAGCTTTGGTTTATCTTCTTTATCAAGAACTTTCTTGCAGCCTCAAGTGAGTACATAGTCCCCTCTTTTACTTCTTCAAATGTTTTGGGGTGAAACATATTGTGCCTATGATTACTTTCGGGTTTTCATGACATTATACATGCTTTGATTATATAGTACATATAGTACATGATTTCCATTGCATTTTGCGGCATATGTTGACTTAGCATATGAGCACATTGATTTACATTATTTCTTGCTATGTATGTTGTCTGAGCATGCTAGCACATTGATTTCAATGACACTTTTTGCGGCATATGTTGACTTAGCATATGAGCACATTGATTTACAACATTTCTTGCTATGTATGTTGACTAAGCATACTAGTACATGGTTTTTCAAAGACATTTCTTGCTCTGTATGTTGACTGAGCATACTAGTACATGGTTTTCAAAGACATTTTTGCTTACATTGTTCATGACATATTGGTACGTTGGAGATTGACTTAATACATTCATTAACATTGATCACGCCGACCGGTAGTATGTAATGGTACCATATGATTGACAATCATGTTCCCACTTCCTAGGTTTGTTTGGAAGCGACTTTAGGGAATGACAGAATCCGATGAAATGGATAGACATAAGGGTATGTTTGACTGTCCCAAGGTTTGAATGTGTTTGCCAACAAACTAAATATATGTTTTAGACAATAAAAGCATGACTTATAAAACAAAACGTTTGATTATTCAAAGACATTTCGACTATACAAGACATTGGTTTACATTTGACATTTTGGTTACACAAGACATTATTCATACATGACATTTGTTTACTCGACATTGGTTTACATGACATATTTATTACAAGACATTGCTTTGGTTTAAACAAGACTTTTTGATGGTTGGTTTATAGTATGTGATTTAAATAACGAGACGGGTGTAATATGATAAAAGCATGGTGGATACGCCGCTGGTCCTTCCTATATATAAGTGTTTTTATCATATTGCATATCGTGTCGTTGTCTAAATCATTTCAAACAAAGTACAAGACAAGACATTTTTATCTATGACATGACATTTTTACACGAGACATGACTTATATTTTGGTTAATGATTTAACCACGCATTATTTCTTTTATATCATTCGATTTATCTTATGATTTCATAAAAGAAAACATTTTGTAAGTATTCATGGCCACTTTTTAACTAAGTATTCCTTTAAACATTCTAGGCCATGAATCTTAAATGCAAAACCTATGTTACTCGCAGACATTTTTATGCTGACGTACTTTATTTTCACATATGTTTCAGGAGCTAATGTTTGATTGTCGAGCTTGATACACTTAGGGCGGACTTAAGCCTTAATGACTATAAAATCAAGAAGAAAAAGCTTAACTTTTATTGTATTTTTCCATTTTTGTTCCAGACAATGTAAACAATTCTATTAAATAAAACTTAACTTATTATGCCATGGTTGTTGAAACAATAGTCCTGTTACGACACTCCTCGACGATTCCGCCGCGGTTTGTTGTTTTACGTGGTTGGGGTGTGACAGAAAGATCGGTATCAGAGCCAATGGTTATAGGGAATTAGGTTATTAGTAATGCTTTGACCTAGACTATAACCTTTCTAGGACCCTAACACAAGTCATCTTGTGTTTAGATTCTTAAAGCAATACCATCACCTATCCTTAGGTGATTACCAAAAACAAAACATAACTGAAGGCATAAAGTCTAAAACGAATCATTGGTCTCTTTATGCCTTTGATGTTTTCAAAATCTCGTCAAAGTTTGGGTCTTATTAATGTGAACACGTGCAATCTGGAAGGGTGGGTGCATGTACCCTGAGTTTTCTGTCTAAGGCTAGAGTGTTCGTACAAATCCACTTAATCGGACCACTCACTCTTATCTGGGAACTCTTAGGGTGAGTGTCAACTTATAGGCTAAAGCATGTCTTCGCGATACATTATAAAGACCCATTTACTTTGATTAGTCACTGTGTGTCGTTTGTTTGTTTTGAGTAAACGTACGAATGACCACCATCCTTACATTTGTCGATATTTATTCATCTCATTTTGATTATTCAACATTCATCTCACTCGTTTTCTCTCATGCTTTTCTCCCTTATAGAATGCCTCCTCGATGAAACGTAAATACGGACGCCGACATGGCGGCTCTAATCGCTCAGCAGTTTGCTGCTGTGCTTCCAAATCTCATAACTCAGATAAACCAAGCCAATAACAACAATGCACCTGCTGCGTGTAACTTCAAACAGTTTAATTTGGCTAAACTGCTCAAGTTTAGTGGTTCTGAGGGAGCAACTGGGCTCCTACAGTGGTTTGAGAGACTTGAGAATACATTTCGCCATGTTGAGTGTCCAAATGAGCGGAAAGCTGAGTTTGCTTCTGGTGTGTTTGAAAAGAGAGCGCTCACGTGGTGGAACGGAGTGATGAGAGATAGGGATGCTGATGTTGCTATGGGTCAAACTTGGGAGGAACTCAGAGCTCTTATGATGAAGGAGTTCTGCCCTCATCATGAAAAGAGGGCACTTGAAAATGAGTTCCATGACTTAAAGCAAGACAGTGGAGAACACCGTGTGTATACTAATAGGTATGAGGAGTTGAGCTTGTTGTGTCCCGAGATGGTAACGCCTTTGGATAAGGCGGTCAAGAAGTACATAGATGGTCTTCCTGACCATGTTCAGGATATTGTAACCGACAGCAACCCGACTACTATTAGACAAGCCATTGAGCTATCTGCAACATTGACTGACTCGCTAAGGGTAAGCTCCATCGTAAGGGTGACAAGAAACCGTCTGACAAGTCTGAGAAGCAAAAGGGTGAGAAAGCTGAAGGGTCAAAGAATTCGAGGAAACATAAAGCTTCTAAGAACTTTGCTGTCACTGCACAAACAAATCAAGCCGCTCCTAACCAGCCTGCTCAGCCTCCTGCCAAGAAACAGTATACCGGCACTGCACCTCTGTGCAACGGGTGCAACGGTCATCACCAGCCTCATTTCCCGTGTCGTATCTGCACAAATTGTGGACGATCTGGCCATCTGGCCAACACTTGTTGCTGCCCTCCTGCTCAGAATCAAGCTGTACAAAATCCCGTTCAACAGCTAGCCAATCCCGCACGACCTCATTATCCACCCGGTTCTTGCTACAACTGTGGGGATCTTACCCACTTCAGAAAAAATTGCCCGAGGTTGGCAAATGCGAACCAGGCTCGTGGACGAGCTTTCAACATCAATGCAAACGAGGCACGGGCAGACAACGAGGTGGTGAACAGTACGTTCCTTGTTAACAACCATCCTGCTTCTATACTTTTTGATTCGGGGGCCGATAGAAGTTTTGTATCCTTAACATATGAGCCTTTACTTTCAAAACCAAGAATCAAACTAGGAAAGCCTTTGACAGTAGAAATAGCCAGTGGTGAACATTGTACTCGATTCTGTCATTCCTAGTTGCCAATTAAACCTTAATAACCATCTTTTCCCATTGACCTCACGCCAATGCAACTCAGAAGCTTTGACATTATAGTGGGAATGGATTGGTTAACCAAATATCATGCTGAGGTGATCTGTTTTGATAAGATTGTTCGTATACCTCTTTCGTCTGGTGAAATTTTGGAGGTTCGTGGAGAAAAACCTGTTAGTAGCCTCAAACTCATGACTTGTACCCAAGCCCAAAAATATCTACGAAAGAATTATGTGGCATTCTTGGCACTTATCGTAGAGGAGAAAGGCAAAGGCAAAACAATTCAGGACATCCCCGTTGTTCGGGATTATCCTGAGGTGTTTCTTGAGGAACTACCTAGTTTTACCCCAAGCACGACAAGTTTAGTTTCGTATAGATCGTGTACCTGGTGTCAATCCTATTGCTAAATCTCCATACCAGTCTTGCACCGTCTGAGATGCAAGAGTTATCAAAACAGCTTCAGGAGTTATCTGACAAAGGGTTCATTCAACCGAGCTTTTCACCTTAGGGTGCTCCTGTGTCATTTGTGAAAAAGAAAGATGGGTCTTTCCGTATGTGTATCGATTACCGTGAGCTCAACAAGCTCACGATCAAGAATCGATATCCCCTACCTCGCATTGATGGTCTCTATGATCAACTACAGGGTGCTACTTGCTTCTCAAAGATTGATCTACGATCTGGGTATCATCAGCTTCGTGTACTCGAGGAAGATATTCGCAAGACAGCTTTTCGAACTCGTTACGGTCATTATAAATTCATAGTTATGCCATTTGGTCTGACAAATGCTCCAACTGTCTTCATGGACTTGATGAATAGGGTTTGTAAGCCTTATTTAGATAAGTTAATCATTGTTTTCATTGATGACATTTTGATTTATTCTAAGTCTCGATCCGATCACGAGCAACATCTTCGTTTAACTTTGGAACTCCTGAAGAAAGAACAACTTTATGCCAAATTTTCCAAGTGTGAATTTTGGCTAAAGGAAGTCCAATTTTTGGGACATATTGTCAACGAACAAGGTATACATGTAGATCCCACCAAAATCAGTGCGATTAAGGAATGGGATACACCTACACTCCTACCAAAAGTTCGTTCATTTTTGGGTCTTGCGAGTTATTATGTCGCTTCATTGCAAACTTCTCCAAGATTGTGGTTCCCCTTACAGCTTTAACTCAAAAGAATAAACCTTTTGAGTGGGGACCCAAACAAGAAGAAGCTTTTCAGACTCTAAAACAGAAGCTTTGTGATGCTCCTATTCTTTCGTTACCTGAGGGTAACGATGACTTTGTTATATATTGTGATGCATCAAACTTAGGTCTTGTTTGTGTTCTCATGCAAAGAAAAAAAATTATAACCTATGCATCGAGACAGTTGAAAGTTCACGAAAAGAACTACACCACTCATGACCTTGAGTTGGGTGTTGTTGTCTTCGCCCTCAAAATCTGGAGACACTGCCTTTACGGTACAAAATGCGTTGTTTTCACGGACCACAAAAGTCTTCAGCACATTTTCAATCAGAAAGAACTGAACATGAGACAACGACATTGGGTCGAACTTCTGAACGACTATGACTGCGAAATTCGCTACCATCCTGGTAAGGCGAATGTCGTAGCCGATGCTCTTAGTCGTAAAGAACGTGTCAAGATGCAATGCGTACAAGTTCGATCTGATATCCAAACACGTATTCTTGAAGCTCAACGTACTTGTGTAGCACAAGACAAAATGGTATTGAATTACCACATCATCTCGAGCTTCAACTTGAAACAAAGGACAATGGGTTATCTTATTATTTGAACCGTTTGTGGGTTCCAAGTCTAGACAATCTCTACACCTTGTTAATGGATGAAGCTCACAAGTCTTGTTATTCAATTCATTCAGTTGCAGACAAAATGTACAAGGATCTTCGTACCAGTATTGGTGGCCGGGTATGAAGAAAGACATAGCTTTGTATGTCTCTAAACGCCTTACTTGTCTTAAGGTAAAGGCAGAACATCAATGTCCTTCTGGTTTGCTTGAACAACCAGAGATTCCGATTTAGAAATGGGAAAACATTGCTATGGATCTCATTACCAAATTCCCGCGCACTTCTAGAGGTCACGATGCCATTTGGGTAGTCGTTGATCGTCTAACAAAGTCAGCACATTTTATAGCCATTCGTGAGGACTTCTCTACTGACAAACTTGCTAAAATATATGTGGATGAAATAGTATCTCATCATGGTGTCCCTTTGGATATTATATCTGATCGTGATGCTCGATTCACATCTCATTTTTGGAGAACATGCAGTCTGCCATGGGATCAAAGCTTAACTTGAGCACTGCTTATCATCCTCAAACGGATGGACAATCTGAAAGGACAATCCAAACACTTGAGGATATGCTTAGAGCCTATGTGATTGACTTTGGTGGTAGTTGGGATTCGCATCTACCATTGATCGAATTCTCCTACAACAACAGTTATCACTCCAGCATTGATATGGCTCCTTTCGAAGCTCTTTATGGTCGAAAATGTCGTTCACCTGTCTGTTGGAATGAGATCGGTGAATCTCAATTCACTGGACCAGAACTCATTCATGATACAACGGACAAAGTCAAGAAAATTCGCAAAAACATTTTGACAGCTAGAAGCCATCCAAAGAGTTACGTGGACAAACGACGCAAGCCCTTGGAATTCCAAGTCGGTGATCACGTCTTACTCAAGGTATCCCCTTGGAAAGGAGTGATTAGATTCGGAAAGAAAGGAAAACTTGCGCCACGATACGTTGGACCATTTAAGATCATTGAGAGAATTGGTAAAGTGGCTACAAACTTGAGCTACCTCCTGAACATGGTAATGTTCATCCAACTTTCCACATGTCCAATCTGAAAAAGCGTTTGGCTCATGAAAACCTCCACATCGCTCTTGATGAAATTCGTGTTGATGACGCGATGCATTTTGTTGAGAAACCTGTGGAAATTCTGGACCATGAAGTCAAAAAGCTCAAGTGCAGACGGATACCGATTGTTAATGTTCGCCGGGAATCCAAACGTGGCCCAAAATTTACTTGGAACAAGAGGATTAAGTGAAGGCGAAGTATCCACATCTTTTCTCAGAAGTTTCCTCTAATTAAATTCTGGGACGAAAATTCCTAAAGTAGGGGGGACTGTGACACCTGTGTAACTCAATCTTGTAACAATTTACCAACAATTTGATGATTAATGAAACTTTGTGTTGTTTACAATTTTTTTATTTACTTATGACTTTTGTGCATTTTCAATATTTGTTCGATTTTGACCTTTCAAACCTTTTCTGGAAGTGTAATCGTAAAACAGAATAGTGACATAAGCTAAACATACCCTAAATATCCTTTACATAACTTAGAAATAACTTTTGAAGGGTTTGGTATGTCAAAAACAAGCTTATTCGATCACAGGGACTATTTACGACAAACTATGAAAGTCTGCCAATTCTCTAGCGATGCACACTCTGGAATAGGTTTACAAGCTTAACATACCTTAAATAACCTTTACATAACTTAGAATTAAGTTTTGAAGGCTTCAGTATGGCAAAATCATGCTTTTGCAACTTCAGGGGCTATTTTGCAAATTTTGCGAAACTATGCCAATTCGCGTATCTCTTAATCCGGAACACATACGCACATCCAAAAATTTTTGTAATCATTAAAATCTTGTATTTTAATGATTGGAATGCAAAAATATCATTCATTACGCTTTTACGGTCATACACGCGTTCGTTACGATTTTCGTCGTAATTAACCGAAAACCGCAATCGTACGACCAAACGGACCGTCACCCGGAATATTTTTGAACATATTTCAAGTTCCCTATGTTATTTCATCCTTATGAAGCTTGAAAATGGGGTTAACGGGTGTCAGAAGTGCCAAAACACGATGAAACGAGTGTAGGGGCATGTTTTGCCAATTTGTGAAACTATCTGCAAGCTAAAGGGCTTACGGACCGTAAGCCCAAAGCCCTTACGGTCTGTAAGGACCCCCGAGCTCAGCAGAATGGTTTAAACCAGATGGCAGCCTCTTGTTTACTCCTTGGACACCAAGCAAATCAATTTTGCCACCAATTCACCTGCATTTGACAATTGTTAGGACCTCCATAAGATCATGCCAACACATGGGACATGTGGAATGATCTTGTTGCTTCAAAATTACTATAAATAGGTGCTTGATGCAATCTCATTCCTTGCTCAATTCTTTTCTTTCTCTCAAACACTCTAAGTAGAGGCTACCACATTGTTGGATGCCTCCTACCTGAGTTGTTCTTGTCTTATTGGAGCTCTTGGGTGTTCTTCAACACAACTAAGTGCTCTATCCTTGTCTTGTTTCATTTGTTTAGTTATTTCAAGCTAAAAGTCAAACAGTGTTTGACTTTCAGCTTTGACCATTAATTGGTCAAGTCAAAGTCCAATTGGACTTTGCAACGTGATCGTAATCACAATGGTTATGATCCATAGCGATCATGCCTACTGATTACCACGTTTTCTAGTTGTAGTGACGAGTCAAAGTTTCGGTCAATAATGCGCAAAGTGCGCATTATACGACGGAACTATTTTCGGGTATCCAAATACTTTGTTTTGATACCAAATCAGTTTTATAAACTAGGTTAGACATGCTTAACATGTCTAACTCGTCACTTTTAATTTAGTGCTTGTTTAGGGTCGTAAGTCGAGCGGTCTTGACAACCGCTTTGACTTTTGAATCCGACCCGTTTGGTCGATCTTAGGATCCGACCAAACTCATATTAGGGACCATAGTTGTATAGGGAATAACCCTCTGAGGTTATACCTTATGGTCACGTCGTTTGGTTAGTGTTATGCTAAGTCGCCTACTATGCCTTTATAAATGACCAAATGCCCTTTTTGTGCATAAATTGATTTTTAGCTTATATAACCAATGTTTTGCCATATAGACTGATGTTACAACTATATTAAACTTGTTTTGGCATATAAGACTTATCATAGGGCATATCTAACCATCCGATCACGCGTTTTCGCAAATGACCCGTTAAAGTAGCATAAACCACCTTAACGAGCCATTATGGGTCAAAAGTACTTAGGAATCATTTCAATTCAGAATGTTAACTTTGTTAAACCATTTCATATGAGTTCCAACACTCGTTTGGTTTACAAGACCTTATTCTATCCGATCCTCCGATTAATGTCCCGATATTAACATAGTTATCTGATATTAGGACATACGTGATTTCTCAGACCTTTGAGCTTTGGTTTATCTTCTTGATCAAGAACTTTCTTGCAACCTCAAGTGAGTACATAGTCCCCTCTTTTAATTTTTCAAATGTTTTGGGGTGAAATATATTGTGCCTATGATTAATTTCGGGTTTTCATAACATTATATATGCTTTCATTATATAGTACATGATTTCCATTGCATTTTGCGGCATATGTTGACTTAGCATATGAGCACATTGATTTACATTATTTCTTGCTATGTATGTTGACTGAGCATGCTAGCACATTGATTTCAAGGACACTTTTTGCAGCATATGTTGACTTAGCATATGAACACATTGATTTACAACATTTCTTGCTATGTATGTTGACTAAGCATACTAGTACATGGTTTTTCAAAGACATTTCTTGCTATGTATGTTGACTGAGCATACTAGTACATGGTTTCCAAAGACATTTTTGCTTACATTGTTCATGACATATTGGTAGGTTGGAGATTGACTTAATACATTCATTAACATTGATCACGCCGACCGGTAGTATGTAATGGTACATAGGATTGACAATCCTGTTCCCACTTCCTAGGTTTGTTTGGAAGCGACTTTAGGGAATGAAAGAATCCGATGAAATGGATAGACCTTTAACTTTAAGGGTCTGTTTGACTATCCCAAGGTTTGAATGTGTTTGCCAACAAACTAAATATATGTTTTAGACAATAAAAGCATGACTTATAAAACAAAACGTTTGATTATTCAAAGACATTTTTTATACATTTCGACTAAATAAGACATTGGTTTACAATTGACATTTTGGTTACACCAGACTTTATTCATACATGACATTTGTTTACTCGACATTGGTTTACATGAAACAAGACTTTTTGATGGTTGGTTTATAGTATGTGATTTAAATAACGGGATGGGTGTAATATGATAAAAGCATGGTGGATACGCCGCTGGTACTTTCTATATATAAGTGTTTTTATCATATTGCATATCGTGTCCTTGTCTAAATCATTTCAAACAAAGTACTAGACAAGACATTTTTATCTATGACATGACATTTTTACACGAGACATGACTTATATTTTGGTTAATGATTTAACCATGCATTATTTCTTTTATATCATTCGATTTATCTTATGATTTCATAAAAGAAAACATTTTGTAAGTATTCATGGCCACTTTTTAACTAAGTATTCCTTTAAACATTCTAGGGCATGAATCTTAAATTCAAAACCTATGTTACTCACAGGCATTTTTATGCTGAAGTACTTTATTTTCACATATGTTTCAGGAGCTAATGTTTGATTGTCGAGCTTGCTACACTTAGGGCAGACTTGGGCCTTAGTGACTATAAAATCAAGAAGAACAAGTTTAACTTTTATTGTATTTTCCGTTTTTGTTCCAGACAATGTAAACAATTCTATTAAATAAAACTCAACTTATTATGCCATGGTTATTGAAACAATATTTTTGTTACGACACTCCCCGACGATTCCGTCGCGGTTTGTTGTTTTACGCGGTCGGGGTGTGACAGGGACAGAGTTTAAAAATAAGGAGTTAAATGCATTCTGTGAGTCAAAAGGGATTGCTAGGAAATTTAGTGTCCCAAAAACTCCAGAACAAAATGGGGTAGTTGAAAGGAAAAATCGAACTCTTGTTGAATCTGCAAGAACGATGCTAGCAGACTCAGGTTTACCCTTGTCTTTTTGGTCAGAGACTGTAAACACTGCTTGTTATGTTCAAAATAGATTTTTGATATAACCCCAGGCATCAAAATACTGCCTATGAATTGCTTTACAAAATCAAACCTCTGATCTCATATTTCAAAGTTTTTGGTTGTCCTTGTTTCATTTTGAACTTAAAAGATTCTATCTCTAAGTTTACAGCCAAAGTTGACTGTGGTTATTTTATGGGATACTCAACCACTGCCAAAGCCTACAGAGTATTTAACTCTAGGACCAATTGTGTTGAAGAAACTCTGAATGTGAAGTTCAATGAACTTTCATCTTTGAAAATTCCAGCAAATCCTGCTGAACTATTTGATCTAGATAAATTTACATTTAAAAATGTGTATGTCAAGACTAACACTGCAGGTACATCACAGTCAGCAACACAAGAGCAAGGATATGATTGCATTCTTCCAAATTTCAAGATCTGTCCTTCAAGCAGAGGAGCAGGTGTTAGTAACCATGGTGAAAGCTCTGCTGGTTCAACAGTGGTTAATTCTCAATCCTCTGCTAGCTCTCAAAACCAAAACACTATTGATAAAGATCCATCAAATTTGGATAAAAATCAACAAACATCCACTACTATACCACCCATACCACCACCTCCATTCCAATCAGAGGCTGGACCATCAAATTCACCAACAGAGGTTAACTCAGATGATACACATTTGCAAGCTTCACCTCAAAATGCACTTGTCCCATATCAAGGTGATTTGATCTTCCTCAAAAGCCATCCATTGGATCAATTTATTGGCAACATAAATGAGGGAGTGCTCAGAAGAAGCCAATCCCAAAACATTTGCCTCTTTACTGGCTTTCTATCACTCATCCAACCCGTCAAGTACCAAGAGGCAGTGAAAGACAGTAGTTGGGTAGAAGCTATGCAAGATGAGCTCCTTCAGTTTAGAAGACAACAAGTTTGGGAACTTGTACCACTGCCTAAGGATGTGAGTCTAATTGGCACAAAGTGGATCTTCAAGAACAAAACAGATGAAAGGGGTATTGTTTTCAAGAACAAAGCAAGGCACATGGTTCAAGGCTACAGACAGGAAGAAGACATTGACTATGATGAAACCTTTGCTCCTGTAGCAAGGTTAGAAGCCATTAGACTGTTCTTAGCTTTTGCTGCTAACCACAACATCAAAGTGTTTAAAATGGACATCAAAAGTGCATTCCTGTATGGAAAGATCAAGGAAGAAGTGTATGTGTGCCAACCTCCTGGATTTGAAGATCCATTTCATCCTGATCATGTGTACAGGTTAAACAAAGCACTGTATGGTCTTAAACAAGCACCAAGAGTCTGGTATGAAACTCTATCCACTTTTCTCTTATCCATAGGTTTTTCAAGAGGTAAAATTGATAAAACCTTGTTTTTAAAATGGAAAGGAAAAGATTTGATGCTTGTCCAATTTATGTTGATGACATCATATTTGGATCCACATGCACTGCCATGTGTGAAGAGTTTAGAAAACTCATGGCAGCAGAGTTTGAAATGAGTGCAATGGGTGAGTTGCAATGTTTCCTTGGTTTACAAGTCAAACAAATGCACAATGGCACTTTCATCCATCAAAACAAGTATGTCAAAGAATTGCTTAAAAATTTGATATGGATGATTGTAAACCTTGTAGCACACCCATGGCAACTTCAAAAGTCACTATTGTTGATAAAGATGACTTGGTTGATCAAACACTTTATAGAAGTATGATTGGGTCGTTATTGTACCTAACTGCTTCCAGGCCAGACATCATGTTTGCAACATGTGTTTGTGCCAGATCCCAGTCACAACCTAGAAAATCTGATCTTATTGCTGTCAAAAGGATATTCAGGTACATAAAAGGTGCTCCCACACTTGGTATTTGGTATCCTGCTAATCGAAATATTGAGCTTTCAAGTTACTCAATAGTGATTTTGTTGGATGCAAGAAAACAAGGAAGTCCACATCAGGAGGTGTCCAATTCCCTGGTGATTGCCTAGTGTCTTGGCAAAGTAAAAAGCAAGTTGCAGTTTCCACAAGCGCTGCTGAGGCTGAATACATTGCTGCTGCAAGTTGCACTGCACAAATCCTGTGGCTTCAAAATCAACTTTTGGATTTTGGTATCACTGCTTTAAAGACTCCTCTCAAAATTTATAGTCAAGCAGCATAAAATATCATCAAAAATCCAGTTTCTCATTCCACAACAAAACACATTGACATCAGACATCACTTTGTGAGGGATTGCTATGAAAAAGGTTTGATTTCTTTGCAACATGTCCATACCAAGGATCAGCTAGCAGAAGTTTTAACAAAAGCACTGGATACATCTACTTTTGAAAGCTTGATCTCTAGGATTAGAATGCTAAACATGGATTAAAAACAGTTTTTCTGGTGATCCATGTGTAAGTAGCATAAAAATGTTTTCAGAAAATCAAAATTTCTCCTTAAAAATAGCTTAAAATTGAATTGTTCAACAAATCGTTAAAGTCTGTTTCAAACCACTGATAGCATCAAAACACTGGTCGTTTAGAAAAGTCTATCCACTGTCAAAGTGTATCCTCTAATAGTGTTAAAACAATGTTCACATCCACTGCCCATATTCTCAACAGTGTTTGTCGAAACAACTGTCTTCCATTTTGAATCAGAGGTTACACGTGGACAGACGTTATTCGTCAGTTGTTTGCATCAGATAACATGTCATTATCACTTTTTCAAAACCCTATAAAAACCCTGTTTTATCCATAACAGAGGTTCACCTTGCCGTATCAAATTCAAAATTATCAAATCAATTTTTCTCTCAATCATGGCACCCAAAGCTAATTCAAAAGCAAAATCTCAACCAGAACCACCTCCGTTTAAGCTCATAATCAAAACTCCTCACAACTATACCGCAATTCTTGAGGCAACTGATTCTAATACAAGATATCATTCAATGATAAAAATCTTGAAAGAATCAAAATTTTTGAACATGTAACCATCAAAGCCCCTATCTATCAAGATGCACAACGGCAATTTTGGGCAAACGCAAAGGTTCATTCACAAAAGGATGTTCCTTATGCTATCAAATCTAAAGTGGGCAAAACACTGATGCTTATTAGCCTTTTTGAACTGAAGATATGGCACATCCTGTGTCATTCTCTACAAATGAGATGCATGCTGAATTTCTGGAAAGAGGTTACATTGGGCAACTTAAAGGTATGACAATCTATAAACCCAAATTTCTTGTTGAGATGAGATTTTTCTTTCACACTCTTAATACATGTCTCTCAGCAAAGACCACATCTTTTAATGAAATACCATTGAACATTCAGTATCTAGGCTATGTAATTTTAACTGGATCAGATTTTAATTTTTCTCAGATACTGTTTAATGATCTTGTGGCAAATTTTAATAACATTGTAAAAAGGAAAGCTTTTTTGATACATCCACGATTCATGAGTGTTTATCTTCAAAATCAGTTACCTGATGCTGATGTTAAACAAGGCGCTGTTACAAATCCAAGCGGCCTAACTCATGAAACTTTTACTAGAATAACAAATCAAGATAAAGTTTCCAAAACAAAAGTAGAGGAGGCTGAGCAAGCTTTACAAAAACAAAATGTTCAATCTCAACCTCCTGCTACTGAGCCCACTGCTCCTGGTGATCAGGGTTTTGCAACCACTGCCCTGAAACCCACACCAGCAATCTCCAAAAGAAACCAAAGAAAATATCCAGAAAACCCACCAAACCCAAAAAGGGCCTTCTGGAAGATGAGATCCCAGAGGTCAACCCAGTGATACCACAAAAATCACTTGAAAACACTACTGCTACTTCTTCACAGCAGATGTTAGAATCTCAACCTGGCTTTGAAACTCCTCCTTCTTCCTTACAAAAGGAAAAGGTTGTAAACACAGGGACACCAAATTATGAAGCTCTGGATACACTTGGTTCCATCTTCCACAACCCCTCTCCAAGGGCAATGTCTCTTCTGCACCACAGCCATCACCAACAAAATCACTCCCACCAACAATATTGCCTTTGCTTAATGCAATTGACCTAGAACAGACATTAACCAGTTCTTCTCAACAACCCATCAATGAGAATATACTCCAACAAGTGACTGGGTCTGATTCTATGCTCATTGCTAACCCATCAGCAACTGAAGAGGATACATCCCTTGGGTTACATGTAACCCTTGGTGATAGTTCAACAAGAGCAGCCACTACAATTGCTAAACTACCAAGTTTACAATTGGACAGTGGTTACATATATAAGACTCTTTTGAAGGCAACCACTGTTGAGGCTACCAAGGTAACCTCTGTTCCGGTGGGAAGTCCCCAGTACCAAGAAAAATGGGCATCTATGTTTGAAACAGGGGTTGAGACTCTTGTTCATGATGACATAGATAAAACTACCTTTTCTGGTAGGAGTTTAGATGATCCTATTAAATTAGGTGATGATCTAAAATATCAGGATTTGACAGAGAGAGTTACCAATATAGAACACTCTGTTGATGAAATCAAGGATTTGCTGAAACTGTTGATAGCTACCAAGAGCCAACCCTCTGTTCTATCCACTGATGACCTCAAAGAAGCCTTAAACCCTTTGTTTCTACAACAAAAACATTATGCTGATCTGCAACACAAACATCATATGCAAGAGCTTAGAAACATGGTTGATGCCAGGTATATGGACACTGCTGCAGATATTAAGGCAATCAAGGCTCATCTCCTTCAAAGCACTGGTGCTTCTCCTCCTATAGTAATCTTGGTAAACACTGATGATGCCAAAAAGGGGGAGATACCTTTAAAGAAAGAAGTGCTAAAGGTCAATGACAAAGGTGCACATCCAACAGTGGTTATCCCTAAGCCAAATGGTTCTAAAAAGATTGATGAAACAGCTAACATCTTTGCAAGGGAAAAGGAGAATAGAAAGAAGAGGGTAATGGTTGAGAGCAGAGCATTGGTGGAGAAAAAGATAGCCCTGCAAAAAGAAAAAGAAAATGTTGGGTCCTCAACAAAGAAGATACCTGTTCGAAAAACAAGGTAATCAATATCAACATCCATTTCTTCTAAGACAGCTGCTATCCTAACCATATCTTCTGCTCCCTCAAAAACACTTACACCTCTTTCTTCAAAAGCAGTTGATACAACAACCACAACAGATGTTACAACACCTGTTGTGTCAACATCTGTTGACATAGCAGAGGTTATAACAAATGTTAATCCAACCACTGCTATGATCATATTTCCAACTTCCACCATATCTCCACCCACACCCACAAGAATACCACAACCACAATCACCTGATCTCAAGTTCAAGAGGAGAAAAACCACAAATGTTATACTTGATGACAGGATCATCCCTTCTCCTATACCTGTGTCATCAAAACCATTATCCACTACAGCAGTTACTCAATCTTCTTCTTCTCAAATTACAAAAATGCCTCTTGCTACTCAGTTCAGATTGGAGCTACAAGTTGTTAAACCAGAGATCAAATCATCTTTTAAGAAGAAGATCCAAATAAAAGGGAATTCCTATCCCTGAAATGTTATCCCAAACCAAGAAACTTGGAAGAATACAAGAAGCTTAAAGTCAAACAAGCTGAAGATATCACAAAGAGGGATACTCAGGGAAAGTCTGACAGAGTAATAAAAATTACTGGCAATTTCAGTTGAGCAAAGTCAGAAGTATAGAAGACTATGCAAGAGACTTATCCAAAAATCTGTCAGAGTGAGAAGACAAAAGCCTAAAGAAGATTACATCAATCACATCATGGAAACCAAGTTATATAAGGCTACAAGGGCACAATTCAAAGACTGGTATGTGAGAGAGTTGGAAGAAGAAGTGCAAAGAATGCAAGAAATGCTGAAAGATCCTCTCAAAAAGCCAACTCCTCTAGATTGGAATAAACACAAGAAGGTGCATGAAGAGAACTTGAAGTTAAGAAGAATGAAGGAAGAGTTGATTGCTGCAAACTATGGGTCGAAGAACCAAATCATGAGGTGGACAGAGGTTAAAGTGGTTGAAACATACAAATGGCTTGAGAAAAGAAGAAAAACCGATCCATCAATTCAAAAGAGCCAGAGTATCCAGCAGAGGATACAGCTCAATAGACTCAACACTCTTCAAAACCATCTGAAACATCTGCTATATCTATTCTGGCCTTGAATCAAAGAAAAAGGCAAAGGGATATGGTAGAAGAAGACAAAAGAGTGTTGAGCACATAAAGGAAGGCATCCAAAATATGATTGACTTCCATACTGATGAGGCCAGTCAAAAGCTGGCAGAAGATCTGTCTCAAATGGCACAACAAACAATTCTACCTTCCTCAACAATGACTTTCCATCCTAGAAAGCCATCAAACCCAAAAATTCTAAAGTGGAAAGTTGACAAAAACTCCCACGAATTGACATTGCTCAAGTCTGATGGCAAAGCTACCAAGATGAGAATGAAGGATGCATATGGGCTGTGCGTAGAAGACCTCCAAGAACTTATGGATCTGGTGCTTGAAAAGGATGATGATGAGAGGAATCTCTGTGTTTTGAATCACAGTTTAAAGGCCAAATCAGAGATCTCCTGTTGAGGAATAAACACCAAGAATAAAAGGTATTTTTGGCATCATCTGTTCCAGGGGGAGATTGTTGGGATTGAACATGTACAAAGGAACAGATGATATAAAGCCAAAATACTCTATCGATTGGTCCTTCTATCATAGTTTAGATCCTCTGATCTCTAAACTCTATCTTCCTAAAGTCTGATACTTATACATCATCTGCTACACCAAAGGTCTGACAGAAGAAAAGGAGCAGAGCTTAGCCATCAGAGTTTAGCTTATTTGTTTTTAATTTCAATGTTACAGTGCTTTTGCACTAACAGTTGTTAGGGATCAGTGTTTCTAGTTAGTTATTTTCTTGTTAGATATCACTATCAACCCTGACGTCATCAAAGATGCTCAGAGGTTAGATAGTTAGTATAAATAGTAGTGTCGATGTAACAGTACAATTCGTCTTCTTAAAAAGATCTTTACACCAGTCATCTTCTTCCATTTTCTGTACTATCAAGCTATATTATAATAGGCTGAGGGGGAGTTTGTGAATCACATGCAAAGTTTACATACTTGAAAGCATGATGATGATGAAAACTAACGACCTTTACTTGTAGTAAAAGTTTTCCATTCTATTCCGCTGCATTACTTTAAACTTCAATCATATTTCCATTTTTGAAACAAAAACTACAAGTAAATAAAACTCAGATCCTAACACCGCCAAAATCGATTACGCATAACCGAAGCATATCCTCCAAAGTTTGGATAGTACGCTCGGTTTGACCATCAGACTGATGATGAAAAGCGGTGCTAAGATTAAGCTGAGTGCCAAAAGCGGATTGAAAAGTTTGCCAAAGGCGAGAGGTGAAACGAGCGTCGCGATCAGAGATAATATCAAGAGGTGTACCATGACGACTAATGATTTCACTCGTGTAGATACGAGCCAATTTCTCGACTTTGTAATCTTCACGAATGGCGAGGAAGTGCGTGGAATTGGTCAAACGATCGATGATAACCCAAATATTGTCGTGATAGGAAGGAGTACGAGGCAATTTCGTGATGAAATCCATGGCTATGCTTTCCCATTTCTAGACAGGGATTTCTGGTTGTTCGAGCAAACCACACGGATGTTGATGTTCTGCCTTGACCATGGAACACGTAAGGCATTTGGACACATAAAGAGCGATATCACGTTTCATTCCAGGCCACCAATAGGATGCACCATCATGGTACATCTTATCAGCTCCAGGATGAAGGAAGTATCGGGATTTGTGGGCTTCGTCCATCAAGGTGTTTTGAAGTTTGAGACGATCGGGGATCCAAATGCGACAATGGTAGTAAAGAATACCATCAGGCTTAGCTTCGAGTGGGTTTTCGACTCCACAATTTAATTCATTATAGAGGTTACCCTCGTTAATGACGGCAAATTGTGCTTGTCGAATCAACTCGTTGAGTTTTCCCACAATTTGGTAGCAACGAACACTCTTAACATGAGTCTTACGACTAAGTGCATCGGCTACAACATTCGCTTTACCAGGATGGTAGCGAATGTCGTAGTCGTTTAACAATTCTACCCAACAACGTTGACACATGTTGAGTTCCTTTTGATCAAAGATATGTTGGAGGCTCGTGTGTTGGTGAAGACCGTACACTTAGTACCATAAAGGTAGTGTCGCTAAATCTTTAATGCAAAAACAACTGCACCAAGTTCAAGGTCATGAGTAGTATAGTTTTTCTCATGTATTTTGAGTTGCCTTGACGCGTAAGCGATAACTTTGTCTCGTTGCATGAGAACGCAACCAAGACCCTGGTTAGAGGCATCGCAATACACGACAAAAGTCATCGTTCCCATCGGGGAGGGTAAGGATAGGAGCATTACACAGCATGTCCTTGAGCGTTTGGAAAGATTCCTCTTGTTCGAGAACCCAAACAAAAGGTTTATCTTTTTGAGTCAACGAGGTCAAAGGAACGGCAATCTTTGAGAAGTTCGAGATAAAACGGCGATAATACCCAGCTAGGCCAAGAAACGAACGAATTTCAGAGGGCGACTTAGGTGTAATCCAATTCTTCACAACTTCTATCTTTGCAGGGTTAACATGAATACGGAGTTCATTGACGGTGTGACCTAAGAATTGAACCTCTTTTAGCCAAAATTCACACTTGGAGAATTTGGCATAAAGACGTTCGGTTTGCAAAAGCTGAAGAATGAGACGCAAATGCCGTCCATGCTCTTCTCTCGTCTTAGAGTAGATGAGAATATCGTCGATGAATATGATTACGAATTGATCGAGGAAAGGCTTACACACGCGGTTCATGAGATCCATAAACACTGCGGCGCGTTGGTCAAACCAAATGGCATGACCACGAACTCGTAGTGTCCATAACGTGTGAGAAAAGTAGTTTTGTGTACATCTTCCTTGGAAACTCAAAGTTGATGATAGCCTGAACGGAGGTCGATTTTTGAGAAACAAGTCGCACCTTAGAGTTGATCAAAGAGATCGTCAATTCGAGGAAGTGAGTATCGGTTCTTGGCTGTAAGTTTATTGAGTTCACGATAATCAATGCACATCCGAGAAGACCCATCTTTCTTCTTGACGAACAAAACGGGAGCACCCCAAGGGGAAGTACTAGGGCGTATAAAGCCTTTATCAAGAAGCTCTTTAAGTTGGGTAGATAGCTCTTGCATCTCCCAGGGTGCTAAACGATAGGGAGCTTTCGCAACAGGAGTCGCGCCAGGAATAAGATCAATACGAAAATCGACAGCTCGAGGAGGCGGAGGACCAGGAAGATTCTCAGGAAAAACGGAAGGAAAATCACAAACGACAGGAACATCACTTATGCTTGGACCTTTGTCTTTCTTTTCCATAACGTGGGAGAGAAAGGCAAAATACTCCTTACGCAAGTACTTATTCACTTTGATGCATGACATTAGCTTGAGACCTTTAGAAGGTTTCTCGTCGTAGACGTGTAGAGAATCACCTTGAGGAAGAGGAAGGTGAATGAATTTTTCGGAACAAACAACTTCGGCACGAACTCGCATAAGCCAATCCATGCCTACTATGATGTCGAAACTACCCATTTGCATGGGAATGAGATCGATGGAGAACGCATGATCGTTAAGAATCAAATAGCAACCAGAAAGAACGGAATCAACGGAGATGGTTTTACCATTAGCAACTTCGACAGCGAAAGGATTAGGCATTTTAGTTCGCTCACACTTAAGCAAGGGTTCAAATTCTAGAGATACAAAGCTTCTATCGGCACCAGTATCAAATAGGCATGTAGCATAAATATGGTTCACAAGGAACGTACCAGTAATGACTCGTTAGAGCTTTGGGCTTGAGCGAAGGTAAGCATGAAGGCTCGTCCTTTTGCAGGCTTAGGCTGCTGCTGCTGCTGTTGTTGGCATGGTTGGTTGAGAAGAGGGCAAACATTGGCGAGATGATTTAAATCACCACATTTGAAACGCGCTCGCCCAGGGGCATTTTGACGTTGCGGTTGAGCTTGTTTCGGGTTAGGGTTAGGATTTTCCATGATGGCTTGGGCTTGCTGGTTTTGGGGTGGAGGAAAGTTTTGGCAACGGTTAGCAAAATGTCCTAACCTTTGACATTGGGCACACTTGCGACATGGCGTGCCATCGGGATGGTGGTAGGAGCAGTTAGCACACTGGGGATGAGGTATAGTGTAGCCATGCTTGGGTTAATCGGTGGTAGCGGGGGTGATGGTTGAAACGGTTTGGAGAGGTTGAGGGTTTTGCGGAGTGACGACCGCATTATTTTGAATAGAAGCCTTCCGCTTCTTGTTCCGGTTGTTGTTCTTCTTGGTTTGGGAGGGAGGAGATTCGGTAGTGGTGGTGGTATCGTTGATGGCTTGGTGCGCATGCTTCGTAGGAACCTTGTCATAGGCCCCTTGAAGGATGCAATTGTGGTTAAGCTCTATGATGGTGTTATAGGCTTCTTCGATGGTTTTGGGGCGTGTGGCGGCTACATGGTTCATAATCACAGGCGAGAGGCAACGGATGAGCTTGGCGATCGCCTTGGGAACAGTATCAACCTGTCCAGGACAGATGATACTAAGTTGTTTGAAGCGTGCGACCAGACCTTCGGCGACACTCCCTTGTTGGTGAGGTTCCAGAACTCGTTCTCGAGTTTCTGGGTCTCGTGGGGAGGACAAAACTGATCTCTCATGAGCTTCTTAAGCTCGTCCCAAGGTAGAGCGTGTGCTGCTTCGTTGCCACGCTTGTTGTTCTTGGTAGTCCACCACTCGAGGGCTCTCTGACGAAAGACCCCGGCAGCGTTGAGGGTTCAAAGTTCATCAGGGCACCCACCCTGAAGAAAGGTAAGTTCCATCGCGTCGAACCAGTTTATCATGGTCGTGGCCCCGTCCATGCCAGTGAATTCGACGGGTTTACAAGCCATGAAGTGCTTGAACTGGTAAGACGTTTCGGGGTTTTGATTTTAGAGTCGGCAGAGGATTTGGGTGTGCCTTCGGTGTGAATGGTTTGAAGTTGGCTAACGATATCAAGGATGAAACGGGCCATTTGGTCGGCAACAAGACCAACTAGGTCTTGTAGGTCTTGTTTAGAGATAGAGTCCTCATTGTTGTTGCTTTTGGACCCCTTGTTGGACCTCTTGGACTTCTTGGTAGAGTTTGGGGAGTTCATCTAGAGGTTCAACATAGAAGAAAAAGGGATGAGACTTGATCATAATAAAGAAAACAAGTTGTGTATGTATAAGCATGTATAATGTTCAAGTATGGTTCACATAAGATTGCATGGGTTCATCAAGTATGGTTCACAAAGTTTGCATGAATGTATCAAGTATAGCATGCATAATCACATATGAATGCGAATAAAGAGTATAAATTTAGTGTGTTAACGAGGATTAGTATTGTTTTTTATTGCGATAAACGTGCGAAATGTGTACGGTTCGAAATGAATAAGGTAACAAGTATAAAAATCACATAACTAACAAAAAAGATTGGCTTAATAAAACATGGGACTGTTTCGGGTAGAGAAACGTCGACTATTCCAAAATTATTCGCAAGATCTTTCGAGTTAGGGAACATGCTTTAGCCTAATAGGTAAAACGCTCTCGTCGAGAAGCTATTAACGACATTTTACCCTTCCAGTTACTACATGTCCCTAGTCGATCGAAAATTCGAGACTTTGGCGAGATTGAAAATCGAGGAACGGGACTTAATCGACAAGGTGCGGGTTTCACCCCTAACTTGACGATTTCGTACCCTAAACGTGGTTGTTTCTTACTAAACGAGGAGCATATTCCGACTCGTTTGTAAGATCCACTAGAGTATGAATGGAAATTTCCATCAAGATATGGATATCACTCCTAACTTGATGGTATAACTTCGTGAAAAATCGAATACGCGAAATAAGGGATTTCCCCAAAAATTGTAAGTCATTGGACCTATCTTCGTGCAAATCGCCTCGTTTGCATCATGAGTGTCTTCAAGTCTTCAAGTGTATTGTGTAAACGCCTTAGGAAAGACGTCGTGTAAATTTTTAAGACCAAAAGATAAGGAAGGGGCAATGAGGAAGAATAAAGTTTTAAGCATGATAGAAAAATGGTAATAAATGGACACTTAAACTATAGACTAGTTCGTACATGACAATTCTACCTAATTCCCTATAGTTATGGCTATGATACCAATCTGTCACACCTCAACCGATTGCGGAGACATCAAGGCGGGACGAAATAGATTGCTCATTGCCCAGAAAACTAAATGTGACAATAATTAATTTAATCCAAATTTCATTTCATAGCAAAAGTCAATACAATACAAGAGGAAATTCAAATAACAACATTAACTTGGCAAAATTTGATACAACAACATTAAACCTAACGTCTAGATGTGTATTAATCGTCCTTGCTACTTGATTTCATAGCATCATCTCCATCAACCTGTAACATGTTTAAAATAACAATTCAATGCAAAAGCAAAGGCGAGTACACAAGTTTAAGCATAGCAAACGTATATGAATAAAGTTTAAACAAATCCTCATGGCAACTTATGATTTTACAAACATATATGACTAAAGTATAAACAAATCCTCATGGCAACTTATGATTTTACAAGAGCATATACAAGGCATGCAATACTACTAGTCAAACCCTTAACGCAAACACGATATTTTAACATGGCCTCTAGATTTCATGAGGAGGGGGATGCATTACTTCCTATAGCGCTATACATGTCAAACGAAGGCTAAAATAGTTAATGACTAAGGTATTGCATAAAGATTATCCAAGATATAAGCATCAATTCAAGTATTCATGATTATAGGATTGTTTGCATTTCATAAAGTTTAAGTGTTGTGATTTTTGTATATGGAAACATGTTACACCAAAAAGTGTTATAAACGAAAAGTGGGTCGAGTGTACTCACGGTTTTGCTAAGTCTTCTACTTGACAAGTCCGTGATGGTAGTTGTTTGATGGGATGAACGCCGAGTTATCCTACAAGAGGAAAACAAAGGCATATGAGTATTTTGGGGAAGATGATGGGACATTCGGATTTAAGATTCAAAATGTGACAAAGTATATGATACGAAAATAGTCACTAAGGTATTAGCACTTGTCTTTGACACTATAATAAACCATAAGGATTTAATATGGTTTCTTAGGTTCAAGACCTATTAGAATCGTGACAATGAACTATACACATTAGTGATAAACTTATTAGCTTGATAGGTGACTACTTAGTCACTATCAAGGGTTCGGTTTTTAAGGATTTATATTATGGTCCATAGATACATATATAGTTATAATGTCATGTAGAAGGTGGGAGGATGAACCATCCACTTTGGTACCTCTTGGTGTCATGTAAATCAAGTAGGAGGTGGGAGGATTAACCATCCACTTTGGAACCTCGTATGATGTTCACCACTACACAAGTTACAATAGGTAGCAAGGAGGGTCTTAGAATAATAGTATGACAAGAATGTAAAGTGTGTCACTATGATACCAAGTAGCCAAGTGTAATACAACCCGGTGAGCTCACTTTGACACACGTCAAAGGCTAGACGGGGTTGTGACACTTTAAATCTAGCAAACTAACTTGGAATAATTATGAAAATCATCAAGTGATGTGTGGTCCCAAGTTAGGATAGCCCAAGCTGACCAAGGTGGACACACATGAACAAGTTCTTGAACTTGCACCACTTGTGAGCTTAAAGCTCTTCAAAAATAGAAAGTTTAGAGTGTTTAACCACTCCTATTTCATATGAAACAACCTTGTTTAAGCTCACTAATCATAGGTTTGATTTAGGAGCATAGGAACAAAGGTGTTGTGTGAAGAAAATATGAGTTTCAAAGAAGTTCATAGAAGTTTAACCAAAAACAGAAAGTTCATAGCACTTTGGAGCCTTTATGGTGAAGTTCCAGCCTTGGTTTTCCATGGAAAACCTTTGGAAACATACCTAAGGTTGTTCCAAGTGCTAAGAAAGAAGAATGAGTGAAAAAGATGAAGTAGAAGTGAGGTTATGCTCACTTTGGCAACTTGAAGGAATTCTGACTTTGCTACTGATATCTCAGTTGAATTGAGAGTGTTTAGGGAGTGTTTAGAGGAGTTTGCAAAGTGGAGAAGTGTGGGAATGAGTTGGGTTTTATAGGAGGTGATTAGGGTTAAGTTTGGTGAGCATTTAATAGAGGAAACACACTAAACAAACACAAAACTGACCAACCAGTGAGCTGGAAACAATTTTCTGCAGATTGAGGGCCTTGGCGACGCGTGTAGGCTGGAAGGGGTTAGGCGTCGCGTGCAGCGACGCCCCTTGTTTCCGTTTAAAGTTTTTATTCTTTCATTTTGACCCCTAAACTTCGTATTTTTCATCATTTCATGCATAAACTTCAGTATTTCACATGTTTTCAAGTATAATAAACGTGTATAAGTATAAATCAAGTATCGAGAATCTAAGTATGTATGTTTGCACGTATTTTGAGTATTAAGTAGTATGAGCATGAATATATGAATATGTATAAGTATAAAACGATTATGAATAAGTACAACATGAATAGGAATTAAAATATGAGCTTTCATTATGATCCAAGTCTCGGATTATACGATTACAACAAAAGATGCGAATACGAGATTACAAGGTTTCCAAAAAAAAAAGTACAAAGCTAGCTTTCTAAATAAGGAAAGTATGAAAAGCAGGGGGTTACAATACTCCCTACCTCAGCATTATGTCTGAGGTTTGGCACCATTGCAGTAAGATTGTTTGCCATTTGGAAGAGGTTTTAAAGAAATAAAATGTTCTCAGAGGTTTACAGTAGGTTTAAACAGAAAGTTTGATTAAAAGTTTCTAAGTACAGAAATACGAGAAAAAAACACGGAATGAAATGTCCGGAGATTTATCAGAGTGTAAAACACGGATCTAAAACCTGAATTGAAACACAAACTCGGACACACCACTATCTATTTAAACTCGGAACCAAATTACAACCTAAAAATTATTAAACTCGAAAAAACAAAACCAGTTTAGAGTTTTAAATTCGGACAGTTAGATCACCTTTCAGTTTAAACTCAGACTCAACTTGTAGGGTAGTTAAATTCGAAAATATTTTAAAAACTCGGATGACTTCAGTAGGTTAGACTCGGAATGATGTTGTAAAAGTTTAAACCCATAAGATTTAAACTTAGACTCACAAAAAACTTAATCCCTGAGATCTACTTAGCTCTTAAACTCGGAGAAGTTTAAGTAGATGTTAAACCTCGGACAAGCTTTCAAATTCGGAAACAGTTCAAAACCTAGAATTACAAAAAGTTTGTAATCCAGACTGATTATCCCTGATGTGAACCAGCTTCCGGATATCTCACCAATGTGACTGCACACTGGATCACCAATACACGGAAAAGCTTTTAAAAGATCAAATAAGGAATCTTTTACCAACCTTCAAAAACCCAGCAAGAACTTCATAAACCTTTGTAAAACCAAAATGGAGATCAAAACCTAAAAATCACTAATCTAATCAAAATCCATCATCAACTCATAGGAAATCAATAATGAATCATTAGTAAAACACAAAACTCACTAAGTAAACACTAAAACCCAATCAAAAGATGATTTTTCTCACAAAAACCTTCAAACCAAGAGCACCTACAGTAGTATGAGCACACTGCTCTGATACCACGTGTAAGTCCATTCAATCCAAGGATCTCACTCACGAACATAATCACTAGATGTGCGGAATCCACCTAGCAATCATAATGTAGGATATTATATAAGGAAACAAGATTTGATGAGAGAAATCAAGAATAAACAGATTCTTGATGTAGAAAATGAATGACGTTACACACACACAACAATGATTAAGGTTTTCTTGGTGCACAAACTTTCAACAAAAGAACTGTTGTCTTGTCTATTCCATTAAAGGTATATATACAAGACTAATCCGGACACACTTGTCCGGATAACAAAACAAGGCCCAAGGCCCATAAAACTAGAAACTCGGACTAGCAACGTCTACTAAAGTCTGGACATCTACTAACCATACTAAACCCCAGACTTGGGAACTACATACCCAAGTCCGAAATACATAACAGAAAACTCGGAACAATACAAAACTCAGACTAAATCAACTGAGTCCGGAATAACCTAAAACTCAGACTCAGAAATCAGTTCAAACATAAACATAAACTAAGTTTAGACAAAGATAGAAGTTACAAGAAATACATAATAGACCCCTGAACTTGAGAGACTGCACTTATCACACCTAAGTGCACTAACACCACCCGATTAACCTACCGAGTCAATGAAAACAAATTCATAAGGAGTGTTCCCCAGAATCTGGTTAGATCAACAGCTGCTGTGTTAGTACATTTGGTTTCTTGAAAGGAGAGAAAATCGATGTTGTGTAATGCCTTAGTTCTTCTAATCCAAGAAGATTTTTTTGGATCAGCCAGCCCCCTTATATTTAGAGATAGAAAATTAATTTGGAAACATTTTTTCACCACTGACTTCAACACGCACATCATTCTCAAAGCCATTAAGAACAAACCCCACACTTTGACCAATAATTATTGTGTCTTTTACCTCCAAATCAATGCCGCCAGAACTGGTACTAGTGGCATCAGCGGGGGGCATAGACGGAGAAGGGGAGAGGGCAACACCTGACTCAGAGAAGTAGGAAGGAGGAAATCTGGAAGAGTAGCTTGATTTCCTTGCAGATTTTCTGGAACGGATCTGGGATTTACCAGGGGGGCGACAATGGAAGGTAATAACAGAAGGGGGAAGGTAAGCCACTAGGGGAGGGGTGTTAATGTCAATATCTTCCACAGGGCTATCAAAATCCAGGATACGACCTATACTAGGGCCCAACCGGCTACTAAAGCCCTCTAAAACTGACCTGGGCCTTTTATTTGACTTTGGCCCAACTCCACCTAAAGTTGCAGCAGGGGTTTGAATTGTGGATGGTGGGTCCACAGGAGTATCATCGCGCGCCACAATGGGAGGGGAAACCAATGGCGGCTGTTCGTTTTCCATGACCATGTCTGCATGTGCACCATCTCCCAAAGGCAACTGCTCAGATTCCAAGACATTAACACGCCATCCATCAACATCCCCATCGTTCACCAGCGGCTAGTGGTGAACCGGAGATTTTCCATACGGATGACCTGTGTTCACCTCCACAAACTTTGAAGGCACTTGACTCTTCCCGAACCCGACGACTGAAAGCCGCTTTTTTAGAGGATAGGAAATCCGGTGTCCAAACTTATCCTCTTCATTGATCCAGACACTAAACTCTGAATTACGCCATTGTATTGTAAGCTTATCCGTGATCCTATCCCCATGATTAACAAGCACGACGATGTTTTCAAAAGACAAGTTCAGGTCTTTCCACGAGACAAGAGGGAGGTAAACAATTGAGCCAAACTTGTTTCTAATTTGTTCGAATGTTGTTTTATCCCAGAGATGGGGTGGAACACCATGAACATTGAGCCTTACTAGGCATTCCAAGTTCCGTTCATGGCCATTCCAGATGGATAAGTTTTTGAACCATTCTTTCCAAGAACCACTTTCGTTGTTCAGGAGGTTCAGGGTAGCGTCAAGGTCAATGAATGTAAGAAGAACACTCATACCACCAATGTATCTGATCATGGGACCATGCCCGGGATTTTGTGGAAGCTCATCAAGGTTACAGAGGTGAGGGAGATCCGAGACCTGGCCGATTAACGTACGATCTTTCCAAAGTCTTGCAGCAACGGTGACTGAATCGTCCAATACGATGACGGAAGGAGGTTTGGAATCTGAGGCGGCCCCAGTAACGGCATCCGCGCACAACCTGTGACCAACTCCTCCACGACAGGAGCCATGACCGCCCTTGGCTCTAGTGGTTAGCATCTTCGACTCTTTGTTCTGGCGAATCTGGGAAGGGCGATGAGGTTGGGTTTTATGAAGAGATGATTGGTTCATCTGCTTGCCGCCCTTGTCAAACTTCACAAGGCTGACGAAAATTTCGAGTGGCCCATCTTAATACCTTTCAATGATTGCTCGAGGCGAGCGACAACGCAGCCCTTAAGGAAGCGAACAATTGCAAAGCAATTGCCGAAGCGATCTTTTTTCTTTGCCACATAGACATCCACCACTTTTCCATACACTTCAAACACGTCTGCCACTTCCTCCTCGTTTCCCCTTGAGGAAGGTTTGACACGAAGAAAGTGGAGTACGACTCATTCAGACGTGAAAGTCTATTCATTTTCTTTGTACGTTTGCTCACAACATCTTGCCAGCTCCGGTCACCTAGAATCTCGCCTTCCTCCGGCGACTCTTGGTCTCATCTCTCTCTCTCTCCACATACATATTAATTTTTATAACCTAGTAATAAGATAAAAAAAAATTTAATGGTTTTGCTATATTCAATACACCTCGTGGATGTCAACTTTAATTTCAAGGGTATTGCTTTTTTCACCTTACTCTAGTGCACCATACTCTAAGCATTAATTACCTAATATTTTTATTTTATTATGTAGTTATTAATTACAATCATTAGTTTTTATGTAATTTTGTTTAGTGAAAGTAAGTTCATATAAATATTTTTTTTATAATCCAACTTTTATTTAATAACACACAGACTTGATAAAATTTTTGAATAGATTATTTAACTTTAAACCAATCAAATTGAATAAAAAGACGTTTGAAATGTGTAAAAATGTTAAAAAGAGAATAGTTTTATCATATAAATGTTTTAGATTTTTAATTTAAGGTTGTTGATTTATAAAGTATCAACAAAAACAACTCTAAATGACATTCATAAACCTATGGTGCGACATAATTTAATCCTCTTTCATCATTTATCGGGATTAGAAGGGGTGTTTCAATCAATAAATTTTGTTACTATATGTAGATCCAAGAAAACTAATTTATGAAAACTCTATTAATACTTATTCCGAACGGGATCGTCCCCCACTTTGTGTTATCAGGGTTTTTTTTTATTAAATTTCTTTAAAATTTATTATAGAGATAATTAACTATTAAACATAAATGAAGCAAGGTAATTAGTTTGTTCCAACGAAAAAAAGTAGAGTAAATTGTACAAAACGTCCTTTAAGTTTCACCAATCTTGCTGGTTTCAGCCTTAGTCTTTAAAAGTTGCCAAAACCAGCCTTTAAGATTAATTTTGTTACAGGTTTCATCCTTTATCACTAACCCAGTTACTAATCCATGTTAAATGGCCTCACATGCATAGCATGTGAGGGTAAAACCGTCTTTTCCCCAATTGGTGAAACTTAAAGGACGTTTTGTGCAATTTACTCACACAAAATAATTATCAACTTGAGAAATCTGACGGTGGTGCAACCATGCTACGGCGGCGCCAGTCATACTCCGGCGCGTGGACCACCACAACTTATTAATCGGAAGGCAGGGAATCCGAATTCGATGGTGAAGACGGATTGCGCAGGCAAGAAACAGTGGTAATGATTCGGCTAGAACTTTTCATACGGTGGGAACGATGGTGGTTCTTAAGAACCACGTAAACATTGTCAATAGATTCCAAGGGTTCCGGCGAAGACGATGGTCCGGTAAGTCTTTCTCCACTTCCATGTTCCATTGGTTGTTAGATTAATCCGTGTAATGACGATTTTGACTGGTTGTTACATCTTTCCGACAACGGTTTCGACTCCTCTGAATTGTATCAGACAGATGAACCCTAACACAACAAAAGCTTTCACAAGATGACACGACAATACTCTAAAAATTACAAATTTACAATCAGAAAACTAATGTATGTAAAAGATTTCGAAACTTGATGCTCATTTTTATTCTGTATTTTACTTTTTAGTAAAAAACATATTAGTTTAGGTTATGAATTAAAACAGATTTAAAAAGAACAAGTATAAAACTAAACGGGCTAAACAGTTCAACCCATAAAACCCCCAGATCAAACCAAACACTACCCGTTTGGCTAAACGTATTCGTGATTCAACCCAAAACCCGTTTAGACTAAACCCAAATATTTCGTGTTATACACGCGGTGTCAAAAACTCACACCCTGAATACAAGTGAACCACTATAAACACAAACATAATAACTCTTTTGCCAAAAGCTACATACCAGCTTCAATGTCTTCTTACTTTCAATTCACAGGGTTACTAACATTATTCTCCACCACAACCTGAACCTTTTCCGGACCCTGTTCTTGACCATTTTCCCCAATCTTCACCAAATCATCCTTCTTTACAGACCCATTTTCAACAACCGAACCGATCCCCAAATCCTTACCACCAACATCCAGCTCCATCGCCTGCACCCCATCCCCTGACCCAACAGCTCCGTATCTTACAAACCAAAGGAAAAAACTGGTAGATGAAACCAGTTAATCAAGTATTTTAAAACAGAAAGCTACAGAACTTGTTGTCTTCAACTTTTGCTCCTTCTATGTTCTTGGTTATCTCGACAAGCGACACAAAAACCTACTTCGATGTGCACGATCTATAAGTATTTTAAAACAGAAAGCTACTAATACATATGTATACTACAAAACTGAAAGCGAGTTCGAGATATTAACCTCGTTGATCATTGGTAGAAATTCACTAGCAGGCTGGTACAAGTTTCCTTCTATAACCTATGTTCAACAAAACAAAATAACAAGATTTAGATGAACCAAACATGTGAAGTAATGATGATTATGCGAAAATCTATAATTTGCTACCTCAGTGGTATGACCGGTTGGAGGCTGAACAGGGCCCATTATGTCCATCCCGTGACTACCAGCATAATATAGTTCTTTCAATTCCACAAACTTGTGCACCTGGAAAAATATAGCAAAATGTTACACAGTTTATAACAACCGAAGTTTCTAAAGAAGTTAATTGTAAAGCGAACTTTGAAGTACCTTCTCACGGCTTCTGCCACTAATAATTGCTGTTGGAACGTATTTTGCCACGTTTCTCACTGCAGCGCGCATAACATTAGACATAAAGGCATGATCTGGATTGTCGACAATAGGGGATAATGTCCCATCGTAATCTAGAAACAATGCTATCCTCTTTCCGTTTGCATTATTTACTCTCTGTTCAATGGAGGTAAGTGCAGACGGATACTTAAACTGCAATGCAAAGCAATATAAAAACCTTAATATCTAATTAGGGCCATATTTTAAAAAAAGTTAAGAAAGTGAGAAGAGAGATACCATTCAATTGCAGTAAGCAACATCGTTTGACAGATCAGTGCCGTTATTTTTAATAATATTTCTTGGGGAAGAAGATTTCATGGCATCCAACCAGCTAGTCGAACGGACATCGTCAAGTAGTCCCGGTTTTTTCCTTTGGTTTGTAAGATACGGAGAGGGTATGCAGTGAGGGTGAGAAGATGAGTAGCATTTGTAGCATACGACGGCGTCGTTGGGTGGAGAACCGTGGTAGACGCCGAGACAGGCGGGGCAGAAGCACTGGGGGTGGAGACGGAGGACGCAGGTGGTGCAGAGTCGCCGGAAGTTGCCGCGGAGACGGACATTGTGGAGGAGTTTTGGTTCGTCTATGCCACACTGGCCGCAGACGATGGTGGTGTTTGGGTCTTGTTTCTAGGGTTTATGAGGAAGTGGAGAACGGGGGAGATGGAGATCTGGAACTATGATATATCTCCACTGGATCCGTGGAAAAGACGGTTTTACCCTCACATGCTATGCATGTGAGGCATTTAACATGGATTAGTAACTGGGTTAGTGATAAAGGATGAAACCTGCAACAAAATTAATCTTAAAGGTTGGTTTTGGCAACTTTTAAAGATTAAGGCTGAAACCAGCAAGATTGGTGAAACTTAAAGGACGTTTTGTGCAATTTACTCAAAAAAGTAAGATCAAGGTCTTTAGTCTCTAACGAAAAAATGTAAGATCAAGGTCTTTAGTCTCTAATGTCGAAGTATAATTAATGATTTAATGTTGCTAAAATCCTATGTTGTTAAAACATAATTAATGGAAGAAACAGAATTAGTTTATTGGACCAAATTGGTCAAACATAAAAAATAGCATAGGGTAAGATGTAACTCATAAATAGAGTAGGGTGTAGGGTGTAATTAGAATAACGCTAATTTCAATTGAACTTTATTTTGTTGTTTCTAATATGTTTTTTTTAACGACGACTTTCTTATATTAGGCTATCGCACTCTTTAAATTTGAGAATCACGTTGCCCCACTCCGACCAGATTATATTGTCTTAAACGTGCCGACGTTGGCTTCAGAGTTTGGCGTTGGCGTTCCCCCAGGAAACCATACCACCAATTGCCACTTGACAATCGTTGTGCCACCACAAGAGCAGAACTTTCTGGCGTAACACACGGTGGGACGAAAACCCGGGTGGGCTCAGGATAAAGCTTGACACCTCTGTAAGGAGGCTAGGCTCTATCCATCATTGCCTTAATCCACCAAATGACACAAGTGAGAATTGAACGTGAGTCTTCATTGGAGAACACAAGCCTCTCTACCACTAGGCCACAAATGGTAAATTGTTGTTTCCAATATGTAATCCCTCCATGTAAATAATCTTTCATTTTAGTTATGTACTTTCAGCTTTTCCATTCTATACACTTCGGACATGAAAGACGTCACACAAATTTTCCAGCAATTCGATTGTATCTTAAAGCTCTGGCTCCTTCGATCGGCTAAAGCAATTCGATTGTATCTCAAAGCTCTCGCTCCTTCGATTGGCTAAAACTCTGCAATTGGCTAAAACTCTGCAACTGCAACTACTCCATCTCTCTCCTCGAAACCTTGCAACTAAATACTTACCAAAATTCGTCTGATCGTCGGTCACCGGCTAACGAGCCAACTGGATAACCGCCGGAACTTGCCAGTCCAATTACAAAACGCTTCAAACATCATGACTGAGCCGCCTGTGGTACCGAATCCCGGTCCGTCCGACCGGCCGGTCTGTTCCGGTCGTGAAAACGTTGGTTTTTCAGTATACCATTTGAAGGTCAAATATATTGGAATTGAAAAAACTTTTAATTATATATTATACTTTTGCCCCTTCAACTTTTGTTAGTTTTTTTTAACTATATCACATGATTTCTTTTGTTTTATTTTATATTTTGACCACCAAAGTTTTGGCTCTAACACTTTTAGCGGCTAATTTTCTTTTTTTTTTTCTTTTTTGCTTCTTCTTTTTTTAAGTTTCAAATTAGCGCTATACGTTATAATAAATTTTGTCTTTAACACAAAAGTTTTATAGTTTTATTTATCTTTTATAATTTTCATTCTTTAGTTTTTTTTTTTACAAAAAACTTAATACGCGATATAACTTTTTTTTTGGAAATGGCTCAACACCACGTCATAGGTACATGTCACCATATTTGTCTTCCATCTGTTACATTTTAGAGTAAACTTTTGTTTTGCTCTCTGTGGTTTGGTCACTTTAACGATTTTGCCCCAATCCTTTAAAAATAGCCATTTCCCTCCAATAGAGTGCTATGTTTTTTCTATTTTGCTTCCCGCCTCTAACTCCATCCAAATTGTCTTTTAACTGAGAGGGTATTTTGATAACTTCAAGTATACATTTTGGTATTTACTTTTAAAGATATTTGTATTATATATACACACATGACTACACACACTTTCTCCTCTGTCTTCTCTCTCTACGTATCTCTCTATCTATCTCTTCTCCATCTCCATCACCAAAAACCACCACCACCCACCACCCCACCAGAACCCACATAACTAGAACCCAACCACAACCACCACCATAACCATCAGTCCTGGCACCACCTCACCATAACATACATCCTACGATTACCACCCCTCCCATTTCCCTTACCACCACAGCCACCTGCTACGACCACCGAAACCACCCAAACCCCACCACTGCAACACTGATCTTGATCATCACGACGAAACCCTAAAGATCAGAACCCTAATGCCGCCATCATCTAATCGAGGTCTGAAGCCTTTTCCAGAATCCTAACGAATCTAATCGAGGTCTGAAGCCTTCGCCGTCATGCAACACCAGCCAAGACCACTGTCGCTAACCACCGAGGCTCTGCCATGGATGGTGGTCGACCGCCGGAACCCTAACACCACTAATTCGTCTCTCTCTCCCTGTTCTTGTGTTTTCTTTTTTAAATTTGGGAATTTTGATTATAAAAGTTGGGGTTTGATTCTAGAGTTAGTTTTGGTAGATGAAAAGGGTTTAACAGTAAGTTTGGTGGTGGGTGGTGATGGCACTGAGGTGGTTGATGGGTAGTGGTGGAGAAAGTAGAGAGATGGGTTGGGAAGTTCAATGGTGGAGATGGTGGTGGTGGACTGGTGATGATGGCCAGTGGCGGTGGGCGGATGGTCGTGGTGGCCGATTAGAAGAGTGAGGAAGTTAGGGATGGTGATGGTTGGTAATGGCGCGGGCTGGTGGTAGGGATGGTGTTGCTGTCTGATTGTTGTGGTGGTAGTGGCGGTGTCTAGTGGGTGTTACAATGGGTGTTACAGAAGGTCGAGAGGGAAGGAGATATAGAGAGAGAAACTGGGTGATGAAGTGAAGAAGAAAGGGATCTGATTGATTTTGTAGTGGAGGGGGTGGTGGTGGTGTTCGGCAGGTAGAAAGAGAGAGAGAGAGAGAGGGAGGTGGTCGGCATGGGTGGTGTAGTGGTGGTAGAAAGAGAGAGAGAGAGAGAGGTGAGAGAGAAGGGATTTATCTTATATATTTGTTTATCTTTTATTTTATAATTAAAAAAGACAAAAAAAACAGATTTCAGAAATTACCAAAATACCCTCTCAATTAAAAGACAATTTGGATGAGTTACCAAAATACCCTCTCAATTAAAAGACAATTTGGATGGAGTTAGAGGCGGGGAGCAAAATAGAAAAAACATAGCAAACTATTAGAGGAAAATGGCTATTTTTAAAGGATTGGAGCAAAACCGTTAAAGTGACTAAACCACAGGGAGTAAAACGGAAGTTTACTCTACATTTTATTTCAATTTTAGTTTTTTACGCATTTATATTTTGCATCTTCATATCGTTCTTTATCGTTTAGTTTGTACGCGGATTCCCCACGACAATACGCGGTAAGAAAATCCTAGTTAAAAAATTATTTTATAAGTTATTCAGTATCATTTAATTAAAGAAATTAGAAAATGATCTAACATATTAAAGATGAGTACTCTCGATATATTCAAAGGCCATGTCGGGGAATATGGCCAGGCACTATCCCACTGGCAAGAACACATTACAATTTTACTTCTAATTCAGAACTGCGACGTTGTCCTCAGTTCAAAATTATAGTCTTGTTTTCGTTGTAGCTTTTGACAAATTACGATTTTACCCCAGTCAAAACTATGATTTTGCCCTCAGTTCAAAATTGCAGTCCTGGAATAGTGCGAGACAGCTGCCTGGCTGACCTGAACAAATTACGATTTTACCCCAGTTCATAATTACGATTTTACCCTAGTTTAAAATTACGCTTTTGTCCCCAGTTCAAAATTACAGTCTTGCCATCGTTGTAACTTTTGACAAATTACGATTATACCCTAGTCAAAATTACGATCTTGCCCACAGTTCAATTGCTTTCGTCATCGTTGTAACTTTTGACAAATTATGATTTTACCCCAATCAAAATTACGATTTCCTTCCGGTTCAAAATTACAGTTTTGCCATCGTTTTAGTTTTTTTAACAAACCTATGGAAGTGATCTGTGTTAATTGGTTGACTTGATATAGTTTTTATTTGTGTTAGGCAGATGTCTAACACTCGCTCGTTGATCCTGAAATTACAGTTTTGCCCAGCCCAAAATTACAGTCTTCTCGTCATTTTACTTTTTTTTCTCTAACCAAATTATAGTACTGTTTTGTTTTAGTTGATTGAGAAGTATTTGACCTGACGCCCGACAAATCAGATGGGGGCATAAAACTAGTTTTTGTAATCGAAAGTGGATGAGGGTATTGATGCAACATTAAGTTACACCGAAATTTTTAAGGTGGGTGAGGGTATTGATGTAGCGTTAAGTTACCGAATTTTTTTTTAAAATAAGGTATTTGTAATTTACGGCTTGGTGCAAGTTATCAATCGTGAAATACTAGACCCGGTTCAAGGCCCCTAACCGATACCGGCCCAACCATCGGTTTTGTAACATGGGTTATTCATTGGTATATAACGCTTTTAAAAAAATTAACAATAGCGACACTTGACAAGTGGAACACAAGCAAACATTCGCACTTTCTTGAAGAGATTGATAAGAGTGATTGGTGTCACAAGTGCATTGGTTTATAGTTTTTCCTTGGTGATGGAATATTAAATATGTGGATGGCATTGGTATGGTAGGTGGTTATAGTCCTAGATCTTTACAATCACGTGATCATCGTTTCCTAATACTTACCTCCTCGATTGGTTTCATTTTGTGGCAAAGAAGAGATGTATTAATTAAGCCTACATCTTTTGAAATACATGTCTTTGTAATTTAAGTCATGATATCTTGTGGATAAGCATGGTAAAGCATGCGGAAGATTGGATAACGAGGTCAAAGTGGGTTTGCGTTAAAATGGGTTCTGACTAAAATGAGTTCGAATCAAAACAAGTCGTTTTAAAAAAGTGATAGTTCGGACAGAAAAAGTTCTAGGCAAAAGGAGTTCACCTAGAGATGTGTCGGCTTTGAAGAGTAAAAATATCAAAACATGTTCACCAATGATATTTGTTTTTATGTTAGCGAGTGGCGAGAAATGGCAATAGAAGTGTTGGTGGACGATGGTAGATACGGCAGTGGCAACCAAGGTGGCAGAGGCAACAACAATGATGGGTAATGGGTATGGTACTAGTGGCCCAGATAGTGGCGGTGACAAAGGTGGCAATGGGAGAGGGGTGATGGCGACGAGGGTTGTGAGAGAGGCGGTGGAGATACACAAGGTGGTGGGTGGTGCTCATCCGCTTAAACTAATTTTAGGTTAGCAAGTTTTATAACACGAATATTGACCTAAACTGATTGGTTGTATAAATGAGTAGACCCAAATCCACCCATTATATAGTTTAAGTAGTACATATTGACCCGTTGTATAATAATTTGTAGCTCAAATAAATTCATAAAAAGTTTGTTTTTTTATCCAAATTAACGCATTATAATAAACCAATGGAATTCTCTTGTGTGATGATGTGAGTATCTATAATTCTATACTATATAAAAATTAAAACGTTTTGGGGGATACATGGTGACTCATGGTGTGCTCTAAAATGTTTACCCGCCTCTCTATCTTATTAAATGTGTCTATCTTCTTATCAAATACAATGATTTCCAATAACTAAATTAAACATCTAAAATATGAATCTTCTTAGTTTCAGTAATTATAAAAATTTACTCAATTATAAGATTATGTTTATTTTGAAATATAATTTTATAATTCTTAAATCTTTATTGTTTGTTATTAATAATTGTTAGATCTTTATTACTTTTTAATTCACCAATGGCTGAAGAAATCCAACATACATAATCTTTACGTAAACTATTGGTTTAACAAGTTTATTTATTCAACTCGAGTAATACATGAGTTTGTAACCTAGTATTGTATTATGTACAAGAAAGAAAATATTGTTTAGAGTACTAACATACCTAATACATAAAAGTTATGCAATCACAAACTTATAGTTACGAGTTATAAAATGATGTTGTGAAGACGAGTGTTAAACTTTAGGTAGCAGGAGTTATTTTTCTTGTACTTTTTTGGGGTCTTCATCAGTAACCGGACAAACAAATAAACTAGCTTGTTGATAAAATTTTGTTACGTATTTGTTAAAAAGTGATTTTTAGGTGTGTATTGAATATGTATCTAACGGGAATGATGAACATTGATACTACATGGTTTTGAATAAAATTTATATCAAATGTGACATATTCTTTACATATTATTTGTTATAAAAAACATTTACGCTATTTATAGTATAGAAAATTGGTTAACTTTCAGAAATTATATGCTTCCATCAACACAAGGTTCATATAATTAAGACTGTGTTGTGCAGGCTTTATTATGGCTTCAAGGGGATAAAATGTGTTGTCACGTAGGCGTAAGATTTTTCACATTCCACGTCTCCAAACCCGTGTTGTGGATGCCATGTCCCTAGTGCCCCCTCCATTTTACCCCCCTTGCATAATAACCTCTGTTCCCCTTGATCACACGCCCCCGAGCCTAGCCACGGAACCACCTCAAGCCATCGATGGTGCCCATCATTGTGATGTGCAGCACCCCGCGCCCTCCAACGTGACAGGACTTCCACCCCTAAAACACATGGTCTAACACATATGCTCAATAGTTAATACAACATAAAAATATTAATAATCGTATATTTCTCTCTCTCTCTTATGCACATGTTGTTTAATCCAGAATAAAGGATAGAAATAAAAGAGTAAACTGCAGTTTTATCCCTGAGGTTTACAAGTGGATTCACGTTTACCCCCTATTTTCAAAATCTTGTTGTTTTACACACCAACGTCTCCTGATTGCATCAATCTTGGACCCATTGTGCGTGAAAAGTCGTTTTTACCCCTGATTAAAAATAATTAGAGTATACTGCACTTTTACACCCTCGTCTTCTCCAGCAATACTCTGACGATATTTTAGCAATAGAATAAATACATAATTAGAGTAAACGGATTGGATCAACATAGTTAAAGGTGAATATTATGGTTTGCGATTATCGATCCTAACAAAAACAAGTAAAAACATAACTTGTGAAGTTTACATGAAACATCTCCAACTTCAATGGTAACAACACTTGCAAGTCCAGTTGAGCCTGCAAGATTTCTTTGTAAATTCATATTAGTCCAACATGTCAACACGCAAAACTTCATATATCTTCTCAATATATGCTCTGAAATGCTATTATGGTACAATTAAAGCGAATGAGGTAGTGGTGGAGTGGTTGGGGAAAAACATGGTGTTCCTGGTGACTCAGGTTCAACTTTCACTCTCCCCATTATTTTTTGCGGTATCCAGGTGAAGGGCGAATACGGGTGGCGCCGGTTCGTCTTGGATAGGAGACGAGGTTTTACCGATTATTTCACTGGTGTGCCTTCGGGCGGGTGGAGGTCACGTTTCCGCGCATCTGGGAGAGTCAAGGGGCTGGCGACGGTCAAGTAGTCGACCTTGGTCAAAGCGCCCTGTGTCATAGTGGTTGGCACATCGTTCCTTGCCGTTAAAAAAATTATGGTACATTTAAAGAGAACAAAAGAACTACAACAAATAAAGCTTCCTTTTTGTTCGTGAAATTTGAATAATCTGAAAGGTTTTCTAAAGCCAAATGTAGCAAATTCCGATGGACCTTCATATGACATTTGTCACAATTCAATTACAATTATATTCTCAAATGTAACAATTTTTACAAGCTGAAATACAATTATCCAAATTTTCTTGAAAATATTTATGCTAAAAACATGTGTGCTAAAAACAAGAGGATTCCTTATCAAATATTCAACTTTTATGCTAAAAACATTTGTTTTGACTCTAGAAAATGTTACTCGGAATACCACCGGAGAAGAAGAATTATAGATAACAGTGTGTAAACATATAAGCGGAGGTAAAACACAGGGTATACGACTAAAGTTTACTCTATAAATATAGGTAAGATTACAGTTTCACCTCTCAAAGATGAACATTAATGCAATCAGAAAACAATGAAATATAAAACGTCAAAATTTTAAAAATAAAGGATAAACATAAAACCGTCTGTAAATCTCAGAAGTAAAAGCGCGGTTTACTCAAAATAAAATAATAGAGACAAGTTGTTCTTGCAAATTGCAATTGCATGTGACATTATTTTAGACAAAGAACTATTTTGGCCCCAATATTCAATGAATATCAATTTTGACACGTGCTTATTCAACTTAGATTTTTGACACAAAAGTCAAAGTATTCCTTTCAACAAAAAGTAAGTTAATTTTTTTCAATAAAAACGGTTATACAGCATGTGCGTTACGATAGTTTAGAAAATCTGAATACATAAAACCCAAGATTCAAAATTTGCGGTACAGGTAGTATTGTTAGAAAAGAAAGAGTACCGATATCGGTACCAGATCATTCACAATTAATTCTTTTTCTTTATTTATATAATTATATTAAAAATTATTATTTTTTATCTCTATTATTTAATTAAATAATATTTTTCTATACTTTTATGATTACATTTTCTCTCTCATTCACTCACAATCACTTTAAAAAGTATAATAAAATTTATAAGGAATCAACAGTATTCTCGTATATTTACAGATGAACCGTAACATTTTATCTCATCTTCACTCACAACCATTCCTTAATAACATAAGTAACCCACTCATCCTCTGATATTGGATGTAAATTTAGATCACTGATGGACCACTGACGTACCACTGAAATATTATCGTGCTACTAGTGGAACCACCCTATTATATTCATCTCCACTGGTCTATAATGTTTATGCACAACTTCAGGAGGAAACATAATAAATCTGGGAAAAGTACCTTGTGGGAATCGCATGGCCGTCTTCGAAAATCATAAAAAAGGACCTTATTCGAGTAAAAAAAAATTGGGCCCTACTCGCAATTTTTTTAACACAACACACCCCCTCAATTCATTAATTGGGTTTTGAAGTAGTTTTGTTTATTCAATCTGGTTTGAGCTACTTTCATTGCACTTTCATAAATTGAACTTCTCAAAAGAATTTAGCCATTCAAACTCTTTACAAATTTCATTGTCAAATGAGGACACAAATCCAAAAGTCTTAAACTGTTATGGTTTTTTTAACATTTTTTGTTCTTAAACCTAGGCCTTTTAAGATTTTTTTTTATTTTTTTTAAACCTACAATATAATATAATATATATATAAAATTAATTTTTTTTAGGAAACCGTTCGCATAAAATAAATAAAAATTTATATAAATTCGAATTACAATACGGAAATAAATAAAGTTGTAAATTACAATACTTTTACAACTGAAATAAACGAAATTACAAGAACAAAATCAACAAAAAGATGAAGATCTTGGCTGAGGATCGTGTTAGACACGGGTCCCTTAAAACAAATTTCGAGTCTCCCAGGTGAACTCGTTTGTTTCCAGGATACAACAGCCCAAGCAGTTGCACTGCCGGAGATGACGACAACCCGAAGGTGTACCTTGCTGCAAGAAAGGAGAAGAAGAAAATTTCTGTAGAGAATTCGATGGTGTTCAAGGTGTGTCTTCTGGTGTTGAGGTGATGCTGTATTTATACTGCATCTGGGGTCAAACAGTCAAAAGAAATTAACTTAACGAATTAAATTTCATTAAACGTCTTTAATGCACTTTAATTCGTCAGTTACATTCCTGGTCAAGACCCTTGACTCCTTTGTTTCAACTGCTGAAGTGTAACTGATCTGTCATTAACTCTGGAAGCAACAGGTCGCGCGCGCGCCTCCATACGCCAGTCTGCTGGTGCGCGCGCCAGTGTGGCTCACATCCCTGCGCGAGCTTACTGGTGCGCAACCCCTTGCGCGAGCATCCTTGCTGTCTTATTGTGCGTGCGCCAGTATGGCTCACATCCTTGCGCGAGCCTACTGGTGCGCCAGCCCTTGCGCGCGCATCCTTGCTCCACAGTCCTATTGAGCGTGCGCCAGTATGGCTCACATCATTGCGCGAGCCTACTGGTGCGCCAGCCCTTGCGCGCGCATCCTTGCTCCACAGTCCTCTTGCGCGAGCCTACTAGTGCGCAAACCCTTGCGCGCGCACGCCACGTCACCAGGGAACCCATCTGGTCACGCCACACAGTCGCGCCATACTGGTTCACTTTGGTGTGTTGCGCGCGCGCACGTCAAGCATCTGTGGGGCAACCTGGACTGCATGCACCATGCGCCACTACCTGTGTACCTGCGCGCCCCTTGCCACGTTGCCTTCTAGGGTCTGCGCCACCTGGCCCCGCACCCTTTGCGAGTACACTTAGTGTGTGCTTCCATGAAACAATAAGGAAGGAATGTTCCCACTTAAATACCCATTTAAGTTTCATCACTCCTCCTATGTGGGACAAGATGCTACTTTCCCATTTATTTCAGCATTTAATGTTTCAAACACCAAACTTTGAGCATCGATATCCCATTCATCTTAGCTCTATTTTGGACGTGGTTTAGTTCGTTGCGAACCTCTTCCAACATAGAACACAAACCCGGAAATAAATATCTAAATAAACCCCAGTTTATAATATTTATTTATCGTCCAAAATTATGAAATACACATTTCCTATATTTGTGAAAATTGCTATTTTCACTAAATTTCTAACATTTTTTGCGGTCGTCCACTCAGCTCTTGCTCAAGGCCAGCCCTGGGAATTAAACCCAGGGTCTCATGATGCCTAAGCATTATCCTCATCCTAAGATGCCCTATGTTATAATGTCATAGTTTGGATGATACACAAACTGATTAACTAAGATATGAATAATGTTAACTAACTAACATATGAATAATGTTAACTCTGAAAATATTTTTTTTCTTTCTCTTTGTATTTCAGTAATAAAGCATGTAATCTATCATTTTGAATCTATTTTTCTTGTAGTTCGGTAATAGATATGAATACTATTAACTCTGAAAATAGTTTTTCTTTCTCTTTGTATCTCGATAAAAAGCATGTAATTTATCATATTTTGAATCTATTTTTCTTGTACTTCGGTGATAGATATGAATACTATGAACTTTGAAAATATTTATTTCTTTCTCTTTGTATTTCGGTAACAAAGCATGAAATTTATCATATTTTGAATCTATTTTTCTTGTACTTCCGTAATAGAGGCTATACCATATCCTCATGGACATACAGATGCCCGACATGTAATTAGTAATTTAGTACCTAACACGCACGAAACTGGAAGTGGGACACAATTTTGCAATCAAGGATGATAATGAGAATAGCAATTCATATCCCATTATCAATCCCGAGTATGCTTTTTAACCTAAGTTTAGCTTTAATATTTATTTGTCACACAATGTAACTATGTTATCCTAGAGGTTATATTTTGTAAATATATAGTTTGTATAAATACCTTTATCGAAACCTGGTTTTGTATGGCATTCTTACAATCGATACAATTTACCATTTTAAGCTTTGATTTGGTATCCATCATCGGAGCTCACACCGGTCAGAAGTTATACAAGCTATTTTGCATTTCACTTTTGAACGTATTACTTTAATGTTTATGAATGTATTAGTTTAATGGATTTTATGTACACAAAATTAATATTTGTATTTGAAGAAGTATTATTTTTTTAATATGAATTTTAATAAATAAATAAATAATGATTTACGTTTGCTATTTTTGTTGAAGGTCCGTGATCAGGCGGTTCTAGACGGAAGTTAGTGGATAAATGTAAACCGATTCTGTAGTATGTTATTACAGAATGGAGTAGAAACAGAATGCAGCGGAAGTCTTCATCATACCGAAAGAGTATACATCTTTATAAGTCCAACTGCCGGAGTTCCTGGAGAGAATCCGGCAGCACCTCCCTGTAGGGATGCCAAAAACTTAAATGACAAATGAACACACACCACCTATTTATAGGGTAAGAAGTTCGCTGGTAAGCATCTAAGTTCGGGCGAACTTGACCTAGTCAAGTTTGGCCGAACTTGATATCAACATTACCATTATGAGCGAACTTGACCTTCATAAGTCAAGTTCGAGCGAACTTGACCTCCACAGGTCAAGTTTGAGCGAACTTGTTACATTTTACACCGAAAACTCTGTATTTCGGTCGTGTGTTCAATTCTAACATATACAATACTCAACACATGCTCTATCTAGCCTATTCGACAAGTGACGAACACAAAGTGCACCAACATTTGTTTTTGCAATAGCTTAATCATTCTTATTCACCCTTTATATATGTATGTGACACCTATATATGTGTTACATGTATTAATATGCGAATGACTAATAAAATTATATGGTTGACAACCTTTACATGCATTATCCCTCCCTAAATCCAATGAGCCCTAGGATAATTGTTTTGAATTTTATGGTCTGGTCATGGGTTCGAGTCTTACTTGATGTAATATTTTTCAGGTGGGTCAGGATGTTTTATCATAGTGGGCATTCAGGCGATGGGTTTCCACTCAAATGGTGGGTGAGCTTGGCCACCAACATCGTCTGTCTTTGCAGGGGCGTAGGTGGCCTTTTGCCAATGGGTTTGCCTGGGTGACCGGACTTGTATAATATTCGTTGGCCGTTTAAAAAACACCCTTCCTGTAAATTAATTATTGTGCATTTGAAAGTTGAAACCGTACCGTTAAAAATCAAGATGTATTATATTGGATTATTATTAACATTGTGTGTGTGTGATATATATATATATATATATATATAAATTTAAAAAGTTGTTAGCTACGGTGAAAATTATATTAACATGTAGGTGACTCATAAACACATTCATATCCAACCATGTGGAATGTGATGTCATCTCATAAATTGATACATATATAACGACTAATATCAAATACAAAGTACAACATAAATAAGAAGGGTAAGAAGGATTCTAATCCATTGATTTTGATGTGCTATAAGCAGTTTAATAAAAATAACTAAAATTAACCTAATTTAGACACTAAGTAATACTCTAGACTCTCTAAACTCAACTAAACTACTAACCGACAAGTGAACCGATCGACTCTAGTAAAGCTAAGTAAGTCCGGATATCGAATCACGAGACTCTATTTAACTACATTAACAACTCTATCTAAACTGAACTAACACGAACGTGAGACTAAATGTTTTTATGTTTGGGGGGGGTTCTAAAAATCCTAAATTTGCAATTAAATTAAACACTAGTTAATTAAGACTGACTAAATGCGACTCTAAACGAGGGTTTGAACTCAGTGATGATGAAGTACTACATAGGTTGGAATCCCACTTGCTATCGAATGGCTTTCTATCGGATGCTAATGTGATATGGAACCGGGATCTTTAATTGCTAAACCCTAAGAGAAACCGAATAGGACCCCCCGGCTCTTCTCAGGAAGACACCTATGGAACTCTAAAGGATTGTTATGACTACCGGGTAACTGGACTCCCTTACGGTTATCTAACTTTCTAGAAAAGTGCCTTAAAGCGACAAACTGCCTCACAGTGAAAGTCTAAGGCAACTAAGGAACTCGATTTGATTTAATAGACAAGATTATGGCAAGGCAACTAAAACATACTTTTTACAAAACTTAATCCTAGCAATTTACCAATCTAGACCTATTAATAACCTAGCTCTTTACAATGACTAGAATTAATAGAATATCTAAACCGAATTAAATCATGACAATGTTTCTATGGTTTATCGACCAATTTACCAAAAGATTACCCAAACCCGCAAGGAACCGATAATCAACACAAACTCATTACATGAAAGACATTCATCAGAATTTATGACAATCAATAATCAAGTCAACATACGCAAGTACACCAAATCAAAGAACCAAAGTCTTTTACATTTCAAAGAAAATCCATAATCAACATTAAAAACCGATGAAATCCAAACTTTAACAAGTGTTCATCTCAACCTAAGTAGTTTAGGGAAGTTAGCCAAGAAACATGGTTACGAGTATTAAAACAAAGATCTTAAACAAAGAATTCATCAATACAAGTAGGCAAACGAAGAAACAAAGTAAACCGGGAAGACAAAACCCGTTAAATCTTCAATTCCACGACTTCTAGCTCCTACCGAATGATTCCCGTGCTTCCGAGCCTTCACAACCTTGCTAAAATCGCTGCTGAGTTCGTCCAAAATCACATAAGTTCGTAACAAGGTCAACTTGCATGATATGATCTATTTATATGTTTCAGCAACAACTAAAACACTGTCGTGAACAATACCCTCGTCGCGTTATGCGACGGGTATCCTATAGAGGCTACACGTGACGCGACGCGTTGTTTCTGAAAAATGATTATTTAATGCCTTCGCGTAACGCGAATGCCTATATCCTTAACGGTCGCGTAGCGCGACGGGTTCTTTTCCAGGTTTCCTCGAAACCCGTTCAGCTACGACTCGACCTGATTCTCACTGCTAACTCTTTTCTAGCAGATTTAAAGCGTTTTATTCATTTTTCAGCAACCGGGACCTGTAAACAAACAAACTATCAAAAGAAAATATATCCGAGAAATCAAATAAATGAAACGAAAAGTGTACAAACTATACATGATAAATAGATGTATTTTGCAATACATCAATCTTAAATTTGAAGGGTTGAGATTAGTTTTAGGGAAAGGAAAATACTAAAAGGGCATTAAAGGAATCCTAGATATACTAACTTTCTTTTTCCACATGCAAGGCACATGCCAATTCCCACATCAAATTTAAAACGTCTATAACTTTTTCATACAACATTTGTTTTAAAAAAATCACCATAATAACGAGCGTTTTTTAGCTTTAATATGAGTATGATATTACAATATAATCACTTTTACTGGGTTTTCTTTATATTGTGTTAAAGTTCGTGACCATTGTATTGTGTCTTTCAACTGGGTTGGTCCTTACATTTTTTACTAATGTTTCTATACATTGTGTTATTATCAAAACTTATAACACAGTGTTAATTTGGGTTCTGTTCATTGCATTTTTATCAGAACCTATAACACAATGTATGACACAATGAAAATGTTGTTATATTTGGGTACTCTATACATGGTGTTACAGGTTCTGGTCATTGTATTTATTCTGCTATCCATTGTGTTTTAATATGTTGTTCATTGTGTATTAATGCTGTCCATTGTGTCTTTTATTTGCTCTCATTAATTGTATCTTTTATCTGACGTCATCAATTGTGTTTTTGGTCTATTTTCCATTATATTTTTAGTTTGATACTCATTGTATTTTACGTTATGTCCATTGTGTCTTTTATTTGTTGTCATCGATTGTGTTTTTTGTGTACTTTCCATTGTGTTTTTAGTTTGATACTAATTGTGTTTTATGTTATGTCTATTGTTTCTTTTATCTGTTGTTATTGATTGTGTTTTTGGTATACTTTCCATTATGTTTTTAGTTTGATACTCATTGTGTTTTATGTTATGTCCATTGTGTAATACACAACTGAGTTTTCTCATTGTGTTTTACGTTATGTCCATTATGTAATACGCAACTGAGTTTTCGATTTTTTCTAGATATAACAATATGGTATTCATATTAAAGATGAAAAGTCGCTCGATTTTATGGTATTTTTTTTAAACAAAAGACGTATAAAAAGTTATGGACGTTTAAAAAATAGGGGAGAAATAGCATGTGACTTGCATGTGCATAATCTTTTTATTCTCTTTGACAGAATTACCATTCCCATTTGATTTCTTTTGGGACACTTGTCACTCTATAGTGACTTCTTACACTTCTTATTTTTGTACTCGTTTGTAGAATAACTCAACCCACATTTTTACATGAAAAATCTAAATTAATATAATTTTAATGAGTTTTCATTTTTTGACGTAATATCCTTATTTTATAATTAATATTAAATTAAAACGTATAATAAATAGAATTAACTATTATGAAATCATATGGATTTAGTATTTGTGTCGTGCGTATATTTACTAAAAGTCCATATTTAATTGAAAAGTTCGACTTGAAACAGTCCATAAGATCGTACTATGGTTAATAAATACAAAATTGCGGTAAGATGTGAGTTCAACCGCATTAATACACCATAATATCCGACTACAATTGATTTCTCAAACAACTTCGGAAGTATCAAAAAGGTTGGAAATGTAATCGCTCCTTATTTTCTCTTAAAAGGCGATTGCAAAATAAAATAAAAATCAGTACGTTCAAATCACATTAAAAAAAGGACCCCGCAATATGGGAAATCAATTCTTGTTAACATTATAGATCAACCTTTCAAAATTATTCAAGTAAAAAAATGAGTATAAACCAATAAGAATGAATCACTTAATTTGTAGTATAAACTAATAAGAGTGAATCACTTAATTTTTATATTTAAGAGTAAACTGTAGTTTTACAACTTGAGATTTGGGGGCGCTAACATTCTTATCCCATATTTTCAAAATTTTGTTGCGCTACCCCCATCCCCCAATGTTTCCCGATTACATCATGTTGGACCCTCTGTCATCTTGCAGTTCAAATAAACGTTAGTTTTTTACAAAATTACCTATCTACCCCTCGTGCAATAATAAAATCTTAATCCCCCCAATTGTTATATTCATCTTCATCTTGAAGCTCTGCAACTTTAACTCTACCTGACCTGAATCTCACAACTTCAATATCATCACTTTAAAGATAAAGCTTTGCAATTGTACCGTTCATTTGTTAAGTAGAGAAATGGTTTACCTCTTAATTGGATAGAACTAAATGAAATGGAAGATAGTTGATGATTTTGATGTAGAATTTGCACAAATCTCAATCAATGGTTCTTACCATTTGTTCAGAAGTTCGAAGAATGGTTCTTGCCATTTGTTCAGAAGTTAATTGGGATTTAATTGGTAGAAATTGTAATATGGGCTATCATCAATATTTAAAGTATCCATGTTACGATTAAACCTTGGTGATTGGTGCGTGTTAAGCGTGATATGATTTTGTTAATATTTTAAGTCCGTTTTACGCATTAGTCAAGTTTTAAATTTATAAAACACGATATTGTAGTAACACTAAACGCACACTAGGGAAAGTGCACCCATCGCGAGCGTAGTATAGTTTTAGTAAGATACCGAGGTCGTCCAAGGACACAAGAGCTTTTAATACCGGTTTATCGTCGACGTCTAATCGATACAAATTTTTTATAAAAGTTTTGAAGGATAAAAATAAACATAAAAATGAAAAGAAAAATAAAAATGAAATACAAATAGACAAGATAGAATCACTTGGATGCAACTCCTCTTTTATGTACCCTTTGATGATTTCACACTTTCGGACTTTTTAAGAGATTCTCTTAGTTATAGTAGTAGGCCTCTCTTTTAAAAGTGACGTTACCCTCGGCCAAGTGGTTCAAGTCAGCAGGGATACAATCCCACGAGGCCGGAATATTGAAAGACAATTAAGTAAGTTATTAATGCAAAAAGTGGTAGGCTCCTCTTTTGAAGGTGATGTTACCCTCGGCCAAGTGGTTTAAGTCAGCAAGGATACAATCCCAAGAGGCCGGTTTAATATATTAATAGTAGTTTACATATGAGGGGTTCAAGATATTCGCACCCCCGCCATCCAATACCATAGGGCATTGAAGGAGGTCCTAGTAAGCTTGAACCAAGTCCTCGCAGGATCTATACATTGAACGAGACAAGAAATTTACCAAACCACCATTCTAACCCCATTCCAAGTAGTTAACACTCTTTATATTAACCGTAAGGACACGAATGAGCAAATCAATGACATCATGAAGAAATGGTTAGGAAAATTCACTTTCAACATAAGAAACTAGTTATTAAAGTCATTAATACATACCCATTTAAAAAGTAGCCGAAAGATTAAAAGTCAAAAGTAATACATAAAAGATTGGTCTTCACCAAGTGATGTAAGAGATTAGCCAAGCATGGCCTTTGTTTGACAAGAACTCTTACGGTCAATCTTGGACCCGAGACTACTACACACTCTAAAGATGGAAAATGGATGATGGTGGTTGGTGTTGGTGTTGTAGTGGTGGTGGAGTGGTGGAAAAGTAGGAGAGAAGTGGTTTGCCAATGGATGCCTTTGAAGTGAACAACCAAACCACCCTATTTATAGTCAGAACAGAGCCCCGGCCATGGCCCCGTGCCCGTGGCCACCTTCTTCCCTTCCTTCAATTATTGCAGTTGTCAGCAGAGGGCCGACCTCACACGCCCCCGTGCCTCCTGGGCACGACCCCGTGGTCAACTCTTTACTGTACTATCAAGATTCTGCAAATCTTAGAGTTGACCATGGCCCATATATGGGTGAGCACGGCCCCATGGTAGGCGTGGAATCTGCCTTTTGTCTTTTCTGCAGGTCTTGTTAACTGACCACGGCCCATGTCTGGTGGACACGGCCCCGTGGTTGTCTTCTGTTTCTCTTGTTTTTTGTTCTTTGGATGCTACTGAGGGGCCGGGCATGGCACGTTATTCCTCCTTCTTGTATTTTGTGTTGGTTTTAGCCGCTTATTTGCTTTTTTGTTCTTTTAAGCTTATTTAGTCATGTAAATTAAAAAGGAACAAAGAAACGTGCTTTTTCCAATATTAGTACTGAAAAAGGGTTGGTTTTACGCCTCGCTTGATGTAATTTATATGTTGCATTTCGTACACATCAGCGATGTCTCCTGTAACGCCTCGTATTTCCGTATTTCTTTTTTTAGAAAGTCTTGTATTCGCATTCTATTTTTGGAAACTTGTAATTCGTATTCCTTTCAACCAATTGTAATCTGAGACTTTAATCATGATGGAAAAACAATTTTATACATATACATTTTACAATCAGACTTGTTGTATACGCTATACACCACCAATTACATGCTTATGTGAGAAACCAAATCGCATACAATCGTTAGACATTCAATTATACACATTTTACTTTATCACCATACTTATACGCAAGTTTATACATCTTAAATACCCAAAAACATGCTTAATTATGAGTTTTTAGCACAAAATAATGGAATAATCAAACTTTAGGGGACAAACTGTAAATTTTGAAAAGTTTCTTGAAATTCTACACATCATGACAATGCACTTGACATTACATGACCGTGGAAGCTGTGATCCACATGACCATGCATCTAATCCACATGACCATGCGAGCTGTCATACGCATGACCATGCACCTGATCTGCATGGCCATGCAGGTCTGTTACCCAACTCCGGGTTTAATTGTTTCCACCCACCTTTTCAACCTCCAACCACCTTAAACCTTTAACTTAACCTAACCCACTTCTCCCACTTATATATAGGCTTCCTCCACACCTCCTAAACACTTTCCAAACACTTAATCCACTCTCAAACTCTCTAAATCTCTCAAGAAATTCTACATTTTGGGCAGAAACATCCTAGTGTTCTAAGTGAGTTTTCACTCACTTTTCTTCACCTTTCTTCTTCAAATCTTCTTTCAAACTACTTGGAGAAGCTCTAAGAAGGTTTCCACTAGTTCGCCATGGCAAACTAAGGTGGAACCTCACCACATTTGAGGTCTAAAGTGGTGTTAGAATTTTGTTTTGATGGTACTTTTACTCACACTTTCTTTAAACATGTTTAACTTGCACAATCTTGCACCTACCTTGCTTCTAACCAAACCTATGGTTATGGAGCTTGAGTATGGTTGATTGCTATAAGTTTAGAGGTTAAACACCTTCTAAACTTTTTGTTTTGATAACGTTCTAAGCAACCTACACGTGTTGAGACCATCCAAGCTCATCATCTTCCATATGGTGAGACTTGTGTTTTGGTGAATATGTGAACCATGGAAGCTTTGGCTCTCCAACTTTATTCCACTACCTCACTTGTCGATTTAGTATTTTCATACCACTAAATCTCAAACAATTTCCATCAAAGGGACAACGCTACATCACATCCCCAAACACTTTCCATATTTGGGATGCACGCATCTAGCTAGGTTCACTTAGTTGTTTGTAGGTTTAAGTTCTTATTATTTTCATGTGCATGCCTAACTGAAATCATCAACAAAGTTTATGATTTTGTGCTTTGGTGAATCATATAATGAGGTTAAATGGATGGAATTGATCCTACCTACTTGCATGACCATTCTCATGGTACCTTAATTTACATTCCTAATATGTGAACTTTTAAATTCCAAATCCGATCCGTTAAAGAAAAACCGCTACTCACACACCTTCGTTTCCCTCTTATGGTAACTTTGGCGTTCCACAACTCAATACTCGTCCAACTCACCTAGTGGAATTACTTCATAAACCGTGAGTATACCCTCTTTTCGTTTTCACACTTTTGGGTGCAATTTATATTACCATATTAAAACTCACACAAACACACATATGCAAATACATTATTCATACAATGAATCCAATATACATGCTTTAGATGTTTAAACTTTAGGAATACAAGCATGCTAGAAGCCATTCTTGCACTATACTTTGTCATTAACTTCGTACAAGCCTACCTTAACATGTATAGGTTATAGGAGTAGCACACCACCCTTGTTGGGTCTATGTTAAGTAATCATACAAACAGTTTTATTGTTGCGACGACAAGATTACACTAGTGGATCTTTGGATTGACATGTATGAGATGCAAGCTAGTTCATGATATGTTATGCCTTAGTGTATGTAACGCTTCGCATTTCTGTACTTTCCTTATTTGGAAAGTGTAATTGTGTTTCTATTTATGGAAACTTGTATTCATGTCGTATTCATATTTAATTTCCAACTTTGTAATCTGAGACTTTGATCATAATAAGATTCATACTTTATGCATACTGTATACATGCAACAAATCTTTAAATACGTGATTTCATGGAAACAAACACTTGTTATACGTGCAATACTCATACATTACACCTTTATACTTGGAATACTTGAAAAACCCAGCTAAAATACGTAAAAGCGGCCCAACCTAACACCCTTGTGCGAACTGGACTCACTTTGCACGAAGTGAACTCACTTCGTACAAAGTGAAGGCACCTCGCACAAGCCAACTTCACTTTGCACGAAGTGAAGCTGGCAACAACTCTCTTCTATAAATAAGAGCACTCCCACACTCCTTAACACTTTCCAAACTTTAGACTTCCTCTCTAAATTTCCAGATTTCTGGCATAAACTTCTCAGCCATCTAAGTGAGTTTTAGCTCACTATTATCCTTACTTTTTTACAATTTCTTCTTTTATTTTAAAATTTATGTACCAAGTGTTGAAACTAACCAAGTTCACCATCCTCAATATGGATGAGCTTGTGCTCTATTAAGAGTGTGAATGGTGGGAGCCTTGGCTTTCCGAATTAACTTCCACTACCTCACTTGTACACCTTGTTGTATTGTATTCCCATTCATTCATGACCAACCGGGTTTATCAACTATGTTGATAAAGTTTGTACTTTGGTGAACCATATAATGAGGTATTCATACCTCCATGCTTGACCTCTATGATATATCTGAAGGACTAAGGACATAACCTATATAATAAATATAAAGTATATACATATATATCTAGTCGAGTTCCCGATACTAACCCGATTATGGTTAGGTGTTATGAACTTGGGATATTCTGTCTTGTTTCAAAATTCCTCATTTACAGAACTCAGTGTCAAAACGATTGTTCAGACGAGATACATTTCGAGATCTATTAGCTTCGCACGAAGTGGATAGTCACTTCGCATGAAGTGGACAGTCACTTCATGCGAATATGTATATTTATACGTATACTTTTATGAGTTTTAAATCCGAATCTGAATCTCTCACCAACTCAGAATACTCACTGTCACACCCCAACCGATGGCGGAAACATCAGGATGAGACGAACAAATTGCTCAAAATGTCTAATACTACTTTGCGACAATAATTAATAATTCAAAATTTCATTGATACTAAATCTGTAATACAATGGTTCGACATGGAAATACGACAAGTTCCAAAAGACAATACAACATAGAACAAAATACATGAAATTAAGACTAGAATCCACCCTAATATGTTTCTTCGTCGTCATCAACTTAGTTTCCTGCAACATGTATTAAAATAATATATATCAACAAAAGTTAGCGAGCATACAAGTTTGTTACATAGCATAATAGTAAATAAAGTTTGTCTCATATCCAACATGGCAACATTGTATATAATTGTCATAACATACTAAACATGTGCTCTTATATGTCAATCCATAGTCTAACGCAATTGTGATTACCCAACATCGTCATAAATGGGTGTTTTAATAGTTTACTTAACACTACCACAAGCACACGGGCGGCGTTACTCCTATAGCGCTATATTTGTTAAGGTTGGCTAGCAAAGTTAATGAGCATATAACACAATTTTAACATAGCATGCATTATTCAAGTATATAAACAAGTATCATGTTATAAGGATATAGTAAATTTGTAAACAAGTTTCATGGTGCTTGTACATGTTGCACCCAAAATATTAAAATGGAAAACGAGATCGAGTACACTCACGGTTTTGCAAGCTTAATCCGACTTGAATCCCGAGAGTGTGATTGGATGATTATCTTGGAGCGCCTTGTCCTTCTACAAGAAGTAACAAAGGCGTATGAGTATTGGAATTTTCGGAGGATTATAGATTCGGAATTAAAATAATGTGAAACTAGTATTATGAAAATAATCATCTTATACTCATAACACTTGCTTTTGACACTATAGAAACCGCAAGGGTTTGGTGTGTTTTCATGGATTCAAAGACCCATTAGAATCGTAACAAGTGTATGGTCCTTAGATGATGTTACTAGTTTCTTAACAATTAACTATTGAGTTATCATTAAGTCTTTGTTACATACTTATATTATATAAAATATAAAACATATAATTCAAGTAGGAGGTAGGAGAGCAAGGTCCCCATTTAGGTACGTCTTTGTGTCATGGATTTCATGCATGAGGTAGGAAGAACAAGCTTCCATTTAGGCACCTCAAATGTTCACCACTACACTTGTGTGATACATGCAAGGAGGGTCATGAACTTACAAGATTAATAATAACAAGAATGAAATACATGGTTATCACCATTCCAAGTGGTCAAGTAAGCTACAACTCGGTGAGCCGACGTCGACACAAGTCGAAGGCTAGACGGGGTTGTGTTACTTTCATCTAGCAAACCACAATGGGACAGTGATGAGAAATCATCAAGTAGTGTGTGGATTCTTATTTAGGATAGCCCAAGCTAGTCCCTACATCACACATTGATCAAGATTAACTTGGACACTACTTGTGGGTGTAAACCCTAGTTGAAAACAGAAAGTTTGTGAGGTTTTAACCTCTAATTTGACATGTCTCAACCTTGTTTTTAAGCCTAACCAACCACAAGTGAGGTTGTAAGCATTCGGACATTGATTTGAGATGAGTTAGACTCAAGTTGAACAAGTTTTATAAAAGTTTAAATGAAGACAGAAACAAAAGTCCACTTTGGGGCCTTTTTCGTGACATTCCAGGGCATGATTTTCCATGGAAAACCATTGAGATGTGCACAAGGTCAATCCAAACAAGTGGGAGAAAGAATGGAGTGTTTTCGTTGAAAAATGAGCGAGTTAAACTCAATTTAGTGAAGATGAACTTTCTGCTCGAACTCAAGATTTGCAGCTGATTAGAGGAGGATTTGGGAGTGATTTGATGATGTGAAAGTGTAAAAAGCTTGGAAAATGTTTGGGTTTTATAGGGGATGAGTTAGGTTAAGTTGGTGGGTGAATTTATGGAGTTTGGAGGCCATTGGAGGAGAAATGGTGTTGGGATTTCGTGCAAGTCGCGGCTGATTTCAAACCTGCTGCCCACCAGACCCCATGCAGGACCGTATGGGTCAGGCCATGCGGTCCGCAAGGCTTGGTGGCAGCAACATATATATTTTTTTTATGAAATAGTAACATATGTATATGTTAAGTATTGCTAGTTTATGAATAAATAAGGGTTCTAAGGCACATTGATCATATGTCATAAGTTTCACAAGTATATTAGGAATAAAATCGGGTAAAACGTCGTGTATGATTTGTATGCAAGTCGTGTAAGTCATATATCGCAAGTTTATCAAACGTTTTCACGTATAGAGGATCAAATAGCATATAAGTAGAATAAAATAGAGTTTAACATGGTAAAAATAGAACACGTTTCCATTACGAATTAAATCTCGAAAAGTGATTACAATAGAATGATAAATACAACGATTACAAAGGTTTCCAAAAATAGAATATGACAAGGGCTTTCTAAATATAGAAAGTGTGAAAACGTTGGGAGTTACACTCACACACCTCTGTTCCCTCATGTAGGGTAACTTTGGTGTTCTACTCTTCAACGTAACGACTCCGGATTGCTAGAAAAGCTTTGCAAAACCATGAGTATACTCGACTCCCCTTGTAATCTTTTACACTATTGGGGTACAGCATATATGAACTATCAGAAATCACTAACTCACACATACGTATGCTTAAAATCACAAATAAATAATCCATCATACATGCTTAAATCGTTATGCTTAAGTTCATGCATGCCTAGACTATACTTATGCTTTATACTTGTCATTAACTTTATTCAAGCCTCCTTAACATGTATAAAGCTGTAGGATTAACGCACCACCCGTATTCTTGAGGTCATGTTAAGTAAACAAAACGGCCTATTCATTGTTATGATTAGGTTACGCTAGCAGGATTCTTTGGGTTGACATTTATAGTTGCATGCTAGTGTTGTATGTTAATTTAAGTTAACAATTATGTATGTGGATTCGTTTAAACTTTTATTACCTAGTATTGAAACTTGTATACTCGCCAATGCCTTGTGTGTTGAACTATACTTTAATATATGTTGCAGGATATGATGGTGACGAGGATGCATGGAATCTAGTAGGATGAACTAGAACCCCGCTTTAATTTAGAGCTTATGTTGTATTTTGTTTCTTTGATTATGATGTTGTACTTCGTTTCCAAACATTGTAATTGATTTAGACATGAAATGAAATATTGTTTATTAAATACTTGTCACAAAATAGTGTTATGAAGTCTCAAGCAATCTATTTTGTAACACCCCAAAGACGTCGCAGCGGAAATACAAACGTAATGGTGACGGAAGTTGGTGCCCATAAATATCTTTGTGGATGATGCATCGTTAATTTTGGATATAGTACTTAACTAAAACATAGTTTAAGTTTAAACGCAAGTCACAACCATAACGTAGTTAAGTTGTCTTGATCCTTATGGATTTTATTACAAACATGGTCCTAGTTTAGTTTTAAAAGTTGTCCAAAACGTTATTAAAGAAAACATGCATCACAACCACAGATACGCCAAAGGTTCCCGAAGCCGAACTCATGTACCTGAAGAACACGTTAAAATCAATTGATCCAATGTTTAATTAATTAAACATCCACATAATATTATGAAAGCAACTTTCATTTCCTTAATAAAAATTCATGGGTTAGTCATCGCAAGCGTTTTCCTAAAACCTTCGATACACAACATCTTCCCAAGTTTTCCATATTAAATTGATAGCATCAAGTTTTCATACTCGTATGTTTGCAAGACAATACAAACTATATCTTTACTATGGAGGTATAATCAAAGCTAAACACACTACAGAATAACAATTCGTCGCTTGACTGACACGGAGCTACCGGTCATGACAGGGTGGTCAACCCGATAGATCTATCAACAATTCCACGCATAATATTAATGATTAAACGGCAAAACTTGCGCAAAAGCTCGCAATGGGTCTCTAATATAATGCTTGCCTCACATACAATACATATATCCTACTAAAATGATAAATTTAATATATAACGAGTTGTACGAATTTCCCCGAAGTCCCCACCGAAACGTAAACCATAACCGGTACTTACTCTCTTGAGACCAAGCGAATTCGTCACAACTTTAGATTTAAGCAATTTTAAATCTGCACGGTCGTTTTCTCCTAAACACCGTAATAACATCCGTTTCTCCCCGAAACATATAATCACATTTATCCAAAATCCGTTTCTCCCCCGAAACATATTTATATCAAAACCATATATTTTCCATGAAAATATATCCTTAGTTTAATCAAAGGTATATTTTATACAAAATTGTATACTTATCCTTTTAAGGTGTGTTCTACCTCCAAAACAGTTATAAAAACAGTAAAAGGAGGGGTTTAGTGACACTCACCTTTGGGTGCATATTATAAATAGCGCAATCCCACAATTGTTTCTACACGTCCTAATATACGTAGGAACGATTTATCAAACAATATATCACAAAATTCCTAAGTTTCTCCAAATCTTGGAATTTTCACATAACTTTGAGATTTTCTCGAATCATTATTTTTTATTATGTTGGCACTTTAATATACATATGAGTTCATATATATATTATATAATATATATATATATATATATATATATAATATTATTAATAGATTCACGACTTTAATATTTATTGGTGACCCTTAATATGTTATATCCGTTAACACTCCCGTTTATACGTACTATATATCTACGATTTGCGCGTCGTTATATATATACATAAACGTACACAAATATTCAATTTCATAACACGCGAAAACTCGTTAACTTATATACTTCATAATTTTTAAAGCATTCATACATGAAATAACTTATTAAGTTAACCTATGTATAAATTTTCATGCTCGATAAATAAGTTACACATTTAACGCGATTTCACCGATTCTACAACTTTAAACACACATGTGTACATGCATAGTCTAAATTCCCGCTATCATGTCAACACTTAACATATTATCATATACACATATTTAAATCACATAACACTTTTAAACACATGAGGTTCACCTATGAACAACCCATTCTAGTGTACATTGTAAAACGTGTATTTTAGGGATTCGGTAACGTTTTCGGGCGTCAAAAGTCACGTATGACTAACCAAACACCAAGTAAACTTAATATAGGTTAAAATACTTATATTTATATCAAAAATATCAGTTTACTTACTGAATTAAAACAGTTTCGTAAAAATTTCTTAAAAAGGCGATTTTTACCGTTTTTAACGCATAGTTTTGCATCAAACGTTACCATAACCATCCCAAATCGAAACGACTTGATATTTTAACATAACCCATGTTATTTACTGATTAAAATGATGTTTATATTCAGATAAGTGCAGTTTTTGTGCAAGCTGTAACATCGTAAAAAATGAATGAATCCAAAACCCGACCTGTTTTTGTAACTCGATCCGTTTTCATATTCCACATAATTTTGTTTAATGTTTAAGCAATAAGATGTCTTGGATTCTATGTTTTGATCATACATGTTATCATATCTGGTGATTTATAGTCTTATACATGTTTTAGACAACCTTGTAAATTCATTTCCATGTATTTTGAAGCAACCCTTCTATATCTCAAGGTCTAAAACTAAGGTTTTCCTTAAGTTAATAAAAACCTTTGGAGACCTCATGAACATACCTAACACATCACATCCTAACCTTCTTATCATTCAAACTTCATTATATACATGCCTTAAGATAGGACATTGTGTTTTGGAGAGTTTAGATGTAAATGATCGCAAGTAAAAAACTCTACATGTCGTATTCTTAGTTTTGTCATAAGATGACTTTCGGGTGACTTTCTTGCTAACTTTTCTCCATCCTTGAGCTATCATTCTGGTCCATTCAAAGCTCCAAGATATACTTGGTATACTAAGGATCAAGTGGTTCAAATGGTGCATAAAACTGAGCTCAAGCGTAACGGGGATCACAAACACAAGTTTTAGAACATAACCCTCGACCTGCATCAAGACCCAAGGTTTAAGCCCAATTCTCGACACCATGGATGTCGGGTTACTCTCTTCCATATGATAGTACTCTGAAAATAATGAACGTAGGCGAAAACCGTGCGCGAAACGGAGTTATAACGAAGCGGGAATCGCGAAAACAAGTTTGGTGTTTGTTGTTGATTTGAAAGACGCGAAAAGAAAATCTTTTTTAAAGTTATCCCACATCGCCCCAATCACCATTTTGTGCTCTATTTCACACCTATAAATACCCTTGCTTGGTTCTTTATAGCTTGCAACTCCTAGTTTGAGTATAAACAAGTGGAATAACCAAATTTGGTGGCTCCACAAGCACAATACCCCTTTGGGTGTAGTGTGTAGTAGTTTTTATTTCCGCTTTCGACGAGGAGGTGCTGCCCTTCAAGCTCATCTCATTTTGTAAAGTTCTTCTTTGAGGTAATCTTCCTTTTTTGTTTTTTTTTTTTTTTTAATATTCATTTATTTATTACTTTCTTAGTTTAATTAGTAGGCTCGTTAAGGTAGCCTAGTTTAGGCTCGCCTTTAGGCTTTTCATAGCCTTGTAGAGGCTCGTTAGGATCAACGAGTCTAACATATCATGTTCGTTCATTTAGCTATGCCTAGCATAACGTTTACTTTTTTTGTTGCATTCGTTTGTCTAGCTTAAATCACGCTTATCAATTGGATTTTCTCCTTATTCTCGTGCGGTTTTTCACTAAGGATTAAAAACGTAAACATTGTGAGTGAATCCTTATAAATTCCCTTTTTTATTCACGTTTTGGGGTGTATCATGTGTCGTAATTTACTTTACTTATACAAATACATGTGCTACCACCATTATGTGATCTAATGTGTATATTTGTTTATTGTGGTTATGTGTGGTTACATTTTATCATTTCAGTGCAATCATTCATTTAAGGGCCATCAGTTCCTCGTGGGATACGAGTTGAGCATCAGGTGCCTCATTATATCGGCTTCGTTTGATTGAGCATTGATTTCAAGTTCATCATTCATCATGTTCATATGTTCATTGTTGATATTATGTGGTTTGTGATTTAATTATGTATACATATGCTCATATATGGTCCATGCACATTTTTATTGAAATAACCAATTTAACAAACTGTTTAAATGTTTAACTTAGTTTCACTCGCCAACCTTTGTTGACCCAAAACCATTTTTACACATGATACAGGTGAACAGGTAAGAAGAGAAGATTGGACATAGGATGGGCCTTAGTTAACAAGAAACGAATTAGTGCAATATACTTGTTATAAACATCGTCTTGTGTTTGTAATTGTTTATATGAATTATTTGTATTGTGAGACACTTGATATGAATTAGTGAATATTTAAAACAAGTAATAGCAAGTCATAAGCTCTCGAGTTAACCCAATCATGCCCCGATCACCTATTCCGCTGCGGGTCGGGGTGTGACAGATTGGTATCAGAGCCATTGACTTTAGGGATATAGGATAGGTTATTAGACCCTTAGAACCTATACTTTAGTCAACTAGGACCTATGTGCTTATGTGATTTCATGTTTTGTTTGACTTATGATTTGCTATTGCCCAGACATTTAAATTCATTTCATTTCACACAGAAATGCATGCAAGCACTCTCTTTGTTACTTGATTATGTGATACGTGCAATGTGTTATAATTATGTCATGAAGTCTACATATATGTTACATATATACATATCACTCCACCTAAAATGTACCATACAAAACTTATGAAACCCTTATTTATAAGCTCTCGATTTCCTTTAAATTTTCGAAACATTTCTCTTCATTTTCCAAATACTTATTTTTATGTTATTTCAAACTTTTGTGATGTTTTTTGTTTTCAAAATTTATCAAGGTGAGTTCATATGATGGCCATGTAGTAACTGGAAGGGTTCGAGTACCGGTAGTCGGGATGTCCTGTCTAGGATTGGCATTCGTATAAATCCGAATTAACGGACCAATTTGTCTACTTGGGGACTACTGATGAGAGTACGAAGGACCTACTAGGCCAAAGCATGCCACACCAAACGTCATGTGAACCAACCCCACTTTGAGGTGTCACCGTGTCCACACCTGGATGCACTCCTACTTTCATACGTTACATTCACATTTCTCGATTTTCTCCGATTTTTAGTGTACATTACCAGGCTAACACATTCGAACCATACGAAATCCCGGTAATCGTGGGAGCCCACATGATTACGAAGGTGAAGTATGGCGGCATGCAAGGCCCAATTACGAGCAAAGCCCAAGAACACTTTAAAAGTGTTGTCTTATCATAAGTTATTGTTTTCAAATACACCCCAAAGTTTTCATTTTATCATATGTTTATATTTTTTTTCGCATCCCTGCTAGCAAATCCATCAACAGAATCTCACAATCTCGTTTGCGTGAATTCCTGTAGATGTCCTTTAGGCACCTTCTTGGAGAAAAAAAAACGGAAACTCCAGTAGACGTATGGCTGCCCAAATTGCCAAGCAAATGGCCGTCGTGATTCCTAACATTGTGATCCAAGTTCAACAAGCCCTCACTAATAACCAAGTCAATCAAGTCGAACCAAACGCTGTAAATGCTCCCGCAACTACATCCAAGTGCTCCTATAAGCACTTCAAGTCTTGTGACCCCCCCCCCCCCAAAAAATATGAGGGAACTGAAGGGGTCACTAATCTCCTGTGATGGTTCGAGGAAATGGAAAGCACATTCCTAAATTGTGACTGCCCTAACGATCGTAAGGTTCGTTATGCTACCGATCGTCTCATTGGGGTAGCTTTAACCTGGTGGAAAGCTGAAAAGGGTCAAAGAGGGGCTAAAGCTGTTGTGGCCCTAACTTGGGAACAACTCAAGGAACTAATGACTAAACGGTTGTGTCCTAGGACTGAGATCAAGAAGTTGGAGGACGAATTCTACCGCTTAAAGCAAAATGATGGAGACCATATGGCCTATAACAAGCGTTTCCTCAAGCTGAACCAGATGGTCCCAAATATGTTCACTCCTCCTTACCATCTCATTGAACATTACATTAGGGGTCTTCCTTCTGGTATCCAGGATTTTGTGATGAGCACTGTACCCGCAACATTGGAAGCTGCAATAGAATTAGCCACCAAACTCACTGAAAACCATATCCGAAATGGAGACTTTAAAAAGAAGGGAACAACTGACAAGGTTTCAGTGGAAGAGCCAAAGACAACCAAGATAGAAACATTCTCCCATTCCGATACCAAACGAAAGGTGACGGTAAAACTATGCTATTGCCTCGACTAACCCAACTTCACAAGCCGTACCACTCCAAGCCATCCCAATCACCCAAATGGCACCCAACCCAGCTTACCCAAACAAGAACCCTACACTGGTCCCCACCCTCAATGTAACACCTGCCACTATCACCACCAACTCACCGTACCCTGTCGTCTATGTGCCAATTGTGGGCGTTATGGCCATTTGAGTAACACGTGTCGCACTCCTCAAAACCAAGTTTCACCTCTTGCCCAAAACATGATCCAGCCCTACCAACCACCGCATTACCCCATGGTGCCATATGTTCGAGCTTGCTTAAATTGTGGTGATCCTACTCATTTCAGAAATACGTGCCCTAGGTTGGTTAACATCATCAACACTTAAGCCCAAGCAAATCCAGTTAACCAAGCGAACCAAGTTAACCAAGCGAACCAGGCAAACCCAGCACCCCCACCAGCAAGAGGGAGAGCCTACAACGTCAACGCAAACCCAGTTGAGGTCAACGACGGTGCGAATGAACAACCTAACTAGTCTTTCTCCCATCATGAAGACTCAAGACTCTACTCCAGTTGTTTATTTTATTTTTATTCCCAATCCAAGCTTTAATAAATTCCATTTCTTGTCCTGACTATTCAAATTACCATTGTTTTCAATTTGGGTAATAATGTTTCAAGATTTCATTATTTCATATTAATGCCATTAATGCAATTTATATCACGCAATGCCAATTTGATTCATTATATGTCTCTATACATCGATTAAATTTCATGTTATTTGTGTCATCATACATCAGGACGAACCCCGTCTCATCATTTAGGGAAGTTGGGTCGTGTCTCACTTTTTCATAGACTGACCACTTCCTCATAAACCATGAGAGAGGTACCGCCGTCATTTAGTCTTGCTCCCTTCGGATTCGAGATTCAAGCATGGGTTGTTGTGTTTGTTTATGTTTGGTAGATTTTAGGATGAGTCACATAGAACTAATCGTGACTTAATAACAAGGCCAATGAAAATTTGACAAGGACATGGTGGATACGCCGCAGGTACTTCCTATATATAAGTGTTCTTGTCTGGTGATCAAAAGCATTGTTAGACGGTTATGGGAAGTTTTATGTAAGTAGTGTCAATCTCAATTTGGATAACGATGTGGTTGATGATTTCATTTTGTGATGTAACTTTATCATTATGACGCTTCGATTTTTTCAAAACCCCTTATCATGAGACAATATATAGTTAGCCATCTCCGTGTTACAACACTTTTCATTTTTACACCTCAGGCATCAAAAAGCGATTCATGTAGCAGGGTATTCAACCCTTACTAGAATCGTTACCGCCTCAATCAAAATCCAAACTTCACACTCACCTGGTTATGTATATCCTTAGCATCATCGAGATTTTTATTACCCAACATACTTGAGATCCAATCTATAAGAAACCCTATTAACTAACCCTCAAGAACGGTTCCCTCCTAATTTTGGAACGAAATTCCTAAAAGTAGGGGAGACTGTAACATCCGCCAAAAACAGGTATCCAGAAGTCCGACCCATTTTGAAATCCGGATCCTAACCTTTAAACTTCGAAAATTTTCGCGAAATAAATAACCGTTGAAAGATTTTACTCTTTAATTTAAATTCATTTATCGACTTATTTATTTATTAATTTAATTTAATTAATATCACAATTAAAATCATTAATAAAATCTAGTTAGTTTTGTTAGGTTTAAAGTGAGTTTTAAGGTAATATGAGTTAGTAGCCAAGTTAGTTCGGATAGTAGAGTTAAGAGGTCTGATTTGTAACATTTCAAAACTTTAAATTTAAAAAAAGAAATATAAAATAGTGGACCAGGGATTCAAACCTGGGTCTCACCAACAAACAAAACACTTGAGCCACTCCACCACATCAAACCTTTGTTAAAATTTCCATTTCCAAAATCCTTAAACACTGCAATACCTTTTGAATTGCCTTTACCCCCCAAATGTTAAAGAGCTAAATGGTTACCTCCTAATTTCGGGACGAAATTTACAAAAGTAGGGGAGAGTGTCACATTCGTAAAAAAATGAATGAATCCTAAAACCCGGCCTGTTTTTGTAACTCGACCCGTTTTCATATTCCACATAATTTTGTTTAATGTTTAAGCAATAAAATGTCTTGGATTTTATGTTTTGATCGTACATGTTATCATATCTGGTGATTTATAGTCTTATACATGTTTTAGACAACCCTGTAAATTCATTTCCATGTATTTTGAAGCAACCCTCTATATCTCAAGGTCTAAAACTAAGGTTTTCCTTAAGTTAATCAAAAACTTTGGAGACCTCATGAACATACCTAACACATCACATCCTAACCTTCTTATCATTCAAACTTCATTATATACATGCTTAAGATAGGACATTGTGTTTTGGAGAGTTTAGATGTAAATGATCGCAAGTAAAAAACTCTACATGTTCGTATTCTTAGTTTTGTCATAAGATGACTTTCGGGTGACTTTCTTGCTAACTTTTCTCCATCCTTGAGCTATCATTCAGGTCCATTCAAAGCTCCAAGATATACTTGGTATACTAAGGATCAAGTAGGTTCAAATGGTGCATAAAACTGAGCTCAAGCGTAACGGGGATCACAAACACAAGTTTTAGAATATAACCCTCGTCCCGCATCAAGACCCAAGGTTTAAGCCCAATTCTCAACACCATGGATGTTGTATTACTCTCCTCCATATGGTAGTACTATGAAAATAATGAAAGTAGTCGAAAACCATGCGCGAAACGGAGTTATAACGAAGCGGGAATCGCGAAAACAAGTTTGGTGTTTGTTGTTGATTTGAAAGACGCGAAAATCTTGATTGAGCATTGATTTCAAGTTCATCATTCATCATGTTCATATGTTCATTGTTGATATTATGTGGTTTGTGATTTAATTATGTATACATATGCTCATATATGGTCCATGCACATTTTTATTGAAATAACCAATTTAACAAACTGTTTAAATGTTTAACTTAGTTTCACTCGCCAACCTTTGTTGACCCAAAACCATTTTTACACATGATACAGGTGAACAGGTAAGAAGAGAAGATTGGACATAGGATGGGCCTTAGTTAACAAGAAACGAATTAGTGCAATATACTTGTTATAAACATCGTCTTGTGTTTGTAATTGTTTATATGAATTATTTGTATTGTGAGACACTTGATATGAATTAGTGAATATTTAAAACAAGTAATTAGCAAGTCATAAGCTCTCGAGTTAACCCAATCATGCCCCGATCACCTATTCCGCTGTGGGTCGGGGTGTGACACAAGCCATATAAATCATGCGATTTCACGCATTTTACAATTCTTTAGCACAATGTACTACATGCAAAGCCAGTAAACTTTATTACAAGTTTCATACCACTTTATCACATCAAATAACCTTGTTTTTAAGGTTTATAATCCGATCTAAAACCATTTTCATCATAACATAATGTAATCATCGTTTCTTGACCATTTTAACTTCATGTATGCTCATATGAAGCACCTAATGCAACCATATCATATCCTCATCAACATGCATGAACTCAAATGCATCCAACATTCATTTAATTCATGTTCACCCATTCAAGAACATCATCATCATCATCATATGATCATCATCCAATCATTTATCATAAATTCAAGAATCTTGTTTCTACACATTTATGTACTAACATCAAATTTTCACATGCATGCATATACATATATATATATATACACGGTCACATATATACATACCCATGATTCCAAAATTTCACTTTTCTCATATTCATCACAAATCACTAAACAACCTTTTTAAACATGCATGCATTCAAATCCTTATGAACATTATCAATAAAAAACATTCAAAATCAAAATTCAATCTCATATGTATATACATACATACTCACGGCTAGGTATACATATACATACACCTCCATTTTTATTTTCTTTGAAAACCCATTTGTTATTTGTTTCAAGTTAGTGTTTATATCAAAAAACAATAGAAACTTCCATGACCATCAACATCACTATGAATCATGAACAAGATTTAGAGAAATGATGTTATACCTTCAAGGTTCTTAGTGGGTTTTGACAAAAATAATGATATGGAGCTTAGAACTCCTTGAAAACACACTTAAATCTTCAAAAACACTTGAAAACACCTTCAAATGAGCTTGGATCTTCTTAAACAAGATTGAAATTTGAAAATGTATATGTATAAGGGGGTGTTCGGCCGTAGGTTAGTGAGAGAGAGTGAGTGAATTGTTTTTTTGAATGTGTCTTGGATTTTGAGGGGATTATGGAAGATTTGCAAAAAGGTTAATCATCACTTATGGTTCCAAGAAGCAATAAGTGTCATGTATGCAAGGAAAACAAAGGAGGTGGGCTGCCATGAAGCCGCCAACTAGTCCCTCTCTCTCATATATACACGCATACATACACATATATAAGTTCATACAGGTATTAAACTGGATACCAGGTGTTTTATCTAGCGTTTTAATCACGTTTAACTCGCTTTAAATTATTTTTAACGCTCCATAAAAATAAACTCATCAAAATATTACTGAATAATACTTTATTTGCCTGAGCTGGCTACGTTGCCCGTATTTGGCAGCATACGCGCTGTGTTGCGCAGTACGCGCTTAAACTCGAAAAATTGAGTTTCTAAGCATTTTAATTTATTTTAATCAATCTATAAAAATATAATCGCCAAATTATTATTGAAATAATTATCAGTTGCCGTAACTGGCTGTGTTGACAGTATTTTGTCAGATACGCGTAGTATCGCGCAGTACGCACTTAAACTCGAAAAATAGAGTTTCTTAGCGTTTTAAATTATTTTTCCTCGCGAATATGATTAAATATATTATTTTAGTCTAACGGACTATTTTTAGGATTTTAACATTAATCGGGCGGTCACCGACGTTCGTTTCGCATTTTAACCGTTACGCGATAAACGTTTATCTTAAAGTTACCAACATAATTTCCAATAAATTTTCAATTTATTAACTCATCAAATAACACCAAATAACATCATATTCAATAAAATTTTCCTTTTATTTATTCATAACATGTGTCACGTTAGTACAGGCTCAAAATAACCGGGTGTCACATATTTCGTCTAGCCCCAATGTTTCCGCCATCGGCTGGGGTGTGACAGATTGGTATCAGAGCCATAACTATAGGGAATTAGGAAAATTGCCATGATTTGACCTAGTCTATAGTCTAAGTACCAAAACAGACCCCTTCGTGCGAACTGAACCTCCTTGTACGAACTCAACCCCTTTGTGCGAACTGGATTTACCTTCGCACGAAGTGGTCACTTTGTATGAAGTAGACACCTCGAACGAAGTAACTTTTACTTTGCATGAAGTGGACTCACTTCGCACGAAGTGGAATTACTTCGCATGAAGTGAATCGGTTTTTCCTGCTTAAAATGTTTAACTTCTTCCTATTTTGCTTCTGGTCTATCCTTTTGTCTTAAACGTAACATGCCTTCCCTAAGGTTAACACAATACACACATAAAGACGTGAAGACACCCAAACTTCACCAGCGAGACGTTTTTCACCAAAACAGGATCAATGGCCCATAATTTTTGCTGAAGTCCCTAAATCCGCGTAATCGAATTTTTACGAAATTTCACTATCAAGTTAGGAGTGATATCGACATCTTGATGGAAAATTTCCATTTCATACTCTAATGGATCCTTACAAGAGATTCGAAATTTTCTACTCGTTTGGTAAGTATCAACCCCGTTTAGGGGACAAAATTATCAAGTTAGGGGTGAAACCCGCATCTTGATAATTAGTCCCACTGCTCGATTTTTCAATCCCGCCAAAGTTTCGAATTTTCGATCAACTAGGGACATGTAGTAACCGGAAGGGTTAGTGCCGCTAACCCCTGTCGGTGAGAATATTCTACCTATTAGGCCAAATCATGTTTCCCTAACTCGAAAGGACTTTCGATTCACTTTGGAATAGTCATAGTTTCGTTCCGAGACACTCCAAGTTTTACGTTGAACCTCTTTTGTGTTATATCTATCTTAATATGTTTTATACTTGATAGCTTGTTCATTTCAAAAACTGAAGCACGAAATGCACGTTACCCGCAATCTAAAACAATACTAGTCATCGTGAACAAACTAAATTTACATTCTTTATAGTCTTCATACGTGATTGTATCAAATGCATACATGTTATACTTGTGCAAACTATGTGAAACTTACGTGATACGTGTTATATTCTATTCTCATTCATGCAAAACAAACCCTATTTTCTAAACATATTATGATCAAGTTTCATCCTTTTTCCTCTATTTTCAATCCTTTAGATGTCTTCTACGCATCTCTCGAACACAAGGAGGAATTGCAGGTCAAACTCCAAGTCAACTCCAATGGTGATTCGATGTCCAAGAAGGACATGATGAAGTTCATGGCTAAGCAAATGGCCAAGGTTATCCCCGATATAGTCAGTAAGATGCAACCAACCCCTAACAACGTCGAATCCCCTAACGCATCAGTTGACTCCAAGGTGCACCACCTAAGTCAACCTTTTTGTTCAAGCAATTTAACTCTTGCAACCCGATGCCATTCACGGGCGAAGAGGGATCGACGAAAATGTTCCAATGGTTTGATGCCATTGAAGTTACCTTTCGTCAAAGTGGATGTCCCGAACACCTACGCACCACCAACGTTTAACTCTTGCCACCAGCGTTTTCCAATCGAGAGCACTCGATTGGTGGACCGCCGAACGCAATGTGCGTGGTGACACCGCCACCTTTGTGCTAACTTGAACCAAGCCTAAGAAGCTCATGAACGACAAGTTATGTCCTTCCCATGAGCTCCAACAACTCAAGGACGAGTTTTGGAACCTCAAACAGGTTGGGAGTGACAATACCGGTCTCACCGCTAGGTTCAAGCAACTTAGTATCCTTTGCCCTGGTCAAGTCGATTCTACTGACAAGGCCATAGCCAAATACATCCGAGCCCTTCCCCCTGCCTTCTCCAACTACGTTGAGTCTGCTCAACCCAAAACCCTTGAAGATACCTACCGTTTAGCCGCCAAATTCAACCACAACCGAATCTTGGATGGAACCTTTGAAACAAAGGGTGTTCTACCAAAACGGTTCACCAAGCCACCACCGAACCAAACGTCGAACCATCCAAAACCCTCACCCAAACCCAACACCAACGGTAGGAAGTGGAAGGCTTCAAATCAAACTATGTGGTTGTTACTCCGCAAAACCCTCCGTAACAACAACTAACCCTCACCCAAAACCCCGAACCAACCAAACAAGCTTACATTGGGACTCTTCCCAAGTGTGTGACTTGCACCTACCATCACCCTACCACCACACCATGCCGCCTTTGCACTACGTGCAATAGGTTTGGACACTTCAACACCCAATGCCGAATTGGCCAAAGCCACAAGGAAACCAAACCCAACCACCTGCCCAAAACCAGACCCAACCGCAAGCGAACAAAGTCGCACTTGCTACGAGTGTGGCGACCCAAATCATCTCAGCAACGTTTGTCCTCTACGCAACAACCAGCAGCAAGCTCCTCGCAGACGAGCTTTTGTCATCATTGTCGCTCAGGCTTAGAACAACAACGACGTCATTAACGACACATTTCTCGTAAACGATATATATGCTTCTTGTCTTTTTGATAGTGGCGCGGATAAAAGTTTTGTATTTGTTGAATTTGAACAATTGCTTAAGTGTAAACGTTCTAGGTTTCCAAAATCGTTCGCCGTCAAAGTCGACTAACGGTAAATCCATCACTGTTGATTTTGTTCTCCTTAATTGTTCTCTCAACCTTACAAGTCACAAATTCTCAATTGACCTCATACCCATGCAATTGGGTAGTTTCAATACCATAGTAGGTATGGATTGGCTTCGGCGAGTCTGTGCTGAAGTTGTTTGTTCCGAGAAGTTTATTCGTTTCCTGTTCCATCTGGTGATTCGTATCACGTCTATGGTGAGAAACCTTCAAGGGGTCTCAAGCTTATGCCGTGTACCCAAGCGAACAAGTACTTGCGCAAAAGTACTTTTCCTTTCTTACCCATATTGTGGAAAAGAAGGACAAAGGAAAAGGCGTGAGTGATGTTCCTGTCGTTTGTGATTTTCCCGACGTTTTTCCCCAATACCTACCCGATCCTCCTCCTCGATCCGTTGACTTTGGCATTGACCTCATTCCTGGCGCCACACCTGTTGTAGAATCCCCTTACCGTCTCGCACTAGGGATGAGATCGGTATCATACCGGTACCGGTACCGAAAATACCGTTACCGAAATTGAGGAAAAGTGGATACGGCATACCGTACTGATTTTTCAGTTCGGTAACGGTATGGTACCGGTACCGGTACAGGTATTTCGGTATTTTACCGCATTAGTACTGCTTTGGTGTTTTCCATTGTTTTACCTAAAAAATATCATGTAAATCCATCCATCCATTATTAACTGAATTGAAGTAATATATATTAGGAAAACTAGACAAATGCATGTGGTAAAAAATCTAAAGGAAAACATCCATACATGGGTTCGACTTTTAACATCCAAATTATGATTTATATATATTGAATTAATTATGTTTATTTAATAGTGTTTTGGATATATTTTTCTAATAATATTATTGAAATGTTGGTAATTAACTAGAATTCGTTATTATTTTTCACTTTTTTAGAATTCGTTATTATTTTTTACTTTTTTATAAGGGTACTACTATTCATAACTTTTCGAATTTTAATTTGATAATGTGTGTGTGTATATATAGTATATTTTGGATATATTTTTTCTAATAATACTGTGAGATTATGTTTATCTTGAATTAATTATATTTTCCAAAATACCCCTCAGAATTCCTTATTAAAATTCGATATTAATACCGTTTTTTACCGAAAAATACCGGTACCGATACCGTTATTTACCGATACCGAAATTCGAAAAATCTATTACCGATACATGTACCATTTATACCGGTATCGGTACGGTATCCTCGGTAAAAAATATCATCCCTATCTCGCACCCTTGGAAATTCAAGAGCTATCTAGCCAACTTCAAGAATTACTTGATAACAGCTTTATACGCCTAGTACTTCTCCTAGGGGCGCTCCGGTCCTCTTTGTTAAGAAGAAGGACGGTTCTTGTAACACCCCAACCGATGGCGGAAACATCGGGATGAGACGAAAACGAGATTGCTCATTGCTCACAACATTATTAAGTGACAATAATTAATTAAACCATATTTCATTTCACAAGAATTGTCAAATACATCAATGTAACAAAACAAAGAACAACCTAACATTTGCAAAGTCATAACAAAATTGATACGTCGACATTAAACCTAACGTCTAATTTGTGTGTATCTAGTCCTTGCTATATTGTTTTCATAGCGTCATCTCCTTCAACCTGTAACATGTTTTAAAATAAAGTCAATGCAAAAGCAAAGGCGAGTACACAAATTTAAGCATAGCATACGTATACGAATAAAGTTTTAACAATCCTCATGGCAACCAAATCTATACAAGAGCAATATCAAGGCATGCAATGCTAATAATCAAACCCGTAACGCAATCACGATGTTTTAACATGACCTCACGAATAACACGATGGAGGTGGATGCGTGAATTCCTATAGCGCTAAGCATGTCAAACAAGGCTAAAAATAGTTAATGACTAAAGCATAGCACAACGTTTATCCCCAGACAAGCAACAAGTATACGATTCAAGTAGTCATGTGTATAGGATTGTTTGTGCGTTTCATAAAGTTTAAGTGTTTGTGATTTTTGTATATGGAAACATGTTACACCCAAAAAGTGATATAAACAAAAGTGGGTCGAGTGTACTCACAGAATTGCTAAGTCTTCTTTGGAAATTCCACGACGAGTTGATGAGTGGGAGAAAGGGGACATCGAGGTCACCTTAAAAATGGCAAACGAATGTACATGAATAATAGAAGCTACGACGGAGGATTCGAATTGGAGTTGAAAGTACGTATATAGTTAACATCGTTTAAGAAAGGAATTTCTAAATTAAATTCATCAAAAGGGTTGTAGGAGTGTTGTCAAATTATTAATATATATATTTGACGAAAAGCATATTTGGTATATATATATTTATATTCTAACGAATTGTATGAGATATATATGTATATTGTCGAATGGTGTACAAATATATTTGTTGAAAGTAAAATAATTATGCTTTGTCGAAAGTAAAATAAATAAGCATATTTGTCGAGAGATATGATAAATATATCTATATTTTGTCGATGAATATAATGAATAAGTATGTTTTGTCGAAAGTATAGTAAATAAGTATATTTGTCGAGAGATATGATAATATATATAATATATATATATATTATATTTTTGATAAATATAATAATAAGTAATTTATTTATATTTGTCGAAAAGTATGAGTAAATAATAGTATATTTGTCGAGAGATATGATAAATATATATATATATATTTTTTGTCGATAAATATAATGAATAAGTATGTTTTGTCGAAAGTATAGTAAATAAGTATATTTGTCGAGAGATATGATAAATATATATATATATATATATTTTGTCGATAAATATAATGAATAAGTATGTTTTGTCGAAAGTATAGTAAATAAGTATATTTGTCGAGAGATATGATAAATATATATATATATATATATATAATATTTTGTCGATAAAAAATAAATAGACATATTTTGTCGATAAACGGGCAGAGTTTCCTCTTGTTTTTGGACAATCCCGACAACATATGTGTCGATATATTTTTCAAAACACAACAATAAACAACGCAAGAATCGACGAAACACTATAAATTTTTACATACTCTTTTTATGTCTACAAATTTTATAAGGTTCGGTTACGTGATTATAACACTAATTATATACAAAACAATATAATTAATAACATGACAGTATACCAAGTCGAGTGTGGATTGATTTTGACCCGAACTTTGAAGCAAGACTGAACTGAGTTAACCCGTTGATTGTTGACCAGGTTTGACTTGACCGGAACCGAACAACTGCTGTTGACTGCCGTTGACCGACGCCAAACTGAACTGAGATGAAACCAAAAGTGAACTCAACAAACCAACTAAAATCAAATGTGAAACTGAAACAATCAAGGCACGATTCGTACCTGAACCGAAATGTATCTGGACTGAACATGGACCGAAACAAATCTGACTTTGGGATGAGTGACCTGAACCAGAACAGCTGAACCGCTGTCTCTGTAACTCGAGTGAACACCAAAGCTGACCCGTTGACTGTTTGACCACAGTTGACCAGGTTTGACCGAACACCAAACGAGACCCGAACCGAAGCCAAAACTGTCATTGACTCACTGCTGACCCGAACCTCTACACTGAGACCCGAACCCGCTGAACATGAGCCGTGAACTGCACCGAAACGAATCGTAACCTGCCGAATGAAAAGAATTAACGGGATTCAAAATAGAAGCAAAACCAAGACCCGAACTAAATCTGACCCAAACCTTTTTCGAATCTAATCAAGACCCGAGATAACCAGAAACAAATCCCCAAGTTTGGACTTGAACTGAACCAAGGCTGATTCGACCCGAACCCGAGCCGAAGGTGAACGGAACAACAGAATTTCTAACCAATACCACCACTACCGCCGCCGTCCGTCGAGCCGGACAACCGCAGCTACACCGCTGCTGTTGTCGCCGCTGAGACACGGCGACTGCCGCCGCCGCTGGTCCGATGCATCGTCGCAGCCGCGACGCTGCTCCGACGCCACGCCACCGCACCGCCGTCGCTCTATCTTTCGTTTGAATCACCCACCACCAACGTCGCCCGCTGGAGGTGACGGCTGCTGCCGCCATCGATCGAAACCCCTCGGAGTCGTCATAGTCGCGCCACCACCACCACCTACCTTCTCTCTATCTCGCTCTCTCTCTCCTCATCATCTCTCTCTCTCTCACTCTGTCTGTCTGTAAGTATATATGCGGGTGTGTGTGTGTCGGGTTTAAGAGATGAAGGGGGGGCAGGGAGATGAGGGCTGGATAGTTGTGAGAATGAGGGTGTGGTGATGATTATTTAGTTGTAATTAGGTTTAGGGTTTAGTTAGGTTTAGGTGGTGTGTTGGGCCAAAGCCTGTTAACCCGTTCTAACGTTTTTGAGTGGCCCGAACGTACCGACGAGATCCGATTTCAAGTACAAGTTTCATAAAACGTCGAATTTATTTTGTTTATTATTATTATTATTATTATTAAAAAATAATAATAATAATAATAAAAATACGATGCGTTACAGTTCTTTTCGTATGTGTATCGATTATCCTGAACTTAACAAACTCACCGTTAAGAATTGTTATCCTTTTCCTCGCATCGACGGCCTCTTCGATCAACTCCAAGGCACAATTTTTTTCTCCAAAATCGACCTTCATTATGGCTATCATCAACTTCGAGTCCTTGAAGAGGACATACCTAAAACCGCTTTTTGCACTAGATACGATCAATACGAATCCGTAGTCATGCCTTTCGGTTTAACTAATGCACCCACGGTTTTCATGGATTTGATGAACCGTGTGTGTAAGTTATACTTGGATCGCTTCGTGATCGTTTTCATAGACGACGTCCTCATTTACTCCAAACCCCAAGACGAACATGAGCGACATTTGCGTCTAATTCTTGAACTCCTACGTCGTGAACGACTATACGCCAAATTCTCCAAGTGTGAATTCTGGCTAAAAGAAGTTCAATTTCTCGGACACGTTGTGAACGAGAAAGGCATACACGTTGATCCTGCTAAAATCGAAGCCGTTAAGAACTGTATTGCACCAAAGTCTCCATTTGAAATCCCTTCGTTCCTTGGATTGGCGGGCTATTACCGTCGATTCATCTCCAACTTTTCAAGGATCGCCGTTCCTCTCACTTCCTTGACCCAAAAGGATAAACCTTTTGTTTGGGGTTCCGAACAAGAGGAGTCTTTCTAAACGCTCAAGAACATGCTTTGCAATGCTCCTATTCTAGCTCTTCCCGACGGTAACAACGATTCCGTCGTGTATTACGATGCCTCCAACCAAGGTCTTGGTTATATCCTCATGCAACGAGACAAGGTTATCACGTACGCTTCGAGACAACTTAAGATCCATGAGAAGAACTACACTACTCATGACCTTGAACTTGGTGTAGTTGTTTTTACGTTAAATATTTGGCGACACTACCTTTATGGTATCAAGTGTGTGGTCTTCACTGACCATAAGAGCCTACAACACATCTTTGACCAAAAAGAGCTCAACACGCGTCAACGTCGATGGGTAGAGTTTCTCAACGACTACGATTGCGAGTTTCGCTACCATCCTGGTAAGGAGAATATCGTGGCCGACGCCCTTAGTTTAAGACTCATGTAAAGAGTATCTGTTGTTTCCGAATCTTGAACAATCTTCGTGGTCGAATTCACGACGCACAATACTCATCCATTAATGAGAACAACATATACGATGAGATGAAGTGTGGTGCTGAAAACCAACTCGTATCAAAACCCGATGGTATGCTTTACTATCTCGACCGTGTCTGGATTCCAAACCATGACAACCTCCGTGACTTCTTGATGAAAGAAGCTCACATATTCCATTCATCCTGGCGCCGACAAGATGTACCAAGACCTTCGTACGTCTTATTGGTGGCCTGGTATGGAGAAAGATATCGCCACCTCCATTTCGAAATGTCTCACTTGTTCTAAGGTAAAAGTCAAACATCAACGTCCCTCTGGCTTACTTGAACAACCCGAAATTTCGGTCTGGAAATGGGAGAGCATAGCTATGGATTTCATCACCAAACTCCGTCGTACTCGTCTGGTCATGATAGCATTTGGGTAATCACTGACCGTCTGACCAAATCCGTTCACTTTCTCCCCATTCATGAAGATTACAAAGTCGAGAAATTGGCCCGTATCTACACGGATGAAGTCATCTGTCATCATGGTATCCCCATTGACATCATCTATGACCGTGATGGTCAATTCACCTCGCGTCATTGGCAGACCTTTCAAAAAGCCCTCGGTACTCATCTTAACCTTAGTACCGCTTTTCATCCCCAATCTGATGGTCAAACCGAGCGTACTATCCAAACTCTTGAGGATATGCTTCGCTCTTACGTAATCGATTTTGGTGGCAACTGGGATTCGCACTTACCATTGGTAGAATTCTCGTACAACAACAGTTACCACACTAGCATCCAAATGGCACCATTTGAAGCATTATATGGTCATAAGTGTTGTTCGCCTATTTGTTGGCACGAGATCGGCGAAGCTCAAATCACCGTTCCCGAGCTCATACAAGATACAACAGACAAGATCTTGCATATTTGTGATAACCTACTCAAAGCTAGAAGCCGACAAAAGAGTTACGCTGACAAGAGACGCAAGCGTTTGGAATTTAATATTGGTGACCATGTACTTCTCAAGGTATCCCCTTGGAAGAGCGTAGTTCGATTTGGTTAGAAAGGAAAACTCGCTCCTCGCTTCATAGGTCCTTTCAAGATTCTCGAAAGAATTGGCAAGGTAGCGTATCGACTGGATCTACCTCAAAACTCAACAATTATCATCCGAAATTTCACGTTTCAAATCTGAGGAAGTGTCTAGCTGAAGAAGGACTTCAAGTTCCTCTTGACGATCTCCAAATCAACGAGTCCTTGCACTTTGTGGAAAAACCAGTCGAAATCATGGACTGGGGGACCAAGCAACTTAGGCGCAGTCGCATTCCCATAGTCAAGGTTCGATGGGAAGCAAACATGGCGTTGAATTCACTTGGGAACTCGGTAGTGAAATGAAGACCAAGCACCTGTAGCTTTTCATTGAGTCTTCCTCTTGAATAAATTTCGGGACGAAATTCCTAAAGTAGAGGAGACTGTAACGCTTCGCATTTCTGTACTTTCCTTATTTAGAAAGTGTAATTGTGTTTCTATTTATGGAAACTTGTATTCATATCGTATTCATATATCATTTCCAGCTTTGTAATCCGAGACTTTGATCATAATAAGATTCATACTTTATGCATACTTGTTATACATGCAATCAATCATTTAAATACGTGATTTCATGCAAACAAACACTTGTTATACGTGCAATACTCATACATTACACCTTTATACTTGGAATACTTGAAAAACTAGCTAAAATACGTAAAAATGGCCCAACCTAACAACCTTGTGCGAACTGGACTCACTTTGCACGAAGTGAAGGTCTCGCACAAGCTAAGTTCACTTCGAACGAAGTGAACCCACTCAACAACCTCTTCTATAAATAAGAGCACTCCCCACTCCTTAACACTTTCCAAACTTAAGACTTCCTCTCTAAATTTCTAGATTTCTGGCAGAAACCTTTTCAGCCATCTAAGTGAGTTTTAGCTCACTGTTTTCCTTATTTTTTTTACAATTTCTTCTTTTATTTCAAGATTTATGTACCAAGTGTTGAAACTGGCCAAGTTCACCATACTCATATGAATGAACTTGTGCTTTAGTAAGAGTGTGAATGGTGGGAGCCTTGGCTTTCCGAATTAAGTTCCACTACCTCCCTTGTACACTTTGTTGTATTGTATTTCCATTCATTCATGACCAATCGGGTTATCAACTATGTTGATAAACTTTGTGCTTGGTGAACCATATAATTGGTATTCATACCTCCATGCTTGACCTCTATGATATATCTGAAGGACTAAGGACATAACCTATATAATGTAAATATAAAGTATATACATATATATCTAGCCGAGTTCCCGATACTAACCCGATTATGGTTAGGTGTTATGAACTTGGGATATTCTGTCTCGTTTCTAAATTCCTCGTTTATGGACCTCATTGTCAGAACGTGTGTTCAGACGAGATACATTTCGAGATCTGTTAGCTTCGCACGAAGTGAACAGTCACTTCGCACGAAGTGACAGTCACTTCGCCCGAAGTGAACACTCACTTCGCACTAAGGGACAGTCACTTCGTGCGAAGATGTATTTTCATACGTATACTTTTTTATGAATTTTAAATCCGAATCTGAACCTCTCACCAACTCAGAATACTCACACACTTTTGTTCCCTCATGTAGGGTAACTTCGGTGTTCTACCCTTCAACATAACAACTCGCGGATTGCTAGGAAAGCTTTGCAAAATCGTGAGTATACTTGACTCCCCTTTTAATATTTTACAGTATTGGGGTGCAACATATATGAACTATAAAAAATCACTAACTCACACATACGTTATGCTTAAAATCACAAACAAACAATCCATCATACGTGCTTAAACCGTTATGCTTAAGTTCATGCATGCTAGACTATCCTTATGCTTTATACTTGTCATTAACTTTATTCAAGCCTCTCTTAACATGTATAGTGCTATAGGATTAACGCACCGCCCGTATTCATGAGGTCATGTTAAGTAAACAAAATGGTCTATTCATTGTTATGATTAGATTACGCTAGCAGGAATTTTTGGGTTGACATTTATAGTTGAATGCTAGTGTTGTATGTTAATTTAAGTTAACAATTATTCATGTGGATTCGTTTAAACTTTTACATTACCTAGTATTGAAACTTGTATACTCGCCAATGCCTTGTGTGTTGAACTATACTTTTATATATGTTGCAGGACTATATTGGTGGTGAGGATATATGGAATCAGTAGGATGAACTAGAAACCCGCTTTAATTTAGAGCTTATGTTGTATTTTGTTTCTTTGATTATGATGTTGTACTTTGTTTCCAAACATTGTAATTGATTTAGACATGAAATGAAATATTGTTTATTAAATACTTGTCGCAAAATAGTGTTATGAAGTCTTGAGCAATCTATTTCGTCCCGCCCCAATGTTTCCATTATCGATTGGGGTGTGATAGTATACGTTTTGCCATGTGGATTTCGTTAAAATACTTTTATACATATGCTAGCACATTAAACGTGTATGCTCCACCAACGATTTTGTGTTGACATGTTACTTTAATACATATTGCTGGAGCTTGATGTTGATGGGTTGAAAAAAATATATAGTAGGAAGGACTAGAAACACACTTCGTTAAATTTATATTTTGTCGTTCAATTTATTATGTTCTAAATGTCGTATCTCCCTTTTCGAACAATGTATTCCCTTTAGCATGAAATGAAAATTTGTTATTTTAAATACTTGTCACAAATAGTCGTTATGAAGTCTATTGCAATCTCGTTTTCGTCTCACTCCGATGTTTCCGCCATCGTTTGGGGTGTGACATCTCCCAAATCGAACCAAACATAAACCCAGTCCTATAATCCTAAACTAGCACAATAATTTGTTGTTAATTTGAAGCAAGAGTAGGGTTTTGATCAGATGACAAAAACAGACAAAGACATGAATTAAATTTTACTCGAAAAGCAAGTGATGAACGAGATTGGATGACGTTGGAGCCTTTGCGTTTCCCAGCGGGATTCGGCAAGCCCATGGTTATATTCTGCATCGATTGAATGTAATTGGAGGTGTGAGAGTGTGCGAAAAGGATCCACGAATGATTTTGTGACGAATTTATATACTAATTTGACGAATGATACGTTACACAAAGGCTTGTTTGCAAAGAGCATTTCAAGGTTTTGAATTCATATCAAAGATTCGCAGAGATAAGCGTAGTTGTTGGATCAAGGAATTAGGGCACCTTTGTTTATATTGATTTGGGAATAATAAGAAGAAAAACAAGTTTAACTTAATTGAACTTCAAAATAGATTTCTTTCAAAGAACAAACCAGCTTGGCTCAGAAATGTCGGTGTTATGGTTGAACCTACGATTATCCGAATCGTTCACTAAAGAAGAAAACTAGAGAGGAAGAAGCTTGTCTCGATGGGGTATGAATAGTGGGGGGGGGGGGGTAAAAGTAAACCGGGTTACATAAAAGGGGTTTGTTATTGATAGGGCTAAGTAAAAAGACAATTATACACTTTGACCATTAAAGAGAAACGTTGACAATAAACAAAGTTTAGTGGCAGGATGCAAGATTGATGCAATCAAGAAACGTTGGGAGGTAAGGCAATAAATATTGAAATACGGGGTAAGAGTGTCAACGCCCCCAAACTTCAGGGTGTAAAAACTGCAATTTACTCTATATTTAATGTTATTGTAAGGTTATATAAATAAATTTATATTATTGATTAATTTATTGTAATTCTCTAAAGTAGTAAACTATATCCAAACAAATAACTTTTTTTTCAATATATATATATAGGGTTAGGTTCATTTGTGAACAACCCCCTTGATTGTGAACACTAGTGAACTAATCCTAGCACTTGATTATCAATACACAAGTGTAAATCAATAGCCAGGATTTGTTTACTCGGTTCACAAATACACTAATGTTCACTCTAGAACCCCACCCTATATATATATATATTATTATATATATATATATTATAAACAAATCTAATTAACGATGTTGGATAAATTTCAACATGTATAGGATAAAGTGAAGGATATATGTATCATGAATTTGAATAAGTGTAGGATATATCATATATGTAGAATAAATTCCATATATTTAGGATGTAGTGTTTTTAACAAATTAATTAATGAAAGATTAATGGGGAAGAGATAAACTATTTATTGTTTTACCATTTACTTTTTGTTCTTTCTTTTTTTTCACATTAATTTTTCCTTTTCAAAAGATCATTTCCTTTATATGTAATCATGTATAGTGTTTGTGTGTTATACAACAAATGTGTTTTTAATGGAAATTATATTTTTTAACAAAATTTGTGTAAATATTTAAAACAACCAAATCATATAATAAAACCGGAATTATCTAAAAACAATCAAAATAAGAGCAAAAAGTACTTTTGGAGAAAAAGACGTTCATTTTGTTATTTTTTTTCAATTAACCATTTAATTTTCGGTTATAGTTTGGTTTTCCCTGACCCCTACTTGTTTAGGTTACCTATAATCATCATCAACCATATTTGAAATTTTGAAGAAATTTAATGCATACACATAATTCAATATAAAAAAAGTAAACCATATAGAGCATCAAAGTCTACACTAAACCCATATACACAGATGCGTTATCAATATAAATCAGTTGTCACCAGACACCCGTTCAACATCATCATCCGGTCAAAACAAGCATTTTAAAAATAATTTAGGCATGTAAATGAATCGAACTATCATGAACGTCTGCATGTTCATTTTCGTTCGTTTAAATTTAATCGAACATGTACATGAACATACATTCGAACAATTTTTTTTGTTCATATTTGTTCATTAAGAAATCGATATTTTCGTGTTCCTTTATGTTCCTCCGTATAAAACCTAAATGAAATGTTCATGAACGTAAACGAACAAAAACATACATAAACAAATAAACTTAAACCAACACAACTGAACAAACATAAACAATCACAAATAAACATACTTAAACAAACATAGTTTGATCAAACATAAACAAATATAAATTAACATTGATAAACACAATAGTACGAGTCTAATACATCACAATTTATCTAAATTAGTGGTGTAAATTTACATGATTCATTAAAAAATTCCATCATGATTCTACCAAAAACTTTCATCATGGTTCTTCTTAAAAAAACATCCATCCACGTTTAATCCAAAAATGTTGTTTTCTATATATAAATTAGTAATAAATTACGATAAGTTCCATCGAAAAGCCTATTTTTATTACTAGAAAACCAAATTACTAATTAGTTATCAATGCTATATATCCCCTATTAATAAAAGAAAAGATGAACATGACATTACGTGACAATCAGATAGGCTATCCAACAATGCAAATCTTATCTCATTATCATATATTTGCAGTTTATATTTAACACATTTATATTAATTTTAATCTTAATAATTAAAGGGAGAGTAATTTGAATTTTAAAACACATAGGATATGTATTATTCATTTAATTTTGAAGCCCCATTTCCTCATTGCAGAGAATAGAGACCAGAGATTTTGAACTGCCCACTCATCCTCAATTCCTCACGAACCCTAACAAAAAAAAGCCATTGTTTCTCACAATCGACGCTGCCAAGTTCCAAGGTTGTTGTAGGCGATAGGGTTTTCTTAGCAATCAGCGACGGCGGTGGTTCCAAGGTTGTTTTCTTAAAACTCTAATTTCAGTTTCATATCTCTGCCTATTCCATCGCCTCTTTTTCTCTCTGGTTCTCTCTAAGCATCTTAGAGATCTTCAAATTTTAGGCTTCTAATCACTGAATCTACACTCCAATGACTTTATCTCTCCAATTCTTGATTGCAGAAATTCGGGTTATGGTTTTTTGTTTGTTGCTTCAAGAACTTACTAGATTCTTTTTATTGATTTTCGTATTATTTCAGGAGACAAAGAATGTTTGGATTTTTTTGTACGATTTTGGATTACAAGTAGGGCGCCGGTGAGGTAAGTTTCTGTCGTTTTTCATTTCCTCTACTTGAGTCTATGTGCAGATTAGGTTGAGTTATGAATTAGATTGAGTTAATTAACGTTTTTTTGTTACTTGAAGTATGGATGAACCAGCCATTGTCGCTGATGACGGACAAGAAGCCGCCCCTCCCATCTTTCATGACAACTTCATCAGGTAACCAGTAACCGATTAGTTAGAAATCTGTTGTGTTATAGTTGTGTTATCGATGGTAAGATTTGGTAAATGACTGACAGTATAAGTTGGTTTGACCTTATAGAGGTCATCAAGTGGTCAATGATGTAAATATAAGAAGGTTTAATCATATGGATCAACTTTATTAAACAATAAAACATCCAAAATATCATCATATGCTTGACATGCTTGGTACAATAAAACTCAAAGCAGAGAGTGCAAGTATAACTAACTAAACGTTTTAAACCGACCATATCAGGTTTGACCGCAACCCAAGTGTAGGTGTTGACGTTGGTGATTTTTTTTGAAGGTTGATGGTGGTTAGAAGTTATGTATATTGCTTTCCTTTTTGCTCTGGTGCAACCTCTCACACTCGATATTAAGGTATTGTTAGTGAATAGTGATCTCGATTTGTTTTAATATTTGTTGTTGACGATGATGAGATGTTTTGGTTTTTGTTTGTGTTAGAGGAAGCTTGCTAAGAGATCAGAAAGAGTAAAGTCAGTTGACTTGCATCCGGCGGAACCATGGTAATGATCTATGTTTGATTTGGTAGTGTTTATGTTGGTGAGTTAGTAACTCGTGTTTTGTTATGAAATTGGCTGGCACTGCGAAAAAACGTTAGAACAAAATAGGAAGGTATAAAGGGTCGGGCAGTGTGTACATAATCCTTTGATGCTATGAATTTTGTCCTTATTTAATCTTTTATGATGTTTCATTCTTTGTTTAGTGATGTTATTGGCTCTAACATGTTTTTTTATGATCATCTATCAATCCCTTGAAATTTGATTCTACGTAGTTTTGACGTATTGACTTTGAAAGGTATTGGGCTCAAGTGTTTGCTTCTTTTGTGTAGGATTTAATAGGGTATGGCTTATTGCATTGGAATAAAGGTTTTTTAAAAAATTTTAGAATAATTGTTAGGTATATATCGCACTAATCAATGAACTTAATCTTAGGTTTTTGTATCTTCCATATCATTCCCTAATTGAGTGCTTTCTGATAGAAACCTACTTTATTGGTTGATGCATCTTTCTCATATGTTGAATCGTGCTATTATGGTTTTAGGTATCAAAGTTTGGACATATAATCCTTGACGATGAAACTTGACATAAGCCCGCTAATTTTACACGACCTCAAACATGACTAGACATGAATCGAGGTTAACGTCTTAAGGTTTAAGGTGTAGCTAAGGGTTAATGAATCGAGGTTCTTTTTGTTTTTGTTTTAACATTTATGTTTGATAACTTTGCCTTTTAATGCATGATGAAAAAATTATCACTTTGATTTAATTTTAACTCATTTAGATTATAGATGAAATGGGATTAAGACAAGCTTTCCAGGAACATGGAAAAGTGATTAAAGGTATTTATATTTTATATAATATGTCAAATATTGAGTTTACTGAATTTTGCAGCCAAAGTTATTACTGATTGAGATTCTGGTAGGTCTCGAGGATTTGGTTTTGTTATTTATGCATCGGCTGATGCAGGTAATAGCGCTCTCCAGGACATGGATTACTTGATTAGATTTATTTGTTTTTTTAAATTAGTTTGTAGAAGTATTCTCAACAATGGCACCTCTGATATTACCGTTAGCTTTACCATCGAAACCGGTCGAGTTCCTAGTATTCAGTTGCATAGTGTTAAGGTTTGTTGTTTTTGTCTTAGCGTTTGTTTACGAATTTGTTATGTTTGGTGGAAACTGGCGGTGTTGAATTACAGATTATTGATGTGTTTCCGAATTCATAGGTCGAGTTCTCAATATCCAGTCGCCATACCGTTTGCCTCTGACGTCGTCGTTCAGGTAAAACACACAGTTATCTCTGTTGGTATACATCTCCTTCTCAATTTACGCAACTCTGCAGCACCTTTCGGTTTCCGTTTTCTGATTTCCTTTTATTTCTTTCGGTCGGATTCTCGCATTTGTCATACTTTTCAATTTCTACATATAAATTTCTAGAGAGGCTGCAAGCCTTTATTAGATAACAGGTAAGTGAATATCGTTACCGGTACGAATTAGATTTTGTTAACTGCTTTGGTTAGACTTATAAAGTAGCAATTGGCTCCATGTTTGTATAATCCTTGATTATAACATTAGTATATTGTATAATTGTGTAGAGATGATTTGCCTTCAGCCCTTTTAGAAATAGTTTGTTGTTCTGTCCGTCTACCCAATCTATGCAACTGCTCCGACGACCTCCATCAAGGTAATGTTTCCTTTCTTGAATTTTCGGTGAAACAACGAGATCTCACGCCGATTTACATGAAAACCAACATCTTAAAACTAACTATTAAAGCAGTTTAACAGGTGCTAGGTACAGTAGGTCCGTGGGCAGATCCAACGAATGAAATTAGGAATCAATTAACCATTGCCTCAATTTCACTACCGAATCAATGTTTTCATTCTCAGAGAACCCTAGAAGGTGATTGGAAGCAAGAGAGCAACATGTAAGTTTTTTTTCCTAGATTTTTAATGTTCTAAATGTAAGTTTATTTGACTAGGTTTTTTTCTTAAAATCGCGATTCCTATACAAAGTCACCTAAGAGGAAGCCGGTTTTCACCAAGGTTGATAACTTGTGGCCGTGAACGAGTGGCCATAATTGATTGTAAAGTTGTTGTTCAAAGCTGGTGTTGCAGAAGGGTCGGCCTAATGATCGTCACAAGAGAATTGCTGAATATTTGGTAGGAGATGAGACCGATACTATATCGTTCACTGCAAGGAATAATCAAGTTAGTTTTTTGTTACTTCTTGGTGATTTTGTGTTATTTCTGTTGTATACCAACTTTTTATTAATTAATTAATGTGAATTTTTTTATTAATTATCTAAGATATCTAAGATGTGAAACTTGCGAAAGTTAGTGTTTGGATCACAAATATTTGTTTAGATTTATGTAGTAAAATCCAACTGTTTTTGCTCGATTTTCTCTTTAGTTTGATGTCTATTACTTCCAATGTGAACTTCAATATTATGTTTTATGAACAAACCATACTGAAGATGTTATTTCCTTTTATGCTTATCCATGATCTATAGATAGATATTTAGAGTGGCGGAGAAGGAGATGGAGATACGCCTACAAACTGTCGGTGGGTCTAATCGGGATGGAAATACATTTGCACAACTAAAAACATGTCCATTGATAGGTAAAAGGTTGAACAGGTCTAACTGAGTTGAACAAAAAAGATGAACGAGACTAACTGGGATAAAAAACAGAACAGGGATATTTTTACTCAGATTAGTTGCTTTTACATTGTGCTTAGAGAATAAAAAAATGAACTTTGATTGCAAAGAAGATAGACTGCAATATCGACTAATGATGAATTTTAAGGTTTTGCAGAGAAGATGACCTGTGGCGCGACCCTCTGGATATCAATATAGTGGAAGCTACCAGATGTTATATTATTGTTTCAAATACTGGGATAACTATACAGCCAAAATATTCGTTTAAATGGAGCACCCTGGTAACCCCAATAATTAACTGTCCAAAGGTAATAATGTTTTGTCTGTTGATTGGTCAAAAAATCAAAGTATAGAAATGCATAAACTTTCTGCATTGATTTTCTTTAAAAGAATGTTTAAGACTATTGTAGTTATGTGATCCAGTTGAAAACTCTAATCGTTTATAAAAGAAAGCAATAAAAAGTGATTGTTGGCATGCCATTTTTACCCTTATCAAAAGTACCCATTTTGACCCGTTATCATAATATTTAGGTTTTCATGTTTATAAACACTAAATGAGTTAAACTGGTTGCTTATGGTTTGGAAAGTTAAAGAATTTATATCAACTTTGAAGGTCTGAGTTTATGATTTTTTTAATTTTGAATTGGAATTAAATTATTGTTTTCTTGGAGGTGTGGAGTAATTTTTATTTAACTGCTATTAGGAATACATTGGTCTCAAAGTCTCTAATGCACCTCAAGGTTTTTGGAAGCCGATATGAGCAGGAAATTCTTCGTCTTTTACTACAAAAAATGTTGAGGGTGCCTCTGTATATTTTATATTGAACTCGAGTGACAAGTTTGAATTCAAAAATTCGAATTAGGTACCAATCTTAGCCACACTAATACTTTTAGTTTGAGACATATCTTATATGTTTCCATATAAAATAAATACTCAAATTACAAGGGAAGATTGTTAGTACAGTATGTCAATGTCTTAGTCTTGTATCGAGTCTGTTTAGATTGGACTAGATTATGCTAGAAACGAAGTATTTATGTAAATAGTTAGACAAGTTCGCCCGGAATCATGAAGTTGGAACAAGTTCGGCCAAACTTGTTCAACAAGTTCGCCCGAACTTGTTGTCCTCCCAGCAAACTTGTGCAACTATAAATAGGTGCCTCTAGGATCTCATTTGTAACTTTGGTAGAATTGAGGCGAAGCTCTGTCGGATCTGGAACTTACATGTATTGAACTTTAAGATCAATAAACAGACAGTTTAACGAGTAATTCTTGCATATTTGATTAACATGTCATTTAGTTTCCGCCTAATTGAACATTAGATACCAAATTAGGTTCCTGTGTTATCAAGGAGCGATCTATCAAGTGGTATCAGAGCAGGATTGGCTATCAAGCTATCCACGTTTATCGGTAAGTTGGAGGGCACGAGATGGAACTATTGAAAATAGCCAAGTCAAAGAATCCGAACATTGCTCAAGATGTCAGACTGTATTACAAGATTGGAGCTCAAGAGAATATCTCAAGTCCAAAGATCCAAAATGCTTTCAGCGCGAATATGAATTCCTTGAATCATTCGCCACAGAGCTAAACTCAATCATATCCTAACTATGATCAGAGTCCTCAGAATGCTTCATATTCAAGCACGGGTTCTAATCAGAATAGTCAATCAAATTCTGATCCAAATGTGTTTAGATGCAATATTGCAGTCAACCTAAACGTCGTTTATGAACAAGTGGCCAAACAACATATGACACTACTTGCCACCGTATTGGAATCCTATGAGGAAGAGCTTGAATTGATGGACATTAAATGGTCTTTAGCCTCGATTATACGAAGAGTTACCAAATTCGTTGCACTAACCGGAAGAGACATCGAAAACTCGAGCAACAAATTGGGTTTTGACAAGACGAAAGTTACTTGCTTCAGATGCCGACAAAAAAGGGCATTTCAAAAGAGTGCAAGAATGCAGAAGCAAGTGGCAACCAAAGTCCTTTCGGAGGAGGCAATGATTTCTACAAGAAGTCGTTGCAATATAAGCCATTTCCGAAGAAAACTCAAATCGAAGTTCAAGAGAAACCATCCAACAATACATAGAAAGCTATGGTTGCTTCGAATGAAGATAACGGTTTTGATCGGAATTCATATATTGCCAAGAAGACAAGAGCCGCTCTAATGGCTGAAATCATGGAAGAGCAAGATTCTTCTGCTGAGGATGCAGCTATGGAAAACGCAATGCTAGAAGAATATTTGCAACAAGCAGAAGAATAGGAGATTTATCATCATACGAGGATGCAAAGTGTTCTTTCTCCTAACATGACTTCTAGTTTTGCAGGTTGCTTTGGTGATGCAGTATCTTCTAAGCATGTCATTGAAGAAACGAAACCGAAAGTTGAAGAAGTCATCAACGTGACCAAAGAGATGAATTAGGAAAATCTCACGGAGATCACCAACAAAGCGATGATGGCAAATTTGACAAAAGTAGGTCCGGAGGTAAAAGTTGTAGAAAAAGAAGTAAAAGTGCAAGTCCTTGAGGTTGAAAAACCTTGTACGAAATGTACCGAGCCTTGTCTGCAATGCGCCGAAAAATCTTAATTCATAAGTGAACTCAATGTGCATTACAACAATTTTAAATATGATTATCGCACAATGAAGGAAGCTTATGATAAAATGAAAGATGATTACGGCAGGCTTGATAAAAAGAACATTGAACAACAAGACATAGTAAGAATGTTAAAAGCAACGGTAATGGAAAAACAAAAAGCAATTAACAGTTACATAAACACCATTGCTGAAGTTAAACAAGAGCTTCAAGATATGAAAATTGAAACCGAAAGGGTAAGCCAGCTTTTGAAAAGCTATACCTCAAATGCTTATGTCATCGACCATATTCTCCCAACGATTCCGTCGGAAGAAGATGTTCAGAAATCAAAAGGTAAGAAACGTGGAGATTATAGTAGTGTTCCACCACCCTTATGCGAAAAATATTGTCGCAAGAAAGCAGAAGGGATGGAAAAGGCGCTTAACATTGAACTTTTGTCCGAAAAGAAAAATGAGCTGCCGAGAACATTGACATAATCTACACAAAAGATGACAGTGAAGTTGTGGTAAAAAATGTTGAAAATGTTTTGAGTGAATCTGATGATGGCAGCTTTGAGAGCGCCAACTCGAGTTCGAACAATTCTGAATCACAATCTAAAGATGACGATACATCATCGGAAGATAGCCTAAGTGATGATCCTAACGTTGTCATGTACAAAGTTAAGGAATCTGATAGACTATATTTCAATGACAGTTTTCCGATTCAAAATGTGAAAGAAGACCAAATTGATAAATTGTTCAAACTTGTTGAAGTATCATCAGAAGATTTGGAATGAAACGAGTAGAAGATGAGATGTTTTATGTCCAATGTCTTCAAATTAGGCAAATCCTGCTCTGATACCAATTGAAGGTCCGTTGTACGGATCGTTAGGGCACTAATTTGGCAAACCTAAGGTAAACATGCGGAATCCGTTTGCATAGGCGACACTGGATACTAGTTTGTTATGTTTCATTGATTAGTAAACGTTACAAATCCTGAAACACTTGGACAGAGCTTCGCCGTCCAGTACACAAAATCTCTGAATCTTACAAATGAAAACCAAAGACACATATATATACTATGACAAGTTCGCTTGAAATGGACATGACCAAGTTCGGGCGAACTTGTTCATGTGCTCTACAAGTTCGGGCGAACTTGTCTTATATCACACATAAACTTAACGTTTCGCTCCGAAACACAGACTCGACTTTATACGATGACGTAGGCAACAGACATATGTATCAACAGTCTCCCCCTTGGATGTTGCCGTAGTCATCATTCTTCAATTAAGTTCCAGAGTCTTTAATATTCTCTTGATCTTTATTTCTTGAATAACTTAAACTTCCTTGATCTTCATATCTTCTACAATCTTTTTCTCTTTTCTTGAGCTTAACTTTAATCACTATGCTCCTCTTACTTTGAGCTTTCTGTGATCTTTTATTAACGTGTTTTATCTAGCTCCCCCTTAAAATCAACTTCCTGTTTCAAAGTTCTTCAAACACTCTAACAAATATTTCAAATTCAAACTTTGAATTTTCAAAACACAAACATATCAAATGTTAATCTTCTTATCAGTTTTTAAACCCTCTCAGTTATTCAAGTCCAAATTAATGACCTTGAATATTTGATTTATGTATCAAGTTCAACTTAATGATCTTGATTAAACATTTTGACACAAACTGATGTATTTATTCAAATGTAAATTTCAAATTAATGAACTTTTTAAACTTTTAGAACAATTTGAAATTTTCGAACTTTTGTTCAGCAGTTTTAGATTTTGAAAATCAGCATTTCATCGTCAGTGGCCAAAACTAAAAGATAATATAATCTATTGTTTTTATGTAATGAATATCAAACTCTAACTATGTATAAACATATTTACAGACATATTTTTGTTGAGTTTGTGTTAAAGGATCATATCAGTTTTTGAGACATATCACTAGTACCATTGACCTCTTTGAAACTTTAAGTTTTAAACTCGTTTACCTAGATTGTCGAAATGTTTGTCCTCTTAAACTTTTGACATATTTTTCAATTGTTCCAAGATATGTTAAGTAATATTTATGAAACTTGACTTAAATATGGTTCCCATCTCAGAATATACTCCCGCATCAAGATTCCCTAGATTTCATCTTATAGATGAGTATAGCGTAATTGATATCTGTATATGGGTTATGCGAAGCCTTGAGAGCTCATGTTAATACCATCATATCGACAAAGAGATGAAGGCTCGACTTTAAGGTGTGTTCCAATAAAGAATCTTTTAAGCACTGCAAATGATTAGATCTTTCGATTCTTTCAAGTTTGCATGCAGTTTAGGGTTTTTAGCAAAACAATTATAGAAGTTCTAGGCTATTGCTTTCGCAAAATCAGAACTTGTATAATACCCAAGATATCAACTATCTATAAAGACCTCGTATCTCAGAATCATGCAATCTCTCAAACGAAATTTTGGAGTACTAAGTCCATATATCCGAGAGATGTTAAGCCACAAGTTTAAGCAGTTGTAAAATTTAGTTTATATCCAGGAAACAATTTACTGAACGTGAAAGCCTATCGATACATCCTCATTAAGACTTGTTTATCACTTTTAAACTTTACATTTCTTTAGCATACTGTGATAGTCCACTGATGTACTGTCATTTCCTTTGTGACACAAAATTCTTTTTGTCTTTTTCAATGTTTTTGTACTTTTTGAATTTTTCATATGTTTTTGTATTTTCTCAATTATTTCTCCCCCTAAAATTCAAAAACATATTTTTGAAATTTTTGATTTATAAAAACATTGACCAAACAATGAGAATCACTTCAATTCTCCATCCATTACTACTTTACACATTTTTTTTTAAATCCTCTCCCCCTCATGATGATAGAAACCTTGACACCTTTGTGTTTATAAAACATTTATATCCATGAATTTTGTCTTTTCAACAGTGAGGGTTCTGTGAAACTTTTCAAATTTTCTTCAAAAATTTGTAAAATTTTCAAGTAAACGTTATTAAAACATGTTTTCGAAAAATTTCTCCAAAAATTTTTCAAAAAAATTGTAAAGTAAACGTTATTTGGGTTTTAAAATTTGTAAAAATGGCCTTTATATAAAACTTGATAACCTGGCTCGTCTTCATTGTGTGCCACGAAACTCCATTTTTAGTAATTTACTTTCATCTCAGAAGTTCTTGCACAAAAATTCAAACAGTTAGTTGAATAGAGACACCAAGTCTTTGCAGTCTTAGGTATTATTTCTTCAATCTTAATTTTGATTTTAATTTCATAATCAAGTTTATTTTAGACTTTCTCAAGTTTCATAAAGTCCTCTAAACTTTCAAGTTTCACTGATTGTATGACTTATTTTTCTTTCACCAACCACGTTTGATTTTTCATTAAAGCTTTCTTGAAATACAATGTAGAAACTTTTTGTTCATTACTATTCGAGGATTCACCAGTTTCAAAATTTGAAAACTTAGTAATAACTGGTTTTACCTTGTTTGTAGTTTCTACACGTTGTTTCAAAACTTGAGTTGGTATTTTCAAATCTTCAGAATTTTTATTATCAATATGAACAGATTTAGAATTAATTTTAAAACAGATTCTAACAATGTGTACATTTGCTCCACATTTATGACAGAACCTGTTATCATATCGATCCTTTTTATCATACCATACACTCAAATTATAACACTGACTTGAAGTGTGGTAGCCAACTTTCCTGCTTATTTTATAACTCTGATTTGACGTTGAAGCACTGCGGTTCGACCTGCACCACTTATTTTCAAATTTTTGTGAATTTTTATAATGATTGGATGATCGTACCGATGAGCTTTTATGTTTCTTTTGAAAAATTTAGAACTTTGTTTTTCCTTTTGTTTTCATTCTCCATTCTGCTTAGAAGGTTTTTGCGTTGAGCATTCACCTTTCTCAGAAGATTATAGATTAGTTTCTTGAATTTTTTCTTTTAGTTTTAAAAATATTTCATGTTTATCATCATCACAGTCCTCAATTATGACATTGTCATAATTTGTGACTTTATCACTTATTGGAATTTTCTTTTTATTTTCATTGATCGGTTTTGGACATATGTGTTCTACAATATTAATGATGAGGTCACAAAACCTTTCAATTTCTTTTCTAAATCATCAATTTTATTTTAGCAATCTCAGCATCTTATTCAAATTTCCTGAATTTTTCAGGATGCGAGTTTATTATACTTTGTTTTTCAAAATCATTTTTATTTAAAACATAATTTTCATTTTCTAAAATTTTTATTCTATTTTCAAAAATCTTTTCATTTTCTTTTAATTTTTTATTTTCTAATGTCAAACTCTCAAGATTATTCAAGAGTTTGACATTATCTGCCAGATAGTCAGTCAGATCTACATTATAAATTAGGCAGATTGGTTTAGAACTTGAAGGCTCATTTGCAGATGTATTTAAAACTTGTGCTTCACAGTTCTTAGCTACTATACTCCCTTTTCTCTTCAACTGAATATTCCCTTGATTACTGACAAGATCAGACTTCTTTAGTAATTCCACTTCATATCCCCCTAATTTGTCAATGAAGGTAGAAAGCTTGAAAAATTCCCAGCTCGGACTTTCCTTTAACACTATTAAGTACGTTGTCCATTCACCCTCCGGAAGAGCATCAGCCAAATTGTCAATATACTCTGCTTCTGTCTTATCAAGACCATGCCTTCTCATCTGCACTTTCAAATGACAAAATCGCTCTATCATTTGTTTCATTGACTCGCCTTTTTAACATTGTGAAGATGAACTCTTTCATGATTAGAACTTTCTTGCTCTTAATCATCTCAACACTATCCAAATATTTAGCACGTAGAGCATTCCACAATTTCTGTGTTGTACCACATTCTGGTAGCAGAATCAAGATATTTTCATTTATTGATTGATATAACAAGCTGATCATCTTCTTCTCATGAACATCCTGGTAGAAGAAATGTGCTCATTCCAATTCTTGAATTTTTCTTTCCAGCTTTCATACTCGTCCATACTCATCAACTTTGGCGGCTTCACGGACCCTATTTTCGTTTTTGAAATTTATTGGTCGTTCAAAAACACTTGAAAAATAATTAGCCAACAGACAATTTTAGTAAGATTTGACTTCTTAATCGACAATACTAACGTATTAGATCGCTAAAAACTTTTAAAATTTTTCCGAAAACTGTTTTTACCAGATTAGAGCTTTAAACTCGTCTCGTCAATACGAATCTAACGATATATGATGTCCGAGACGTTTTTCTGAATTTTCATGCCTTTTTTTAGAAACCTTTGTACAAGTTCGGGCGAACTTGTAACAGCTTATGAAAATCAGCTACTTAACAAGTTCGGGCGAACTTGTATAAACTTTTCAGAAAATTTCACTTTAAACAAGTTCGCTACTTAACAAGTTCGGGCGAACTTGTATAAACTTTTCAGAAAATTTCACTTTTAACAAGTTCGGGCGAACTTGTGATGTTTTTCAAGAAAATTTAGCCAAGTTCGGGCGAACTTGTGCTTAATTTCAACAAAAACCAGTCAAGTTCGGGCGAACTTGATGAAAATTCTTGAAAAACTTGTCAAGTTCGGGCGAACTTGATGAAAAATCACACAAAATGTGATAATTTCAGTCAATTTCGGGCGAACTTGATCACAAGTTCGTTCGAAATGATGTTTTCAAACATGATTTTTTTCAACTTTTCGACATGAATTCGTTTGTTTTAAGCTCTGATCTTTTCAAGGGTTTTATTATTATGGATTTTAAGTATTATACTTGAAAATCAGTCCATTTTGTTCGTGTAATGTCCAAGGAAAGTTAAAAAAGAATGAAATGAGTAGAAGATGATATGTTCTATGTCCAATGTCTTCAAATTAGGCCAATCATGCTCTGATACCAATTGAAGGTCCGTTGTACGGATCGTTCGGGCACTAATTTGGCAAACCTAAGGTAAACGTGCGGAATCCGTTTGCATAGGCGACACTGGATACTAGTTTGTTACTGTTTAATCATTGTTTTATTGATTAGTAAAAGTTACAAATCCTGGAAACACTTGGACAGAGCTTCGCCGTCCAGTACACAAAATCTCTGAATCTTACAAATGAAAACCAAAGACACCTATATATACTATGACAAGTTCGCTTGAAATGGGACATGACCAAGTTCGGGCGAACTTGTCCTTCACGGGACAAGTTCGGGCGAACTTGTTCATGTGCTCTACAAGTTCGGGCGAACTTGTCTTATATCACACATAAACTTAACGTTTCGCTCGAAACACAGACTCGACTTTATACGATGACGTAGGCAACAGACATATGCATCAACAAAGATATATTTGGGATGCCCTTATGGAATTGAGATTTTGTATATATGGAATTGGCCTGCATACTCTATATGGGCTGTCGTTTAGGTGGCATCATTTAGGTTCAAGATTCTCTATAGATTTTAGCTCGGATAGCTGCTCTGATTAAATTATCGAACGAAAACCATGGAACTTAATTCGATTTATCAATATGAAATACTAATGACACCCCACTGATGTTGTAGACCGAAATGCACACTATGCTGATAAGTTGAAATTGGCAACCATAGAGCATGAAGGCTCAATTTTAGAAAAGGCTCATATTATAGAGGTTGGTTCTTCATTTTCATGTATTCATCTTTTAAGTACATTTAGATTAAATACAACACTAAGCATTCATTCATAAGTAATTGGGTTAAATTTGCCACCTCTAGTGACAAGTTTCAATTGTTGAATTTTCATGTATGGTTATTGTATTTCATGCTAATTTTTGAAGGTGAACTATGAAGCTTACTTTTCTTGTGGTAATGTTACAGTGTAAGAATTTACACCTCGATAAGTGTTGAAAAAAAACTTGAACAAGAGGTAAAAGATACTAATGGCACCTTATTATCTATTGTTTTTAATGAACTATACACCTCTTTTTGGATGTGTTTAGACATGCTTATGTTAGATGTTGTAAATTCAAATACTTGAATGTTAAGCAAGCTCTTTTTATTTATGAAATTATTAGGTAAAATGACCAAAACAGACATTTAACATTCTTGGAAAAAAACTAAGATTTTATGAGATTGACACTACCACATTAGAACTTTAGAAGAAAGCTCATAATTATAACTATTTTATAGTTAGACCTTAGATAATCTGGGATTAAAAATAAGAAACAAAGTCACTCTTGTTTACCAAACACTAAAAAAGTTAGTTTAGTTGGCTTCTTTTACATAGTTCTTCAACTAGTACTAAATAATGCGATTGACCAACTTTGTGATTGGTACCGTTTACATGAACACCTACATCTTAAAACTAATTATTAAAGCACTTTAACAGGTGTTACGTACAGCAGGTCCGTGGGCACATCCAACGAATGAAATTAGGAATCAATTAACCATTGCCGCTCTACTACAACAAAAACCTTCATCCGCATTTAATAATACACTGTTTAGTAATTCGTTGTCATACGTGCTAATCGTACTATGTATAGTGATTCGTTGTTTAATAAAATGTGGTATGTAAATTTTCTAAAAACCACCCGTGTTTGAACACGGGTTTTACTACTAGTATAATATATAAGACAATGGCATTTCAAGATATACCCAAAAGTTTTGAACTTTATACCCAAAAGTTAAGAACTTTGTTTCTACTTTAACGTATAAGGGACAAACTAAAATGAGGTTAAATTAGTCTTTTAAACACTAATTGCACTTTAATCCCCTCATCTTAATTACAATTTAATTCGGTCAAATTTAACAAAATTATAGATAATTAAAGAGTTAAATGCTTGGTTGGTCCCTATGGTTTGCGAAAATTGCAGACTTGGTCGTAATGGTTCACTATTTACACATTGGTCCTCATAGTTGTAATTTTTGAACTCGGGTGGTCCTTATCACTAACCAAAGTTAAGTTTTTTAGTTAAATATATACAAAATTACTAGATTGCCTCTAAACAAAAAAAGGAAATAAACCCACTCCTTTATCTTTTTCATCCTCCCCTCTCTTTCTCTCTAAAACCCACAACCACCTGCACCTTCAAGTCTTCAACCCACCTCCACCTCCACGTCAGCCCACCACCACCACCACCTCCACCGCCACTTTCAACCCATCACACCACCTCCACCGTCAATCGACCACCACTACCTCCACCTACACCATCACCTTCAACCCATCACCACCACCTCCACCGTCAATCGACCACCACTACCTCCACCGTCACAGATTGGACTTCAACGACCACTATCTTCGCAACCAGCTTCAACAACCGTCGCAATCTCCACCGTCACACTATCTCCACCACCGCCCTCTCCGATCCCAGCTTCAGTAACCACTGTCGTCACTCCATTGTGTGTCTCTGACCACCAAAATGTTCTCCGCCGTCACAGCACTTCGTGCTTCAACAACCACCTTGATCTTGTTGACCTCCATTTTAAGGCAGATTATGTGCGTATGTATATGTATATTGCATCTAGACTAACCTAAATCGGGTTTATAAATGTGAAAACATCTTGTTTTAATAAGTTAAAAGGGTTAATAGAAGAGATTGAAACTAAGATATGTGATGGTAGATGTAGAGATGGAATCAGGGAAGCAAGAAGAAACGAGGTAAAAGAAGTGGTTGTGAGGTGGGACCCACAACAATATATTATTTTTTCTTTTTTTTCCTTAATGTATAAGGGTATTTTAGTCAATTAATAAGATTTAACTGAACAATTTAACATTGGTTAGTGATAAGGACCACCCGAGTGCAAAAATTACAACTATTAGGACCAAGTGTGTAATTAGTGAACCATTAGGACTAAGTCTGCAATTTTCGCAAACCACATGGACCAACCAAGCATTTAACTCATAATTAAATAATAGTTACACTTTATCCACTTATAAAAAAAATTAACTACCTCACGGTTTTTAAAAGGTCATAACTTTTTTGTACGTTAATACTTTTTTTTGAAACTTACACCGTAAAAGCAAGTACTCTATTCTGTTTAATTTGAGTATAGTATTGTTATAGTTATTTTAATTAAAACCGTTGATATGTTATGTGGTTAACAATGTCTAAGAGTGTACAATAACTGAGTTGTTAACCGATATCAGACCAAAAACAGATGAAACTGAACTGACATCAATCATGTATTTCATATTTTATGCCTATGTTTTATGTATTTACACATCCATTTCATGTATTTATACCTCAATATCATGTATTTCTATGCAAAAAAAATTTAGCTCAAATTTAGTTATGGCTATTAACTGGAATTAAAAGAATAAAACCAAAAATCGTCAATCTAACTGAATAAACCGAATGGATTAACCAAAAACCACAGTAATATAACAGACTAATTGATGACTTTGATTTCAGTTGAGGATTATAACTGAACCCACCAAACAATGCACACTCTGACAATGTTTGTGTTTTCTGCCGCATCGCGCGAGCACCCTTCTAATACTTATACAAGTAGTTAGAAAGCCCATTTTTATGTTTGTATTTATATAAATATAACTACTTACGGATTTTTTAAAATTTAAGCGAACATAAACGATTGTAAATAAACAAACATAAATGAACGAAATAAATGGACGTTCCCGGACATTAATGAGCGAACAAAAAGTATGTTCATGTTTGCTCGTTTAATTAGATGAACAAAAAAATTTGTTCATGTTCGTTCGCGTTTATTAAATAAACAAACATAAAAGGACTTTCTACCGAACAATTCATGAACATTCGATTCATTTATATACCTGGAGAATGCTATAAAATGGATTTCAAATGTTTTTTTAATTATATATTTTAGTTTCCAGTTAAACAATCTAATACATTGAACAAGAAGGTAAAAATGCAACAAGCTGCGCCGCTAGCACTTGTTAAATAGCAAAACTGATTCTATTAAAAACTACATTCATGGATCTTGGGGTCATAACATTATTATCCATGACCCGTTAGACTCGAGTAAGTAGCTCCATAGCCACATGCAAAAGGAAATCAAAAGTATAAAAAAAACAAATGGTATAAACAAGTGTTGGTTTTCAATGCAAGCTTTCTCGTGTTTGGTCACTTTGTATGAAGCAACTTTTAAAGTAGCCTCACTCACTATGAAAACACTGGTACCAAGCCCACAAGAAGAAAATATTGGGCATGTGGTGCTCGTAGACACTCAAAAACGGCTTTTTGTCTAACGGTCATGTCAATATGTACTTCCATGTCCTCGACATTTTTACTAAAAAATGGCATACACATATGCATGTTGGACTTTAGGGGATGTGTCATTTTAAGTCTTTAGTGAAACCGTAGAAGTCAAAACTTGGAATCGTATCACGAAGGCAAGTAAAACGCAACCATAATTAGAATACATACCACATATGCCACTATTTTATAAGTTGTGGTCCTGAAGCACCAAAGATTGGGCCCCTGAGGTCACGAAGGAAAAGGATGAAGCCCCTACTGTAGAATACAACCCCAAGCCCCCAAACTTAATATGTAAGGAAGCAAGTCGCCGTTGGAAGTCTCCAAAAAAAGGACCTCCATAAACTACAATGTCCTCAATTCTCCACACAATCCTTTGTCAATGAACAATGTTGCTACCATCTTGTGTACAGGTTGACACACCCTCATGTAACGTTCCGTATTTTCGTACTTCTATTTTTAGAAAGCTTGTATTCCTATGTCATTTCTGTCACACCCCGACCTGCAGCGGAATAAGAGTCGGGGCATAATTGGGTTATCACCAAAGCTCATGATGTTTACTAAAATGTTTCATATTTATTAAATTCAAATTACAACTTAAATGTTCAAACCAAATTCATACAATACAAGGAAATGAAAACTAAATAAACAATCCAAAGCCTAAACTGATTTATTCTTCTAGGCCGTCCTATGTGTTTCTTGCTTCAACTGGATCACCTGTATCATGTGTAAAAATGGGGAAATTTTGGGTCAACAAAAGTTGGCAAGTGAACCTTGTTTAAAGAACATTGTTATTAATTTCTTGTTGTATTTAATATTGAAAAGTTGTGCAATAATCATATGTGAGCAAACGTATATAAACAAACAATCACAAACCACCTTGAATGAGTATATGACATGAATGATAATGTATATGTTGGCAACGTCACGTTCCGCTCATAGGTAATGGGGAACGGACAAGCCTATGATGATGTATGTGAGATCAAGGCTCAATCAAACGGAGCCGATCAAAATGAGGCACCTGTACTCAACCCGTCTCCCACGGGGAGCTGTTGGGCCTGATGAAATGTATGTACTGAAAATGATAACTTTAAACTAAACATAATCCACACAACAACTGATACATATTGGATACACATTTGATCATGGATATGATAGATGCACAATTGTTTAAATATAATAAATAATTAAGCGACACATGATACACCCCAAAATGTGATTAAAACGGGGAATTGGTAGAGATTCACTCACATTGGGTGCGTTCTTTTGATGATGTTGAATGTGCACGAGTTTTGGGATTTGATCAACGAGGAATAACTAACCTAAAATAATAACGAAATGATTCGGTAAATAAGTGGATTTTATTAACAATTTTAATAGGATTTTTAGATTTATTTTTGTGAGTTTAAGGTCATTTTCTAACTTAAAAAATATTATTTTTAAGTATTTTTAATTGATTTTTAAATTAAATAAATAAATAAATAAAAATAAAAAAATTGACTTTTTGTTGACCGTTGACCGTTGACCGGCCGTTGACCGGACCGTTGACCGGTCGGACTATGTTTATTCATGCGCTGAGTGAGGTTCGAACCCGGGACCTCTCGTACGCGTGCACGCAGCTCTACCAACTGAGCTACGTGTCTAACCCGAAATATTCTATGTTTTAATTATATATATATATATACTATTTAAATGTTAATTTATTTGGTTTATATTAAAAGGATTTAAACTGGTTGAACCGGTTGCAGGGAAGCCGGATCGAACTCGGGTGCTTTGGTTTGTAAGCGCACAGCCCAACCAGTTGGGCTGTGTGTCTTATCTGTTTAACTTACGGTTTATATTAATCTTATAAACATACTGGGACCTGTTCTGATTCAGTTTTAAAAAAATTGGTTTTAATTCGGAAAGTCGGTGCGTTTGTAAGGTTCGAACTCGTGACGTGCGCTATGTGTTTGCACACAGTCCACCGCTGGACTGTGTGTCTAACCCGGTTTAATATCTTGTTTTAATTACACTTATACATAACGTTTGACTTCGTCTTCTTCGTTCAAGACACAGACAAACGATATCCAACTGTTCTGGTTTAAATCGTTCGTCGATCATATAAGTGATTGAAATGTAATGAATAAATAGAGTTACGGAATCGAATGTACCGAACAGAACGCTTTCCTCAGAATTCCGGCAATGGTCGTCGGCTCTGATTTGTGAATTCCGTCTGATTGAATCAATTAACAGTTTTGATCGATGAGTTGTGAAATTGAGTTACTAAACAAGGATTATCAGAGGGTTTAGATGTTTGTACCGATTCACAGCGTGATTTCGGAAATTTCCAGAGATTTTCCGGCGAGTGCAGATTATCCGGCAACGTCGTCTGGGACCGATTCTGGTTGAAGGATTGAAGTTAGTATAAGTCTAACAATGGATTGAAAACGAAAGAGTTGAGAAATTTACCGATTTGATGTAAGTCTCGGTTTTCCGGCGAATGTCCGGCAATACAGAATCTCCGGCGAGTGTAATTGCTTCGAGAAATTGTGCGATTTTGAGCGAAAAGATTACTAGAGACTTGGGTGTGTATTTATAGGGAAGAATCAGGATGAATTGAGTCCGAATTTGGTCTTGATTCATGGTCAAGGTTTTCTCCGGCGGTTATGACTGAGATCGCGAGATTAGACATCGGTTATAACCGATGTCGAGGTTAATACACGCGTTCAGTCAAAGGAAACCGTCGATAATTGGCGAAATCGTCGGTAATTCCGGCGACTGCGGATTGGGCGCGCTGATGACTGAATTCGATTTCGAGTTTTATTATAAATGTTATTTGTTTTAATAGATATCACAAATGAGTCAAGTGGCGGAGTGGTTGGGTGTTGCTTGTTTCTTCCGGCTGACCCGGGTTCGAAACCCGGCAGCCTCTTTTCTTTTTTATTTAATTTATTTTTACTTTTTAATAATTATAGTTTTTAAATTCTAAAATGTTTATTAATTATGTATTGTTTAAAATTAATATTGATCGTAAATACGCAACGAAATTTTATAACTGATTATTCGATTAATAAACGAAGCGGGTTTGGAAACCCGTTTTTCGACGGATGTTACAATTTCAATCCTTGTAATCTCGAGACTTTGATCATAATGGAAATCATATTTTTTGTCAACCTTGTTTAATCATACATGCATTGTACGTAATCAATCGCGAAATACATGTTTTAATTAAAAGCCGAGACATATATCGAGATTATATTTTCTCGGAATCAGATTCATATGTGTTTCATACTTATAACATACTTGCATACACCTTTATAGCATAAAGTACTCAACAATACAAGTGCAAGGAATAAAAATGAAAATCTACACCTTCCCAACCACGTTCATTAACTCCCAAGCCCTAATCCCCACTTAAGAATACAAGCCTCCACCACCTACTAAACACTTTCCACGCTCTTTAATCACTCCTAAACTCTCTCAAATCATCAAGAAATCTTCCACTTTTGGGCAGAAAATTCTAAGTCCAAAAAGTGAGTTTAATCTTGTTTCTTCATCCTTTTCTTCTTGTTTCTTGCTTTCCTTCTACTTGGACAACCTTTAAGAGTGTTACCACATGTTTACTAAGGTAAACAAAGTTGGTGTATCACCATTTTGAGGTCCAAAGTTAGGATAGTTTTTTTAAGTTCTGTTAAAACTTTAATACTTATTCTTTTCTGCTGTGTTTTCTTGGGAAATTATGTAGCAAACCGAGTTCCCAACTAATCTTCATGTTGACGGACTTGAGTTAAGGTTTATTCCAGAAAGCATGAGGTTCATATGCCTCCTTACTTTATGTTTCAAAGACCCCAAGTGGTCTCTATGTGAGTGCAAACCAAACCAAGACTTCAACCTTCAATGTTGAAGGATTTGAGTTATGGTTAAAGGTGTGAACAATGGGACTTAGGTTCTAATACTATGATTCCACCTACCTCATGTGATTACTTACAAAATTAGTTAATTCATTCCCTAAGTCACCAAACAACTTTCAAGTAAACAAAGTGAACAAGCTACACCAAGTCTTCAAACACTATCCAAGTTTGAAATGCACTCGTCTAGTTTTAACTCACTTGGTTGTCTTGGTGAATTAGAAGATTTATTTTCTTGTTCTTAGATTCATGACCTTCCGAAATCATCCTTGTGGTGATTTTGTACATTGGTAAATTCACAAGGTTGAGGGATTTTAATCCTACCTTTACATGACCATACATGATTAACCTAACATAGGACTATTAACTAAATATATAAATATATACATATATGTATGTATATATGTTATACAAACCAAACCATACCATCAACCAAATCATGGTTGAATGTTATGAGTTATGGTAGATATCATTCTTGTTCTTGATTCCTCAAAGTTGGATTCTAATGGGTGAGTTGGTACTCATGAAAACACACTAAAACATAGTGTCCAAATTGAGTGTCTAGACAAGATGTACCCCGTATAAATTCTTTCTGGTAATTACAATTCCGAATCCGAATCCATCACCCCATGAACTCACACACCTTCTTTTCCCCGTTGTAGGGTAACTTCGATGTCCAAATCTTCAAGACTCTTCAAGTCACGTTTGTGGAATCTTTGCAAACCGTGAGTATGCTCGAATCCCCTTTTTACGCTTTAATCACTTTTGGGATGTAACATGAATAAAATAATCAAACACATTCATGCACACAATCAAGCTTATGAAATCACTCAATCCATGAAACATGTTATTTGTTATGCATAGGTTAATCATGCTAGATATTCAATCATGCAACTACTTGTCATTAACTTTCCTAGCCTACCTTAACATGTATAGCGCTATAGGAGTAGCACACCGCCCGTTTTCGTGGTCTATGTTAAATATTCAATCATACACGGTCTTGTTCACTTGGTAACAATATTACGCTCGTGGAATCTTTGGTTTGACACTTAGGTTGTGCATGCTAGTATGTAATTTAACCTAGTATACGAATTGCCATCTTGGATTTGAGAACCTTTTATCTTATGTTATGTAAGATCAAACTTGTATGTTCGCCAACCTTTTGTGTTGACATATATTTTAATACACGTCGTAACCAAGATTATGGAGAGCTTAAGGTATTTATTTTAATTAGTTGTATGTAGGTACTCATGAACACGTATGTAGGTACTCATGAACACTGGTGAGCTACTACTTTGACGAGAACCCCGTATACACCGTTAGACAATTTAGACATCGGTTTCGAATGAACCATCACCTGTTCTGACATATCGATTGCTTACCATAAGCCTCTTTTGTGGATCGAGTTGGCCAGACTATTCTAAAATGTGCCAATCCAAATTTGTTAAGTGAGCCAACATCGTTCTTTGATTCTTGATGGTAACCATAGGGTTTATTAATGGAGATCGAAGAAGATGACAATAAAGGTACATATATCATAAGTGAAAGTTGTCATATATCTAAACACGTGCTAATTAAGAAAAAAACATGAAAAATACCCTCATGTGACGTAACTAGACACGAAAATCAAAATAATCATCCTCTATGTGTAATTTACGTTTTGAAGTAATTATATATGAAAAAAGAAAAAAAATCTTGAATGTTCATTTATGACACGTAATTACAACATCTGTTAAGTGCACTCTATTTTATATAGCTTAACCTATAACATAGTAATAAAATAATAATATTTATACCGGCTCCGATCTTTTCTCTGCAGACATTTATATCCACTCTCTCCTTCACCGCTTGCAGGACATTGAACAGTTAAAGCATTTTTCTTCACACCCATTTGCAGTTTTTGGTTCTTAGAACATAAATTTTAGATCTTGATAATATTTAAAATTTGGGGTTGAAGAAAATGGAAAGAAATTTTGTGGGTCTTGATTCTAAAGATGAAATCTTTAACAAAGATCTTGAAGTTGAAGGGTGCAAACAACCAGGTATGCTTTTAAACTCTTTCAAACCATTAATCTATAATAATTTTCATTAAATTATAATAAGCTGCTTATTGTACAACAAATGATTATGTGTAAGTGTGTGTTCTTGGTGTTTTAGTATTTTATGGCCAGAAATTGACTGGTAATTTCTTATGTGACTGTTTTATATAAGTTTGATTTGTATAAAGTTAGTAACTTTTTTAAAGGAAAACTGGATTTAAGTCTAAAATCATACCCTAAAGAATTAAAGATTTTATATTTTTGATGAAATTTTGTGTTAAAATCCTGACCATTTTTTTCTCTTTGAAATTGATATGTGTAATTTGTATCTCCTGCAGATGTTTTTGAAAGCTTTAACAACCACCCGGAGCGCGAAATCGAGGTTGTTTTTTGGATCTTTGTGTGTATTAGGTTTATAAATTATGGCTTTTGAGAAATATATAGATTGTTTAATTTGTACTTATTTTTGATGCTTCAGGTTGCACAAGTTCAACATGCTACCAAACCAGCAGTTCCAGTGATGATGAGTAATCCTTTTTATAGGCCTGTTTTCTCTGGTGCTCCTGTTTATTCACAGTTACTTATTCCATGGATTTGTTCTTTTGATATTTGGAGTTTGAATGTTGTTATTTCACGGTGTGTGTTCTAGAAAGATTTTTCGTATGTCTTCATCAAATTACGTTAAAACCTTCGAGGGTGGCGTAGCGGTAATCGCTTGGGTCTTTAAAGTTTGAAGTTGAGGTTTCACGTTCGAATCTAGATTTAACCGGTTTTCTACCTTTAACCCTCCCTTGAAGAGTGCTAGCTGTGTTTTACCTGATCTCATTGGTTAACTGGATGTTAGTGGGATCCCGTGAGTTTTTTGGGTAATAGGTTCTCATGGTTACCAAAAACAAATTATTAATGAATAGGGTCGGGTGGTTAAACCTTTTTTTATGATGATTTTATTTCCAATATTGATGATATTTTTTTTCGTTTAATTAGATTCGGTTCCAGCTCAACTAACCATCTTTTATGATGGTATGGTGAATGTATATGATGGTGTCTCCCCTGAAAAGGTCGCCTTACTCTTCATCTTTCTTATTAGTTGCAATTTCCGTTATTTACATGTGTGCGATCGATTAAAGATTTTTAAAACAGTACCCCAAGTGTTACCATTTTCACTTTTTGGGTCTTGTTGTCAAAGTAACCATACGTGAAATAACTAGTGGTCTAGAAAACTGAGGAAATTTGTATTCTCTCGTCTTATCTAGGCACAAGCTATTATGCGTTTGGCTGGAAATGCGCACTTTGTTGCAACGGCTGATGCACCACAACAAAGAACCCAAGCTCAGGGACCCGCACCAACGAGCCCAGCTAACACGCGACCCTGCTCACCCGTCTCGAGCCCCATCTCTGTTTCTTCGCACTATGTTAGCCCATTGACTGATGGACCGCATAGCGAAACTGAAGCAGCTAAAAGGATCATGAGTTCACTTGGACAAGCCATGCAATCAGGTAATTTATCTAGCAGTCAAATCACACTACTTGTATATTCAAACAAGTATTTTGCTACTTTGTAGTTTGTACTAACTATATTTTGATTTTGTGCAGTCATTCCTCAGGCGCACAAAGCATCATTGGCTAGGTTTCTTGAGAAGCGCAAGGAAAGGTACGGTTTAGTTGTTTACGAGAATGAGTCTAACATTGACTTCAAAAGTCAAACTGTATTGACTTTTTTGGAATGTTACTTGATTTTCATGATTCAAAATTAACTCGTGATAATTGATTAATTGATTATGTTGCCTGCATACAGAGTGATGGCTTCGGCCCCTTACAGCCTCAGCAAGAACATTATGGATTGTGCTTCAAACGGCAACGCTGCTGTTGTTGCAGGCGAGTGAAGAAGACTAAGCAACAGACTGAAGTGATTGTATTTGTTCCAAATAAAAACTTATTTTCAGATGTTTATTAAAGTAGTATAGTTGTTAAGTTCATTATGTAATGATAGGGACTTGATTATGTTTATTATATCATGTTAATGTCAAAGATATGAAAATTGTATGCAGATTATTTTGCTATGATTATAGATTCCATTGTATCAACATAAATCGCCGTTGTCATCATTCCATCCACATGAGAAATACACCGCCTCCAATGCCACCAACGCTTTTGAGTGCATCGGTTGTGAATGGAAGTAATTCTAGGATGAGTGACCTGATCAGGCAATAAAAAGCAAAGCCGTAAGATCCATGTGAACGAAGCAGACAGTAATGCCGGACATTACAAAAATGTTACAAAGATTAACATTTTACAACATACAAGAGATAACAAGGCGTGCTAAGTCTAAAACCTTACATAAAAAGAACTAGAGAACAGTCTCTAAATATTAGCTACAACTAATAACTATTCTGTTTATATCGGTTGAGTTTTCTTATGGGAAACCGGGCCCATCACTGAACAACAGTGATTTGGACCTCATGTAGTGAAAATTCTACTTTATACTACACAAGAAGAACCTTGATCTCAAAAGCAATCATCAAGACGGACTTTGAAAAAGCTTTGGATGGGTAGCAGCATAGATAGAACCATTTGCATCGGTTTTTAAGTGAGAGAGAAGATGCTGCACGTCGGTTCTTAAATTCTCAATAGCTCTTCCACATAAAGCTAATACATCTGGTCTTGCTTTTGAATTTGGCTGCACGGGGCCTCCTTGACCTTCATAATGCACAATATGATGCCTGCAAACAAAGAAAAAAGAGCGTTAAAAGTGCAAGAAATCCATAACTTCTATCATATGAACGTTTATCAAATCTTACAGGAAGTCGATAAGGTCAGTTATTTCCGTTGCTTCAACAGGAGTCGACGGCTGAGAGTGACTCCCAAACACATCCACCATCATGTTCAACAGCAGTTCTAGGGTCTGCAAAATCAGTACAGAGTATTATATTCAACCACAACGATAAAAAAGACTGCTTTTCCGAATTTCAAGCATTTTTCCTCATCTGACTTCATGTTTTTAGTTTTTTATTTCATAATGTTATCTGGATTACTAATTTGTACACTGCATACATAGAATAAATAGATGAATAAAAAACTACATACATAAAAATGTAGAAAAATAAATTAATAAAAAAGAGAGTAAAATGCCATTTCGTCTATGAGGTTTGGCCAGTTTTGCGATTTTCGTCCAAAGGTTTGTTTTTTCACATCTGGATCCAAAAAGTTTAAAATCCTGCCATTTTCATCCGGCTCGTTAACTCCATCCATAATTCTATGTTAAGTCAGGCGAAAAAACAAACCTTTGGACGAAAGTCGCAAAACTGGCCAAACCTTAGGGACACGATAATGGCATTTTACTCAAAAAAGTTAACTACTGATAGCTCTGCTATGTGTGGCATTATACAAGGTACGTTTGTTGCTTGTTATTTCATAATGTACTATGACTTGCTAAAGAAGTTACCTTGCTGAACAAATTGTGAGCATTTGCTAATCTCGGCAGCAATGGACCCACAATCCGAAACGCTATTCTCAGCACCGCCACTGATTTTATGGGCCTTAGATGGTTTACAATAAGATGCGTTTTATCTAACCATTCTTGCGGAAGATTACTAAAGAACGAATGAAGCAAAGCCACCACATTTCCTGCCATTACCATAATAAGATAATTAGCTTGATTATTAGATTACGAACTACAAAAAAGTACAGAAATAAATGAACGTATGAACTTTCCTTTTTCCTTACCGATTACAGTGGAGGTGTTGTCCTGAGCAGCCCATGTTGGATCCAGCAAAGCATAACCGACAACCGAATCTAATTCACTAACCGATCGTTTACCATCGGTAAGCCACCAACTCTCTTTAATCACGCGTGACGCCTCAGCGTAAAGCTGTATATGAAACTCCGTAGGAAGCTGAGCCAACAAGAGTCCACAAGCTTGAATCATCAAACACGACAGTTGTTGACTCGCATAACCGCTTCGTGTAACAAGCCCCATACCGATAACACTTTGTCTACATCGGCCCAACGAATCGGTGCTTCCCCCTGACGGTGAAGCAGGCAAAGCCGAGCCTTGACCCGAACTAGTTGTTGACCCATGGTAACCATGGTTAGATTGAGTTAGAGTTGGTTGTATGTGAATGATAATCTGTACAAGTGCGGATACGAGCTGTGCTGCGGTTACTGGGAGAGATAGGATCTCGATAACTGCGGTTTCTAGAACAAGTTGTGTGTAGGTCCCGGGATCTTGTATTTGATAGAACGCCTTTTGACCTTCGAAAGTGTTGGTTGACCCAGGTTGACTAGCTGTCGGATTCCTGTTGATGAATGTACGCGTACCGTTGTTTAAAGGATCCGCTTTTGAGTTGCATTGAGGGATTACGTTATGCACGAGGTTACATAAAAGAGATGCAAAGTACTCCAGTGGTGGACACATGGCATTTGATGAATTAACGTGCTGCGGAAATGACTCTGAAAATGGCATCTGAAAAAAGGTGTATTTTTAACCAAAACGTTATATTAAAAGTTAAAAGGATTAAAATTTAAAATGGAAGAATTTTATTTTATTTTTTTAGCTTCACCTTTTTAATATCAAGCACATTGAGTATTCGGAAGATGAGTTTTGCGGGAAGATGTCCGTAGAAATATGCGAGTATATCACGAACAAATGTGACATTTAGAGGATAATAATGAAGGAATGTTGAATAGAATTGAAGAACTCTATCTGCTGCATCTGCAGCATCGTTTTCAATAAGCCGATATATGATCAATGGGATAACCGGGAGTAAACGTGCTGCAATATCATCGAAGAATATCGGATACCTGAAAAACACTATTTTATAACACATGCTAAAAGACAAAGCAAAAGAAAATAGTTCACTTTTCTCAGCATGTCACCTTTCCTTCCATGACAAATGATTGCCAAGAGCCTTCTGTAATTCAATACGTTTGAAAATCCCGTTTTGAAGCCAATGCTCAGGTTTGCCACGGTTAGCAACGTAAAACTTTATCCTTTGTTGAAGCTCTTGTCTTTCAAGTAAATTAACCACGATACGCAAAGCATGTGGATCGTCATCACGATCGATTAACGCAAGAAGCAAAATATCCAGTGGAAGCAACTCATGGTTCCAGATAAAGTATGCAAGGTTTGCACATGCCTTCATTATAAGATCCTGATCAATTAAAAATCAACTTTATGAGTATGTGACTAACAAAATAAACGCTTGTGCATATGATTAACAGAGCACCTGCAAGGGATGTCCATGCTGTGATTCCAACTGCATATTATGCAGAAGAACATCCACCATTAAATATATATTTGCAGTCACCTCTTCAGGTGAAAATTCTCGGAGAACACGCCCCTGTACTCAAGACGAAATGAGAGTCCCGATCTAATCTAAAACTAAATAATAATTAAAAACAATTTATTAAATTACCAGGTTTGCGTTGTTTATGTTCTCAGGGTGGCCATGCATGAGTACCCATGCTCCAGCACACAGATATTGTCGGTGTTGAGGGAAGCTTGTATTAATATAGGTCATAACATAAGTAGGATTAGCTGACGGTGTTAAGAGCTGTGTACACTGATTGATAACAGTAGATTCTGCCTGTGAATCAACACATCAAAATTATATATGTCAAACTTTTTGTTAACTAACTAAACTTTTAGTATCATCATTTTTATGTTTATAATTAACTAGAATTTTGACCAGCCGCGGGTTGCGGCGGCGGCGAAACTTAAAGTAACTCGAGCTTGCACCGTCAAATATTTGACCCGACTCATTTTTGAACAAAATTTACGTCAAAACGTAGACCAACTGAAAACGCACATGAAAATAAGCATGAAAACGTATCATATTTGACATGACTAATTACCGAGAAAATTTACGTTGAAATGTAAACCAACTTGGATTTATTATAACGGAAAGTACTTAAAAATAAGCACATAAGAAAATAATGTTTTTTCGTTAAAAAATGGTACCACGCGTTACGGCAGAGTCGAAATGTAAAGTAACTCGATTATATACCGCCTAGTGAAAGGTATTGTATTTGACCCGACTCGTTCCCTAACAAAACATAGACCAACAAAAAACGTACATAAAAATAAGCACGAAAACATATTATATTTGACCCACGCACATAAAAATAAGCATGTAAAACTCGAGGGGGTCAAAATGGCATTTTACAAAGTTTTTAGAAAGCTGAGGGGGTTGGTTTGAACGCACAAAAAAAATATCGATGGCATTGTTGTAAATTTGGCAAAGAAAAACAATAAAAAGTAGAGGTTGTGTCTTAGCCTTAGGTACTATTCCTAAGACACCCTCTTTTGTTATATTAAATAATAATAATAATAAATAATAATAATAATAATAATAATAATAATAACAATAATAATTACGAACCAACCTGCTGCCATGCTTGGATTGCTAGGCCCCGCTTGTCTATCCTGCCGATTAACGCCTCACATAGAACAGGTGGAAAGTAACGTAGCGTTTTCCCTGACCAAGTATGTTGACTAGTGGCCAAAATTTGTTCCAACATCGTTTGAAGATAAAGAAGGTGTTCAGCATCGGCGATTCCACGAGTCTTGATAATGATAGCAAGATTCACTACAGTTATGCGATTTAATGTTTCCGTGAATTCAGTGGGACCCTGTAAAAGAACTCATATGAGCTTAAAAATTAAAAAAAAAATTCATTTCGAGGACCATTATTGATTATCCTACCTTTCCTTCTTTTCTCACGAAAAAGAATTCTCTTAATGATAAAATGAGATTCATACACAGGTTTTCTGCTAATCGAAACACACGATGATCTCCGCGTTTCCCTTTTAACGTTGAGAGAATTTTTGTGACATCATACATTAATGTCTTGCTCTTTCCTTGATACCTAAAAACAGATAGAAAAATATGATGCACGTAATTACACGAAAGTGGACGAGATTATGAAAGAAAAAATAATTCAATCACCTGTACAGGGAAAACAATCGATAGTTGAGGATTTCAAGTACCAGAAGTGTAGCTGATGGCTTATTTAAGATAGAAGGATTCTTCTGATGCAAATGCTACAAAATTTATAAATTATATAATGTAATATAATCAGTCATGAAAAGCATCAATCAGTATGAACAGTATGAACCTCAGAAACGGTGGAACCAACTTACACTTAAATGTGAACGAAACAACGAATGAGGTTGTAAGAGTAGCAATCTAGTGTACGTTTCCACCATCGCAATGTTAGGCACATGCTGCATTTGAAAAGGTAAAATAAGAGAACATAACAATAAATAATTAACTAGTTCATGTAAATTGCATGATTTAGAAAGAACAAAGAGTAAAATGCCAATTTCGTCCCTAAGGTTTGGCCAGTTTTGCGACTTCCGTCAAAAGGTTTGAAATCTTGCCATTTTCATCCGGCTCGTAAACCCCATCTATTTTTCTCCACAAATTCAGGGGTATTTTCGTTTTTTTTTTCCGATTAACTTAAAGGGCAATTCGGTCTTTTTCACTTTATGTACAAGCAATTAGCATAATGTACAAGTATTTAGAATATCGAATTGCCGGTTAACAAAAAAGATGAAAATTCCCTTAACGGAGAAAAAATGGATGGAGTTAACAAGCCAAATGAAAATGGCAAAGACTGGTCAAACCTCGGGGGACGAAAATAACATTTTAATAAAAAAAATAGTCATATAAATTACTTCTCCGGAGAACATAGCTTCTTCCATCTGAAAAGCCAGCTTCAGGCATAAATTAATTGAAAATCCCGACAACAAAGATATTGGCACAGGATGAACTTCACGCATCATTGTTATTCTCTCGTTAGTTTGTAGATTCGGGCCCGGTAGTTCTGCATGTCCCGCAGATGTTAACCAACTCATTACCGTGTCGGAAGCCGGTTGCGCCATTGTGTAAGAAACCACCCAAAACATCCCAATTGATCTGTCATCCAAATTCATATAGTCCATCATATGATCCCCTAAAAATAGCACAAAACAGTCAATCAGAAGTTCAGAATATCTTAATTAATATTTTGTGAATAAGTGATATAAAGTGATCATATAGTACATATACCTTTAGTTACTTGTTTCCACCATTCATCTATTTGTTTTCCTTTTTGAAGCTGTTCAGCATTTAAATATTCGCGGGTAGAAGAATTCAGTGACCATATGCGAAGATTCTGACAACTACTAATGAAATCAAGCAGGATGCTTTGGGGATTATTAGGATCAGAGCTGCGATCTTCTTTATGGAATGACAAAACTTTTCTGGTTGTTTCCACCTATGACGACATGTCCAGTTTTAAGTAAAAAGATTATAATACAAAGAGTAAAATGTCATTTTCATCCCTGATGTTTGGCCAGTTTTGCGAATTTCGTCCAAAGGTTTGTTTTTCTGCATCTGGATCCAAAAGGTTTGAAATCTTACCATTTTCATCCGGCTCGTTAACTCCATCCATTTTTCTCCGTTAAGTTAGGGATATTTCCTTCTTTTTTGCTAACTCAAAGGGCAATTTGGTCTTTTCACTTTATGTAAAAAGACCGAATACCCTTGAAAAGGACCGAATTGCCCTTTAAGTTAACAAAAAAGACAGAAATACCCCTGAATTAACAGGGAAAATCAATGGAGTTAACGAGCCGGATGAAAATGGCAAGATTTCAAACCTTTAGGATCTAGATGCGGAATACAATCCTTTTGACAGAAGTCGCAAAACTGGCCAAACCTCAGGACAAAAATGCCATTTTACTCTGATAAAAATGTGTACTAAGCTGCAATATATAAAAATATCAGATGTAAACTAACCCTTCTAGGGTCTGTATTTAACGCATGCATTACAAGCTCAACCCGGATAATCTGTGCGAGTAACCATGTGACATGATTTGTCCGTAAAATCTGGTGATCATCTTCTGATAGGCGTAAGACTAATTTATCCACAAAATCGACAAAGTCTATGCAACCGCTTTTCACAAGGAAAAAGAACACATCTGAGTAGACAAGCCACTCCTGCCAGCAGTTTATCTCTGCATCAATGCGGTAAACAGAAGTCAACACTTTAAAAACATAAGGTACTACAAAAAGTCAAAAACTTACCTGAATTTGTCAACCTCAAAAGTTCAACAATTCTATCGATGTTAGCCTCACAGATCATGTCTGAAGTAAATACAGCACCAGGTGTGGGTCCCTGTGGGTGTTGGCGGTTAGACGGTGCCACTAGTAGCACTCGTCGCCACCAATCGGGTGCCGGTGTACTACGAAGAGCGTGTCGGATACAACGAAGAGCCCGCTCCCAATCTAGACTTCCTTTCTGAATACATACGGCAATATCCTACACAAATAATTACCATTTTATGTATTTAAACAATTGTAACTTAATAAAAACCCACAAAAAAGAGTAGATTTTAAAGTCATTTTCGTCCCTGAGGTTTGGTCAGTTTTGCGACTTTCGTCCAAAGGTTTGGTTTTTCGAATTTGGATCCAAAAGGTTTGAAATCTTGTCATTTTCATCCGGCTCGTTAACTTCATCCATTTTTCTACGTTAAGTCAGGGATACTTTTGTCTTTTTTTGTTAACTTAAAGGGCAATTCGGTCTAACAAATTCGGTTAGGGGCATTTTAAATGCTTGTATATAAAGTAAAATTGACCGAATTGCCCTTTAGGTTAACCAAAAAGACGAAAATACCCAACTTAACCATTTCATAAGGAAAGCAAAGGCAGTGGGCTATCAAGCGAAAATTAGGTCTCAAAGGATTAAAATGGATGAAGTTAACAAGCCAGATGGAAATGGCAAAATTTCAAACCTTTTGGATCCAGATGCGGAAAAACAAAACCTTTGGACGAAAGTCGCCAAACTGGCCAAACCTCAAGGACGAAAATGGCATTTTACTGAAAAGAGTAATTAAATGAAAAGAATTGGTCACCTCCCCATGCAGTGGTTCTCCAAGGACACTTGGATATGTAATAGGTGAATATCGCATATTTATGGCGGCTTCACTTGATACACTAGTTGTAGCCTGAGATAAAAGGCGTTGATTCCCGAATGTCGGGCAGTGAATATGTTGATCCAACATTTGCATGTGCATAGCCATCATATCTCTTCGCCTATGAATCTCCAAAATAAGCGTAAATAAAGCCTCATCATCTGATATATTTTGTAAAAACTGTAGCCCGCTTCGTACTAATTCATAAAACGGTACACAGCATTTCTTGTCGTCAACCAAAAGCCAAATCACATCCAAACAATTATGTACCCATTCAAATAACGCTTTATCGCGTTTCCATGATTTTATTCCGTCAACCTCATCACTCCCTTGTTGTTGTTGGTCCCAGTTAACCAACCAATTCATCATGTGGTTGAAAATATCAGCGTGAGTAGACGGTTTTAGATTAACTTCTAACGCAGAAAATATGATCTTGCAACACAGCTGGCGCAAACTGCTTATAGCGTTATCTCTTGTTAACATGTTACTTCTTGAATGGTGGCCGGAGTTGTTGATGTCTGATGATTTTACAGGCGATAACGGTGTAGTTGACTGTTCATTTGCTGATTGAGATGGGGATCCGATTCCGTGAACGGAAATTAACGGAGATGCGGGACTTGAAGTTTGAAAATTTGAAGACGGGATTGCGGTGGATGATGGCAGCATTCCAGTTTGTGCTAAAGATGTAGAAGATACGGTTGGCGGTGGTGAAGTTGTTGAAGTTATACTAACCGACATTTCGGCAGAAGAAACCGATGATAGAAGAGATGGTAGAAAAGTATCCCAGTTTATGTAACCTATGTTATACAGATTACGCAAAGCAAAAAGAAGAAATTCTGCTCTTGGTGCGTGATTACTACATTGGATAACCAGAGAGATGAGAACAGATTCTGATACAGTTCGTAATGGTTCTCGATCCTGAAAATTCATATGTTTGTTATAAATTCGTACAGATTACGTAGTTCAGTAAAGTAATCACATTTAACATTAGAAACTTACGGGAAATTGATTCTGAAGCTGCTCGAAATCGACAAGAAATTGCTCATTGCGTGGAGGACGATCTCTATTTAGAGCAGTAACTCGTTTCTGTGTCTTGTTCCTGTAATTAAATTCAGTTTGAGTGTCTTATGTATAAAAAACTTCCAGTAATCACTGAACGAAAGCATAGATGTAAGTTTGTAGCTTCAAAGTATTTTTTTTAACAGCCAATAAATGAACGAAACGCGTCAGCAGGAAGCTGGGCATACATGAAAGCAAAGAAAAAGGCATACATGAAAGCAAAGAAAAAGTAACTTTGTGTTCTTTCTTCTTGAATGCTGATCTCCAGTATGCTATCAACCTCTATACATATGAGGTTGAGCAAACAATTACTAGTAGAAGTGCAAAAGTAATAGACATGTCCCACAAAGTCACAAAACAAAAACAAACTGCAACGTAACTGTGAACCAGCTAAGGTTGAATTGGCCACATCTTGCATTCTAATCAAAGAACACGCATGTCTTAAAGAGTCTTTGACGTAAAACATTTTTATGGGACATCTAATATCAGGTTTTAGCCCTTGGAGAAAGATGCTTCAGCATACACCAATCATTATCAAATCATAGATGATGTTCTAAATTAATATGATCGTTTAAGTACAATTGGAATAATCACTAAACCGACTTAACCACTTGGGTGTTAAGTTGGCCAATACTTACAAAACAGGCCCCTAACTCCTAATACTTATCTAATAGCTACTAAAGTTCAAATGATGTGCAACAGGATTTGAAGAGGAGGAAGTTCATCAATTTCATTTAGCATTGTTTGTGTATGTTTGTTGTTGCAGGATTCTGTTCAAACAAGTCTGATCTATAATTTCTGTTTTGCCGAAAAAAGGACTTTGTTGCAGTAAATTCGTAGAATTTTGATATTAGCTATAGGCGATGCAAAAGTAATGGACAACACATCCCACTAACCGATAAACAAACTGCAACACAACTGTAAACAAGGGAACTAAAACTACTAGTAACGGATATACAAGAAAACCTGTTCACATAATAATCTAAAAACAGACTTATAATCGTTTTTACAGGCAACATTCCATACAGTAACACGGTTCGAAGACCTCATTTGGTGTAAACGATGCACAAGCAGTCATTTAGTCTTTTGTTTAATACTTTTAGATCTACCTAACTATTTCAACTGTAATAACCTTAAAATTAGCCTGTGTAATCTCTAATATCACAATTAAAACCTTTATATCAGGTCAAACTAACTATTTCAAAATGAAACTTAAAAGGAGAGTTTAACATACGGAGGTTCTCGAACCAGATCATCCGCCTTTTCACGGCCACTTCTCTGCAAAGTTTCCATATTCAACAACAAAATTTTCAGAAACTAATTACAAAATGCGAATTGTGTAAATGAAATCATATGAAATATACATACGCCGAGATAGAGATTGAAGAGGTCGATAATAGCTGGACGAGCGGGGTGGAACTGGAAAGCCCTAGCGGAAGCGGTGGCAGCGCGGTGGTGGCTCTGATCCGCCATGTCAGCGGGATTTGGTGATTGAGTGGTGATGGATGTCAACGGAACACCACCACCACCACCACCGCCTCCGCCGCTGGTTGTCGGAGCTCTGAACATGTGAGGAATTAATCGGAGTAATACGCCGTTGTGGGTGTTGGACGGAAAAATGAGTGTTTTAGAAGTTGCGAGTATTGATTTGTTAGTGCCAACAGGACAACGGGTTATGACTTTTTTTGTTCACGGTTTCCGGTGAGTTCTTTTATTTCAAAATGGAAATCTTACTTTTTATTTTCAATCCAACTAGGTTTTGATAATGGCAAACTTTTTTGTTATTTAATCCGTGTTTACATGTGTTTTGAAATCACTACAAGCGTGTCGCGCACGGAACCGCTGGCAAAAATAAAATATAACAAAAAAACACAAAAAGTAACCGAAAAAAACCAATCAAAAAAGTTATATTGTAATGATGTTGTTCGTATGAAACCCGTGGTCAGAGATGAGCAAATGGTTCTGGGTACCAGTACCGAATTTCCCGAACCAAAATATCTTAAGTACCAATTCGGTACCTATTTTTTCCGTTCCTGGTGCCGGTTTGCTACCGGTTTTTACGTTTATATACCGGTAGTAACCGGTATTTCGGTTCAAGTACTGATTCGGTATCGGTTGGCACCGAACTCATCACTACTCTTGAAACTAAAAAAATCATTAAAAGTGAAGAAAATCAACAAAAAAAGTTGCACGATACCATTGTTTGTATGGTACTCGTGATCAAGGAAGAGCAAATGGCACCGGGAGTACCGATTTCCTGAACTAAAAGATTTTCAAAATCAATTTGGTACCGATTTTTGGCGTTTACTGTATCAGGCTGGTGCCGTTTTTTACCTTCATGCACCGATAACAAACCGGACGATACCGGTATTTTCGATACTAGTATCAGTTGACATCAAGTGTATCCAACTTAAAAAGCAAAGAATATAATTAGTATTGTAGTATTAAATAATAAAAGTATTAAAAAAATTTATATATTATCATAATATTTAAAACACTATTCATAGACTTTCTTTTTAATTTTTAACTAGTTCATTTTCGCTCGCGCGTTGCGGCAGGATCCAGTGTCTGTAAATCGTGTGCCGGCAACGGCAAGCAGATACCGAATATCAAAACATAGATAACAATGACGCAGTAACGATAGTCACTCCGTCCTAAAAAACCGATTTTAAATAATCTAATATATAATAGTAGGACCCACACGTCCTACACATTGGAAATTCGTTTTTTTCAGATCAGTTATTACGGTACTTACACGTTAAAATATGGATGAGCTCGGTACCGGTAATTGCACCGAAAGTACCGATCCCGAAAATCATCAAAATTAGGTACCGGCACCGAAAATGCTCGGTATGATACGGTAGGGATGAGCACGGTATCCGTTCGGTACCGAACCGGTACTTAAAACGAGGAAAAGTGGTATCGGTACCGGTACCGAATATACCGGTAGGGGTAGGGTACCGATACTTACCGATGTTTTACCTAATAAATACCGCTACCGTACCAGTACCGATAAACATGGAAAATGGGAACCCGTACCGGTACCGAATATACCCGGTACGGTACCGGTATTTGAGGGTAAAAACCGGTAAATACCGGAACTGTACCGGTAACAAAAATGTCAATAGGCGGTACCGAATCGATACAAAAAATGTACCCGGTTTGGTAAATTCGGTATCGATACCGGTTCAGTACCGATACCCGATACCATTTGCTCATCCCTAGATGATTTATTGTTATAATATTAAAATAATAAAAATGAAAGAAAAAAACACAAAGTAAAAAATTATAAAAGAAAAAAGGAAAAAAGGGAAAAAAGAAAAAAGAAATCAAAGAGAAAAAGGAAAAGAAAAGCAAATACGAATAGTACTATTTATTGGCATGTAAATTATTGGTACCGGTTTAGTACTAGTACTGATATCCAATACCATTTATTCATCCCTAGGTGATGTTATTTTTATAATATTAAATAAAAAACGAAAAGAAAAACACTAAAGTAAAAAAATTTATAAAAGAAAAAGGAAAAGAAAAAAGGGGAAAAGAAATAAAAGAAAAAAAGGAAAAGAAAAAAAAATATGAATATTACTATTCATTGCGATGTAAATGTAAATTTAATGTATATGTATATATATATACAATATATAGATAATATATATTTATATTCATAATTCGTAAAATAGTGTTATCTTAGCTTGCTTTGTACTTTTGTAAGGATATATTTGTTTAGTTAGAGTTGAGAGCATAACTAGTATATAGGATTTGTGTGTTTGGTGGGGTCGTTAAACCAAACAAAAATAAACATAAAAATGTTGAAGCGTAAAATTTATACCCAAACATAAAACAAAAAAAAAAAGAATTTTCACACGTTATAGTAAAGAGGTTGACAATATCAGAAATCTTATGTAAAAAAAGTGAAGCACGTTGCGGCGATACTGTTAAATTGAACAAAAATTAGACGTAAACACGTTGAATCACGTACGCACGTTGTGGCGTGTTAACTCGCAACTCAATAGGTTTTTTTAATTAAAAATAAACCATACGGGTTATTGGTACTTATACTCTAAGGGAAGGTATTCACTTTTAGTAATAATCTAAGGGAAGGAAACATAGATATTTATGTGCAATAGAGACTTATACACATAGTTTTAAGACTTGTACATATAGATAAAAAAATAGTTGATGTCTGATGACATCCACCCATTAATCTACAAAATTCATTAACCAATCCAAGCACTAAAAATAAATAGTAAAACCTCCTCTCAATACTTATTTGGTATATTCTAGATGGATAATAACTTTGTGAAAAGTTTTAAAGAAATTTTTACCATATGTTATGGGAGAAATTTAAAGATATTGGAACATTAATGTAAAAGAGATGGTGGAAGCAATACTTTAGGGATAGATAAATTTGTTTGTCTTACTGTATGTGTTTTAAAAGAATAGTTTTTTTAAGTTATAAATCAAACTGTTTGGTCCAGTTTTAAATACTTTAGTCAAACATTTATAAAAATTGTAAATTACAAAACCAAACAAATGCCAGGCCGCAATCAAGTTAGATTGATATATTTAAAAGAAGAGATTATTTAAAAATGTATATTTGGTATTTAGAAGTTTGGTAGCGTATTTTGATAGATTGATATATTTAGAAGAAGAGATTATATAAAAAATGTATATTTGGTATTTAGAAGTTTGGAGCGTATTTTGAAATTTTTGCAATTGCTTCACATTTCGTGAAACTTATGAACATTCATTCTTATTTGTATTTTGTATATTAGGAAAAACAAGGATTTACATTTCGTGAAACTAGGGGTGTTCATGAGCCGATTCGATCCGAGCGAGGGTCTGCTTGTGCTCGAATTGAATTACAACCGATCCTGTCACGCCCCAACCGATGGCAGAAACATCGGGGCGCGGCACTAGGCGAACCAGATTGCTCAAGAGACATCATAACAACTATTTAAAAGATAATATCAAATGTTCAACCTCCCATACTATTAAACAATAAAATCCCAAATAATTATTACAACTTTAGCAATATCTTAAACATATCAAGTTCGATCTTCCCTAGATTTATTACATGATTTTCTAAAGGCAAACCTACTTCTAAGCATCCATAGCAAAGATCCTCAACCTGCCACATATGTTAAAATAAACGTCAATAAAATTAAGTAAAGGTGAGCATACAGGTTTGCGTACATAATAGATATAAAAGCGTTTAACATACACCGCATGACATACGTAAGAGTTGTGAACTATGTAACTACAAGATTCAAGTAAACTAACAAACCGCGGTTGATCGAGGCACGCAAACAAGTGTCCACATCCTAAAGAGAAAATAAATGAGAAATAAAAATGCGAGCCTTAACAACCCCGGGCCTCCGGGTGGCGGGTCAACCTCTAGTATACTATCATGTTAAGGGTGGCGTACAAGCAATCAAGTAATACATACAATTCAGCAGATTTCACGTATAGTCATGTATAGTGGGATTGCGAATAAGCGTTGAGTTGTGTGATGTGATTTGATATAGAACATATGTGACACCCAAAAGTGCGTTTAAGCGTAAAGGGGTTCAAGTATACTCAGAATTGGTGCGCTTTGTGAGAAGAGACGGGATCTGAGATAAGTTGAGGAGAGCGCCGGATCAGCATGTAAGCGACAGAAGTGCATCAGTCTTCCGAATTGCTGAAACGGTTAACGGTTGATGGAAACAGCAGACAAGTTCGAGCGAACTTGTACCTTGGGGTACAAGTTCGGGCGAACTTGACTGTATACACTTACTGAAGGTACAAGTTCGGGCGAACTTGCCCTGTTTGTTGAAGAGAGATACAAGTTCGGGCAAACTTGATTGGACTTCTTTGAAAATTGACAAAGTAGATCAAGTTCGGGCGAACTTGGTCACCAATCTGGTGACAAGTTCGAGCGAACTTGGTGTATTACGAGCGAACTTGACTATTTTGGCATCCAATTCGTGCGTTTTCGAGTCGTTTGCTGAGGACATCGAGTGTCCATCCCTCCAACCTTAGGCTACTGAGCAATACCTAGGCTGAAGAGGTCTTTTAGAGCGAGTTTTAGCCATTTTACAGAAACTCGGACTAATCCGGGCGAACTTGGAGGTTCGTGCGGTTTAGTCCAGTTTATGCAAAGTGACGATTTCGTTCTTGTGCTTCCGGATCTGAGATCTTGCTTGACAACGCCTCGTTCCACTTCAAAGTGAACGAAACATACGTCATTTAGTCCGAATATTGTGTAAAAATCGATGTTTAAAAGGTTTTACTTAGATCTAGGCATAGATCTAAGTGAAAAACATAAGTTTTGCATAAAAAGATGAAGATTTTCGTAAACAGGGGTGTTTTGATGAAATTGAAGGTAAAACCTTTTGCAAAATCGTTGTAAAACGTTGTTGCAGCTTGAAAACGGGTTGATTCTTACTTAGAAAGCATATCAAAACCGGTTTTGGGGAGCTCCGGGCGAACTTGCAGCAAGTGCAAATGAAGAGAGGAGCTGAGTATTTATAGGTGAGGTGGGAAAAGGAGCTGGAATGATCAAGTTCGGGCGAACTTGTTACAAGTTCGAACGAACTTGATGAATTTCCTTGGATTGGAACCAAGTTCGAGCGACTTGGCTTAAAAGCTGAGTTCTAATGGCCTGGACAAGTTCGGCCGAACTTGTGATGCACAAGTTCGGCCGAACTTGGCCTGTTGGCTACGTTTTGTTCGTTTGTTTCGCGCTAGGAGTTCGTTTGGCGATTCGGTTCGTATTAGATAGTTATATTAAGCGTCTTAGTGAAGCGTTAAGCGTTATATTATCATTGAATTGAGAGAGAGCGAGTTACGAGAGTGTGCGAGCGTTTTAGCGATATCAAACCATAACATAAACAAGTATAACACACATAAAACATAATTCCACATAATTAACTGCGTTTTGCGATGTGATGAGATAAGCGATGCGATGGCACAAGTGTTTATTAAACAATAACACACTCGGCTCGTAAAGTAGCATAACTACTTGTGAGTGCGTTGAATTAGCAATTAATACGCGATTAAAGGCGATATTGATGTGACAAAATATAATTCCATTAACATAACTTTCTCATAATCACATCTCTGAATTACAATGAGAGGTACAACGAAAATAAAAGATAACAACGAATTTACAAGTTGTTATAGTCTCCCCTACTTTAGGAAATTTCGTCATGAAATTTAAGTAGTGGCCGTAACAAAGAGATGCGGATATTTAGCCTTCATGTCACTTTCCAATTCCCAAGTGAACTCGGCATCGTGTTTGCCTTCCCATCGGACTTTCACGATAGGGATGCGAGAGCGCCGTAGTTTCTTGGTTTCTCGGTCCATGATTTCGACTGGCTTTTCCACAAAATGCAGAGTCGCGTTTATTTGTAAGTCCTCGAGGGGAACATGGAGATTTTCTTCAGCTAGGCATTTCTTGAGGTTCGACACGTGGAAAGTCGGATATACGTTCTTAAGTTCTGCCGGTAGTTCGAGTCGATAGCCCACTTTGCCGATTATTTCCAGAATCTTAAAGGGACCTACGTATCGTGGTGCTAGTTTCCCTTTCTTTCTGAAGCGGATCACTCCTTTCCAAGGTGCAACCTTTAAGAGAACGTGATCTTCCACTTCGAATTGTAGGGTCTTGCGGCGTTTATCAGCATAACTCTTTTGGCGACTCCGAGCTTTCAAGAGATTGTCTCTGATTTGGAGGATCTTGTTTGTCGTTTCTTGTATTAACTCGGGACCGGTGATTTGTGCTTCTCCCATCTCATGCCATGCAATAGGCGATCGACATTTTCTTCCATATAGTGCCTCAAAAGGAGCCATTTGAATGCTGGTATGATAACTATTATTGTACGAGAATTCAGTTAAAGGTAAATGCGTATCCCAATTACCACCGAAATCTATGATGCACGCACGAAGCATATCCTCAAGGTGCGGATCGTGCGCTCAGTCTGACCGTCGGTTTGAGGGTGAAAAGCGGTACTGGGATTAAGCGTAGTACCGAGAACGGATTGAAATGTCTCCCAGAGACGTGAGGTGAAGCGACCGTCGCGGTCAGAGATGATGTCACGAGGCGTCCTGTGTCGACATATGACCTCGTCGGTATGGATTCGTGCTAATCGTTCTACCTTAAAGTCTTCTCGTATGGAAATAAAGAGCGCGAATTTAGTAAGACGATCAACGATAACCCAAATGCTATCGTGACCAGAGGAGATGCGAGGGAGTTTCGTTACGAAGTCCATGGCTATGCTCTCCCATTTCCACATCGGGATTTCGGGTTGTTCGAGCAAACCAGAGGGCCTTTGATGTTCGGCTTTAACTTTCGAACAAGTTAAGCACTTTGAGACGTGAACGACGATATCCTTTTTCATGCCCGGCCACCAGTACTTAGGACGAAAATCTTGGTACATCTTGTCGGCTCCGGGATGAATGGAGCATCGAGATTTATGAGCTTCGGTCATTAGCAATTCTCGAAGATTATCACGGCTAGGAATCCAAATACGATCGAGATTGTACTAAATACCATTAGGTTTAACAACGAGCTGAGTTTCGGCACCACATTTCATTTCTTCCTACAGGATATTCTCATTAAAACAAGCGAACTAGGCGGAGCGAATCATGATTTCGAGATCATTCACATCTTGAGAGTAACAAACACTATACACATAGCTTCGTCGACTGAGAGCATTGGCTACGACGTTTACTTTTCCAGGATGGTAGCGTATCTCACAATCGTAATCATTGAGAAGTTCAACCCATCTGCGTTGGCGCATATTCAGTTCCTTTTGATTAAAGATATGTTGTAAGCTCTTATGGTCGGTGAAGACCGTACACTTAGTACCGTAAAGGTAGTGTCGCCATATCTTCAATGCAAAAACAACTGCACCGAGCTCGAGATCGTGGGTTGTGTAATTCTTCTCGTGGATCTTGAGTTGTCGAGACGCATACGCGATAACCTTGTCTCGTTGCATAAGAACACAACCAAGACCAAGATTAGAGGCATCGCAATAAACAACGAAGTCGTCATTTCTATCGGGTAAGCGAGTACGGGAGCGTTGCATAACATACGCTTGAGAGTTTGAAAGGCTTCCTCTTGTTTGGAATCCCAAACAAAAGGTTTGTCCTCATGAGTTAAAGCGGTAAGCGAACGACGATTTTTGAGAAGTCGATGAATCGGCGGTAGTAACCCGCCAATCTAAGAAAAGAACGGATTTTGGATGCATTCTTCGGCGTAATCCAACTCTTGACAGCTTCAATCTTTGTAGGGTCGACGTGAATTCCTTGACTATTAACGATGTGGCCGAGAAATTGGACTTCTTCGAGCTAGAATTCACATTTAGAGAACTTAGCATAAAGGCGATTACCTTGGAGAAGTTCGAGGACTAAACGGAGATGGAGCGCGTGTTCGTCTCTCGACTTCGAGTAAATGAAGATGTCATCGATAAACACAATGACGAAATGATCTAAGAAGGCTTTACACACACGGTTCATCAAATCCATGAAGACCGCGGGTGCATTGGTATGACCAAAAGGCATGACCACGAATTCGAAATGGCCATAACGAGTACAAAAGGTGGTTTTCGGAATATCTTCTTCCAACACGCGTAACTGATGATAGCCGGAACGTAAATCGATCTTAGAAAAGCAAGTAGCACCTTGAAGCTGATCAAATAAGTCGTTGATTCGAGGCAGAGGGTAGCAGTTCTGTATCGTGAGTTTGCTAAGTTCACGATAATCGATGCACATTCAGAACGTCCCATCTTTCTTTTTCACAAAAAGAACGGGTGTGCCCCAAGGTAAAGTGCTCGGGCGTATGAAACCTTTATCAAGAAGCTCTTGAAGTTGGCTTGATAGCTCGCTCATTTCTGATGGTGCGAGACGATAGGGAGCTTTAGCAACAGAGTAGCACCGGGAATCAAGTCGATACAGAATTCAACATCACGAGTAGGGGGTAAACTGGGTAAATCATCGGGAAAAACTTTGGGAAATTCACAAACAACGGGTACATCTTTCCAGGTTTTCTTTTCTTTCTCCGGGTTCACGATGTGGGCTAGGAATGCAACGCAATGCTTGCGCAAATGCTTGCTCGGTTGGGTACATGACATAAGCATCAACTTCTTTGAGGGAGTCTCGCCATAGACATGTAGCTGATCACCGTTGGGGAGAGGAAAGCGAATCATTTTATCGAAGCAAACAACTTCAGCATGATTTTCACGAAGAAAATCCATGCCTACTAGATATCGAAGCTACCTAACTGCATAGGTATGAGATTGATCGAGAAGACGTGATTGTTGAGATCGAGAGTACAACCACGTAGGACGGAGTTAACGGTAAGGGTTCTTCCGGTGGCGACTTCAACATCGAAAGTCTTTGGGAGTTTAGCGCGTTTACATTTTAAAACCTTTTTGAATTCTAACGATACAAAACAATTATCGACACCAGTATCAAATAAACACGAAGCATAAATACCATTGACAAGGAACGTACCATTGACAACATTGTTGTCGTTCTGAGCCTGGCGATGATTGAGATTGAAGGCTCTTCCACGCGAAGCCTGTGGTTGTTGCTACTGAGGCTGTGGTGGTGGCTGCTGCTGAGGTTGAGGCTGCTGTTGTTGTGGCTATTGTTTGACGGCTCGGTTAGGGTAGACATTACTGAAGTGGTTTGGGTCACCACAAGTGTAGCAAGCACGTACCTTTGGGGTTGGTGCTTGTGGCTGAAACTGTTGCTGATTAGCATGAGGAGTACGAAGTGGAGCTGGTAGAGCTGGTGCTGCTGGAGCTTGAGGAGTTTGCTGACGGGGACCTAAACGGCAGCTGATGGTGAAGTGGTCGTAAATGTTGCAGTTGGTACAGAAACGGCAATTGCCTCCAACCACATGGTGATAAGTGTACTTTGAGCACAATGGATGAGGACCAGTATACGCACGCTTTGCCGGAGGTGCATTTGGTGCGACAAACTGAAGCAGCTGAGGGTTTGGCGGTGCGGTAAGTGCAAGTTCTTGCTCGGGTTTTCTCTCTTGCGACCTCGGCGACTGGACTTTGACTCTCAAGACTGATCGGAGGGAGCTGCTGATTCAGTGATGGCATGGTTTGCGACTTTGCTGTTGTTCTTTAAGTAACCAGCCTGAACCCTTTTGTCGTTGGTCTCTGCGGCGAGCTGATAAGTTTCCTCAATGGTAGTGGGGTGTGCTGCTCGAACAAAATCAGCGACGCAATCTAGTACAGCACGGAGGTATTTCTTGATTGCTTTCTCAGTAGTGTCCACCTGACTGGGACTGATGATACTTAACTGCTTGAAACGGGTTGTAAGACCAGCGTTGTCGGGACCGTCTTGTTTGATATCCCAGAACTCATTCTCCAACTTTTGAACTTCATGTGGAGGACAGAACTCTTTCACCATGATTTCCTTGAGTTCCTCCCAAGTGAGCCCGTAAGCTTCGTTGTTCCCGCGCTTGTTGCGCTCCGCTTGTCACACCCCAACCGATGGCGGAATCATCAGGGCGCGGTACTAGGCGAATCAGATTGTTTCATGAGAAGTTCCATAACAACTAAGAATGACAATATTTAAGTAGTCCGATTTCCCATAAAATCAAACAATATTTCACAATCAATTATTACAAAACATTGCATCTCATAAAACATATCAAATCCAATCTTCCCTAGATTTTCTATTACAATGCGTTTCTAATGATAAATCCTAATCCAGTTTGCAGCAAGTAGATCTCAATAACCTGCAACATACGTTAAAATAATTGTCAATACAAAAATGTATTGGCGAGTATACAGGTTTTGATATAATAGTATAATAGGTAAAAGTATTGCGAATTTCCACATACATAAACATGATACACATAACATACAAACTAACATGACAAATTTCACATATTAAGCTCTCGAGAAGGCTGCGATGCGCGATGTGGACTTCTAACAAGACCCTGTCGGGTGTTAGCCAAACTATAGTACCATGCTAGCTAGGGTGGAGTCAACGAAAATGTGTCCTAGTTTACATGTTCCTAGCATCACGTTTAAATATGTAAAACGATATTCGCGTGTTATAAATTAGTTTAGCGTGTTTCGTGTGTTTTGATATAAACGTATGTTACACCCAAAAGTGGATTTAAGCGAAAATGGGTCAAGTATACTCACAGTTGGTGTGATTAAAGGAGAGATGAGATCTGAGATGAGTTGTGGAGAGCGCCGCATCAGCATGTAAGCGAACAGAAATGCATCAGTCTTCTGAATTACTGAAACGATTAACGGTTGATGGAACAGCAGACAAGTTCGGGCGAACTTGTACCTTGGGGTACAAGTTCGGGAGAACTTGTGCTATTACCCTTGGGAGAGTACAAGTTCGGGCGAACTTGTCTGGTTTCCTGGAAAACAGGACAAGTTCGGTCGAACTTGCCTCATATGTTGAGGTGGATGTCACACCCCGACCCGCAGCGGAAAAGGTGATCGGGGCATGATTGGGTTATCATCAAAGCTCATGACATTTATTTTAACGTTTCATATTCATTAATACAATTTAATGGAAATTTACAATCATAATTACATCAATGACCTAAACATCAATCTAAGCTTCTTTGTTTCTTCTAAGGCATTTCCTATGTTTTCCTTGCTTCATCCTGTTCACCTGTATCATGTGTAAAAGGTTTTTTGGATCAACAAAAAGTTGGCGAGTGAATCCTATGGAAAACATTTGAACAAGTTTATTTAATTGATTATGAAATAAAGTGCACAACCACACATGAGTAAAAATAGATGTAAACTTATTCATAAATCAATTTAATATTAAACACTACACACATGAACAATAATGGATCGTTTAGAGGCACGCGTTGCTCAACTCGTCTCTCACGAGGAACTGATGGGCCTAATGAATGAATTGCATAAACTTGATAATATGAAAGACATAACTACAAACAATATAAACTCAATAATACACACATGAACAATAATGGATTTGTTTTGAGGCACGCGTTGCTCAACTCGTCTACCACGAGGAACTGATGGGCTTAATGAATGAATTGCGTATAAGTGGACAAAATGAAATACATAATTACAACAATAATAACAATCTAAGTTTAGATCACGATATGGTATGGCACAAGTTTAAATAAACGAGTTAATTATTTTGTGACACATGACACACCCCAAAACGTGTAATTAAAAAGGGGGAGTTGTAAGATTCACTCACAGTGGGTGCGTTCGGTTGATGATGTTGAATGCACGCGAAGTGGTTTTAACCACGAGTGAAATTAACCTAGATAAATAGCATTATGGTTCGGTAAGTAAACGGATTTTATTATTCCACTTTAGTAGGATTGTTGGGTGTATTTTTGTGAGTTTAAGGCTATTTTCTAACCTTAAAAATGTTATTTTTAAGTATTTTTAATTGATTTTTAATTAAAATAAATAAATAAAAATAATAAAAAAGTTGACTTTTTTTGACCGTTGACCGTTGACCTTGACTGTTTGACCGGTTCGTATGCGTGTAAGTGTGCGCTGAGTGAGGCTCGAACCCGAGACCTCCCGTACGCGTGCACGCAGCTCTACCAACTGAGCTACGTGTCTAACCCGAAATATTTCTGTTTTTAATTATATTTATATATTAATTAGGTTAATCAGAAAATCCTTTATTTTTTTAAAAACGATTTTAATCCAAGACTCGGTGCGTTCCACAGGTCTCGAACCCGGGACCTGTGGTTTATGCTAACACACAGTCCACCGCTGGACTGTGTGTCCAACTTGTTAACTAAACTGATTTTTATTATACTTAAATACAAACTAAGTATTTTCATTTCTGACTTAAATAAAAAGTTTGATAATTATCCGGGCCGGTGCGGTAGCCGACTCGAACTCGTGTCCTGTGATTTAAACATACACACAGTCCACCGCTGGACTGTGTGTCTATCTTGGTTATTATTCCGGTTATTATTATACTTAACATATACAGCGGTAACTCCGGTTCGTTTAACAAAAAGACATTTTTATTAAGGCAAGCATGCGTGGGACAAGATTCGAACTCGAGACGTTTACGTGTTTAATGTGCACACAGTCCACCGCTGGACTGTGTGTCTAACCCGAGTAATAACTTGATTTTAATTATACTTATACACTACAGAAACTTCGTCTTCTTCGTTGATTTTAACCAGAATCGGAAGTCCGACTGGTTCGATGTTTTAATCGTGTTCGTTAGTGTCTGATGGTTAATTACATGTGAGATTAAATAAAAAGAATGAAGGATTAAGCGTAAGGTATACCGACTGGACTCCTCTGTTTCTCCGGCGAAACTCCGGTGACAGCAAACACTTCCGGCGACGTGTGTCTTGCAGCAGAGAGTCTTCAGAAAACTTGAAAAGGATGTGGGTGACTTCGGTATAAGCTCAGTGGGTTTATTAAGGCTTAGAAGTGAAGGGTTCGGTTTTCCGGCGAGGTACAGAAGTTTTCCGGCGAATGGATTTACGTCGGGTAAAGGTGGGGTTTTGAGCGAAAAAGCTAGCAGAGGTTCGAGGGAGTATTTATAAGGCAGGTCATCGATGAATTTGGTCCAATTTCCGACTTGATTCAAAGTCATTACGTTTTCCGACGGTTATAGTTTGTGTCGCGGACTCATGCGTCGGTTATAACCGATGTCCTAGTAAATGTTTACGTTATAACTGAAGATATCGTAATTTCATGGCGAGTTCGCCGGGATTTCCGACGACTGAAATTTGGGCGCCGGTTTTGAATTCGGAAAACATGTTATGAATTAAATGATTCTAATAATTAACAAAGAATACAAGTGGCGCAGTGGTTGAGTGTGTGTGCGTTAAGTTTGACCCGGCTGACTGACCCGGGTTCGAAACCCGGCAGTGCCATATTATTTTTATTTTCTTATTTTAAACAGTTTTTCAAAAACTAATTATATATTCCCATATAATAATTAATTATGTATCGTTTAAAATTATTTTGGGCATTAAATTCGCAACGAAATTTTTAACTGATTGTTCGGTTAATAAACGGAGCGGGTTTGGTAAATCCGTTTTTGACGGATGTTACAGTATCTCCTGCTTTTTAGAAATTTCGTCCCGAAATTTAAATAGTGATATATTTGACTAAAAGAATGATGGTGTTTAGTTTGACAGTTACATGCTTAGAAAAAGTAAGGTTTTAAGTTTTTGTTTGAGGCGGTAACGTTCCTTGTAAGGGTTAAGTACCCCATTACAGGAATCGCTTTTTGTTGCCTACTGTAAAAGTATTGATAAGCAGAATTGATTCGCTAAATATGATATCATGCATAAGAGTTTGGATATGTTTGGAAGGATATGGTTATATCCTAAGGCAAAACTTCTAATACTACAACCTACATGGAACTTCTCATAACCATCTAACAATACCTCTGATCCTTTGACAAGAATACTTATATATAGGAAGTACCAGCGGCGTATCCACCATATTCTTGTCAAATTTTCATTGGTTTTATCAGTAAGTTATGATTGGTTCTATGACTATAGAACATAAATAAACACAACAGCTAATATTTGAATCCACATTCTGATAGCATATATGTTTGAATGGTGACAGTTCCTCTCTCGTTTGTTATGATGGAGAGGTTAGTTTATGTAGAAATAGAGCACAGTCCAATTTCTTTAAATAGCGAGATGATATGAATGTAACACAAATTTCAACCAAGGCAATACTAAATCCTACATGGAACTTCTCATAACCGCCTGATAATGCCTCTGATCCTTTGGCAAGAATACTTATATATAGGAAGTACCAGCGGCGTATCCACCATATTCTTGCCAAATTTTCATTGGTTTTATCCACAAGTTATGATTAGTTACCAAGAAACTACTAAATCCTACATAGAACTTCTCATAACCGTCTGACAATGCCTCTATCCTTTGACAAGAATACTTATATATAGGAAGTACCAGCGGCGTATCCACCATATTCTCGTCAAATTTTCATTGGTTTTATCAGTGAATTATGATTAGTCCTATGTGACTCTACAACCAATACAACAAACTCATAAATACTGAAAATGAAAAAATGTCTGTGCGATCAAGGCTCAATCAAACGGAGCCGATCGTATTGCATGTACTGAAAATGAAAATGTCTGTGCGATCAAGGCTCAATCAAGCGGAGCCGATCGTATTGCATGTACTGAAAATAATAAACTTAATCTAAACAACGATCACACAAACAGCCTATACATGGAACCTCTCATAACCGCCTGATAATGCCTCCGATCATTTGACAAGAATACTTATATATAGGAAGTACCAGCGCCGTATCCACCATATTCTTGTCAAAATTTCATTAACTTTATCCGCAAGTTATGATCAGTTCTATGTGACTCTACTACAAACACAACAACCACAAAATACTGATAATGAAAATGTCTGTGCGATCAAGGCTCAATCAAACGGAGCCGATCGTATTGCATGTACTGAAAATGAAAATGTCTGTGCGATCAAGGCTCAATCAAACGGAGCCGATCGTATTGCATGTACTGAAAATAATAAACTTAATCTAAACAACAATCACACAAACAACCTATACATGGAACCTCTCATAACCGCCTGATAATGCCTCCGATCCTTTGACAAGAATACTTATATATAGGAAGTACCAGCGGCGTATCCACCATATTCTTGTCAAATTTTCATTGACTTTATCCGCAAGTTATGATTAGCTCTATGTGACTCTACAACAAACACAACAACCACAAGATACTGATAATGAAAATGTCTGTGCGATCAAGGCTCAATCAAACGGAGCCGATCGTATTGCATATACTGAAAATGAAAATGTCTGTGCAATCAAGGCTCAATCAAACGGAGCCGATCGTATGTGGGCACGCCAGGTTCAACCTCATAATGAAATGGGGAACATGCTCAACGCTCATAATGTAATGGGGAGCGGCGGCCTATGAAATTGCATGTACTGAAATAATAAACAATAATTACTCAAACAGTCTACACATGGAACCTCTCATAACCGCCAGATAATGCTTCTGATCCTTTGACAAGAATACTTATATATAGGAAGTACCAGCGGCGTATCCACCGTATTCTTGTCAAAGTTTCATTGGCTTTATCCTTAAGTTATGATTGGTTCTATGTGATTCTAAAACATAAAGAAAAACATAAAACTAAACGACTGGAGTCGGATCTGGATCTTCGGTGAAGAGGACTAGTTGGGTATCTTCGTTTGGGCCGTCATTATCTTCAACAGGATTGGCGTTGATGTTGAAGACTCTTCCTCTTGCTGGTGGCCTAGCGGTTGGGTTTTCTTGGTTTACTTGGTTAACTGGGTTTGATTGGGTTTGAGCGTTAATGACGTTAACCAATTGAGGGCATGTGTTTCTAAAGTGGGTAGGTCGCCACAATTGAAACAAGCTCGAACATATGGGAACATGGGGTATTGGGGTTGTTGATAGGTTTGGTTCCTGGTTTGAGTAGGGGGGGAGATTTGGTTTTGAAAGGTGCGGCAAACCTTGCTCAAATGACCATAGCATCCACAAGTTGCACATAGTCGACAAGGTAGAGTATGGGGATGGTGATAAAAACAGTTGTTGCATCGAGGGTGAGGTCCAAGATATGGTTTCTTATTTGGGTAAGTTGAGTTGGGTGCCACTTGAGTGACTGGGATAGCTTGGATGGGTATGGCGTGTGAAATTGGTTGATTTCGTTGGATAGCAGCGAAAAGTTGCCCGTATCTTTTTCTCTTAGAATTGGGTTGAGAAGGGGATTCAGTTTGGGTGTAGTCGGAGGTTTCAGTCGATGCTTTATCCTTCTTCTTCTCCTCCTTGAAGTCTTTGTTCCGGATTCGGTTCTCGGTGAGCGCTGTTGCTAGCTCCATTGCTGCTTCCAAAGTTGCAGGCGAGGTACTTATTATAGAGTCTTGAATCTTTGACGGAAGACCACGAATGTAGTGCTCGATCAAACGGTAGTGGGGAGTGAACATGTTGAGAACCATTTGATGTAACTCGAGGAATCTTTTGTTGTATGTGGTGTGGTCTCCTTCCTTTTGCTTCAACGAATAAAATTCATCTTCTAATTTCTTGATTTCGCTCCTTGGGCAAAATCGTCTGGTCATGATTTCCTTCAATTCATTCCAAGTTAAAGTCATAACATCTTCAACACCTCGTTTGGCCTTCTCTGTATTCCACCAAATAAGTGCTATTCCATATAAACGACCAGTAGCATAACGCACTTTGCGATCATCGGGGCAATCGCAATTTAGAAAGGTGTTCTCCATTTCTTCAAACCAATGGAGGAGAGCGATGACGCCTTCAGTCCCTTTGTATTTAGGAGGGTCGCATGATTTGAAATGCTTGTAGGTGCATTTAGTGGTATTTGGGGGAGAGTTGATGATGTTTTGATTTTCTTGATTGACAGGATTAGCGATAAGTGCTTGTTGGACTTGGATTACAATGTTGGGTATTATGGCAGCCATTTGTTGAGCGATTAGGGCAGCCATGCGTTCGCGGGCTTTTCCTGCTCTCGTCTTCCTACGGGCGTGGTTAGAAGACATCTACAAGGAATACATGACAAGAGTATGAGTTGGATGCTTTTGGGATCATGGGTCGCACTAGGAATGAACATTCATAAAAATAATTATAGAAAAATAAATCTACTACATCCATAGGATGTCTTGGGCTTTGCTCGCCATTAGGCCCTACATGCCGCCATACTTCACCTTTGTAATCATGTGGGCCCCCATGAATACCGGTTTTTCATATGGTTCGCATGGGTTTGCCTGGTTGCGTACACTAAAACCCGGAGAAAATCGAGAAATATGTATACAACGTGTGATATTCGGAATGTGTCCAGGTGTAGACACGGTGACACCTCAAAGTGGGGTTAGTTCGAACGACGTTTGGTGTGGCATGCTTTGGCCTAATAGGTCCTTCGTACTCTCATCGTTAGTCCCCAGGTAGGCAAACTAGTCCGTTATATTGGATTTATACGAATGCCAACCTAGACAGGACGTTCCGACTACCGGTACTTGTACCCTTCCAGTTACTACATGCCCGTCGCAGAACTTACTTTGATGAGATTTGAAAATTGCAACAAAATCTTTGAATAATGAGAGTATGAAAATGAATTGAATGTATAAACATTGATATATGTATAATGAATATGTATATAAGTATGTATGTTTGACTGTAAGTATAAACAAATATGAAACAAATAAATATCACAAGTTTGTATGTAACCACCTAATCAATTAAAATTTAGACAGACAATAGTATAGGCTCTAAGGGTCTAATAACCTATCCTATATCCCTATAGTCATGGCTCTGATACCAATCTGTCACACCCCGACCCGCAGCGGAAAAGGTGATCGGGGCATGATTGGGTTATCATCAAAGCTCATGACATTTATTTTAACGTTTCATATTCATTAATACAATTTAATGGAAATTTACAATCATAATTACATCAATGACCTAAACATCAATCTAAGCTTCTTTGTTTTCTTCTAAGGCATTTCCTATGTTTTCCTTGCTTCATCCTGTTCACCTGTATCATGTGTAAAAGGGTTTTTGGATCAACAAAAAGTTGGCGAGTGAATCCTATGGAAAACATTTGAACAAGTTTATTTAATTGATTATGAAATAAAGTGCACAACCACACATGAGTAAAAATAGATGTAAACTTATTCATAAATCAATTTAATATTAAACACTACACACATGAACAATAATGGATCGTTTAAAGGCACGCGTTGCTCAACTCGTCTCTCACGAGGAACTGATGGGCCTAATGAATGAATTGCATAAACTTGATAATATGAAAGACATAACTACAAACAATATAAACTCAATAATACACACATGAACAATAATGGATTTGTTTTGAGGCACGCGTTGCTCAACTCGTCTACCACGAGGAACTGATGGGCTTAATGAATGAATTGCGTATAAGTGGACAAAATGAAATACATAATTACAACAATAATAACAATCTAAGTTTAGATCACGATATGGTATGGCACAAGTTTAAATAAACGAGTTAATTATTTTGTGACACATGACACACCCCAAAACGTGTAATTAAAAAGGGGGAGTTGTAAGATTCACTCACAGTGGGTGCGTTCGGTTGATGATGTTGAATGCACGCGAAGTGGTTTTAACCACGAGTGAAATTAACCTAGATAAATAGCATTATGGTTCGGTAAGTAAACGGATTTTATTATTCCACTTTAGTAGGATTGTTGGGTGTATTTTTGTGAGTTTAAGGCTATTTTCTAACCTTAAAAATGTTATTTTTAAGTATTTTTAATTGATTTTTAATTAAAATAAATAAATAAAAATAATAAAAAAAGTTGACTTTTTTTGACCGTTGACCGTTGACCTTGACTGTTTGACCAGTTCGTATGCGTGTAAGTGTGCGCTGAGTGAGGCTCGAACCCGAGACCTCCCGTACGCGTGCACGCAGCTCTACCAACTGAGATACGTGTCTAACCCGAAATATTTCTGTTTTTAATTATATTTATATATTAATTAGGTTAATCAGAAAATCCTTTATTTTTTTAAAAACGATTTTAATCCAAGACTCGGTGCGCTCCACAGGTCTCGAACCCGGGACCTGTGGTTTATGCTAACACACAGTCCACCGCTGGACTGTGTGTCCAACTTGTTAACTAAACTGATTTTTATTATACTTAAATACAAACTAAGTATTTTCATTTCTGACTTAAATAAAAAGTTTGATAATTATCCGGGCCGGTGCGGTAGCCCGAACTCGAACTCGTGTCCTGTGATTTAAACATACACACAGTCCACCGCTGGACTGTGTGTCTATCTTGGTTATTATTCCGAGTTATTATTATACTTAACATATACAGCGGTGACTCCGGTTCGTTTAACAAAAAGACATTTTTATTAAGGCAAGCATGCGTGGGACAAGATTCGAACTCGAGACGTTTACGTGTTTAATGTGCACACAGTCCACCGCTGGACTGTGTGTCTAACCCGAGTAATAACTTGATTTTAATTATACTTATACACTACAGAAACTTCGTCTTCTTCGTTGATTTTAACCAGAATCGGAAGTCCGACTGGTTCGATGTTTTAATCGTGTTCGGTAGTGTCTGATGGTTAATTACATGTGAGATTAAATAAAAAGAATGAAGGATTAAGCGTAAGGTATACCGACTGGACTCCTCTGTTTCTCCGGCGAAACTCCGGTGAACAGCAAACACTTCCGGCGACGTGTGTCTTGCAGCAGAGAGTCTTCAGAAAACTTGAAAAGGATGTGGGTGACTTCGGTATAAGCTCAGTGGGTTTATTAAGGCTTAGAAGTGAAGGGTTCGGTTTTCCGGCGAGGTACAGAAGTTTTCCGGCGAATGGATTTACGTCGGGTAAAGGTGGGGTTTTGAGCGAAAAAGCTAGCAGAGGTTCGAGGGAGTATTTATAAGGCAGGTCATCGATGAATTTGGTCCAATTTCCGACTTGATTCAAAGTCATTACGTTTTCCGACGGTTATAGTTTGTGTCGCGGACTCATGCGTCGGTTATAACCGATGTCCTAGTAAATGTTTACGTTATAACTGAAGATATCGTAATTTCTTGGCGAGTTCGCCGGGATTTCCGACGACTGAAATTTGGGCGCCGGTTTTGAATTCGGAAAACATGTTATGAATTAAATGATTCTAATAATTAACAAAGAATACAAGTGGCGCAGTGGTTGAGTGTGTGTGCGTTAAGTTTGACCCGGCTGACTGACCCGGGTTCGAAACCCGGCAGTGCCATATTATTTTTATTTTCTTATTTTAAACAGTTTTTCAAAAACTAATTATATATTCCCATATAATAATTAATTATGTATCGTTTAAAATTATTTTGGGCATTAAATTCGCAACGAAATTTTTAACTGATTGTTCGGTTAATAAACGGAGCGGGTTTGGTAAATCCGTTTTTGACGGATGTTACAGTGGATACAAGTTCGGGCGAATTTGTCACCAATCTGGTGATAAGTTCGAGCGAACTTGATGTCTTCCGAGCGAACTTGACTGTTTTGGCATCCAAATCGTGCATTTTCTCGTCGTTTGCTGAGGAAATTGAGTGTCCATCCCTTCAACCTTAGGCTACTGAGCAAAACCAAGGCTGAAGAGGTCTTTTGGAGTGGGTTTTAGCCATTTTACAGAAACTCGGACTAATCCGGGCGAACTTGAAGGTTCGAACGGTTTAGTCCAGTTTGTGCAAAGTGACGATTTCGTCCTTGTGCTTCCCGATCTGAGATCTAGCTTGACAACGCCTCATTCCACTTCAAAGTGAACGAAACATACGTCATTTAGTTTAATATTGTGTGAAAATCGATGTTTAAAAGGTTTTACTCAGATCTAAACATAGATCTAAGTGAAAACAGAAATTTTGTATAAAAAGATGAATATTTTCGTAAACAGAAGAGATTTGATGAAAACGAAGGCAAAGCCTAGTGCAAAATCATTGTAAAACGTTGTTGTAGCTTGAAAACGGGTGTTGAATCTTACTTAGAAAACAAAGGGTTTCGGTTTTGGGGAGCTTCGGGCAAACTTGCAGCAAGTGCAAATGAAGGATGGAGCTGAGTATTTATAGGTGGAGCGGAAAAGTAGGCTGGAGACTACAAGTTTGGGCGAACTTGCTACAAGTTCGAGCGAACTTGCTACAAGTTCGAGCGAACTTGCTACAAGTTCGAGCGAACTTGCTACAAGTTCGAGCGAACTTGCTACAAGTTCGAGCGAACTTGCTACAAGTTCGAGCGAACTTGCTACAGTTCGAGCGAACTTGCTACAAGTTCGAGCGAACTTGCTACAAGTTCGAGCGAACTTGCTACAAGTTCGAGCGAACTTGCTACAAGTTCGAGCAAACTTGTTGGTTTCCATTGTTTTAAGACAAGTCCGACGGACTTGTGGTTTTTGAGGAATTAAGGAAGCCTGGACAAGTTCGGGCGAACTTGTGATGTACAAGTTCGGCCGAACTTGACCTATTGGCCAAGTTTTGTTCGATTATTTCGCGTTAAGAGCTTGTTTGGCGATTCGGTTCGTATTATATAGATATATTAAGCGTATTAGCAAAGCGTTAAGTGTATTAATCGATTAAATTAAGTTAGGATTCGATAAGGTAAGCGAGGTAGCATGCGTCTTTGTTCCCAAGTCTTGCGAGAGTCGCATTGCAGTTTAAGCGAGGAGATAGCCTTGGAAACTTCACGCAAAGTTTGTAGTATTTAGCGAGTGTGATATAAGCGTAAGCGTTTTGATGTGTTATGTGATGCGAAAATATGCGATATAGCGTAGTAAGCGATTTAGGTTACATTATGATCCGAATCTCTGGTGCTAGGCGTAACGAGAGTGACGAGCTTGTGAGGAAGCGGGTTGTTACAGTCTCCCCTACTTTAGGAAATTTCGTCCCGAAATGTATTCGAAAGGAAGACTTGAGAACTGAAACGAATAGATAGCGATAGGGAGTGATAAGGAGTTTAGTGTAAGCCGAGGATGAATGAGCGGTCGGTCGAGTGCTAATGAGTGAAAGTGTCTCGAAGGTGTAAAGAATCGAGGAGTAAAACGAATTAATTAACTCACGGTTGATAACTCACGAGCTGACGATCCAAAAATGTTTTTAAGTTTTTGAAAAATTTTGTTTAACTATTACAAAAAGCTTTTGAAGAGAAAACTCGATTTATGAAAAATTTCTCACAATGCGGCGTTAAGTTAAGTCGATTTACACTCACGTCGTAAGAAGGATTTTATTTGTCCAAAGGTTTTAATAAAAATCACAACATTTAGAAAAATTTCCATTTGATTTTCAAAACGTAAGGTAATAATAAAATTTTAACGATATCAAAAAGTTTAGTTAACGTCGAACCCCACCTGGCATCCTCCATGAAAGTTCATTAATATGGCTAAAGCACTTATATATAGGAAGTACCGGCGGCGTATCCATCATGTTTTAGCCATATCGCATCCGTCTTGTGGTGATGTCAGGTGTGTTGACACGATATGGATAGATTTCGGTATCCTTGGTCCAGGTGGTGAAGGGTTGGACCAAGAAATTACGAGGCTTGAATCGTCAAACCCCACATGGCATCCTTTCACGGAAGTTTGTTAACATGGCTAAAACACTTATATATAGGAAGTACCAGCGGCGTATCCACCGTGTATTAGCCATACTGCCTCTGTTCCATGGAGTGATGTCATGCGTGCCGACATGACATGGATAGATTGATGACTGGAGTAACGAAGTGGTAAGAATGAGAGATACGATAAGGGTTAAACCGTCACGAAGCGAGGACGATACGTGAAGAGACATCGTTCGAGCATCGAGTTGGGAAACGATAAGCGATAAGCGATGCGAGGTAGACCCCTGCGATAGTGCGATTGCGTTGCTATAGATTCGCGGGCTATCTAGCGTTTGCCCAATCGAGAAAGCGATAAGATGTTACGTCCTTGCGGAGGAGTCTTGCGTGTGAAAATAATCATCATAATATAGGAGGTCTAATAACGTTCAACTACACATGGCACGTCTCCACGGAAGTTTGTTAGCATGGCAAACCACTTATATATAGGAAGTACCAGCGGCGAATCCATCATGCTTTAACCACACCGCCTCCATCCCATGGATAGTGTCGCGCTTTGATGACATGGTTAAAACGCTTATGTATAGGAAGTACCATCGGCGTATCCGCCACGTTTTAACCATGCTTTTAACGTTAGGGTACCATTAGAACTCATTACGATCCCCGTGCAGACCCCAAAATAATCCCGTGTGCACCCGTGATTAGTTTGGTGTTTGCATGTTTACCATAACTTGTTTTAAAGGCGCGTAGTAGAGGTAGAAAAATGTATTATATCATGATATACTATATAACGTTAGTAACAATAATTAGTGTGTGCGCTTAAACTAAGTGCGAGGACTCGAGATAGAGAAACGTCGTCGTATATTGAAGCGACGTTGAATAATAGATAATTATAAAGCATAAGTAATAGCGTCGAAATTCGTACCGTTGAGGACGTCGTCCTGTGCCTGGTCGATGTTGATGTCGATGTCTTCTCCTGCTGGGGCTGCAGCTGCTGGTGCCTCTGGCGTGGGAAGTGCTAGCATCTTGGGTTGTCGTGGTCCTGTGCGGCATTTGCTGGTGTAGTAGCCATAAATCTCGCAGTTGATGCAGTAGCGGCAACTAGTTTCGGCCCGGTGGTCATAAGTACACATCCGACACTGGGGATAAGGTCCAGTGTAGGCACGCCTTGGAAGAGGTGCAACCATCTGTAGAGGTTCAGGGTTGATCGGCACAGTTGCGGAGTAGTTGAAACTCGAGCTCTTTCACTTGCGGCTAGGCTCGGCGGCAGCTTGCGGCGATGTGTCGTCGTCGTCATCGTCGGACAGCTCGATAGTCGCTTGGTGCAGCTTCTTGGTAGAACTACTGGAGAAAAATCCATCCAAGACTCGTTTGTCGTTGATTTTTGTGGCCAACTGATAGTTTCTTTGATGGTAGCCGGTCTTGCAGCTTCAACAAAATCACCCACGCACTCCGGCAAAGCACGTATGTACTTTTTGATTGCCTTTTCAGGAGTGTCGACTTGGCTAGGGCAGATAATGCTAAGCTATGTGAACCTTGCTGTGAAGCCGGCGTTGTCACCTTCGACTTGCTTGATTTTCCTGAATTCGTTTTCGAGCTTTTGAACTTCGTGGGGAGAGCAGTACTCTCTCTTCATAAGCTCCTTCAGTTCCTCCCATGATAGTGCGTAAGCTACGTCGTTCCCACGCTTGATGCGCTCGGTTGTCCACAAGTCGAGGGCTCGGGATTGAAATACTCCGGTAGCACAGGTGGTTTGAACATGCTCAGGGCACCCACTCTGACAAAGGGTAACCTCGATGGCATCAAACTACTGGAGCATCTGATATACACTTCCTTCACATGTGAAGACCATCGGGTTACAGGCCTTGAATTGCTTGTAGGGGAAAGTAGACTTCGGTGCGTCGGACTTAGAATCTTCCGATGTCTGAGAGTTTCTAAGGGCTTGAACTTGGGTGACGGTTTGAGGAATGACCTTGGCCATTTCCTTGGCCACAAGCAAAGCAATCCTCTTGTCGGAGTTCCTCCGAGCTTGACGTCGAGAGTTAGAAGCGTTCGAAGACATCTGAACAACGAGATTTGGAATGAGATTCGATCATAATGATTTTGTAATTGCGATGTGATTTAGCGTGTTAAAAACTTGTTATAGTAACACGTATTTCTAAGATTCACATAGGAGCGACATAGGAAAACACATATTTCCTAAATTCTCACGTATTCACATAAGCACGTGTAATCACATGCCATATATGTATATATTTAGATACGTATATATATAATTGCGGTATAACGCGAGGACGCGGTTAGGTGGGTTGTTATGATTTAGTTATGTTGCGAGTATTAGCTATTGTTTTAGATTGTGATGGCTGTGCGAGTTGTGCATTACATAGCAAGATGAAAGCGATAAAGCGGTAAGCAAAAAATGACAAATCGAAAACATAAAAGTTTAAAATTTGTTAAAACGTGCGCGAAGCACATGTAAATCGATGATGCGTAAAATCGACAATTGCGGCTTAAAATCAATGGAGCGTCCTGGGTTTTGAGACAGTGACTACCCAAAGTGATTCGATTGTTCGCTGAGTTCGGGCACACGCTTTGGCCTAATAGGTAAATGCTCTCACCGTCCCGCGGCTAACGACATCACCCTTCCGGTTACTACGCGTCCCAAGGCGTTTGGAAACAATCGAGACTTTGGTGAGATTGAAAATCGTGGAGTGGGACGAGTTTTCAAGGTTCGGGTTTCACCCCTGACTTGATAACTTCGAATCCCTGATTGTGGTTTTACCTCCCGGACCCATCAGGAGGCTTCCACCAAATAGAATGGGAAATTTTCCGTTAAGATGTGGATATCACTCCTAACTTAACAGAAAATTTCGTGCAAACGAGAATACGCGGAGTGAGTGATTCGTCGAGAGTTCACGGTTGTCACACATAATCCTGACAAACCGACTCGTTTGTGGGATACGAGCGTTCTTCACGTGTATTGTGGCAGCTTTAGGAAAAGCGTATGTTTAGAAGTCCATTTCGAAGGGTTCTGGTCAAGTTCGGGCGAACTTGGCATCAGTCTGATGTCAAGTTCGAGCGAACTTGTTCAATCCTGATTGAACTTTGTTTGATGTTGAGGCGACTGACAAGTTCGGGCGAACTTGGTCAAGTCCGGGCGAACTTGGTCAAGTCCGGGCGAACTTGCTCAAGTCCGGGCGAACTTGTCTGTTCATTTCAATTTCGGCGTTTAATCGATGCGTAACGGTCTGATATGGTGTCCTAACTACAGAATAGGTCGAACATGGCAATTCTACCTAATTCCCTAGGGTGGAGTCAACGAAAATGTGTCCTAGTTTACATGTTCCTAGCATCACGTTTAAATATGTAAAACAGATATTCGCGTGTGATAAATTAGTTTAGCATGTTTTGTGTGTTTTGATATAAACGTATGTTACACCCAAAAAGTGCATTTAAGCGAAAATGGGCCAAGTATACTCACAATTGGTGCTATTAAAGGAGAGATGAGATCTGAGATGAGTTGAGGAGAGCGCCAAATCAGCCTGTAAGCGAACAGAAGTGCATCTGTCTTCCAAATTGCTGAAACGGTTAATGGTTGGTGGAACAGCAGACAAGTTCGGGCGAACTTGTACCTTGGGGTACAAGTTCGGGTGAACTTGTGCTATTACCCTTGGGAGAGTACAAGTTCGGGCGAACTTGTCTGGTTTCCTGGGAAACGGGACAAGTTCGGGATGCGAACTTGCCTCATATGTTGAGGTGGATACAAGTTCGGGCGAACTTGGTTGGTTTCCTTGGAAACCATGCAAGTTCGAGCGAACTTGATTGGGATTTTGGAAAGTTGTCAATTGTTGATCAAGTTCGGGCGAACTTGTCACCAATCTTGTGATAAGTTCGAGCGAACTTGATATCTTCCGAGCGCACTTGACTGTTTTTGCATCCAAATCGTGCGTTTTCGTGTCATTTGCTGAGGAAATCGAGTGTCCATCCCTTCAACCTTAGGCTACTGAGCAAAACCAAGGCTGAAGAGGTCTTTCGGGGAGTTTTAGCCATTTTACAGAAACTCGGACTAATCCTGGCGAACTTGAAGGTTAGAACGGTTTAGTCCAGTTTGTGCAAAGTGACGATTTCGTCCTTGTGCTTCCGGATCTGAGATCTAGCTTGACAATGCCTCGTTCCACTTCAAAGTGAATGAAACATACGTCATTTAGTCCGAATATTGTGTGAAAATCGATGTTTAAAAGGTTTTACTCAGATCTAAACATAGATCTAAGTGAAAAACAGAAATTTTGTATAAAAAGATGAAGATTTTCGTAAATAGAAAAGATTTGATGAAAATGAAGGCAAAGCCTTGTGCAAAATCGTTGTAAAACGTTGTTGTAGCTTGAAAACGGGTTGAATCTTACTTAGAAAACAAAGGGTTTCGGTTTTGGGGAGCTCTGGGCGAACTTGCAGCAAGTGCAAATGAAAGATGGAGCTAAGTATTTATAGGTGGAGTGGAAAAGTAGGCTGGAGACATCAAGTTCAGGTGAACTTGTTGGTTTCCATGGTTTTAAGACAAGTCCGGGCGGACTTGTGGTTTTTGAGGAATTAAGGAAGCCTGGACAAGTTCGGGCGAACTTGTGATGTACAAGTTCGGCCGAACTTGACCTATTGACCAAGTTTTGTTCGATTATTTCGCGTTAAGAGCTTGTTTGGCGATTCGGTTCGTATTATATAGATATATTAAGCGTATTAGCAAAGCGTTAAGCATATTAATCGATTAAATTAAGTTAGGATACAATAAGGTAAGCGAGGTAGCATGCGGCTTGTTCCCAAGTCTTGCGAGAGTCGCGTTGCAGTTTAAGCGAGCAGATAGCCTTGGAAACTTCACACAAATTTTGTAGTATTTAGCGAGTGCGATATAAGCGTAAGTGTTAGGATGTTTTATGTGATGCGAAAATATGCGAGATAGCGTAAAAAGCGATTTAGGTTACATTATGATCCGAATCTCTGGTGCTAGGCGTAACGAGAGTGACGAGCTTGCGAGGAAGCAGGCAGCGATGCAATCTAGTAGAGCACGGAGGTACTTCTTGATTGCTTTCTCAGTAGTCTCCACTTGACTGGGACAGATGATACTCAACTGCTTGAAACGGGCTGTAAGACGAGCGTTGTCGGGACCGTCTTGTTTAATATCCCAGAACTCATTCTCCAACTTTTGAACTTTATGTGGAGGACATAACTCTTTCACCATGATTTCCTTGAGTTCCTCCCAAGTGAGCCCGTAAGCTTCGTCGTTCCCGCGCTTGTTGCGCTCCGCTGTCCACCAATCAAGAGCCCTCGATTGGAACACGCCGGTGGCGTTGATAGTGCGCAGTGCTTCGGGGCATCCACTTTGGCGGAAGCTAACCTCGATAGAATCGATACAGTGGAACATAGCACTCGGCCCGTTCGTGCCGGTGAAATTAAGTGGTCCACATGCCTTGAACTGCTTAAAGCTGAAAGAGGTCTTGGGAGCGTCGGCCTTTGAATCCACTGACGTGTTGCTACTGGCAGCCTGAATCTCGCTGACAATTTGAGGAATGACTATAGCCTTCTGTTTGGCTACCAATAAATAGCGAGTAAGGCTACGTATGAGACCATTCGCGTAAGAGAGTTGAGCGATTTAGTTTGGTTGGTGAATTAATTAGCGTTTTAGATTGCGAGAGTTGTGCGAGTTGTGCATATATCGATGGAGCGTAAAAGTCGATAAATCGATAAGGCGAGAAATCAAATAAGCGTAAAATCCATAAATTTAAACACATAAATAATAAAAAAACTCGATGATGTGTAAAATCGACGATTCTAGGTTTAAATCAATTGGGAGCATCCTGGGTTTTGAGACAGCGACTATCCAAAGTGATTCGAAGATTCTCTGAGTTCGGACACACGATTTGGCCTAATAGACAGATGCTCTCGCCGTACAATGGTTAAAGGCATTTATCCTTCCAGTTACGTCGTGTTCCGAGTCATCGAAAAAAGCAAGACTTTAGTGAGATTGAAAATCGAGGAGTGGAACTAGTTATTAAGATGCGGGTTTCACCCCTAACTTAACAACTTTATTCCTAGTCGTGGTTATGCTCACCAAACAAATTGGGTGTTCCACTAGATTTAAATGGAGATTCTCGTCAAGGTTTGGATACCACTCCTAACTCAACAGAGATATCTCGTGCGAGAGAATGCGCAGAGTGAATGATCTTATCGAGAGTTCTTTGTTTTCACACCTAATCTCGACTTGATCACTCGCTTTGTGTGATACGAGCGTTCTTCACGTGTGTTGTGGTTGCTTTAGGAAAAGCAATGTTTAAAAGTTCAATTCAAAGGGTTTTGGTCAAGTTCGGGTGAACTTGGCATCAGCCTGATGTCAAGTTCGAGCGAACTTGCTCAATCCCAGTTGAACTTGTTTGATGTTGAAAGGGACTGACAAGTTCGAGCGGACTTGGTCAAGTTCGGGCGAACTTGATCAAGTTCGGGCGAACTTGATCAATTTCGAGCGAACTTGTCTGTTCGTATTCGTTTCGAGCGTTTAATCGATGCATAACGGTCTGATTTGGTATCCTAACTATAGACTAGGTCAAACATGGCAGTTCTACCTAATTTTCCCTATAGTTATGGGCTCTGATACCAATCTGTCACACCACCGATGGCGGAAACATCAGGGCGCGACACTAGGCGAACCAAATTGCTCAAGAGACATCATAACAACTATTTAAAAGATAATATTAAATTTTCAACATCCCATACTATTAAACGATAAAATCCCAAATAATTATTACAATTTTAGCAATCTCTTATTCATATCAAGTTCGATCTTCCCTAGATTTATTACATGATTTTCTAAAGGGAAACCTACTACTAAGCATCTATAGCAAAGATCCTCAACCTGCCACATATGTTAAAATAAACGTCAATATAATTAAGTAAAGGTGACCATACAGGTTTGCGTACATAATAGATATAAAAGCATTTAGCATACACCGCATGATATACGTAAGGGTTGTGAACTATGTAACTACTAGATTCAAGTAAACCAACAAACCGCGATTTATCGAGGCATGCAAACAAGTGCCCACATCCTAAAGAGAAAATAAATAAGAAATGAAAATGCGAGCCTTAACAACCCCGGGCCTCCGGGTGGTGGGTCAACCTCTAGTATACTATCATGTTAAAGGTGGCGTACAAGCAATCAACTAATACATACAATTTAGCAGATTTCACGTATAGTCATGTATAGTGGGATTGCGAATAAGCGTTGAGTTGTGTGATGTGATTTGATTTGATATAGAACATATGTGACACGCAAAAGTGCATTTAAGCGTAAAGGGGTTCAAGTATACTCACAGTTGGTGCGCTTTGAGAGAAGAGAGGGGATCTGAGATGAGTTGAGGAGAGCGCCGGATCAGCCTGTAAGCGAACAGAAGTGCATCAGTCTTCCGAATTGCTGAAACGGTTAACGGTTGATGGAAACAACAGACAAGTTCGGGCAAACTTGACTGTATAGACTTACTGAAGGTACAAGTTCGGGCGAACTTGCCCTGTTTGTTGAAGAGATATACAAGTTCGGGCGAACTTGTCTGATTTCCTTAATCATACAAGTTCGGGCAAACTTGATTCGACTTCTTAGAAAATTGACAAAGAAGATCAAGTTCGGGCGAACTTGGTCACCAATCTGGTGACAAGTTCGAGCGAACTTGGTGTATTCCGAGCGAACTTGACTGTTTTGGCATCCAATTCGTGCGTTTTCGCGTCGTTTGCTGAGAAGATCGAGTGTCCATCCCTCCAACCTTAGGCTACTGAGCAAAACCTAGGTTGAAGAGGTCTTTTGGAGCGAGTTTTAGCCATTTTACAGAAACTCGGACTAATCCGGCGAACTTGGAGGTTTATACGGTTTAGTCCAGTTTGTGCAAAGTGATGATTTCGTTCTTGTGCTTCCGGATCTGAGATCTTGCTTGACAACGCCTCGTTCCACTTCAAAGTGAACGAAACATACGTCATTTAGTCCGAATATCGTGTAAAAATCGATGTTTAAAAGGTTTTACTTAGATCTAGGCATAGATCTAAGTGAAAAACATAAGTTTTGCATAAAAAGATGAAGATTTCCATAAACACAGGTGTTTTGATGAAAGCGAAGGTAAAACCTTGTGCAAAATCGTTGTAAAACGTTGTACCAGCTTGAAAACGGTTGATTCTTACTTAGAAAGCAAAGGGTTTCGGTTTTGGGGAGCTCCGGGCGAACTTGCAGCAAGTGCAAATGAAGAGAGGAGTTGAGTATTTATAGGTGAGGTGGGAAAAGGAGCTGGAATGATCAAGTTCGGGCGAACTTGATGAGTTTCCTTGGATTGGAACCAAGTTCAAGCGAACTTGGCTTAAAAGCTGAGTTCTAATGGCCTGGACAAGTTCGGCGGAACGAACTTGGCCTATTGGCTACGTTTTGTTCGTTTGTTCGCGTTAGGAATTCGTTTGGTGATTCGGTTCGTATTAGATAGTTATATTAAGCGTCTTAGCGAAGCGTTAAGCGTTATATTATCATTGAATTGAGAGAGAGCGAGTTACGCGAGTGTGCGAGCGTTTTAGCGATATCAAACCATAACATAAACAAGTATAACACACATAAAACATAATTCCACATAATTAACTGCGTTTTGCGATGTGATGAGATAAGCGATGCGATAGCACAAGTGTTTATTAAACAATAACACACTCGGCTCGTAAAGTAGCATAACTACTTGTGATTGCGTTGAATTAGCGATTAATAACCGATTAAATGCGATATTGATGTGAGAAAATATAATTCCATTAACATAACTTTCTCATAATCAAATCTTGGAATTACAATGACAGGTACAACGGAAATAAAAGATAACAACGAATTTACGAGTTGTTACAGATCTGATCCGATCGGATCGAATTTGCAAAACCAAGCACAAAAGTGATGCTCGTGCTCGGATTGAATTTGAATCGAGCGGATCGGTTTCGCTCGGTTTTTCTCAGCACCGAAATTAAAACATGTGTAGCAATACAATAACTGAAATCAAGACTATTACAAGGCTGCATTCAACAAAAACAAATCCTAACTTAATTAAAAGATGTCCAACACCTTACTAACAAAAGCAATACATAACTAAATCATGATTCTAAAAATGTTCTCAGCACCGACGTCAAAATTGAAGTAAAATCGAGATGAGCAGCAGCGTGAGAAAAAATTGTTTGAGGTAGGAGATTGTACTGTGAGAAAAGATTGGATCCTCAACAATCAAACATGAGCAGCAGCGAGGTATGTGGCAGGAGATAAGATATTGTACCTCTGCTTATTTGAAGTAGCCGGTGATGTAGGAGATTGTACTGTATCCATATGAGTTGAACTTGAGCAGCGAGGTATGTAGCAGGAGATTAGGAGCTAATTTGAATTTTTAGGAATTAGGGTTAGATTTTGGTATTGAGTTGGGCTAGTATGTTTCTTGGGCTACTTATATATATATATATATATATATATGGTAAGGTTATTGTAAAAAAGACCAAAAGTGTGAGAAAGGTAAGAAAGAATCTCAGCCATTATATCTAAATTAATTGAAAAGGGTAATCAATTAATTTTATCATTGATTTAATTAATTCAAAACATTCCATAAACCGCCACCTAATTTATAGGAATACCGAATATCACTGCAAACACCATTCAACACGTATATAACACCATTCAATAATTATATAACACCCTTCAATAAGTATATAACACCAAAAATAAGTATATAACACTATTTTAAAGATCTTTATAAAAACACTACAAATAACACTGCAACAACCATTCAACGCATATATAACATCATTCAATAATTATATAACACCATTCAATAAGTATATAACACCATTCAACACGTATATAACACCATTCAATACGTATATAACACCATTCAATAATTATATAACACCATGAACTGAAACAAAAAACCATTAACTGAAACATTCGATTGAATGTAAATTTTTTTTCTGTATATAAGTATAGTAATATGGTACTTATATTAAAGATTAGAAAACACTCGTTATTATGGTGTAATTTTTTTCAAAAAAAATGTGTTACATGTAAAAAGTTATTGGCGTTTAAAAAATAAAAGGGAATTTGCATGTGGATTGCATGTGACTTTCTAAAATAAAAAATGTTAATTTTACCTTTATACCCTTAATCTGGAAAATTAATTATTTTAATTGTTATACTATTTACAAGATTCCCATCAAGATCTCAACCATTAGATTAAAGATCTAATAATTTAGATTTTTCTTACTCTTCTCACACTTTGGGCCTTTTTTACAGGATCCTCTACCTATATATATATAATATATATATATATATATATATATATATATATTATTTAATAAAAATAATTCGAGCGATCGACGAGCGAGCGGACCTTTGCTCATGCTTGGCTCGTTTTCAAATCGAACCGATCCGAGCGACTCATTTACAAACTGAGCGGGAATCGAACAAGCATTTTTCGGGCATTTTTCGAGCGATCCTCGATCGTCGAGCAGTTTGAAGAGCCCTACCTGAAACTTATGAACATTCATTTTTATTTGTATTTTGTATATTAGGAAAAACAATATAAAAGAAAGTCAATGAGAAGGAAATTATTATTTTTAGTTAAACTAGAATTGCGACCTGCCGCAATGCGGCGGGGATTCTTTAGTTACAACTAAGTCGATCTAGAACCCATACGTTATGTTGAACCTGTGAAACGGAAAGAAAATAGACGATGTAAAAACGTTCGCCCACACCCGCACGTTGCGTTGCGTCCCATACCAAATAACACCAATGCCACACCACCGCTCGTGACCACCAACAACGGAAAATCTCGTAAAAACAAAATAAATAAAAAAAGGAAAAAATAGAAGTAAAATCGTGGAACCATGCACACCTGTTGCGACGTGATGCAAATATATTAAACCGAAACATAAAACATAGAAAAGAATAACGAAGTTGATCTAGGCCGCCACTTGCGACGAACCTGTCAAACATTGAAAAATAGACGCGTTGCGATGGGTCTGTCAAACGGGAAAAATAGACGAAAAAACGTTGAACCCCACACATACGTTGCGGGGTGTTAACTCGCAAAATTTAGAACGAAACGTAAAACGACAAACTTGCAAAAGTTGAAAAGTATGGAGGAACAAAGTTGAAAATAGAAAATGTAAAGGTTAAATTGAAAAAGATAATAACCTTTAGGTAAAAAGTGAAAAAATCAAAAGGGTTTTAATGTAAAAAACGAAAACCTTTAGGTTTAAAGTAGAAAATCAATTTTTTTTTAAATACACCCAATGCTTGGTGTACAACTCTTTATGCCTAAATTTGTTGCTTATTTATAGTAGTAAAATGGGTAGATATGAAGTTTTGGAAAAAAAAGTAAACTGTTAAAATGGTCCATGTGGTTTGGACAGTTTTTCAACTTTAGTCCAAATTTGAAACATTTTGCATCTGTGTCCCTGTGATTTCATTTTATTTGCCATTTTGGTCCAATATCGTAACAGAGTTAAATTTTTATGTTAACACCATGGTTTTTATCCTTTTCCCCCTTTAAATGAGGGGCAATATGGTCATTTAACATAAAAATTAATACCCTAAAACAATTATATATACACATACAGACAATACACTCTCTCTCCCTCTCTCTCTCCATATATATGTTGTCATTATCATCATCAACATCATGTAAACACACAAACTGTTTCAAAACAATAATCCACCTTCACAACTGTTTCAAAACAATAATAATAATCTTACCGATGAGTCATAAAGAACCAGACTCCCCCATCATGTAAACACACAAACGTTGAATCGTAAACTTACTCCTTCTCAACAAACCTCTCACCACCCGGTCCACTGCAAACCCTAACCCCTCAAATTTGATTTTGGGTCCTATTGAGAGAGATAGAGTAGAGAGAGAACTTGTGTATGTTGGTTTAGAGAGACAAACTGATTTAGATTTTGGCGAGACCCTTTTTTCGATTTGGTGCGGTTTTGGTTCAATATAACTTTTGTATTCTTGTGTAGGTGAAGGTGAAGGTGGGTGGCGTTGATGGTGAAGGTTTTGATTTCGTTGATTGTGAAGGTGGGTAGGTGACCCTTTTCCGATTTGGGGTGGTTTTGATTCTGGCAGACTTAAACGCCCTTAGGGTTTGGGTGACGTTGATGGTGAAGGTGGGTGGTGAGGTGTGGCGGAGGTGGGGGTTATGATGAAGTGACGAGTGGTGGTGGTTGTGTGGCGGAGTGATAGGGTGGTGATGATGGAGTTAGAGGTGGTTGTGGTGTGGTTAGATGGTGGTGGATGTGTGTGTGTGTGAGAGAGAGAGAAAGAGTTAGCGTTGAGGTGGTTGTGTGAAATCTGAACAACCGTGATGGGGATGTCGGAGATGGAGGTGGAGGTAGTGGTGGTGGTGGTATATGTCAGCGATGGTGTATGCAGATAGAGATAGAGAGATGGGTATTTGTGTGACTGTCTATATGTATATATTGATATATATATATATATATATATATTATGTGTGTGTGTGTGTGTGTGTGTGTGTTTGTATTATGACAACATATTGATAAAATAAAAAATCACAAAAAAGACTTAAAAAAACGACTCTACCTTTCATTAAAAGGGAGGAAAAGGACAAAGACCTTGGCGTTAACAGAAAAATTTAACTACGTTACGGTTTTGGACTAAAATGGCAAAAAAAAAATGAAACCATAGGGACCCAGGTGTAAAAGATTTCAAATTTAGACTAAAGTGGCAAAACTGCCCAAACCACAAGGACCATTTTGGCAGTTTACTCAAAAAACAAAAAGGTAGAATGGTGAATTGATCATATGTCATATTATTACTAAATAGAGTAAATTTCCGAGATGGTCCATGTTGTTTGGCAGTTTTGTCGGTATAGTTTAAAGGTTTCATTTTTTCGCTTGTTGATCCAAAAATGTTTAAGCATTGCCATTTTGGTCCACTAGGTTAACTCCATTTATTTTTTTGTTAACTAGAAGGACAAATCGGTCATTTTATATCATATTTATTCATCTCCTATTTATATATATATATATATATATATATATAAAGAAACAAATTGAATTAAATTTATATATGTGTGTGTGCACGCATATCTCTCTCTCTGAAACTGCTACCCCCACCTACCAAACCACCACCACCCACCGTACCATTCCACCACCATCCATTACCCCGCCTACAGCCACCACACCCTTACCCCACATCCGTCATCTACAACAACCACACCCACTGCCCCGCCTGCAACCACCATACCCAAAACCCACCTCAGATATGTTATCATCGGAATTTATTGTTGGAATGCGACATTACTGCAATCACATATTTGTAAATTCTGATTTTGTTCGAAATAATTTCCATCATCGGAGCATGTTTAAATGAAACAAAAACAACAACAACATCAACATAATCATCATCATCTCCATTCCCATAAAAGGAGAGCAGTACAGTCAACAAGCACAAGCAATCTGAAAGTTCGAGTAAGAAAGTGGTGGTGTGCAGATCTGGTTGGTGGTCGCCTGAAAACATAGTGGTGCTTTGGTTAGAGAGAGGGGGGATAATGAGAGATGATTGGTGGCCGAAGTTGGTGGTGGGGGCATGTGTTGGTCGTGGTGGATCTGATCTGGTCAGAGAGAGGGGGAATAGAGACTAGAGAGAGATTATCGGTTTGCTTTGTTGTTTAGATCTGGATGTATGTGAGGTGTGTATGTGTGGTGTCGATCTAGTTGAGTTGTGGTGGTGGTGGCCGGGTGGTGGTGATGATTGTTGCTGCGCAGGTGGTCGGGTGGTGGTGATGGTTATGGTGGTCGGTGGTGGTGATGGTGTTAGATAGATAAAGAGAGGGGGTAGGGGGTTGGGTTTTATAATTAACATATTTGTTTTATATAAAAAAGAATTAAAAGAATAAAAATAAAGCTTTAATTAAAATAATATACTAAATGGCAAAAATACACCTTGACTAACTCAGAAGCATGGATGGGGTTAAGTCAGCTAGACCAAAATGGCAATGCTGAAACTTTTTTGAACCCACAAGTATAAAATGAAACCTTTAGACTATACTGACAAAATTGCTCAAACCACAGAAACCATTTTAACAATTTACTCTATTATATGTATAAAACATTACTAACTTCTTAACTACAAGAATCTTTTATATGTTAAGTGATCGGAATGTCGCGCTCCGGGCAAAGATAATATTTATAGTCTCGAATTACCCTTAACAATGCGTTAGTGGTAGTAAGGGGTCGAACCACGAAGAGTCTGTGGTTTGCGATCGAATGTAATTGATTTAACTAAAAATGTCACTTTATGAATGTTGCTATGAAAATGATTCAATTGATTGTTTGAAAGAGATAGACGGATTCCCGACGAATTTGGGTTGATTACTTAACTACTAAAACTGAGAATGATTACAATAAATTAATTAACGATTGTAAAACAATGGTGGGGAAACAAGGTTCACACCCGGTTCGATAATTGCAAAGCCTAGGGTTTCTAACAATTTTAGATTGATTCAATTGAACTTGTATTCACGGTTTTGATATCACAAAGCTTAGGTGCCAATTGCTATCAACGTTATAGACAACGGACCACAATGCACTTCGTTACTTTGGACAAATAAATCCTTTCGAATGATAAAGCATAAGTACACAAACTTATTTTGCAAAGTCAATTTTTATAATCACTCGACAGTTCTCAAATGTAGTTCAAATGTAAGACAATTATCAATCAATTCAAAACACAATTCAATTTGTCACAAAATCAACTAGAATTCGTAAACAAACCCTAAAACTTTGCAAAAATCTACACCGGGGTGAAACCTCCAGGAATTAGCCGTTCATGATGAACGGAACACGATCAACGGATGATGAAAGCTTGGATCTTGACATCTTAAAGCCTTGAATGATGAATAGTAGTAGTTAGGGTTTATGGTGAGGATGGAGATTGATGGATGATATAGAAGGTGATTGGTGGATTAGGGTTATGATTGAGTGATTCAATGATTCGTAATGATTGGATGGATTGGGGATGAATTGAGATGAAGGTATTTGTGTTCTTGGCTCCAAGATGAAGTTCAAAGCTCCAAAATTGCGTAACTCCCGAAAATAGGTAAAAAAAACAAGCCTATATCCCGTCCCTAATCAACAAACAAACAAAATTCACGATACGCATCAGGAGAAGGCGTCGGCGACGGCCTATGCTTAATCCTGAAATGCGCGACGGCTTAAGTTGTTGTTTATGGAGAATTGGTCGACGAGGATTTCTGTGGTGCGTCGCCGACGGCCCAAGAGGTGCATGCATTTTCCATTTTCTGTTTTCGCCCCTTCTTGACCCCGGTTGACCCCGTTCGCGTCCCGGTTCCGTTTAGCTCCCGATTAGCTCCTTAAACTCCATAAGACCTGTAAAACACAAATCCTATTAAAAGTAGGTTATTCAAGATTAAAATTCACATAAAACATAAACTTAAACATTAACAAACACCGTTTTCGACCACGTATCATTAAGAAGTTGGCCAAGAAAGTTATATAGGTTGCAAGTTGCCCCTACAAATCTCCAAGTTCCTAGATTGATTACACTCTCTCCAAGGCTCCAACACCTCTATAAGCCCCTCTGTAGTGGGGCGGTATATACCGTCGGAATCCTCTATAGCGTCCCATAGCGCCCGGCTACACCACTACGGCCAGCGCTATAGGGTAATTTTTTTGCCCACCGCGATAAATATCACAATGTGATCATTCCTTCCCCACTCACATATATATATATATAATAAGCCTCATGCATGTATAGCCTCACTACACACTCAAGTTATATAAAGCCCTATAAAGCCCCTCTTTTACACAATTCGTCACGTGTCGCGTAACGCCCCACAAGGGGCTTTATGACTCCACGACAAATATAACCGTTTAATATTTGGTTGTTTCTTTTCAAGATGCATAATAATACCCGATAACTTTGTGTAATTGAAAAGAAAATATAAAAATATATATATATATAAGTTAGATATAATACTTTTGTCATAAAATAAATAATGATTATAGAGATAAAAATTAACTTCTATTTAATTCGTTTGCATTTTATTTTGTAAACTCACTTATTTGTTTGTATGCTATGTTAATTTTTTTCTATATAAGTAATCTTTTTCGTATCATAACATTTTAATTAATGCAAAACACGTGTGATATCCTTTTGGGTATATCAAGATTTTACTGGGTTTTTCTTTTTCGGTTGTTATAACGAGTGCAAAGTGTAATGAATAAAACCAATATTGACCAAGTTTTCGCTGAACAGTGAAGCATTTCAACTAGTTGTTTAAACAAATTTGATATTTCAGTTAATATTTAGTGTATATACTGGTGGGGTCCCCGCGCTACGCGGCGGGAATCCGATTGGCATCGTTTGGGCTTGCTACGATACCGACACTCGCTGTAGCAACCAATCGAAAACCATAAAAATGAATAACGCTATATAATATGGACATCGATAACGGTGTTGTTCGGTCAGAGTTGGCTTGATACGTCAAAGTACCGCACTCGTGTAACCTACCATACTAAAAAAACACTTTATCAAATTAAATGGGTTTAAATGTGTATTTATATAGCGTTAGACCTGAAATTAAAAATTAAAAAATAGTAGTAGACTAAAAATTTAGTACAATTAATTAGCATTATAAAGGTCATCAACAAAATTTAAAGCGAAATACTCTTGTATAAATGTTAAAAACATATGAGAAATAAAATACTCTTATAAAAATGTTAAAACATTGAGAAATAAAATAAACGTATAGTGTCACGAAAACTTCACATTTTACATTTACATTTCCGTTTCAAATAAATCGGGAAAACTCTTTGATCCTGTTTTTTTTATCTCTTTAGCTTGGTGAAATTAAATAAGAGCGTAGCGCATCATCGTTTGTAACCTTGTGTCTCATTGGTTGTACACTATTATCATGAAGTTATAATGTTGATTAAGTGAGTCATAGACGTGTTCCTTTGGAAACTTTCAACATGTGCTTAAATGATGCGTACACCCTGCTTTATAAGTTATAAATTACTGTAGCATCAAGTTGTAGTATAATATAAATATAAATATAAATATAAATATAAATATAAATATAATATAAATATAATATAAAAAATATAATATAATATAATATAATATAATATAATATAATATACTATAGTATAATATAACATAACATGAATAACTGTGATATTTTAAGTTTGGACTTGGTATAATATTTCAGAATTTTATAGCCTCATATATGAATTTCAAGCAAGATAAAAACAATTCACTCAAAACTAATAACATTTTTATGCCCTTTTATCTTCTTTCTACAACAATCCTCATGATATTGGAAGCGTAGCATCGTCAGCCTAATATACTTTACATCTATCTCCCAAAATCTACACTAGTAATCTGTACAAAAAGAATAAGCAATAGTTTCCTACATTGTACCGTAACAATCTACTCTCGCATTGGCCGTTTACCATAAGGATCGGACACCGGACCTGCAGACGTCGAACCACGGTGCCTACGATGAGGATCAGAAGTCGAACTTGCATGCCGCCTAGGAGTACGAGGGGCTGTTGTTGATGCGGTAGGGTTTCTCGAGGTGGTGGTGGACCTAGATTGAGAATTCGTCCCTCTAGACATCCCGTCTGAAGAAGATGACGTGGCAGACGCACGAGACCTTCGGGGTCTTGACCCAGAAATCCGGGTGGTGTTGGTTCTTCGAGCGTGCCTGGCTTCCTGGATAGCATCAGCACCACTCGGCTCATCGTGGGCCGGGCAGTGTGATCGAATTGGGTGCATAGCTATCCGATTTTTTATACAAGTGGCTACTTGATCAGGGACCGCGTTAGAGGCCAATATTGGCTCCAGTATTTCAAGCCCTTTGCCCTTCTTGTACATCTTGTATGCCTGTAAACAGTAAAAATGTAAATACAGCTGATTTTTGGTAATTCGAGGTTAACAAACAATCAAAGTTCTTACCCAATCGAGAAGATTTACACACTCGGGATCAAGGTCAAAAGTAAAGTTCTTTTGACCACTGACGAGCTCTAGAACCACCACACCGAAGCTATATACATCTGCCTTGATGGATAAATTCCCATGCATGACATACTCAGGTGCCATATAACCACTGCATAAAAAAACCGAGAGAATTTGCGTTAGATTTTCTGCATTTCGGAGATCAAACGTAGGGGTGCAAACGAACCGAGCCGAGCCCGAGCTCGATTAACTTGTGAGAGCTCGAGCTCGGCTCAGTTCGAGCTTTGTTTTCAACGCTCGAGCTTGACTCGTTGGTAGTTTCTCAAGCTCGAGCTCGGCTCGTTTAGTTATCTATTAATTAATATGTTCAATAAATATAATATATATAATAGACTCGTTTAGGCTCACGAGCTCAATAAGTGAAGCTCGGGCTCGGGACATTTTTACTAAACAAGCTTATTTTTAGGTTTGGACTTGGCTCGTAAACAAGTTTAAATAAGCTCGGCTCGGCTCGTTTACTTGACAACTTTAAATAAGGGGTAAATGTTAATTAAATATTAATAAAAACTAATATTACACTTAAGGCTCGATGAGCCTGACGAGCTTTACATGTCAAGCTCGAGTTCGGGCTCGATAAATAAACAAGCTTTATTTTAGGCTCAAGTCGTTTCGAGCTTTTTCTCGAGTTGCAAACCGCTCGGCTCGTTTATCAAAGTGTTATGAAAGACCGTTGAAGATCAAGTTGTGTGAAAACTCACTTGGTACCCGCTACACGAGTATGCACATGAGTTTGGTCTTCAGGGTAGAGTTTGGCCATGCCAAAATCAGCTATTTTGGGTACCCAATTTTCGTCTAAGAAAATGTTACTAGCTTTTATATCTCTATGGATGATGCAATCATGTGCATCCTCATGAAGGTAAGACAAGCCTCGTGCTACACCACAAATGATGTCAAATCTGCGTTTCCAATCCAACGTGTCACGCGTTCTAGATTCTACATCATCACCATCATCAAGTTAAGGGAAAGAAATTTAAGTCAAAAGCTAATAAATCGAGAAAAAGAAAGAGAGGTTACTGAAAAGAACCTGTCTAAGCTCTCGTTAGCTACATATTCATACGCTAACAACTTCTCCGGAGCCACACAATACCCTAACAAGCACACAACGTTACGATGCTGTACACGCGCCAATAGTTTAGCTTCATTTACAAACTCCCTTTTCCCCTGATTCGAAGTGTGTGCCAACTTCTTCACAGCTATCTCTACCCCTGTGTCCAATTTCCCCTGCAACGACAAACACCCGTCATAAATTCTCTACAAAATCGGATGCCTAAGACATACACATTGTGTTTTCAACTAATCTTTTCTTGTTCTTTAGTTTTTTACCAATCAACACACTAGCAAAAATACAAAAAAAAAAACACTATATGTTGCAGAAAACAAAACAAAACAGACAAGGAACACAACATTTGACCAAAAAAATGTTTGACAAAAACACTGATTTCTTTATTCATTATTAATATTTTGTCAACAAAATGCCAGTTCAATGTCTTTGAAAAATAATCAAACCTGACTACAATCAAACAACTATCTTGGAACACATTTAATTTACATACTTTCCTTGCTGTTCAATTTTTTTTAAATCAATAAAAAATTTACAGAATTTGCCCCCAATTGTTCATTCTTTAACATCTGCAAGCACCCTCAATTATCTAAAAGAAAAAAACAAGAATTCCAAAGAAAAACACACCTTAAAAACAGGGCCAAAACCCCCTTGACCAAGCTTATTATCAGGATGAAAATTTCTAGTAGCAGAAACTAGGGTTTCAAAGCTGAAAACTTTCTGATCATGAGCAGTAATATTCCCCAACTCTTCTTCTTGACTTTCTGAAAAAAAAAAAAAAACCAACAAGAAAAACACAATCTTTAACCAAAGAGAGCATCAAATCAAGAAACCCATGTGCAAAAACACATAAAAATGCAATCTTGAAACAAGAAAGTGAATCTTTTGTACCTTTTTTTGAACCGGAAGAAAAAGGTTTAATGATATTGCGAAAGAAGTTAGATTTGGACATGCTGTTGTGGTGTTAAGTTGAGGACTCCATTAACGACCAAAAATTGAATAAAAAAGAAGCTTGTGATTCTAAGAATTGAAGGGTGTTTTGAAATAATATTAGTTGTTTAGAGATTTGGGGGGTTTTTTGTAGTTTGTAGCGTTTATTATGGTCAACAAGGCGCGTTTACAACTAGAGTAGATAAGACATTGTTTTGTATTATCTTTGGTTTTTGTTAATTTTCTTTTACTAATTTTTGTCCAACACGTTTCTTGCTTCTCCAGGAAGTTTTGGAGGTTTTATGTTGATTTTAGGGGTATTTCAAGTTGATAGTAATCAACTTGTTCACTCACTTAAACTTTTATTGACATAGAAGTGTTTAGGCTAGCAATATCCAAGTGTGTGAAATGATGTTTCTTCTCGAAAGGTTAAGGGTTTGAGTCATATAGTGGACACTGTAATGTAGAATTAGAAGTAAATTATACCAAAGGGGCAGTGCAGTGCTTTAGCGGTATATGGATGACTTTCTCTAGGGGAGGTCGTGGGTTGACCAAAGGGGCAGTGCTCTAGCGGTATGTGATGACTTACTCTAGGAGAGGTCATGGGTTGGAGTCTCCTTCGTGACGAAATGTCATGCACGAGTTAAGGGTTTTACTACAGTGAGTCTTCAGACAGTGGGTTCTCCCCTGGAATTGGTGATGGCATGGGTCACCAGTGCTATCTGCGATTAAAGACATGAGTGTCTTTTGTTCATGAGTGTACGTGGGTGCCTAAACTTTGTTGGACGTTAAAAAAAAGAAGTAAATTATTGTTCTAGTGATTTTCAGTTTAGCCTGAAATTTTACCAACTTGAATTCAAGTTTGTAGTTGTTTCAGAGTGCAGTTTACTTTTAAATGATAAATTTTGTGACCAAGTCAATGAAACTATATAAACTTTGTTATGATGTAACGATATTTAAGTTTAATCTAAAGTAGGAGATAGCTGTAAAAAGTAATGTATTAAACAATTTTCATAATTAGTTCCTTAACTTAACAACTATGAAAATTTTCAGAAAAAAAAGAGTGATTTTATTAGAACTTATTACTATCTTATGGTTTTACGTAGCTTAATAATTAATTATTTTTGTTTACCGAAATATTTAGGACTATCGTTTTCCAAGTATAGTCAAATTTGTTTTAGTTCACATAAACAGGTTAGGAACATTGAACCAATAAGATGACATTGAGCTTCCAGAGAAAAAAAAATCATATTCGGCAGGGGCGGATCTACTTAATACCAAGGGGAACGCCCGCTACCGCTTGGCGCTCCATGGTAGTGTAAAATTAGTGTAAATTTTAAAAAATTTGACGTTTTTTCGATTTCGTTACCGTTTTTTTATAAAACGTTATCGCTTGACGGATTTTCTAGATCCGCCACTAATATTCGTAATACAAGTAAAGTCACACCATGTGTGAATAAACGAAGGTACAAATTTCGTCCGTACTGTAGGAGCCAAGTGTTCTAACTTCTAATATACTGGAATTTTGTTTTTATCTTTATATTGTTGGTTTTAATATAATTTGCTAATAAGGTTAAGTGTATTACGTAGGTGTTTTCATTTGCTTTTTTTTATAACTAGTATTAAGCCCACTGCGTTGCGGTGGGGGTGTAAAATTGTTTCAAATAGTACCAATGTCACACCACCGTCAACAACCAACACATATTAATGTGAAGAAATTGGATCGTAACGTAAAACAAATAATAACTAAGTCGACTTAGTACCTGCTCATTGCGACCAACCTGTTATGTTAAATGGGAAAAAACGACGTAAAACGTTGAATCATACACGTATGTTGCGTCGTAATAACTCGCAAATTTAGAACGAAGTGTTAACGAAACATAATAACGTTGAACCACACACGCACGTTACACCGTGTTAACTCGCAAAATTTAGAATGAAACGTAAAACAAAAAAATCTGCGAAATATAATAAGTATAGGAGACCAAAGTTGAAAGTAAAATAATTATAAGATTAAATCGTAAAATATGAAAACTTTTGAGTAAAAAGTGAAAAATCAAATAAATTTTGGATTAAATGCGTAATATTAATTTTTTTTAAAACACCCCTAAGCTTTTTGTACAACTCCCCAATTCATATATATGTTGGAAATTTATAACCACCCTTTCTATTAATATTTCTTATATTACAAAAGTGCAAAATTAGAACCAACAAATTCAGACTTTTTATTAGAAAACAATGTCAAATAATACACAAAATGTAAAAAGAAATAAAAAATTTAATTATAATTAAGATGATTTACAGACTGCTAAAGTTGATTTACATATAATAAAAGTTATTTTGACATCCTTACAATCTTACTATAAGAACCTTTCTAAAGTTTTTTTGTTATTAAAAATCTATCTTATAGATGTAAATTAATTAATATAAATAATATAAAAATCAGATTCAAATGATAGCTACGGCCACTATGGTCTAGTCTCATTCTTTGCTTAAACTTTTTGGCTTCAATTCTTGACGACAACCTATCTATCAAAAAGACAAAGCCATTGGCTACCAAAGGTAAAGATCTCAACAACCAAAATATATTGAAATACTAGTTAAAAAAAGGATTTTTTTTTGGACACGAATAACTATTTATATATATAACTAATAATTTATAGGTTTACGTACTTTTCATAAGTGCTTAACAACGACCTAAGATATGTTCAAAATGATTGTAAGGTAAATCATAAATGGTATATCAATTTTCAAAGTAAAGTATTTGAAGTGAAACTTGAAAGGAGAAACCGTGTTAAAATTGTTCCACATGTGTACATGAAAAACTTTGAATGAGTTTTTATATGGCGAACTAAGATGTAATAAATGATGAAAATGTAGGAAGCGTTCAAATATAAAATAAATAAACCAATTTTCTTTTAATTACAACTAAGAAATATAAAGGAAAGCAACTGCGAGTACGAATTATAACTGAAATAAGCAAAAACGAGACAAAAGTATAAAACAAGAAACCATTTTTAGCTGAAAATTATGTTGAGCATGGATCCCTTAAAATTAAATTTTGATTCTCCCAAGAGAACCCATTTATTTCCAACGGTACACTTACCCAAGCAGTTGTTATTGTCGATGAAGACTTTAGACATGAAGAAGTACCTAGATAAAAAAACACAAAAAAAAAAAATCATAGAAAGTTGGAATGTATAGCAAACATTTCAAGTGTGTTTTGATACTAAGGTGCCCTTAGTATTTATAAAATTCAAGTTGAAACATTAATGTCAAAAAAACTAAACGAAAAATAAATTACATTAAACGTCTTTAGTGCATTTTATTTTGTTTAAATATTGTTGACCAAAAACAGTTTCTGTCACATCCTGATTTCTCGGTGGGCCCGAACTTGGGGTATATGCGTGACGATTGATATCAGTAATCACAAAGCACAACGGAAGATGTGATTTTAAAGTAAATAATGAAAGTACAAACTTAAAAATCCAAAGTTCAAATAATTATACAGACTGTTCGTATTGAAAGATCTGCAGACGGATCGAAAGATAATAATAAGACTTGAGACTAATAGAGTTTTTTCCGTGGAGTTACAAATTAAAATAATAATTAAAGACCGAACAGCTCCAGCCTATTCCGTATTTGCTATGTAAACTGCTCTCAGTCTTTTGAAAATACGTCAGTTTTCACTGGTAAATGCAATTAATCGACTTTTTTGAAAATCCTTTTCAAAAGTTTATTTTTGATACCATTTGGTATATCAATTTTAAATAACTTGGGAACTATTTCTCTTGTTACCAGTTTTACATGCTTGTCAACACAGTTGGGGACCGGAACTAAACGCGGTGTATGATTAATTGACACACCACATTTTCAATATCATATAAATATAGCATTAGCGTCTGTTAGGTGTATGCCTACACCTCGCGCTTTGGTCGTGGCCATTTGCAATTAAATGAGTTGGGATATCAAGGACATGGTCATATTAACCCCCAATGTTTAAGTTATCAAGCAAAACGGATTAACACAAGTTATTTAAATTTCTAGGCATCATTCGCCCTTTATCCAATACCCGACCAAGCGGCTAGTGTTGTATCCAAGCCTTTATAAAATAAAATAGGCTAAAAGTATTTATATGTGCTAGCCTTTACATATCAAAGATATGTAGCACAACCTTTAATCAAAATAACTAAATACAAGTGCAATTTACTGGAGGCTTCTAGTCTGGAATGAATAAAACCATGATCTGTTAGAATGTTAGTGGGTCTATAAATCATTTGACTTTGACCGGTTAACTTTAATAAATACGTATGGTTCGCTAGATTAAGTGTAGGCCGGATAGAATGTGGTTTATACCCTTCTGAGTACCAGAACTCGTATAATATGGGTTAAACAACCAAACATTCTGATTAGAACTGATATGGAAAGGTTTGACCCAATTCGGCTAGTCTATATGATATATGCTATTTAAACTAGCCGTACGCGCATATATGGTATCGAGTGGCCGAATAGGTCTATGACAAGTCCATAATGCCAAATGTGTTTCATTTATGTTATAGTATCAATTTCAAAGTCATATTATATGTTCATTTGGTTTTAAAACCATTTCTAGGGATAGAGCAATTTTGGCACTTTTAGGCATGATATATGGACTTTATCTTAAAACCTATCAAATGATATGATCAAATAGTATAACCTCAGAGGGTTATTCCATACAATATTACGATCATATAACAACCCGTAATCAGGCTCTAAACTTGATTAATCGGGTCAGAATCGAAAGTCAAAGCAGAAGTCATATTGTTTGACTTTCGGTTGCAAAATGAGCTCTAACAAGAAATGACGAGTTGGACAGAATTAAACATGTCCTAATATGTTATATAAACTGTTATAATGTCAAAATTAAGGTTTTGATACTTAGAAATCCATTTAGCGTAATTTGCAAAAATATGTGTTTTGACTTTTATTTAATATAAATTTGACTCGTCATTTTGCCTACTAAACGTGATCTTCAGAGAGTGCCATCACAAGGGATTAACACATTCATTATTATGATCACGTAGCCAAGTCCGATTCGAACTTTGAGTTGACTGGAATGGTCAGAACCGAAAGTTAAAGAAAAAGTCAATTTGCTTGACTTTCGGCTACTACTAGCCTAGGAATGGAAAAAGACTGAGTTAGAACACTTACAAGTGTTCAAGGGAGTATTATAATATAGAGAGGAGGCCTCTATAGATCAGAAGCTGCTCCAAGAGAAGTGAGAATGAGAAATGTGAAGGTGCAAGTTTGAAGGTGCAAGAATGAGGCCTATTTATAGTTGTTCAAGTGAAAGGAGGTTGCGCCAAGTGTAACCAGGAGTTCTAGGAGGGTGATAAGTGTCCTATCAGGTGTCCAAAGGAGGTTGAAGGTGGCAAGAATCAGAGCTAAGTGGCAAAAATTGTAGGCGGCAGCTGCCAGCTCGAAATTGATTGCTAGGGACACCCTTACGGACCGTAAGGGTTATGGCTTATGGTCCGTAAGGACCTTTTTGGTGCCCAATGTTTTAAATAACCTTACAGACCATAAGGCTTATAGCTTGCGGTCCATAAGGGACCGTCTGAGGCCAAAAGTTTGGCATTTGTTCATACATGGCCCCTCCATTTACCATCTTCCATATAATTACCAAAATGATCTCTCTCGTCCAACATATCTAGAATATTTGAGAGTTATCAGACACGTGTTGCGATATTATTCGATAAAATTTTTCGAGGTGTCACATTTTAGTTTCAGTGCTGAAACACCGTTACTCTAGAAGCATCAGAGGAGCATTGGAAGTGTTGAGTTCAACACAACACTACTTGGTACCGTTGAGTGATAGTGCCGAAGGTCAGGTCCATCGGTAAACCCATTAGCACTACTATATAACCTGATTCAGTGTTGTACCGCGAGGATGTCAGTAGGCGTTGCTGCTGACATCATCAGTTGTTCCTGCATCGATCGATTTGCCTAGACCCAACCCCGATCATGAGCCATGGCCAGTTACACTTAAGTCGTGCCACTCAAACCAACCTACAAAAATACAAACGGGGCTCTCAAGCCGTCGCATGTGAAAAGTGCGTCATCAAAGCGCCACATTTGTCCACACCGCGCACATGTGCGAGTACAAGTTAAAGGAGTTTAACACCTTTCGCGAAACTACTAGTGTATGGTTCCATTGTACAATAAGGTAAGAGTGATCACATATATAACCACTCCATTTTCCTTTCCTCTTAGTGGGACAACTTCCCACATTTTGAACTTCTTTTCACAACTTTATTTGTTGTGGTCCTTAACTTTCGAGCATTAATATCTCATTCATCTTAACTCTGATTTGGACATGGTTTGACTCGTTGTAAACCATTGCAACATAGATTACAAACACACAATGTAATATTTATATTAACCAATGTGTAGTAGAAATATATTTGTCCAAAGTTTAGGAAAATTACACTTAGTGAAAATACTTTTATTTTCACCCATTTTTTCAATAGAAAACACCCTTAATTAAATAGTTTATGTTGTTTTTTTTAATAAAAAACAATAATATTTACATAAATAAAATCCATGTTTGAAGATCGCTTAGTAGTTACAAGCTCCTTTATCCAGTGTGATCTGATACAATATTCTAAAAACTCTGATCGGCTTCCAAGTCGTGTAACCTCTCATAAACTTGACCCACTTCATCTCATTTCGATGTTCATTCCCTTGTCCTGTTTTCCAACTCATTGGAATGAAATCCATTTGATTTTTTTGCCGTGCCCTTGGAATGGAATTTGTTTGATATTGTCATCATGGCATCGGAACGAAATCTGTTTTCCTTGAAGAGATCTTTAAAGGTCTTATGTACGGAAAATATTGTTCCTCTTCATCACTCAAAGTGAAAAGCTTCTCTTAGCCTTAATCTGTTCAAAAAATTGATAACCTTTTTTCTTCAAAGTCTACTAATGATTAAGAAAAAGTTTTTTTCTTCATATAAATGACTTCTCTTGTTTGGAGTCGTTTCAGTCATAGTGTCGTTCTTGATCTTCCAAAGGCAAGATATAAGCTATAAACATGAGAAGCTGATTAGAAGTATGAACATTCATACGGTCAAGTCAGTCATGTATCTTTATTCATAAGCATACGTTTATAAGGGATAAGTGTGTATAGTAATGTGACACATGGAGAAAGATTTGATGGGGCGAAGGGGGATTAGCCTCAGGTTCTAGTGGGCTAGTGTTCTAAAATCTTAAGGGTTGGGGCCGAAGCTCCCTTGACTGTTGACTAGGGATGAGTTTGGTGTTGTACCAATACCAAATGGTACCGATAGCGACAATACCGATCTCGAAAATTATCAAAAAGGGCACTGATACTAAAAGTGTTGGTACGATACAATATTTGAAGGTGAGGGGGGGGGGTATCACCAAAAAAATAAAAAATGGGTACCAAAATTCAATCGGTACACACGGTTTGGTGCCAGTATTTTTTGGTTCCCAGTACCAATTGCCCGTCCTACACTAGACCGAACTCGAAACAAGTACTAGCTACGATATATTCTCTATTGTTTTTGTTAGTTGTATATTAATTATCTACTATAAACTAGAGTTAAATGCTTGGTTGGTCTCTGTGGTTTACAAATATTGCAGACTTGGTCCTAGTGGTTCAATAATTACAGAGTTGGTCCTGGTAGTTGTAATTTTTGCACTCGTGTGGTCCTTATCACTAACCCATGTTAAATTTCTCAGTTAAATGTGTATGAATTGACCAAATTACCCCTACAATTAAAAAATAATATAAAGATAACCTCTCTTCTTCCTCCTATCTCCCTCCCTGAAAAAAACCTAGCACCACCATCACCTGTAGCGTCAACTCACCACCACCACCACCACTACCTCTAACCGTCATCCTCTGATTTAAAATTTTAGTTTTAAAAATGTTAATTTCTAATTGATTGTAACATACCCTTTTTAATAGTTGCAGAGAGATAAACAACCATTCAAATACTTCAAATATTTCATGTAATTAGACCTTTCACATAAATTGCATCACATTAGATATGTTCTCAGATATTTCATACATTCAAAAACTAAAAACATGAAAGCTGGTAATCAATTTATCCGGTCAACATCATCCATCATTGAGCTGCACCTTTAAACTTAGGGTGCATCACCATCACCAATTGCAAACCGTGAATCACCACCTCCGCTGCAAACGACCAACAACACTCTCCACCATAACCATCTTCACTATCAACTAACCACCGCTACTCCTACTCCGACCACCGTAAACCACCACATAGTCACAATCATCGCTATCCCCGCCGGTACCCACCACACAAGTCGCCGCCTGTGTTGCTGCCACCAGCACCGCCATGGCTCTGCCACCACACTAGCCGTCGCCTGGGTGATTTAGGGGGATGGTCGATGGAGTAATAGAGTGAAGGAGGATCGTTACCGGGCGGAGATGCTTGATTTTCCGACGAGAGAGGATGTTGGTGGTGATGGATATGTGGTTGGATGTTGGTGGTTTGGGGATATAAAGAAGGAATATAAAAGAGCTGGTGGTGATGGTTATTGTAGAAGAAGATTGGTGGGGTGGGGCCCATAAAGTATTAAATAATCTTTTATAAATATTTTGTTTATTTATATTTTTTTAGTCTTTATTTTTTGTTTTTTAATACCAAGGGTAGTTTGGTAATTTTAAATGTATTTTACTGAGAAACTTAACATGGTTAGTAATAAGGACCACACGAGTGCAAAAATTACAAATACCGGGACCAACTCTGTAATTATTGAACCACTAGACCAAGTCTGCAATATTTGCAAACCACATAGACCAACCATGCATTTAACTCTATAAACTATTAGATAACTAAGAGGTCTTTGGCCCAATAAAAGTGGTGAATGCCCTTAATTAGCCAAGTGATAACTAATAAGTTTTTAAACCGTGTTCTAGGTATTTATGTTGATTTTAGGTGATATAAAATTACCAGCGTGTGTCACCGTTTAAAAAACTATTAGAAGGATCCCGTCGGCAACAACTTTAGTAACGTCGAAGGTGAATATGTTTGTATGGAGCGCAGGTGAAGGAAGGATCCCGTCGGCAACAGCTTTAGCAGAGAGAGGGGTGCCTTTGCAATCGATTATATGCGGATCTTGTGGTCTGGTTGACGAAACCGCTGACCATATTCTACTTAGATGTCAAAAGGCAAAAGAAATCTGGGCTCAGGTCTTGTGGTGAGTGAAGTTATCAACAAACCAGCAGGGAGATACGGTACAAGAAAGATTAAGAAGCATTGGTTAATTGTCAGTGTCAAACACACGGAAGAAAATATTAAATGCGGTTTTCTCACAAACATTGTGGAGCATTTGGAATGCAAGAAATAGTACTATATTTAGATTAGTACTTACAAAGTGGTCGAGAAAGTGAAAGAATGCGTATTTGATTGGATAAAGTGTCTGTCAAAAATTTCAGGAATTACATGGGGCAACTGGAGAATTTTTAGCTTGCAAGTGTAAGTTCTATGTCATGTGTTTTGCTGTATGCTTCTTGTCTCATATTGTAATCATCCATTATAGCAGCTTGCTATGCTGGGTTTGTGTTTTCTAATATAGAGTTGCCTGCCAAAAAAAAACTATTAGAAATTCACTTTTCAACAATAACCACATGTTATCATTATACAAGTATATATTATAATGTTTTTCAAAGACAAGTAAACTACTTAGAACTAATAAAAGGTTTTAAAATATATTTTAATATTCCAAAACAGGGCAAAATGATTATGTATAAGAGAGTTAAATTGTAGGAAGTGTAAGAGAAGATCAATTCAATGGTTGAGATTAAATGTTCTTTAAATTTAGAATTCATGTGACTAAAAACAATGGAAACAATGATGAAATGACAAAATAGGAAGATCTCATATTAATGACTCATAAACCCGCTTTTTTCACGATTTTCAATGACTATAACTTTTTCATGCAATTATATGAAAAATATACACCGTGTTAACGAACATTTCATTCTCTCTAATTCGCGTAGGCTATTGCTATAGTTTTCTTAATTTAAACAAATTTTATTTTACATAGCAATAACGTTACTTTATTTAATATCTTTATGTGATTATGTTCTAATACGTATTACGTAATATGCATTTTATTCTTGAAACAAGTGTAACGTTATGTGATTATGTATCAGTATGTAATTACGTAACAATAGTTGACTATGTATTATTACGTAATTTCCTTATAGTATTTATATGAAAACTCACTAAATGAGTACGTAATTATGTACAAACCATAAGTGTAAAAAACAAAACATATATTACATAACATTTCACGAAATGCTATTATTTCAGGTCTAATCACGTATCAAGTATGAATATCAACTTATAATAATCACGTAATGTTGTATATTACAGATTTAGTCACGTAATAAAACATAAACAATTTAGTTTTCATTGTTGAATGTATAATCAAGCAATAAGAATAACTGTAATAACATCAATTACAACAAATAATATTAAATGTGTAATCACATTTCATGTAAAAAAATATTTCAGAAAACTATAGCAATAGCCGACTCAAATAAAATAAAATAAAATCCTCGTTAATTACGATGATTTTTTTAAATATGCTTGTATAAAAATGTTATGGCCGTTTAAAAGTAATGAGGTAATGAATTTATAAGTTAACAATATTAAATTTTCCTAAAATACTCGTATATTTTTCCCGTATTATTCATGTTTGTAAAAAAAATTTCCTTCAAAACAAAAAAAGAAACTTCCTATCAAATTAAAATTAAAATAAAAAATATAATATAGTAACTTCACACCACGTGCGAATAAGCAATTTCTTTTCCGTAATCTATTAATATTTATTTAATATTGAGCATTAACCAAATTCCACATCTAGTAAATTTCTAATTCACTTATGTCATTATCCTTAAGTCGTTGGCGTGAGTAGAATATTGCTAATGCATTACGTATTTTTTAATTATTTAACTGATCTCCTTTAACTTTCACATCTTTTCATATTAATATATCGTATAATTTACCAGGAAAAAGTTCATCTAATATATTAAAAAATATTACATTGCAGTTTATTTATTTTATTTTTACTATCTTTAAGCAATTTACTTTTTATTCATAAACTTTAATAAAATTGTTGGTATAAATTCAACATCGTCTACAATCGTGAGTCACTTGATTTTAGAAATTTGTTTTTTATTTTACACTTTTTCTCGATTTTGATTATTCACTTGGTGTTAGAAATTCGTGTTTTTGTTTTACACTTTTTCCCGGTTTCGATCATCGTTTGGTTAGCACCGTCTCTCCCGGGTACGGTTTTCCCTTGCCCCGCAACGTGGTGATTAAGGACTAGTAACTTTTATATTTTATTTTCATAATTAACCTTATATGATGTTTGTTTCTTTTTTTATTATTATGATTCTATTATTATATTACTATTATTTGTATTGTTTTATTATTTCATTATATTTCTTTTAATATTGAGGTAATTTTTTTACTGTTTTACTAAAAAAATCAAATAGTTTAGTAACTTTTAATTGATAATAATATTTTAGAAACCAAAATCTTAAATTATAGGGTTGGGGTCGGCTACAACAATAGAACCATTCTTTTAAAGTATGTTCCCGCAACTGATAACATTCACTTTTACAATGACGTAACCTTTTCATGATTTTCGAATATATCATTCCAACGTGCTTTTTTTTATCTATGTCTTAATGTTCAAAACTATTTTAACATAAAACCTAACTCACTTCTTACATTTCACTATGAAATCCACCAAATCCAACCTTTATGTTCATGTTTTGATATATGGTACAACCTTTACCACAAACATCGTTTAATTTCTTGGTTAGGCTTTTTGATCTTTCCAAATCCATATTTAATGTATATTTAAAATAAGATTACAACAACTGCTCACAATCCTCTGTTTCCCCCCTCTGTTTTCCCTAAATACATAAATATAGAGAGAGAGAAAGAGAAACTAGATCGAGATGAAAAGAGAGATAGAGATACGAGATAAGGGATGGGCATGGTTGTTTGTGCTTCCTTTAGGTTTAACACAGGGTTTGTGGGGGGGGGGGGGGGGGTTGCAGACACGTGGAGGAGTTCCAGCACCAAAAAGGGTGTGGAGGGGGCTAGCTTGTTGCCAACCATGATTTTTAAATTAAGTAGCCAACCAAACCACATATAGACCAGCACCAAAGCCTAGCCAACCATCCTGCCCCCAGCCCCACGCCAGGCGGAATACCTACGCCGAAGGGGCAACGCCTAGCCTAACGCCAACCTGGGGTGGAAACGCTGGCGTTGAAGGGCAAGTCACCCCCAACCCAAGCCCACACCCCACAGTTTAATGACTTAACACTAGTTCTGTTTTACAATGTTGAATCAGTTGCACTTAAACTCATGGTTTCATACTCTGAGAAAGCTTACCTTGTACAGATTGATGGAACTTGACGTTTAATTTATCACAACTAAAATTGATGCTACTGTAAACGAAATCAATTGCACCAGGCTTAATTTTGTGATGATCTTTTAGTTTAATCTGCATTGCTTGTACAAGCCACACGGGTACTCAAATATAACTCCAGTGAGTTCTGAATTGGTGTTTATGTAACACCTCGTAAAAACCCGTCCTGTAAAATTCCACACGTGTCCTGTTGATCCTCATTTGCCACGTGTTGGCCGAAAGGGACCAAAAGTATCGTTACGTTAACTTATACCTCTGAACCGCGACTTTACGAAGTTGGGGGACTAACTGAAATTTTGCCAAAACTTGTTTTCTGGAAGGCGGTTACGGGCCGCAAGACTTTCTCCTTATGGTCCGTAATCATTTAAATTCCTGTGGGCGCCAGAGGTCCTTACGGACCGCAAGGATTATCCCTTACGATCCGTAAGGGACTACTAGTGGCAGTTTACTTGGCAGCCTCCTGGCCTGCCACATTGCTCGCCATTGCCACCATTTTGGCAGCTCTTGACACCTCAATACACACCTGGGGAGATCCTAGATGAGCCCCAACACTTGTCAAGATCTTGTTCATGATCCTTGACTATAAATACGAGTGAAGTTGCAACACTTTTCTTGCACCACTTCTCCTAATTCTTCTATACTTCTTCTCTGGAGGTTCCTGAGCTTAAAGGAGCTTCCAACCCAATTTATTTTTGAGCTAGGACATTGTGTAAGTGTCCTACTCTCCTCTTTCAATTTTATTAGGCTTTAAGCCAAAGTCAAAGCGTTTACGTAAAAAAGCTTTGACCATTGGCTAAGACTATTATGGTCCAGCCATTGCTCGGCATGAGCATGGCTGCGTGATCGTAATTAGGTATGTGTTAATCCCTAAAAAGGGAACCTCCTAATTATCACGTTTGCTTAATCAATTGACGGGTCAAAGTTATTAATAAAAAGTCAAACTGGGTCAGATTTGAAAATAAATTCATATCTAGTAATGTAGGTGTTATAAAATATGTTTTAACATTATAATAACCTGGTAATAATAGTTAGAACATGAATAAACATGTTCGGGCCGTCAAGTCTAGGTCTAAGGTCGGTTCGCAATCGAAAGTCACAAAGTTTGAATTGTGGTTCTGACCCGAGTTAGCAACCTTAGTGTAACATCTCCGAAATTTTTATTTATAAAAATTTAAAATAAAGTATATAAAATCTTATAATATTAAATGGGTAGATCACGGGTAAGTTGACGGTTAGAAATATAAGATATTTAGACGAATAAAGAACCGTTTAAAATTATAATAATAAAAAAAATTATAATCAAACTTACTCCGTTTTTAATGAAACTTAGGTCAAAATGTAGATAAAAATATTCTCGTTCTAATGGCATATATTGTTTTATAAAACGTCATATTTTAGAAGTTATAAGCGATAATAAGTTGAGCAGCTTAATTAATTATAAAATATAGGATAAATTACTTTTTGAGTCATTGTGTTTTATGAGTTTTAACTACTTGAGTTTAAAAGCAAAAGTTTAACCCGATCCCATAGCCACTTTCTTAACCATTTGAGTCCAAATTTTTAACTCTATTTGAATTTTCTGTTAGCTTTTTATTAAAAGACTAAAATGCCCCTGCATATTATTATTATTAATTATTAAAAACACAAAAAAAAATGTATCTCACACACACAGACACACTCACACAACACACTGATTATCTCACTTCCTCTCCTCTCTGCCCTTCAAGTCTCCATTTGACTTATCCACAACATGGTTAGGATCCTATTCAGCAATCATGATATCATCATCACACATATATATAAACCAAATGATGATTCCGAATTCTAATCACAATTTACATTTCCCTTTCCATTTAAAAAAAAAATCATATATTCACATCAGATGACGATCTGCGAAAAAATAGAAGGTGACGTAAGCAGCGGTGGTTTCCGGTCGTCGGAGACAAATGTAAGAAGCGCCGGAGTAATGAATTCGACGGTGATCGTACCGGAAGACGAATGCAATTCGTCTAGCAGTTCTTCGATCGGAGACGATAACGATGCTGATCGAGAAGATATTGTTGAGAGTCGTTACGGTTATGATCGAAAAAATGATGATAATAACAGCTTCGATGATGCGATTCAGGCTCTGGAACAAGCGCTTCCGATCAGGTTTAGTTTCTGTTTTGATTGGTAGTTGTTGAGATTTGATGTTTTGATTTCGTGAAGATTACGAAATGTTTGTTAGAATCATACGGAATTGGTGGAGATCTTATGCATTTTTTAACAGAAAACGGCAATTTGTGTCTCTTCTGTAGTTTAGTGGTGAAATCGTGTTTTGATAAAAAGGGATACATGAGTCTCCGTCGTGCAGCATCTACCCAATAGCTGCTATTGCACTAACGCGGGGTTTTCTTTGGAGGGTGTTTATTCTTTTCTTGTTTACCGGTTCTGTTATGTTGTTTGTGGCTGGGGCAGTTGTTGGTGGTGGCTGGGGATGGTTGTTGGTGGTGGCTGGAGAAAGGTAGAGAGAGACGGTGGTGGTGGCGGCTGGAGAAAGATAGGTAATTTATTTTTATATATATTATATATTAAAATTAAAACTCTATGCATTAAAGACTTGTTTCTTGTACTTATGTGTATATAAGAGTTGTATTTGTATGTAAATGACTAAATTGCTTTTGAAGCTAACAGACTTAGTGGATGGAGTTAGAAAATTGGACTTAAAAGGTTAAGGAAAATGCTTATAGGACTCATGGCGTTAAACTTTTTTCTTTTGAACTCAAGCAGTTAATAACCCATAAAATACAAGAACACAAAAAGTAATTAACCCTAAAATATATTAATAATAAAATAATATTATAACTTTAACAAATGAAATGAAATTGTAATATGTGCGTATATAAGTGGAAGATCAGAAGAAGAGGCGTAACCTCCAAGTCTTACTTTTTGAGTATAAATAAGAACTCAACATTCTTCTTTTCCTTGCCCCTGCCCCTATCTCTCGCTTTTCCTCCTCTCTCTATTCTTTCTAATATTTCACCTCAATTATTATTAAAACCCTATCCCGTTTTAAGTGTTTTAACCCCTAATTACTAATTTGTTACTATACTTGATTGATTTAGGACTCATCGAAGCATGTCAAGGTTCTGCCTACTAAGTACGTTGGGGTTCTGTCTCGGGTAGTATGGTTAAAGTGACTTGAGTTGTTATACTTAATACGAGTGCATTATATATTTTATTAAGAGCTTGGAAGTTATGCCCAAGATTATACAAGGAGTCCTGTAATTAGACCCTAAAGTTACCAAGTGAGTCATTCTCTTTTTCTACCAAATTACTTTACAAAACCTCAATGTTTTTCCGTTATATTTACATGGATTAAGTCTGTGTAATCTATAATTGTTGCCAGTAGTTGGGGTTTTGTACATTACTAGTCCACAGTCACCAAGGCTGTGACAGGAACCGTTACTTGTTGGGAGACAGGTCTCACAGTAATATGACCATAAGCATGGGGGAGTGTCCCCAGTCGCCTACTGTGTTGAATAATTGATAGAAAACTTACACTGTAATCGCCCATAATACTGTAAAGTATAACAATGTGTTATAAAATGGAATGAACTCTCTGGTATTTCTTGCTGATAAAATATTTTTAAAACGCGTTTCAGGTAACTCGCTGTAGAGATAATAGAAGCCAGCTATGCAGCACTGAAGACTTAAATAAAGTGGCTATAATTACCTGAATAAAAGAATAAATTTATATTATATTATATAGGGTTTATCCCTATAAAAACATTTGAATGGAATATGGGTGTTAGCCCCTTTATTTATTAATAAAAGTTTGGTGTTTTACAAACTCTGAAATTATTTCCTAACTACGATTCTGACAAAAATTTTCCGCTGCGTAATTAATAAACACCGGTACCACTTGACTGGTTCACGGCTCCCGCTCATGGGGTGGGGTCGGGGGTTGTGACAGAAGGTGGTATCAGAGCCACCAGTTTAAGCCATTTAGGTGTTCTTTTAATACCTAAAACTTTAACATTATGTTAAGAAATTAATGTAATAATTTATTTGTTATTCTGTGTAGATAAAATTTTAATATTTATATTATAATTTTTTTATTATGTTTTGAGTTCATCAGTATTAAATGACCAATATGATTAAATGTACCCATAGGCTACCTAAGCAGATATATTATCTCTCTAATAGGCACTTATATATAAAAAAAAATTTGTAAAGACAAGCACGGACATTAATTTATATCGTCAAAATTAGTTATCAATAATAATTATTAATTATTAATAAGAAACTATAGTTTTATAAATATTACAAAGAGTTATCAAGTTTTATTAAATATTATATACAGGTATATTATTAAATTGTCTGATAATAAAGTAACTCACAAAATTGTTTGATGGAAATTTTTGGAAGAACAATTAATATGTCATTTTTCGAGTCTAATGTTTATATTATTAAACCATGGAGGAACGTCTAAATTTATACCCTACAAGATTATATAATTAAATACAATGGTGATACATGTAAAGTCTTGTTTTGTGTAAATAAGTTACTACACGTATCATTAAGAATACTATATACCTATAGACACAGGGTCGTTTCAACCTTTTTGATGACTTTAAACGAAGTAAAAATCAGGGGCCTTTTGTAGATTTTCTTTTTATTGTTTTATTTTTTTATCCTTATATTGTAGATATTTAGATTGCATGTAAGTTTCTTCTTAAGTGCTATATACGTGTTGAGATATGCTCTTATATATATGACATAAGAATAAAAACTTGTTACGTTCAACATAAATGAATAGCTCTCTTGTTAATAAAACCATGTTACTTAAAATTTTGACTTAAATAGTACTTCTATTTATTCAACAAGAAAACATGAAAAATCATTCTTAGTTTATTAGTAGACAACTAATTAAATTAAGTATTTTTGTCGAATGAGAAATAGAAACTAACTACAAACAAGTGGAATGAAACTTGCTTTCAAATTTTATAATATATATATATATATTTAAACACAGTTTTTTAATGGACAAGGTTCGTTAATCTTCCACTTCGTGACATAAATATACAAAATTTATGTCAGTGTACATAAATTTATATAAGGCTAAAATTATACCCTTATACAATTAGCAACTTGGGTTATATGCAATTTGTTTAAAAGTCACATCCTTTAATAACACAACGATTAGCAACACACACCCCTTCAAAAAGCTTCACCCTTTGATGTATTAAGTCACACCCTTTTACAATTTTCTTATGCTATAATAAACAACGTCCTACCTTATTCTTTTATTTGAAACACCGTTTCAGATACGACACTCCTCTTCGGTTTCTTCCTTTCGAATAATACGAACACACCGTTTAAAAAACATGTAATCTCCCACTTTTTTTTTTTTTTTCAATAGGCAACGTCCTACCCAAATCCTTCTATACCACACACTTTTTCGGTTTATCGATCCCATTCAAATAATACGAACACACCCTTTAAAAAAACATGTGATCTCTCACGCTTTGTTTCAATTTTATTTGCATACCTTCATAATTTGACACATATGCTCATCACAGGCTCCAATGACGAACATAATTCAGATAATTCCAGACCGGAATCGTCACTGGATCGTTCTGATCTATCCGTCGATCGATAAGTTGTTTTATTTTTTTTATTTTTTTTGAACCAATGTTTCTGAATTCTGTGATCGGTTGGAAAGGATACTAGATGTTGATGATTGGTTAGTATGTTTATAGGTCTAATTCGAATACCTTATTACATTTTGCCTATCAATTTATGAATTGTTTACGTGGCATTAGGACAAATGTTAGATATGTTTTCTTACTAATTCATGATATGAGAAATTGGATAAGCGTTTGAGAGAATATTTACATGATTATTTGATTCCCAATCGATACAAAATTACAAATTAAATTGTGTTTTTAGCCTTTGTTTAGATCGATCAGTAGATATATGTCTTTATAATTCTTTTAAAACCAGCGTTCTTTAAAGGATATGAGATTTAGATGATGGATTAGTGTTTGTTTATGCATTTTATTCAAACACCTTATTACCTCTTGCTAATCAATTTATGAAATACGTAACTTGGATTTGGACAAGCGTTTGATCTGTTCTCATTTTATATCATTAACGGAGAGAAACGGAACAAGCATTTGATTGAATATATTCGTCAATATTTGCTTCTCAAAGCCAGATTATATTCAACCACTTCTCCTTTTTTACTAATAAATAAATGCCCCACGATTATAATATGCTATATCTGATTTTACATGAGGGTATTATTTAATCACACAACTAGGATAGGATCCCCTATAGTACACGAGTTTTTTTTTTTAAATCCGTGTACTGCTTGGTTGATTCAGTCGTATTCAATTAATTCAAATTTGATTTTATACTGATACATCATTCGTTTGTTATTGAGATTTGCAGGTTTTCATACCAGGAAATCATAAAGAACAACAAGCAAAATCATGACGCTATCATGATATACGAACACAATTGATCGTAAATTTAAGTGAGAAATGTAATCTGAAATGACGTAATGTGAACGACGATGCGTATAATCATTTATTATGTAAATGATAAAGTGATTATGGTCTTACGGTTTAGTTATTATCTGAAGGAGTTGAAGAATGCTAGCAGATGTGGATGGTAAAGACACTGCTGTCGGTGTGTTTATGTGTTTTGTATATGTTATGAGATTGAATTACTTAAAATCGATCAAGTTTTGTATGACTGATTCCTTTTACTTTCAGTCAGATGATTCATTCCGCTTATGTGTTTAATATATCTTCATTTTAGAGTCTTTTGATTATTCTTTATTTTCATGTGGTGATGATATATTTTTTCTAGACGATTAAAGTATGCAAAATAAGTGATTGAGTTTGAGTATATTGTATTTTGAATTACGAGTTAAGATCCTGATTAAAAGATTGTACTATTTTGTTTAACCAAAACATATCATCTTATGCTTAGGATATGTAGAAGCATTTTGATCTTCACTATGTGAATATTAGATTTCTTTTTTTTTTATTAGTGAATTAAAAATTACTTATTTGGCAACATCAAAATATAGAAGGAAGGGGAATTAATTGTCAAACCCTCAATTAGCAGAGGAAAGGTACTACCAACAACGATTATGATTTACCTTGCATGAATGTTTATCCTAAATATGCATATTTTTCTTTCTATTGTTTAGTTTTACAATCACTAAATCACTAACCCACTGACCCATCCATTTTACAACTCTCCATAATCCTTAGAAGTAATAGTCTTTCTTCAAGAAAATGACCCTCCTAGCATAACAAAAATATTATTTTCTCAGACTTCTTAAATCAACATGTGCTAAAGACATTCATAATCAACATAGAATATAGTGATGTTAAAGGTATTCATAATTAACATCCTGCGGTAACGCGTAGGTAGGCTTCAACTTAAGAATTTTCCCATCTCATATATATAGTGATATTTAAAAAAAAACCATAATTAACATCCCGCCGCAACGCGCGGGTTAGCGTTAACTCGTTAGCCATAAAAACATATTTTAGTATATATAGCTAATCGATAATTTAAATTAATATACTAGAAAATAAAAGTTAACTAGTATATTAAATATTTTTGTAATAATATAATGTTCAAAGATACTATTAATTATTTTATATCGATGAAAGACTATATAAACATAGTTAGTGTTATAACATTTTGTATAAAAAGGACTAATTTACAAGGTTTTCAATATATTTGAGTAGAACCAAGTTAAAACTTTCCTATACTTCTTCAAAATGTTAACTTAACATTATATTAGTGAATTTAAAAAATGCCTTTTATATTATTATATATATCAATTGCTAACATATGTTTGGGCTAGAAAAGTTGATGCTCTTTCTACTTTGGCAATATAATTTCTTATCTTCTCATTTTGAACACATTATTTTATTAGGGGTAATGGTGGTAAAAAGTGATTACTTCTATCTAAGATAAAAATTTGAAAAAAAAACTAATATTTCATAGTCAAAATTGTAGACAAACGGTTACATTTTTGCACACATTTGTGTGAAGTTTATTGTGTTCAAAATTTTTATTCGACATATCGGTATATATAAAAAAAGTTTTATTCTAAATAAATTATTTTTTTTATAACCTATACAAGTGTTGAACCGATACCCTGACGGTCCAAACTGATAATGATTGAATGCCCGCCACATAACACGGTGAATTTCCCTGGTTAAATTTAAAATATTAAAACAACTATATATACTATTATAATAATTATTCATTGATTTTCATTATTAATATAGATAATTATTTTAAAATGCATTACAATTCTATTCTATTTGAAATATATATACATTGTAATACATTTAAATAAATAGTTATATGTTTATATAATGTAAACTAAAGTTTATTGTATTTTTTTACATAGGATACATATAAAATTTTATACATTTACACCTATAACATAAGTTAAAGAAAATGTATGTTCAAAAGATTATTATATATATTATATATAAATAATCATGTTTTATTCTCTATCATCTAGAATATTTTTATTTTATGATGTTTATAAAAGAAAAGAAAATATGGGCCTCATAGTTTGTGCAGTCGGTATATATACAAAAGAGATTAGATAATTAATATTTTAAGAAGTAAAAGATATTACAAAATGAAAACATCTTTTTCTTACTCGACTTAAATCAGTAATTTAGTATTTATTTATTTTACCTGGCATGTTAAATTTTCCTAAAGGTTCTAGTTGTTGTTTCACTTTCAAAAGCGAGAATGACAATAAATGCTCCACATAAAAATAATTGACTCAAATGTGTGTTTAATATATTTGTCCTTTACATAGCTTTATTTAAAATTCAAATTACAATTTTATATTGTAATATCTTTAAACAAATTTATACTGTTATTGTTTGAGTATATATGTATGTTCTAATACATGTATGTTACTTAATTACCTGATATATTTAGAATCAATTTTAAAAACGTTAAACTTTGTATTACCTACTGTAATACTTCTTTGAGTAAATAATATAATATAAATTAAGAGTTAAGTTTTAATATTTTAAACCAATATGGTTTAGCCCACTAGTGAAAATGAAATTGTTTACATGAATCCAGAAAGTTTATATTTTTATAAATTTATTTCTTATTACTTTTATTCCAAAATATTATATTCAATTAATTTAACAGAAAGTTTATTCCAATATAGTGTTACTATTTTAATTTTAATAAAAAGGGTAAATAAAGTATGAGAATAAGCTTGATAATTGGTATCATCGGTTATATAGTGGGTTTTTTTATAAATTAAAGATATTACAAAATAATTTAGTATCATATACACATACTATGTAAGTTATGATATTAACAAGAGATTTGAAATTTTATGTTCCAAATGATAAATATACACATATATGCGTATACATAATAGAATTCTTGATGATATACACAATATGATAATCAAATATCTTCTGTAGATAAACATATGAAATATATATATATATATATATAGTGATTCATATGGAAACATTAAGTCATTATAAAGATGAATCATGTAACGTGTTATGTTCTAAAATGCCATCTGCCTGAATAAACCATTCCTTACGAAGGAATCTAATGTTGTGTAAGCCATGAATAGAGTTAGCTATAAGAATACTCATCACAACGAACCTAGCCATAGTGTCAATGGAGACAATGATATTTTTATCAGAAGTCTATTTTCCAAACAAAAGAAAGTCACAACCATAACAATATCTATGCTTAAAACAAAGAGTTAAGATATTGATATTTACTGATAACACTCAGGATAATATTTAGACTTGAACCTAAGAAAAATGACTTAGTATAAAGCTTCAAGATAAGCTAATTACGTGCATAGATAAAATGTGATGGGTGTTGGTATGCCGTGAGGATGATAACTAGATAGTGCAAGTATGATAAATAAGCGATAACACCTGGCCACTATTATTTCTTGTTTATTAGTACTACTCGGTTCTAGAATATGATCCCGATCATGAGAATACTAATTTCCTTGTTTCTTGATACAAGCATAATAAATGATGCACTTTTAAAATTATGTTTTGAGAGAATTCTATTTATGGGAAATATCATAATAATTACCTCTCCGCAAGACTGGGTATGGTACGGTAGACTCTCCAGCTTTTCCGGGTAATATGGGGTTACCTCTCCGGCGAGACCATGTAAGATGGGGTATATGTTATGTTAATGGAATTCCCTAAATAGTACCATGACCTGATGTCTGACCTGTTTATGGACAATATGAATTTGTTGAATACATTGACCTTATGAATGATGTGTATATTACTGCATGTGAAATATATGAGTATATAGATATGTATAGGAAGGGGTATGGTCCCAAAAACCTTGCGCCAATCAAGGAAACCATACCCATTAATAACTACTAAGGAGACTTCGGCAACTTCTTTGCCAAAATGCGATTTATTAGAACTCTGCGCCAAATATCCAAGAGAGGAAAGGATCATATAACTACCTTGCGCGGCTCGCGTAAGGTTCAAAGTTAAAAGCCTGAACATTCTCTTTGGATAATGCTTCATTTAACTACCTTGCGCGGGCTCGCGCAAGGTTCAAAGTTAACATTGAACAATCTCGTTTGATAATGCTTCATTTAACTACCTTGCGCGGGCTCGCGCAAGGTTCAAAGTTAACCTTGAACAATCTCGTTATTCTTCATGCACAAACCTTGTGCGGATATTTATATCAAAGAAAGTATCGACCAAACGTTGCGCTAAGCAGCAAGGAGAAGAAAGAAGATCAGTTAACTAACTTGCGCTTCTCGCGCAAGGAAACAGTTAATCCTGGAAAACTTTCCCTTAGCAAAATCCTTTACTTGGTGCAGAAGCAAAGGGAATCTTTTCTGTTGTAACAGAATGTACACGTGGCGAACTACAGATGGGTAACAGCTGTGAAATCTTCTAGAAGCCACTAACACCCAATCGTGCAACCCATCTTTCGGTTATAACCAATTGCCACATGGCAGATCTGGACGGTTTAGGATCACGGTGATGGCATGCTCACATTTATAAAATGTAGTGATCTCATGATTGACACGTGGCACCTCCCTAACCGCTGATGAGTCACGATCCGTGTGCACTAACGGATTGCCACAAACATTAATGGAATAGCAGAAGATTCCGTTAAAGTTAACAATTCTCCTTTTGACGCCAAACACCGGCTATAAATAAGTGACTTGGAGTTCAAGGAAAGGTATTCACTCTCAACTACTCTCTCTCTTACAATACTTTACTTCCGACTACCTGTACTTATTCTCACGCCGGAGGGTGGTCACGAGAGAACCCCACTTCTCCCCGTGGCGAGCTAACGGTGTTTTGTTTTGCAGGATCAGCTGGAGTATTGTTTCATTCTTCTTCATAGTGAAACCAAACGAAGGGTTAACCCTTTATGCGGAAGCCATTCCATAGATCTACTTAGATTCCGGTCTAGTTCATCTAGGGTTTCTTCATTGGCGCCCACAGATTTCAATCCTTTTTCTCATCTTTCGTTTCGTTTCACCTAGATCTGCAGCATCATGGCTGATGGATCATCTTTTCAAGGTCCTCGATAAGAGATCCGTCGCGTTGTTGTCGGACCTCAGGATCGATGGACAAATAGTTGAGGATTCCTCCGGTGAAGCTAATGCTCAGTATGATCCCGATCATGCGAGTATTCCAGTAACGCCGGCAGCTCCTCAGGTTGATGTTACGTCAATTTTACCACCTGGAGAGACTCCATTATCGTGGTTAATCAAAATCTCAAGCAGTTCTAAACGCTATGTATGCTCAGCTATGTGCCCAAACCGGAACTCCAGCTTTTCAAGCTCCGGTTAACGCTCCTCAGGTCTGTGCTTCGCCGGCACCTCGAGTTTTGAGTTATAATACTCAAAATCATGCTCGTTTCCCTTCACACATGTCTGAAGATGGAACAGAAATGTATTCTAAAACCAGGAATGATCCTGTTCATTCTGGTAAAGAAGGCAAGAAGAAAACGTTCAGCGTCGTGCATCTGTCCACTCTCGTTTGGGCCCGCGGTCTTCACAGAAGCGGGATACCCAACACGTTGAGCTCGATAAGACCTATGAGGAAGGGGATAGTGCAAGTATTTTCAATCGAATATCTGTAGATCATGCTAGTTACAAGCCAAAAGTACGTGCAATATACAATCCAGAAGCTGAGCATGATTACAATTTGGTGTATCGCCCAACCGAAGCAGCTGAACAATCAAAGTTTACCAGAGAGATAGCACTGGCTCCGTTGGAGCAAGCGAAATTACCATCCAACGTTGGAAAGTTTAACGGTTTAACCGATCCTGATGATCACATGCGCCTCTTTACCGGTGCAGGGTTACTTGGGTGCTAGACATTTCCAATGTGGTGTCACCTATTTGTACAGACCCTTACCGGTGCTGCGCGCCTTTGGTTTGATAATTTGCCGACAGGTAAACTTTCCTCTTGGAATGACCTAAAAGAAAAATTTCTTACACACTTCAGTCAGCAACGGCGATACGTGCGCGACTCCTCAGATGTAATGAACATCTGGTGGAGGGACGATGAGAACCTCGAAGATTTTATTACGCGTTACAATAAAGAGGTGTTGGAGATTGGAGATGTTCACGAAGACCTTATACGCGCGCAGTTCAAATACGCGGTAAGGTGTGACGAAATGATTAAAGTACTGTCCGGTACAACTGGCCTTCCAAAGAGTTGGGATAAACTCATGGCAGCAGCCATGGTCTATGCCCAGACTGAGCGCAACTTGAATTCTAATAGGCCACCTCTACCTCAGAATCGTCCGCAAGACCTGAGTAGAGGTAGTCGCAAGTATAAGAGAAATTGGAAAGAGTCAAGTCAGAATTCGTATTCTCCTTATTCACCATTCGATGCGCGTGCAACAATCAACAAGATAACAACTCAAAAGGCGATTAAACAAGAGAATAGGGAACGCCAGTGGACTCCCTTGACGAAATCTCCGGCTGAAGTTCTCAGCACTGAGAATTATCAGTTCAAGCAGCCACAACCAATGAAAAACAAAAAAGGACAAGACCCAAATTTTTTATGTGACTATCATAGAGATACAGGTCACACAACAGATACCTGCATCAGTCTGTGCACAGAGATTGAAAAAGCATTAAAGAGTGGGAAGCTTACACATCTACTCCAGAATGTGCGCAAAGAGATTAAACAGATTACGCGCGGGGACGAAGGGCCTAGCAACAAGAAAATGAAACAGCATGTTTCCATGATTCAAGGAGGTTTGTCGCGCAAGCGTAGCCTTCAACACTTTCAAAACAACACATGGCGCGAGCAGCAAGTCATTTTTCCTATCGTTCCAGGAGGTCCTTAAGAAGACCGGCCAGTAGTTATCACCGGTATCTTTGGACACTACCAAACAGATTATATGTTTATAGATCCTGGTAGTTCCATGGATATTATGTATGAGCAGTGCTTCAAACAGCTAGATCCTGAGGATAATGAACCAGTTGATTTTCCGTTAACTGGATTCTGTAACGAGGTTGTCTTTCCTCTAGGACAAATTCTTTTTCCTGTTACTTTATCTGATGCGAGGTGCTCTCGAACGAGTATCGTCAACTTCATGGTGATGCCGGCAAACTCCCGTCACGATGTACTATCGGGACGCCGCGCGCAACGTGATTTTAGTATGATTACCTCTGTTCCATATGCCGCCTATGGTTTTCCAACACCAAATGGTATCATGTCTATTGAAGAACTAGTTAGTAAGGCTGTCAAGACATTGCCAAGTAACGAACTAGAAAAATGGGTACTCAACAATAAGTATCCTGAGCAAACAATCTTGTTAGGGCCTGCAGTCAGTATTGAAATTTGTGCAAAACTTAAACTACTGTTGTTCCGCAACAAGGACATTTTCGCCTGGACACCTGCCGATATGGTCAGTGTACCACGCGACGTTACAGAACATTGTATGAATATATTTCCATCAGCAGAACCAGTTGTACAGAAAAAGCACAGCCTCGGGTCAGAAAAGACAGAGGCGATGAACGAACAAGTCACCGAGTTATTAAATGCTAGTATTCTGCGCGAAGTCAAATACCAGACCTGGGTGGCAAACCCAGTCATGGTAAAGAAACATAATGGCGGATGGCGGATGTGCGTAGATTTTAAAGATTTAAACAAGCGTGTCCGAAAGATTGTTATTCTCTTCCCGAGATTGACAAGAAGGTTGACTCATTAGCTTCCTTTCGCTGGAAATGTTTTCTAGATTGTTATAAAGGTTATCATCAAGTCTTGATGAAAAAAGAGGACGAAGATAAAACAGTTTTTCGCATGGAGAAGGGCATTTTTTGTTATACCAAGATGCCTTTTGGTCTCCGCAATGCGGGAGCTACTTATCAAAGATTGATGAATGCAGTTTTTGGAGATGATATCGGGAAAACTGTGGAAGTCTACATTGATGATTTGGTCATTATGAGTAATTCAGAAGACACTATGTTAGACAACATCCAACGAACTTTTGATTCTCTGCGAAAGGTAAATTTAAAGTTAAATCCAAGCAAATGCTCCTTCGGCATGGAGGAGGGCAAATTTTTGGGTTTCATCGTCACCAAGGACGGTTTCAAAGTTAATCCTGAGAAGGTCGAAGCAATACAAAAAATTTCTTCTCCTAGTACCATCAAAGAGATGCAACGTTTGGCTGGAAGGTTAGCTGCGCTAAACCGCTTCCTCGCCAATCATGCTGCAAAGTCTTATCCATTTATTCGAACCTTACGCAATTGTACGAAGAGCAAAGAGTTCGCATGGACTCCTGAAGCTGATCAAGCTTTCCAGCAAATGAAAGATTGTTTAGTTCAACTTCCCACACTTACTGCTCCTCGAGTAAAAGAACCCATGGTCTTATATCTTGCTGCATCTGAGGTAGAAGTAGGTGCTATCTTGTTGGTAGAACGCGAAGGGTTCCAGTCTCCAATTTATTATATCAACAAGATGTTGAATGACCCAGAGACAAGGTATTCAATCATGGAGAAATTAGTTTTAGCATTGGTCCACGCCTCGCAGGCTGCGAAGAAACTTTTCAGGACATGTTATTACAGTTTTAACAAATTTTCACATTGTCCAAGTCTTGACAAAGCCAGATGTTTCTGGACGACTTGCGAAGTGGGAAATAGAATTGGGAGGTTATAACATCTGTTATAAACCTAGACCAGCTATCAAAGGCCAAGTTTTGGCAGATTTCAGCGCTGAAATTCCTGCTGATAAAATTGAAGAATGTCAAGCAATTCAAAACCCAGTCCCAGTCATAGATAATAGAGCCTGGACACTGTTTACAGATGGCGCATCAAACAGTGATGGGGCTGGAGCAGGTCTTCGATTAATGAGTCCAGAGGGAGCAGAATTCACATATGCAATTCGGTTGGATTTTAAATGCACCAACAATGAGGCCGAATATGAAGCTTTCCTAGCAGGCTTACGTCTCGCTATTAAAATGGGTGCAACAAACTTAGAAGCCCATGTTGATTCATTACTAGTTGCTGAGCAAGTAATTGGAACGTACGATGCAAAGGGAGATATCATGGCTTTATACTTGGCGCAAGCTAAAGCTCTTATAGCACAGTTCCAACAATTTAAAGTCACACACGTCAAGCGAAACGAAAACAAACATGCTGACGCTCTAAGTAAACTCGCAGCAACTAGTTTCAAACATTTGGCAAAGGAAGTTCGCATCGAAGTTTTAAGTAATCCATCAGTCCCTCTCAGACAAGTAACAATGGTCGAAGTAGGAGATCCATCATGGATGTCTCCAATAATGATGAATTTGTTACATGGTTCTTTACCAGAAGATAAAGCGCAAGCACGTAAGTTACGATGCAAAGCCCTTAATTACGAGATGGTTGATGGTATTCTGTACCGACGCTCTTACATGGGTCCTTCGCTGCGCTGTGTTAACAAACATGATGCACAGTACCTGATCAGGGAGGTTCACGAGGGACTATGTGGTATACATTCTGGGCCGCGCATGGTAGTAGCCAAAGTGAAAAGCGCAAGGTATTATTGGCCCGGAATGTACGTTGACGCTGTAGAGATCTTGCGCAAATGCATGTCCTGCCAAAGGCATGCCCCTAAAACGTTGCGCCCAAAGAATCCTTTGGTACCCGTCACAACAGCTTGGCCTTTTCAACAATGGGCCATTGATTTAGTTGGACCATCTCCAGATGCGCCCGGCACAGTCAAGTTCATCATTGTTGCGGTCGATTACTTCACCAAATGGGTTGAAGCTAAACCCTTAGCTTCTACTACAACGATGATAATTCGCAAATTCATCTGGGAATACATTATTTGCCGTTTTGGTCTGCCCATGCGCATTATTACAGACAACGGTCCAAATTTAACGGCTGAAGAGTTGCAAACGTGGATGACCGAAATGGGAATCCAGCATGTCTTTGCTTCTGTGGCGCATCCACAAGCAAATGGTAAAGTTGAAAGCATAAACAAACAGTTGGTCGACGATATCAAAGCCCGCCTCGGCATGGCACGGCGGGGGTGGGTTGATGAATTACCTAGTATTTTGTGGGCACACCGAACTATGCCCAAGACTAGCACTGGAGAAACTCCTTTTAGCCTTGTGTACGGCACAGAGGCTGTGATTCCTGTTGAAATTGGGTTACCATCTCCAAGGATGCTAGCCTTGGAAAAACAAGATAACGAAGAACAAAGGCGCATCGATCTAGACTTATTAGAAGAACGACGAGAAAATGCCGTGATTTGCGAAGCTAAATACAAGTCTCAGCTTGAAAAGTATTACAACAAAAGGGTACGCATCTGCTCCTTTTTGCCTGGTGACTTTGTTCTTCGCGATAATGAAGCGTCGAATGCCAAAAACCGGGGAAGTTAAGCCCGTGATGGGAAGGTCTGTACGTGATAAATGAAGTATTGGGAAAAGGCGCGTACACTCTGAAGTGTATGGACAGAACCAGTGTTCCCCGAACCTGGAACGCCCAACAACTACGCCGATGTTATATGTAATCTCAGTCCTCTAAGCAACTTCCGGGCGTTGCGTAACGAGACTACTTACTTTATTTCTTATGTAATCTTAGTGGCAGCCATAGCTTTACGCTTTATTAGTATGAATAAAATACTCTGTCACTACTTACAGTCTTGTATATGCTTATTTACAAATGCATGCAATTCCTTTGGATAAACAAAAACACAAACTCATGAGCCACAAGTTAACTTAATACTTACGCTCACACACGAGGAATGAAATTGTTCATTTTTCTATCCTAAACAAGTAATTGGCCACATGCAAAAATTGTAAACTAAATATACTATATTCACATCAAAAGTACTTGCGCATCAAACGCAACGATACATCAAAAAGAAATCTACAGACAGCTACAGGAATAAACACAATCTAACTCTATTTCCCTGCATCCTTCACATCTTTTTTTTCCTCTGCCTTAGAGAAGATTTCTTTTAATCTATCACGAAATCATCATGCTTCAGCGCAGCATCGACAAGATCCATGACAGGAATATGTAATTGATCATAGCTCTCCTTGGCAGCTGTATAAATGGCAACAGTATCGGTTCCATGCGTAACAGCGTGGCTTGTATCCCATTGGGTCTTCAGCGCATGGGCCACTTGAAGGGTGCACTACCTATAACCCTCCGCATGACCATCGTTCCGCGCTGCCACCATTAGTTCCGCCACTCTCTCATCTAATTCGGTAGAGTTCAAGATGGAGTTCGCGATCTACAAAATCAACATGTCAATATAAGATATAAATATTCAACAAAGATGAAGATATCGAAAGAAAGGAATATTACCCCCACAATCCCATACTCCGCAACCAGGTAAGTTGGTTCATGAGGGATTCGGTCAGGCTTTCTGCTGTAGCGCGAGCGACCTCCGTGTCGTTAAGTTTTTTTTCACCTTCAGTTAAACGGCAGGTCAACTCGGCTTTCTCTGTTCAGTGAAGGTTGATATCTTTTTTCAAAACATCAACCTCATCTTGCAGCCGCGCCTGGTCAAATAGCATAGAAGTTAGATCATCAATCTCTTTATTCTTAAGAAGGAGAGTCAATTTTGGTTGATACCTCATCAGAATCCTCAAAAGACATAAAGCTTTCGCTTTGTGTTGAAGGGCCAGCTCCCTTAGATATTAACTTTGAAGGCTCCGGCACAGGGGAAGATATTATTTCTTGCTCCGCGGTAGCAGTATCTTTCACCCCAGCATCTGTAGCTGTATCTTTAACCTGCTCGCCAGCAGGATTCTCAGCATCAAATTTTTTAGGCTCTTCTTCCGGAGCCACCTTCTCAATATTTTCTAGGACGATGGGGTCAGCATAAAAAACTGGTGCTTCTCGCTCCGCATCTCCCTCCACAACGTTTTTAGGCCTGCGTGGCGATGGTATAGCAGATGAGGTGGCCGGCGCAGCCTTCACCATTTTCTCTGCAAAGCATATTAACAAATACCAAGTATAAGATTCTGCGCAACTTTTAAGACAGAAATGCGCAACAAACTAAACATACCAGGTGAGAACTTCTTTGCAAAGGCATCCAGATTGCCCTTCTTACCAATGCGCGGGCGCGCAACTTTTGTTGGAACAGGAGGTTTAGTTTCAGACTCCTTCCTCTTCTTGGAAGTGCGCTTCAACACCTCTTCCGGGCTTGAGGGTATTTCCAAGGGATAGTCTGGGTTCGAGGCAGGAAGAGAGGAGGTGTCAATGGGTTCTGACTTTGGTTTCCTCAAACCTACAGGCGCAAGACCCTCCAGTGAGTCCGACACCACCACATAATCACACCAAGAGTCAGATACGAGATGCGTACATTTCTTACCCTCAGCTTTCGCAGCAGCTGATGACTTGGTTTTTTGATCTGGTTTGGAAAGAGGAGGTGCAGCAGCTGCAGCAGCAGTTGGCTTTTTCTTCTTCTTCTTCTTCGAGTCAGGGCCTACGCCCAAGTTTATCAAATCACCTACATAATCAATCATACTGAACAAAGGGTTGCGCTGTTAGTTATATTGCAATATTACTTAGAAAATATGTTCAAAAGTAATATTGCAATATCAACTTAGGCCTTGTAAGAATTTAATTACCAGTCGTAGAAGACGGTTGCGCCTCCAGATCCTCCTTCTTGGGCAACTCAAAGTTCCCCAAGATTTGTGAGAACAAGGTATCCTCACCGTCAGCAATGGGCACGACAGCCATTTTCCCTTTTTCTCTCTTGAAGGATACCAAGTAGAGCGGCGCAGCTATATAACAATTATTTTTGCATCAGTACATATCTATTAAAAGATATTGCTAGGAAGTTAAACGGTTATGTACCAGTTCCGTCTTCAGTATACACCGGTTTTTCCCGGCGCTCTTTTTTCCAGAAAATACTCATCCCAGCAGCGATGAGGGCCCTTTCTAGAAAAACAATGTTGGGCACATCTTTAATGTCCTGATACCACACCTCGTCGACAGGTATGGGGAGGGTCTCCAGCTCGATATCATCGTTGGCTCGGAAAGTCATTTTTATCGGGATTACTGCCGCCTTTATGAAGAAAAATTTTTATTTCCAGTCGTGGTAAGATTTGTGTGGCACTAACAACAACCGTTTTGCTTGCACGCGTTGTTGGAACGAGTAAAATCCCAAAGAGCAATGCAAATAATAGAAGACCCGAAACTTCTCGACGTTGGTATGATCTGCATCGACGGGCAAACAAACTCAAAGTGCCGGATCCTTACCATTCCTATCGGGCTCAATTGAGAAATATGGAATTTATAATAACCAAGAATTTCCAGCATAAAATGGGTCACCGGAAGCCTGAAGTTTCCTTCGGCAAAATAGTCATAGAATAACGTGATATAGCAGGCCGGAGCATCAGCCGCCGTGGCATTTGCTACCGGGAAAAACGCCTTCCAAGACGGAGCGAACAAGAAGTTGGTAGCAAGATTATCAAAATCTTTCTTTGACCACTTTTATGGTGGCAAACTTGACGTCGATGGCATATCAGCAGAGCTTGCACTGGTGGCCATAACTCAAACTTCGACGAATAATCAGAAAACTTTGAAGGTCGCCGGAATATATGAACACAAGATTTTCTCTCAAGATTTAATCTGGTGAGGAAGCAAATGGATCGTTGATCCCTTTATATACTAATCGCAATTAATGCAAGATGTGACTGCAGCGACTTTTGCGACAGTCACGTATCCCCTGGTAACTATAGGGGCGAGTGGGGAACAGTAACCGCCCCACGCGCACGAGTGTCGCCGAAATGACATTAAATGCTGTAAGGCATGTACTGTTGACAGCCTGTCAACAGTACCACACGTCTCAAGAACGTTCATCTTCACCACTACATCACCCGGATAAGTGACACGTGTCCAAGTGTATTTGAAATTCAAATACTTTTTCAAAATTCATTTACGACACGTCATCAAGATGCAAAAAAACAACAACAGGCTAATACTTACCTAGCACAACACATTTATCTCAAGTCCAATGCCCCACCTACTTTTTATTCTTACCTAGGAGCAACAGTGGACTGGGGGGACTTGAAGGGGTATGGTCCCAAAAACCTTGCGCCAATCAAGGAAACCATACCCATTAATAACTACTAAGGAGACTTCGCGCAGACTTCTTTGCCAAAATGAGATTTATTAGAACTTTGCGACAAATATACAAGAGAGGAAAGGATCATATAACTACCTTGCGCGGGCTCGCGCAAGGTTCAAAGTTAAAAGAGTGAACATTCTTTTTGGATAAATGCTTCATTTAACTACCTTGCGCGGGCTCGCGCAAGGTTCAAAGTTAACTTGGAACAACCTCGTTTGATATTGCTTCATGCACAAACCTTGTGCGGATATTTATATCAAAGAAAGTATCCACCAAACGTTGCGCTAAGCAGCAAGGAGAAGAAAGAAGATCAGTTAACTAACTTGCGCTTCTCGCACAAGGAAACAGTTAATCCTGGAAAACTTTCCCTTAGCAAAATCCTTGACTTGGTGCAGAAGCAAAGGGAATCTTTTCTGTTGTAACAGAATGTACACGTGGCGAACAACAGATGGGTAACAGCTGTGAAATCTTCTAGAAGCCACTAACACCCAATCGTGCAAGCATCTTTTCGGTTATAACCAATTGCCACATGGCAGCATCTGGACGGTTAAGGAGGATCACGGTGATGGCATGCTCACATTTATAAAATGTAGTGATCTCATGACTGACACGTGGCACCTCCCTAACCGCTGATGAGCTTACGATCCGTGTGCACTAACGGATTGCCACATAAATTAACGGAATAGCAGAAAATTCCGTTAAAGTTAACAATCTCTCCTTTTGACGCCAAACACCGGCTATAAAAAGTGACTTGGAGTTCAAGGAAAGGTATTCACTCTCAACTACTCTCTCTCTTACAATACTTTACTTCTGACTACCTGTACTTATTCTCACGCCGGAGGGTGGTCACGGAGAGAACCCCCTTCCCCCGTGGCTAGCTAACGGTGTTCTGTTTTGCAGGATCAGCTGGAGTATTGTTTCATTCTTCTTCATCGTGAAACCAAACGAAGGGTTAACCCTTTTATGCAGAGCCCATTCCATAGATCTACTTAGATTCCGGTCTAGTTGAACTAGGGTTTCTTCAGTATATCTATAAGGAAATCCAAAAAGCCATGAATGATTAACAATTAGGGGTAAATCATGAACAAATGTGTCAATAATAATTTTAGATTTACCAGGAATCTCTCGTGTACATCTATAATTCCTATATCAAACACTATTTCGTTTGATCATCTGACTCGTAACTTGTGCGACAAGATGAACGACAGGAACCCTATAAGTTTGGACGCCATCGAAAGTATAACAATTCCCCTTGCATTACCTTAGATCATTAATGTATTAGGAAACCTGTAACTAAAAGTTATGCTAAGACACAAAACATCTAAAAACTTACGTAATAAGAGTAATTTTACCTTCATTAAAAATATAAGAATCTCAAAAGCCTAGAGAATAGTTATAGTCAAAGTAAAGTAGAATTCAAAGCAAGAACCAGAATATACTTAGGAACTAGGATCAATGATGAGCTAAAACTGTTCCTCTATATTTCAGAGAATCTCGAGGACGAGATTTAAAACAAGGTAGGGAGGATGTAACATCTCCGAAATTTTTATTTATAAAAATTTAAAATGACGTATATAAAATCTTATAATATTAAACAGGTAGATCACGGGTAAGTTGACGGTTAGAAATATAAGATATTTAGACGAATATAGATACCGTTTAAAATTATAATAATAAAAACATATTATAATCAAACTTACTCCGTTTTTAATGAAACTTAGGTCAAAATGTAGATAAAAATATTTTCGTTCTAATGACATATTCATTGTTTTATAAAACGTCATAATTTAGAAGTTATAAGCGATAAATAAGTTGAGCAGCTTAATTAATTATAATATATAAATAAAAAATAATATTATAACTTTAAGAAATGAAATCGTAATATGTGTATATACGTCGAAGATCAGAAGAAGGAGAGGCGTAGCCTCCAAGTCTTACTTTTTTAGTATAAATAATAACTCAACATTCTTCTTTTTCTTACCCCTCTCTCTCTCTTCCTCCTCTCTCTGTTCTTTCTAATATTCCACATAATAATAATAAAACCCTGCCCTGTTTTAAGTGTTTTAACCCATAATCACTAATTTGTTATCATACTTGATTGATTTAGGACCCATCAACGCATGTCAAGGCTCTGCCTACTAAGTACTTTGGGGTTCTGTCTCGGGTAGTATGGCTAAAGTGTTGAGTTATTATACTTAACACGAGTGCATTATATATTTTATTAAGAGCTCAGAAGTTATGCCCAAGATTATATCAGGAGTTCTGTAATTAGACCCTAAAGTTACCAAGTGAGTCATTCTCTTTTTTCTACCAAATTACTTTACAAAACCTCAAATGTTTTTCCGTTATATTTATAGGGATTAAGTCTGTGTAATCTATAATTGTTGTCAGTAGTTGGGGTTTTGTACATTACTAGTCCACAGTCACCAAGGGTGTGACAGGAACCGTTACTTGTTGGGAGACAGGTCCCACAGTAATATGACCATAAGCACGGGGGAGTGTCCCCAGTCGCCTACTGTGTTGAATAATTGATAGAAAACATACACTGTAATCGCCCTTAATATTGTAAAGTATAACAATGTGTTATAAAATGGAATGAACTCGCCAGTATTTCTTGCTGATAAAATAGTTTTAAAACGCGTTTCAGGTAACTCGATGTAGAGATTATAGAAGCCAACTATGCAGCACTGAAGGCTTAAATAAAGTGGCTATAATTACCTGAATAAAAGAAGAAATTTATATTTTATTATATAGGGTTTATCCCTATAAAAACATTTGAATGGAATATGGGTGTTAGGCCCTTTATTTACTAATAAAAGTTTGGTGTTTTACAACTCTAAATTATTTCTTAACTACGATCTTGACGAAAATTTTGCCACTGCGTAATTAATAAACACCGGTACCACTTGACTGGTTCACGACTCCCGCTCACGGGGTGGGGTCGGGAGTTGTGACAGTTAGTTACTGATTCTAAGTTGCATTATGACCATGTTATGTTATAGTATAACCACATGGAGTTATATTACATGGTCATGTATTAATCCGAGCTTTTATACAAGTTTCCGTTAAATATGCCTAACTTTGCTAAAAAGCCCTTTACATTTAAAAATAAGGTTATAAATACAAATGAGTATACAAATGACTTGCAAACTGATATGTTAAATTGTTAAACTTATTTAAGGTCAACATTCTGATCATAAACTGAGTTTTGATTAAAAAGGCGTATTTCATGCTTTAAACTGACCAAATCGCCCTTTTGGCGTGTAAAATGGTTTAAACATAATTTTGACATCAAAACTCTTAACCTACTGATGTAATATCATAATTAGGATTATTTGAGATATCAATTCAGATTATAAACTGAGTTTATACAAAAGTCCATGTATTAAGTCCTTAAATGACGACATTGCCCCTTTTCGGCACCTAAAATGGGTTTAAATCATTTTTAATGAACAAAGTCTTTTATCTACTGAAGTATTATATTATATAACATATTTCCATCATATGAACCTAATCATAACATCAGTTTTACAAACATCAATTAAATCGTCATTTAGCGACTTAACCGCCGTTTCGGCGCATGATATGGTTAAAAACCATATTAGAGCATCAAGACTTGATACCTATTGATTTCAAAACTTATTTTATTTATATTTACAGTAGGTACATGATCTAAACTCAAATTCCCAAATAAGTTGTCAAGGTGATGTGAAATGACCAAAATGCCCTTTCGAGGCATAGTTTGGTCCTAAACTATAAACCACACAAATAATTGATATCCTACTGATATAACATCATAAATTAACCATTTTTACAGAATTTTTATGACCATGACATCATTTTACTTGCAAGCTCCTTTTTACAATTGGAAAAACGACCGAAACGCCCTTTTGAGGCGTAACTTGATTCTTAAACCATAACGGGCATACATGTTTATATCCTACTGATATTACATGTATTAAATATAATGGCATATGGAACTTGTATATGATTCATCCGGTTACCCGATTTCGCTTATATGTGTACGGTTAAGCCTACGTGACTAGTTTACGTCATTTAATCGAAACGGGTTTAACCTTATCTTTTTTTGTTTATCAAAATCCAGAATATAATATGTTTACCCATATTAAACAAGTCTTAGTCTTGTCGGGTTTAAACTACATTCTATTCTGGTCATCGCTTAATTTAGCGTTTAGTACCGTAAATATCATTTTAAACTAGCCGGACCGATTCTATGATGTAGATAGGACCCGTTAGCATTCTAATTGGTTAATAATACCATCTTTCCAGACTAAAGCCTCCTGGTAGATTGTTATCTTACTTGTCTTCTTGAAATATCGACTAAGTATCATTTTATTGAATAATTAGCTCAGGTAAATATTTTTAGCCTATTTTCCCTATACGGGCTTGGGATACGGTATAATAATACCGCTTGGTCGGGTATGGGATCATGTTGTCGGATTGTGATTTAACTAAATCTTCATAACCCGGTTTATTCTGTATTGTTTGATAACTCAAACATTGGGGGTTAACTCGACCGTGTCCTGGATATCCCCGGTTCATTTAAGTTACTAATGCCACGACCTTAAGCGCGGGGTGTAGGCATACACCTGTCAGATGCTAATGCAAATAAAATATTAAATCCCACTGGTGGAATATTAGTGGTGTGTCGGTTAATCAGGTCATTCGGTTTTTGCACTAGACCCGATATGTATTGACAAACATGTAGAACTGTAAACAAGGTCATTTTGAACTATCCCAAGTTATTTATAAAATGTGCCAAGTGCACCTAAACCATTTTCGGAAATATTTTCAAAATGTGTCGGTTATTAGTGTTTACCAGTGAAAACTAACGTATTTTCAAAAGATCAAGTTACAGGTGACAACGCGAAATAGGCCGTAAGCTACGTGGTAGTGACATAAGAGGATTTTGCAAGTCCTTAGTTGCCTGAAGTATGTTAAACAAATAATTTGTATAGAATTATTTCGATCCGCATGTGGATCTTCTATTATAAGCCATGTATTTAGTATTTGAACTTTGAACATTCGGTTTGTAATAGTATTTTAAATCCAAGACTTCCGTTGTGCTATGTTTGTTGGTTATGATGTTATCAACTTACATCACAATATCCCCACCCGGGCCCACCAGGATATACGTGGAAATCGGGGTGTGACATAGTGAATCGCGTAATACAACAGGACGCGACGGAAATATCGGGGAGTCACGTTACAAATTGCTCACAACTACTGGTACTAAATTGTTTCATTATCATTAACATTGTTTTACAATATAAAGAATACATGAAGTTATCTTTTGATTAAAGAAGTCTAAAGCCCGGATGCGTTCCTATGTGTAGCATGCTTGAATGATCGAAACCTGAAACATTTGTAAAAAAAAAGACATCAACAAACAATGTTGGCGAGTACATAGTTTTGTTGGCCAAGTTAATGGCAAAAAGTTTAGTGTTGCAATACTTCGACAACTATGAGAGTCGTCTATTGGAAATAGACTCTTTGAAGCCAAGGAATGGCAAAAAGATTTAGTATTGCAATACGTTAACTTGATTATGAATCTTGTGACAAAAAGAGTTTTATATATGGCAAAATGATTGATACTAAGTAATTTTTATGCCTTTGAAAATTGTACTTTGTTCATTGTAATCGCATTGAATTCGGTCATAAAATTTGTAAGTATGTTATTAGAAATCCAATCAAGGATTAATAACAACAATATTGAAATTAGTTATAACTCGCGTGAGTATTATTAGAAATCAAATCAATGATTTATAATAATACTCTGGATATCCTTCTAAGAATATAACATATAAAAATATGAAAGAGTTCTACAAGGATTTGGATATTGTACTTGGAAATAATCGATCACAAAATCTTAATGTGATTCGGATAACGCTACAAGAGTAATACTATAAGAACACTTATATATAGGAAATACCAGCGGCGTATCCACCATGTTCGGCGTATCCACCATGTTCTTATGGTATTACACTCGTTTCGTTATCTAAACCACAACTAATAACAATAACCACATAATCATCATCTCGTCACATCGTCTTGTCACATACGCATTAATGTACACAAAGAATCCAATCAAAGACATCAATTTAGTACTTCAAACATCCTACAAGAATCTAAGTATGAAGATAAATAGATACTTTACGGATTTAGTTACTCACTTGTCTTGTCACATTGTCTTGTCTCTTACTCATTAAATTACACAAGAGTCTAAATAAAGGAATACCATTTAGTACTTTAAACATCCTACAAGAATCTACTATAAAGATAGGTAGATGCTTTAAGGATTTGGTTTGGTCACATCATCTTGTCTCATTGAATCACAAAATCCTAAATCCTAATGGTGATTTGGATATGGCTACGAAGGGTAATACAATAAGAACACTTATATATAGGAAGTATCAGCGGCGTATCCACCATGTTTTTATTGTATTACTCTAGTTTCGTTATCTAAATCACCAAAAAATCTCTACACATAAACAATAACCATCAGCTTGTAAAGTACTTCTTACAAATCTCACTATGAAGATAGGAAGATTTAAGACTATAAATATCCTACAAGAATCTAACTATAAAGTCAAACTATTTGACTTTTAGCTCAAATAAACTAACAGAAATAAACAAGACTAAGAGGGAGCACTTACTTGTGTTTGAAGAACACTTGAAGAGCTCAAGGAGGAAGAATGCTCAGTTCGGAAGCCTCCAACAATGTGGTAGCCTCCAAGTAGAGCAAGAGAGAAAGAAGAAGAAGATAAGCAAAGAAAAATGGCCAACTTTGGTGGCTTTTTATAGTTTTCTTGAAACCACAAGATCATCACAAGTGTCCATTGAGTTGTCATGATCATAGGAGGTGTTTAACAAGTGTCATTTGCATGTTAGAAGTGGCAAAAATCGTTTTGTTTGGTGTCCAAGGGAATTAACAAGGAGCTACCACAATTTTGCTGTTCTGGCACCTGGATGCGGACCATATGGTCTTTTGGATGCGGTCCGCATCCACCCTTGCTGGCCCTAAGTTTCAAAAATTGGCAGAACAGGCCCCTGAACTCGTTTCGTCGCGTTTTGGCACTTCTAACACCCGTTAACCACATTTTAAGCTCTATAAGGACGTTAAAGCATAAACAACTTGAAATAAGTCCAAAAATGTCCTGGGTGTCGGTTCATTCGGTCGTACGGTTGCGGTTTTCGGTTAATTACGACGAAAATCGTAACGAACGCACAAATGACCGTAAATGCGCAACGAATGATATTTTTGCATTCCAATCATTAAAATACAAGATTTTAATGCTTACAAAATTTTTTGGATGTATGTACGTGTCCCGTATTAAGAAATACGAGGATCGGCGTACTTTCACAAAATTTGCAAAATAATCCCTAGAGTTGCATAAGCATGTTTTTGTCATACCGAAGCCCTCGAAACTTATTTATCAGCTATGTTAAGGGTATTTAGGGTATGTTTAGCTTATGACCTTGTTCCGGAGCGTGTGTCGTACGAGGATTGGCAAACTTTCGTAGTTTGTCGTAAATAGTCCATGTGATTGAATAGGCTTGTTTTTGACATACCAAACCCTTCAAAACTTATTTCTAAGAGCTCGGAATATATACGTTGCATTAAACTGATTACGTTTACATAATAGCTTACGTATAACTTTCCAGAAATTGTTTAAGAGCTCGGTTTTGAACAAGGATTGGTATTGTGCAATTGTTATGGATAAATTTCACAATTCAATGAATAAAACACATGGTTTTATTGCTTATGAAATTGTTCGGGATTTGATAATGACAACTGAAGGCACAGTTATCACAGTCTCCCATACTTTAGGAAATTTCGTTCCGAAATTTTTTCGTAGAAATCCGTTTGCATAAGTTGTGTCAAGCAATCGTTTTGCGTGGAATCTAGGGTTTCATCTATTTACATAGAATAACCCATCAAAGATCTCCACATAAGGCATAACTTTATCATTCCCTAGTGGATACTTCCTCAGATAATGTAGGAAGTGGGAATGGGCTGTTATACCTGTGATGCTCATCTCCTAATAGATACTTCCTTGATTAATGCAGAAAGTGGAGATGAGGGATTTGATTTATGGTAAAACCAAATCGACCAATAGTACTGCGAGTATCCTTTAAGTGTCTAACTATTAAAATAGAAAGATCTTGTAAGGATATGGCTCTTCGTTTCAGTGTCTTGTTAAGCATTCTTAGAAATTCAATCAAGGATTTAAAAGTATTACTTCAAGTGTCCCTTTAAGAATCTAATTATTAAGATAGGAAGATTCTATAAGGATTCGTGTTTCATTTCCGCGGTGGATATTCTTCAGAAGCAAAAATCAATGGATAATTCATCTTCTTCAATGGATTCTTCGCCATAAGTGAAAATGAAAGGTTATTGGATAGGTTATTCATTTTCGCGATGGATATTTCTTCGGAAGCAAAAGTGAATGGATTAATTCATTTTCCTCAATTGATACTTCGTCAGAAGTGGAAATGAAAGATTATGAATGGCATATTCATTTCCCGATGGATATTTCTTCGGAAGCGAAAATGAATAGATAATTCATTTTCCTCAATGGATACTTCGTCAGAAAGGGAAATGAAGGATTTCTAATGGATAATTCATTTTCTCGATGGATATTTCTTCAGAAGCGAAAATGAATAGATAATTCATTTTCCTCAATGGATACTTCGTCAGAAGTGGAAATGAAGGATTTTGAATGGATAGTTCATTCACTTAACATGCCATTGTCACTTGGCAATCCATTTCACTTAAAAAACGCCATGTTCTCATGCTCACACACCCATAAACTTTTGCTGAATGAGATGAACAAATCTTCAAGAAAATGGCTATAGCGACGATGATCTGTCGCTTTGTATGCTCTTTCCTTGAGGAAGGTTTAGATGAGAAGAAGAGACCGATATCAGTGTCAATGCTATCTTGGAGTGCATTGTTATAAGCTGTAGAGTGGGATGAGGATGAGGATAAGAGCATGTGTAAATGCTATCTTGGACATCAAATTAAAAATCCACTCACAATCACACCCCAATAATAGCATCGACAAAATACGGCATCGGTCTATGTCTACGACATCCAAAGAACCACCCCCAACAACCCAACAACAACATATCATCACAAAAACCAAAACGTCATATTTAACGGGTCGATTAGCTTTGTCTAGAGCTTGGCGTTTCAGCTGTGTAGGAAAAAAGTTTGAGAAGAAGGGACTGATAGCAGTGAAGATTTGGAAAAGGAAATTTGATAGCAGTGAAGAAGAAGAGACGGATAGCAATGAAGATTGGGGAAAGGGAATTTGATTAGCATTTTTAATTTTCTTCTTCTTTCCTATTTTTTTTATTTGGTGTCGTTTTCTGTGGTTTGTTATCTACTTCTCAGCTAATAAAGAACTTCTCAAAGATTACTTATAGAACACAAAACGCCAAAATGCCAAAAAACAGCAAACAACAAAACGTCAAATTCAAATGTACAGGTGAACAGAACACAAAATGCATTACCGTACTAAAGTTTTAGTTTACATCTTTATCTATAAAACGCCATTAAATAAAAAAACGCCAAACTTAAAAGGATGGAAAGTTTTACAGCCCTAACAAACTGAACAAACAATAACTGAGGCGACATATAATTGATTACTAACAATTATTATATTAAAAACCACACATGACACATAAAAAATCAAGTTTTTATATTTTCTAAACACTATAATTACCTAACGCGTTATAGGTCTGCATCCTACATCAAAACGACAAAAAATACACATAAAAAATATATAAGTCTGCATCCTGCTATTGTTTTTGGTGCCAAGACATAGTTTTTTACGTAAAAAATGCCATAAAAATGTAAAACACCCACTAAATATAAAACCCCCACTAATATAAAAGATATTTTTCCTAGGTTGTTTTTTCTGAGTTTTAGTTCGTATATTTTATCATCTTTACGTGTCAAAACGCCATTAAATATACAACGCCAAACGAGAAAAATGGGGGGTGTTACATACTTAAAATATAAAGCTGAACAAAAAATAGTAAACCTGAAACGACAGATACTTATTAATTGAATTAATTATAATAATATCCCACACAAACTACCCGCCAAATATGTCCTATAAAGAGAAACATCCCATCACCTTCCGTTGATCACACCACAAAATAAACGTCATGTTTCCTAAAGACCACTCACTGTAAAAACGCCAAAAAAATTTAAAAAGTCAAAGATGGCAAACAACTTCTCTTGGATATTCAGTATTATTTTCAATGAAAATTCGGTGAATGAATTCTTAGGTGAGGGAGATGACTCAATAAGCATTTATTGAATGAGATGGACAGATCTTCAAGAAAAAGAGACAGATGACAAAGATATGTCATTTTGTGTGTTTTTTTTCTTGGTGAAAATTGGCATGGGAAGAAGGAGGCCGATACCAGTGCAAATGCTATTTTGACTCCATAATGAGGATGAAGATGATGAGCAAATAACGTCCACCCACTCGGCGTCGATCTATGTCTCCAACATCCACAAAAGCCACTTCACGAAACGAACAAAAAAAACGCGTCAAACCCAAAACGCTATATATTTGTGACAGTTCTTGTAATTACAAAAGAAGAAAGAGACCGATGATAGTGAAGATTTGAGAGAGAAATTGCATTCGGATTTTTAATTTAATTTTTTTTCGCTTCTATTTTTTTCTAGTGTTTGTTATCTAATTTTCCGCTTAAGAAATACATTATTCCTCTGCAAAAAAAGCTTGTAAAACGCCAAGATGACACAAATGCCAAACTCCAAAACCAATAAGTTCTAACTAATGAAAACGCCGAAAACATTGTTTTAGACTATTACATCTACTTGTTCTTATTAAATGCCATAACTTGAATAATGATAATGCCATCTATTGAGCAGGGTTGAAAAATGACAATCGTACCCCACGTATAATTTAGTGCGCCTTTGCAAGGTGTTGGGATATGATCCGTTCACACCGTTTTCACACTTCAAAACCGTTTTCTCTGGATCCCATTTATATATATATATATATATATAATATATTATAATATATATATATATATAATGGGGATTGAGCTTGGTGATCATGATATATCATGTATAAGAGTGGCACAATATGGATTGGAAATTGAATTGGATGTTATTGATTTTTCCAATTGATTTTCTAAATGATAAAGTTTATGTACCGTAATATCTTAAAGAGTGAATGCATTTGCATAATTGGTCAAGATGGAAAAAGTCTCAGATAGATTCATACCGTAAAAAGTATTTTGTAAAGTTAACACATGGTCGGGTTGAGTGTTGTACGACTCAAAAGTTCCCTCTTAAAAGTTCACTATATCGTTGTTTACGGTGATGATGTCTAGGCATCATCAAGAGAAACTGTAGAGCTTTTAGAAGGATATTTTTAATGACTGTGTCACAATCTAATTGTTACTCAACCTGCAGTTTGAGTATATGTGTAAATATATTTTTATCCATCAAATAAACTACATCCAGAAGATGTTAAGACATTTTAGTATAGACAAAGCTAAGTATGTTAAAGTTTGTTTAGTCATTTGTTATAAGAAATGACTATAATCATCTACCAAAATAGATATTCTTATTCTAAACGTACCATAGTTAAATGCATTTCTGCATTAATGTTTCTTTCTAGCTATGTATGATTATATGTATCTTTTATTTGAATCTATCAACATTATATATGCATGATTATATGTATCTTTTATTTGAATTTATCAACATTATATAATACATCTCCAATGAGAAGACATTAGAATGGTAAAGCAAACATGTCAATACCCTAAAGGTAAGAATGATATTTTTACTAATATATGAAAACTAGTTTTGTTAGTCTTGTAGATATAAATAATGTAACACAACATAGCTGTGGATCTTATGGTATTTGTTCGCAAGAGGAGGCACTAGAAGTCTCATAAGAAGATTTTGCAACATTACTCAACATAAAGGATTGCACTTCAAGACGTCACCCGCCAAATCATTTTACAAAAGTTTTGAGCAATTTTCACATAAGATCTACACCGGTCATTTAAAGAACACACGTCAAAATGCGAAGGATAAGAGTATCATACAAGCTGCACTCTTTTTCCCTTCACTAAGTTTTATCCCATTGAGTTTTCTTAGTAAGGTTTTTTTATGAGGCAACTTACCTGATCCAGAAGTATCAGGGGGAGACAATACACACTACACCCTTTTTTCCTTAGCTGAGGTTTCGTCCCGCTAGGTTTTTCTAACAAGGTTTTTAATTAGACAACATCTCAAAACGTATGAAATTGATAACCAATGAGGAGTGTTATAAATATATTATATAATGATGGTTATCAACTCCTAAAATATACTATCTTGTTAAGACTTCATCTCCTATGTATATTATTGTATTACATTGTAAATAGATACATGAAATATCAAACTTTTCTTCCTATTAATTTTCTTTTGTTACTTTACTTTTAAGCAAATGTTTCACAACAGTATTCACAAACGAAATGATTTTATGCATTGCTAAAATTATTATAAGTGTAAATTAATTATTGTCTTGAGTCATATAATTGATAGCTACGTCCACTATGGTCCAGTCTAATTCTTTTCTTTCCTTAAAAGTTTTTCCTTCAAAATAACACACAATGAACCGCGTCACATGGTGTCATGGTGCACAACGGGAAATAAACTTAACGAACTAGTCATAAAAATCGGTCCTTTTGTCTCATTCTTACATAATTTTTTTTGAAAGACAAATTTTCTTTTAATCCTTTTCGTCTATGTGACTTGAACTCAAGACTTTCTCCTCTCAAATCAAGGTGTTTATAGACTTTACTTTTGCTTACATAAAATAACTGATGCAAACAATTGAAGTAAACGTGGTATTGATTTTTCAACTTTTAAAGGAGTGCGATTGAAATGAGATTTAGTAAATGAAATTTGTTAAAAAGTTATTTTGAATAGAGTAAACTTCCGTTTTACTCACTGTGGTTTGATCGTTTTAACGGTTGCGCCCCATTCATTTAAAAATAGTCATTTTCCTCCAATAGTTTACTATGTTTTTTTCCATTTTGCTCCCCGCATCTGACTTCATCCAAATTGTTTGTTAACTGAAATGGTATTTTGGTAACTTCAAGTATAAAACTAAGGATATTGTGTTACCAAAATATCCTTTCAGTTAACAAACAATTTGGATGAAGTTATAGGCGGGAGCAAAATGGGAAAAAACATAGTAAACTATTGGAGGTAAATGGCGTTTTTAAATGATTGAGGCAAAACCAATTAAATGATCAAACCATGGAAAGCTAAACGAAAGTTTATTCTTTTGAATGTATATGAAGAAACCTTCAATAAGTTTTCTGCAAGGAACAAGATATTTTATAAGCTCCATTGCTTTCCCAAGACAAGCGGGTGGTGCAAAAGTGGGTCTAAACAACTTTGAAAACTCAAACTTATGAATGCTTGTGACCCTCGAGACGGTTTTTTTGGTTGCCAAAGGTTACTCTAAAACCTATTATTTAAACTGATGGGTTATCATTCGCGCTTTACGGCGGGATCAAAATACAGATGAAAATACGTAAAATGCGAACGTAATGGTAAAAAACCACAATGTTATATTCAAAAGTCACGGAAAAGTTATATCGTTGTATACGAAAATCAAGTTATTCAAACACAACTTACAACAAAATGTATATAAAGATAAACACGATGGCCGCGGATTACGGTGGGTCGGTTTAAACGTAGATAAAAAACTTGTAGCAACTGTATATTTAGATATGAGTGTTGAGCAGTTTAAAAAACCAAATGGTTTAAAAAAAAGATAAGTTTTAAAAAGGTTACAAAAACTCATGTCGAAACATCGATAAAAATAACTTGCATGTGGGATGTCGGTATAAAATGAAACCCATAAATAAATCAAGCAATTGAAAATTCATTAGACAATCAAAATGATAACTTTATTAAAGTATAGAGGTTTTAGTATTAATAGGTTAAAGAAAAGGAAAAATATAATAAAAACAAAACTACGTACAATTGTAGGGACTAAACATTAAACTAACTAAAGATCATATGGTCTAAATGAAAGTTAGGTTATAGTGGTCAAATTCAAAAATAAAAAAAACCTGTGTGACAAAAACAAAAAAGTTATAAAATTATTTGTAGCTAATGATTTTTTATTATATATATATATATATAAAACTAGATGTAAGCTCCCCGCGTTGCGACGGAGGGCTAAAAGCGTGTCTCTCTCTAGAAACCCCATTGACATTCCTCTCTCTACAAAATACGACCGCGTAAGGTCCGTAAATGGTCAGACAAAAACTCGTCAGAAAGTGTCTATAACTAAGAGAGAGTTTCGGAGAGAGTAAGAGATCTAAGATAAAGAGATACGAAGAGATGTCTGGGTTTTAAAGAGGCAAAGAAACCAATGTCAAACAAATCAAATCAATCCCATAATGCAAGAAATTGATGCGGAAAAAAACACCAAAGTAAAATGTAAAATATCCCTATGTCTTTAAATGTAGGGATGAGCAAATGGTGCCGGGGTACCGAATTTTAACATTTTCGGTACTGGTTCGGTACCGGTATTTACCAGTTTTTACCCTCAAATACCGGTATCGTACCGTACCGAACCGTACCGGGTATATTCGGTACCAATATCCACTTTTAGGGATTTTCGCTACCAGTTGGTACCGAGCCCATGCCTATTAAGATGTTGCAAATTATAGTGATATATATATATATATACATATTTGTCTTTGGTGGATACAACCCACCAATGTTTTAAAATTCGGTTTTTATACCTTACTGGATTTGGCTAAGAAACGGTTTAACCGGGTGTATTGGCTGTTTAACTGGGTGTACCAGACGGCTCACCCGGTACAACCGGCAGGTTTAAACCGGTTTTTAAAATATTGCAACCCAATAAGCATTATGGTATATATATATATATATAATATATATATATATATACAAGTTTGTCTTTGGTGGGGTAAACCCACTAAGCATTACATTATGGTACAATGTAAGACCCTAACACATTTAGACCAAAAAGACGCAGCGAAAATACGTACTATAAAATTTCACTTATTAAAATCATTCCATCATGATTAAAAGTCTTTTCTATGGTAAGTCTTTGTCGATAATTAAAATTTTCATTTTATTGATACATAAACATATCATTTATATAATAACCGCAAGTCCACACATTCCCGTACAATCCGTATATGACTTGATATCGCTTACATCTCTTGATGGTTATGACCCATAAATCTACACGACCTGTATTCACCACATACATTCACATGATTAGTACTTGAAGCATTATATGATCCAAGTATATAACTAAAGGATCACATCGTGTTTTATCCTCTTATAGATTCCATCTAATTATCCTTCTGAATTCGAGCATTTCATTCCAAAGTCTATCCTTGACGAGCATACGATAATATACCTGCACTTCATTTCATTCTCAAACAATTCGGTTAACATCATAAATCTTTATATATTAACACCATATATAAATGTATGATGTAATAACACATATACAAGATCATCTACCCAACTCTTCCTTGTATGAAAGACCTTCAACGAACATATACCTCCCTACTAAATCTCTTACGTTTACCTTACATGCTTACATAACCATTAAAGAATCATAAACACACTATCTATGTGTAAATTCCCTTACGTACTTGTCTACACATATATTCGTACCTAATCACGTTTAGCGATGGTTTCCACACTACACTACATTGTGTGCCTATAATAAGATTCTTACTTATAAGACTTAGACAAATCATATCAACCACATTTATATATTCTAATGTATATACCACGTAATCGTACACGTCCCATAGGCCTCCGTTCTTACCCGAATCCCATAAACACTTTAAGGTAGGCTTGGGGTACCTTTAGGGAAGCTAAACGGGCCTTGGAATCAAGAAAAAGTGCCAAAAACATGAAAAACGAGTTTCTAGCTTCAAACCCGTGTAGACAACAACACTTGGCGTCGACAGCAAAAGGGGTTGGCGTTGACCCTTGCTTTTGCCATTTTTCTGTTGTGTTGTTTTCGTCGTTCTTGCGCACTAAAACTCGCATAACCTTTAAACCGTTTACCCATTTAACCTCACGTTTCTTCCTACGTGATCGTAATTTGGTCCTCCATCATATGGACTCAAAATCTAACATCCGGACTAAGGGCCTTCTTAATTTATATATTTTCGGCTTAATATTCATTTACGAATTATTCGACCCGTTCATGATTTTATTAAACAACTCATTTGTTTATACTCAAAGCTCACATGAACATTATAACTATCTAAGTTTTACATTTCCCAGAGTTCCGTACATGGGTTTATGCACCCGATATCCGGTATGCGTTAAACTCATTCATTTCAATCAATTATACATAATTGAACTTTGTTAGAACAATTTCCATACACGAAATTGTTTCAAATTAATTATAACTCACTATCGAGTCTTTTGACCATTAACTCGCGTCCTCGTTTCTCGGGTAGCGCACTTATAAGAAATTCTACCCATTACTCGATTATAATACCGTTGTCGTTACCTATGCAACCATTCCGTATTGCAATAAATCCTCATTTTGACCCGTTTGGTCTACTTAGCGAAAATCTTCACTCTATATAACCAAACCTTATTAGACTTCAATTATCATGCTTAAATAACTAGTACACAACTTCGCTAAAAATAAATACTAAGAAGTGATTCCGGAAATCACTTACCTTTGGCGTCCGTATTCATGATCACTTCCTTGCCTCCTTTTGACCCATTTCCGTTCCGTGCGTGCGTCATCTTAACGTGATGCTTATCCTTACATGTCACCACATTCGCATTCTTGTTAGCATACAAGATTTTATATATCAAAGATCATATCTAGTTCATAACTCGCGTTTAACTTTCACTCATCAATTGTAACAAGCACAAGACATAAATTCAACAATGCATCATTCCAAATTTACGCAAACTTAACATATCATCAAATATAACATGTAAGGATCCATTATGCATCATTCAATCCTTCTAGTCTTACAATCATATTAAGATTTCTAATCATGCTATTCCGATACTTGTTGACTTTTCAGAAAAGTCAACGATCAAATATGCAAACTTCATTTTTAGGAACACATGTCCATACCAATGTACTCGGCTATGCTAATGGCACCATAAACATCTTGTACCCATGTAACGTAATACATACAACCATGTAATCATCTATTTACTCACACAAATACACATAATCCATTTTATAATTGCTAGTACTTTCATTACCTTACATTTGACAACCACATACAAGGTTAGTCAATTTACATAATCATAACATCAGCCTTCATTAGTAAGTTCACATGTTTTACTTTTACCACACATTCACTACTTAATCGAAATTAAGTAATTAATAGAGCACATGGCGAGCATCACCCGTTCAAGCTCAATGTACAAGTCCTTAATGCATAATCTTGACCAATACATACATTTAACCCGAATTCTTATACGAGTTCCATCTAAAGCACATCCAAGTTAGTTTTCCTTTAATTACATCATCATCTTATTTCATTAATTCATGTCAAGCCACTTCATAAAATCTCACATCCTAACTTCACCTAGACATTTCATCATACACTTGGTGTGCGTACCACTAATAAAGCATAGCGTACATGTATTCCAAGCATCCTCCTACTATTTCATACCATGGATCATCAAATCAACAAGATTCACAAATCTTTATTCTATATCAATTTCATATAACATTACCCTAATAATATACATTCATTCATCCATATTACACAAATTTCACAACTACAAGATCATCATATATCATCATACTACTAGAACAAGTGGGTTTTGCTTCTTAATCATGAAATTACTCAAAATCATACACAACACAAGTTCTATTTGGTGATTCTAATACATAATCATGCTTAATTTCATATCAATTCACGGATTGATCATAACCCACTTCATCATTCATCACCAAATCATGAAATTTAACTAACTTGATGTTAAGAATACATAAGTTCATGCATCCATTAAGCCTTCATTTCCCTTTCCAATTTGAAGATTCTTTATGAACTAGGGTTTGAACACTTTTTCTTCTCCTAGACATCGACACACACACACACTATGTGTGTGTGTTGTGTTTTAATTTTATTTATTAAAACCCATGTTTCCCTTTTAACGGTTTTGGTCCCTCAAGTTTCGTTTAGATTATAAATGTGACTAAAACTCATTATCTTATTACTTATACTAGGTTAGAACCCGCATGTACACGCGGTTTCACAAATGAAGATAGTTTGATTTTGTTTGAAATTAATAAAATATAGAATGACTTTTTTTATATTAACAAAATATAGTTAAAATATATAGGATAGTTTAAAAAGTACAAAATATAATTTAAAATTCATTTAAAATCTCCTTATACACCACATTTGTTGACCATTAAGAACGTGAGGTATGTATTTGCGTATGACAGATTCTTAGTCTGGTCAATATATACTATCAGAACTCAAATACTCAACTTTGTCTACTGGAAACAATGCAAGCATGCAAAGTAAATTATATTATTTATAAGTGTTCAGATATAACTTTGCAACGAATAAAACATATAAAGATTAAATTAGAATGAAATGAAGATGATAATATACTTTTTTTAATAAATGGCTTAGGACATTGTGAGCATTTAAATACATGTGTAATGACTTCCAAAAGTTAACAATGGACCCGTCTCATTTCTAATGGGTTTGCACTCAACTTGTGGTGCCGACTGTTTGCGTTTCGGTTTTTTAATAAGATTAAATTATATATATATATATATATATATATATATATATATATATATATATATAGGAAAATAAAAGGTTCAATATAACATAATTTTAAAATCATGTATACATTTAAAATAAAGTTCCAATAAAAAGAAAGTAAAATAGTATTTACTAATATATTTGGTTGGCTTACTCAGGTGTCTTATACCCATTTTGAGATTATCTACTAATATATTTGGCTAGCTTACTCAGGTGCAATCCTATTAAAATCCCTAGAAAAAACATTAAGCTTTAATTTTTAGGAATCATTTTGACCCATTTAGTAAATCAACAATGCTATACAAAGAGGCAGAATATTCTTAAAGTTGAAAACCAGTTACAGTACAAAAAATGGAGCTATACATAAACAAAATTATCATTTCGCTAAGTTGCAATCCTGTTAAAATCCCTATAATTAAAAATTAGCATCTACCACACTAAAAGTACGACCCATAACTAACTTAAACTGCTCTACTCTCTTAAGAAAGTCTACAATTCCAATAAGATTTCCATTGAATAACAATGCATCGAATTGTTCTTAGAAATTGATAAATATGCAAGTCCCACCTGCAAAAGATAGGTGATGTGAATCAGAATGCGAAAAATTGTACGCAATTGCAAAAGAAAACCATGGAAAAAATAAAATAGCAGCCTTCCAATTTCAATATAAAGTAATAAGCATACATGTACTGTTTGTTTTTATCATGGTATACTATACTATAAGCATGTGTTAAATAAAAAGCAGTGAATATTCCTATTTAATATAAGTGGAAGAGAAGTATAAGTCAAAGCCACATCTATAACATCTGTGATAGAGAGACAACCCCGGGATAAAGTTTCCTATTAATTTCCAAGCAAATGAAAAAAACCCTAATTTTTCAGTTCAGAAACAGAGGTATCATCACATGTAACAACAGGTCGTCTCAATTCAAGTTTCAACAACCCAAGTTTAAAGCGGAGAGTAAAAATAACAAAGAGCAGTCCTAAACAATCACAAAAACGGCATCCGATACAGCAAATCAAACATTAGGCTTCCAATATACAGAGAATATAATAGCGACACTAACCACAATTAGAAAAGAGCATCCAACACTCGAAAGACACAATAAGAAGCTGGGAAGGAAGAAAGCAATTGAACGTTGGCCAATGAACTTAAACCCTAAAACCTATATGTAGACCCTCAGGCATAAGATATATCCCTATAAACTGTCCTACTCAGATCTTGGTTAAGTCTTTCCTTTTCTATTTTATTTTCAAAAATTACACTTCAACTGTAAGACACGCTTGTGACAACCCGTGTTGACGAGGTTAGCGCCGTTATACTTATTTTATTGTTTAAGTTTATGGGAAAATACAAAAAAAGATTTAATAGTTTTTTTTTAAGAATTTAAAAACTAGTGTAAACCTAACTAGTGATGTGTGGTCGGCTCCACATGGTTTACCGGAATCGTAGATATGTGTCACCGCTCATTGGGTTGATCCCGATACATGGCAAATGATGAAGCGTACGATTGCGTTTGACGAGTTTCCTTCTCCTCATACGGGAGAAATATTTATAAAATTATAAATGGCACAATAATTAAATATGGTTTAGAAGATAAAATTTTTTCAATATCCTTTGATAACACTTCAAACAACACAACGACGATTGAAAAATTAAAGTTGAAATACAAACCAATAGTTGATGCTGTTTTTTTCCACACATGATGTGTTGCACATATTATTAACTTAGTAGTGCAAACCGGTTTAAAAGATCAATTTGTATCGGATTTTATTATAGCATTTAGAGCTATGCTCCAAAATGTTTTCAAAAGTGGAAAAGAAAGATATCAAGAATATAAAAAACTTTGTAAAGATGTCAACCAAAAAATTATTGGACCGAATTGGGATATACCGACTCGTTGGAATTCAACTTGTCATATGTTTAAAATGGCTATAAAGCAAATGGGCACTTTAAAATCTTTTCATACAACTTTAAGTGATGAATACCTAGTCGTCCCCTTTCCCGACACGGCTTGGGAAAATATTCATAACCTAAGTACTTTTTTACAAGTTTTTAAAACTACGCGACTTTGATTTCTGGTGTTTATTATCCTACTAGTTATAAAGTTGTGGACCAATTGTATTTGATAACAACTGATTTTAAAAAGTTTGAAAATTCTAGTGACATGTTAAGGAATATGACGAAACCAATGATTCAAAAATTTAAAAAATATTTTTTAGAGTTACCACCCGTTTTTCTATGTGCCGCCGCTTTAAATCCAGCTTTAAACGTACCGGGTGTTGAAGCTTTAATTGATGAAATTTATGACAAGTTGGATATGCATTAGGAGGATCCAACTTTAAAAGCAAAAACAAAAAAAATATTCAATGAGTGTATGGCCAAACTTTATGATCATTATTTTAAAAAATTTGGTGAAAAAAATCATACAAATTTGTTTGAGTCTCGGTCCACGGCCTTTAACGATGAAACAAGCGAGAATCCACTTATAACCATGCTGAATGTCGTTAGAGACGAGACGGCTAGACAACAAAGGGGTAGTGAACCAACAAGTGAACTTGGGAGATATAAAAAAAATCAGTATTCGCTTACTATGACCACCGAGGAGTATATGAAATTTGATGTTTTGGCATGGTGGAAATCGAAAGAATCCGAATATCCGATTCTAGCCACCATGGCTCGTGATATACTAACGGTCCAAGCTTCCACGGTAGCTTCGGAAAGTGTGTTTTCTCTTAGTGGCAGGATTTTGTCAATTAGAAGAACAAGACTAACTCCGAAATCGCTAGGGATGGCAATATGCTTAAAGGACCATTTGGATGCCGTTGATCGTGTTCAACATAAAACTAGTCTAGAAGATGAAGTTGAGTTAGAGCATAAAATTGTTGACGAAGAGGAGGACGAAGAAGGGGAGACTAACGTTACGACGATTGTACCGAGGTACCCGCACCTAAGAGAAACTCATCGGAAAGTGTTGCACCTGCCGCTAGTAAAAGATCAAAGAAATAAAATCTTACTGTAACCGGTTCTAAGTAATTTTTTTATTTTTTTTGTAATCGGTTAATTTTTTTTATATATTGTAACCGAATATTTTTTTTTTAATTTTAACCGATTATTGTTACTATTTTTATTTATCAATGTAACTAATAATAAAAACCAAACACAACAAACACAATAGAAAGAAACATTACACAAACTTTATTAAAAACACCAAACCAAACGGGTTACATCAAACATTTGAAGACCAGTGTCGGAACCTTCTCCCGTCTCATTTTTCTTTGCCTTCGTCAATGGGCAATGCCGCTCAGCGTGTTTCTTAAGGGTTGAGTTGGCGGCGGCCTTCATAAATTTTCCACAATCTTTGCATCTAGCCATCTCGTGGCTGTCGGACATTAAACAGAGATCAAAATTCTTCCATATAGCAGGGTTTCTTTTCGTCTCTAAGACCGTAACAACTTCATCGTTGCATGCCATAGGTATTTGCAAGAAATTAGAAGTTGATTGATTTTGTAAGTTGATGATGGTGAGTGTTAAGTTTAGAAATGGTAAGTAGGAAGGGGTTTATATACAAAAAAAAACTGATTTTTTAATCAGGAACCGGTTTCCAACGGTAACATTTATCAGGAACCGGTTCCGAACAGTAAATGGCAGGTTTGACTGTCAGGAACCGGTTCCCAATAGAAAAATGGCAGGTTTGACTGTCAGGAACCGGTTCCCAATACTATCAGAAACCGGTTCCGCACCATACCCGGTTCCATAATACCCGTACCCGGTTCTACACGGTTCCATATTCTTGGGTGTGAACCCGGATAGGAACTGGACCCGGTTCCACACCATACCCGGTTCCAATGACATCCAAGCAGAACCGGGTCCAGGTTGAAACCGGTTCCGGGTAATAATAAAACCCGATTATGCCCATCTCTACCCACATCCCCTATATCTTTACCTACTTATGTATATTGCATGATCACTACAACTCTCATCAAACCCTAGAAAAAAAAACATATACGATTCTTTCTACCCTTTGCTTCCATTGATATGAAAGTAAAACTCAAGGATTCAAGTTATTGCTTTAGAAGTTGGATTGCTTCATCGTAAGGTAAGCCGAGACTACTTATTAATTTAGCATTGTTATTTATTTTCTTACATGTAAATCATATTGTAATTCAAAGAATTGGATTTACGGTTTTTTTATGATATTTTATAATTAGTAATTAAATAATCTTTTGGAATATTGTTTTATATTTTCAACAATTAATTAAGCAATTAGAGTTACAAAGGAAAGTTAGACATAAATAACCTATAATCTACTGTAGTTGATGTTATAACTGATCGGGTTCGCTAATGAAGCGTTTACGGGGTTCGGATAACGAAAACAGGTTATGTCCAAAACGTTACAGCCGACTTGTATCGGCTGTAACCGAGTCAAAATTTAATAAAAACTGATGTTTCTTGAGTCCATGATTAACTTCCAGGAAATAGCTTTCAAACCCAACTGGAATCGCATTTTTTCGATTTCGTTTGATATTTTAATTGATTTATTTCGTGTCAAAGGTCCAGGCTGTGTTTTTCGTCAGAATTTGCAACCCATTACGAGAGTTATAACTCAATGTAGGAATTGAGTTATGATTTGAAATTTTACTGTAAGTACTTCCAGGTGATTCCAAAAATCTCCAACTGGAATTACGTCAATCGAATAACCGAGGATTTTTAAATGAATTTTTCCGTAAGCTGTAGTCAGAAAGTGACGAATCTGATTGCTGCTTAGTAAAAGATTTTTATAAATTTTCAGTAAAGAGTTAGACTCTAAAATTTTAATACAATGGTCTCTGGTTCAATTGACACGTTCTGTAATTCTTCGGGAACTATCCGGTGCCCGAACGGTCCCGATTAACGTACCGCAAATTGTCCGAAAATGCACTTAAAAGCTGAATTTTTGTGACAAGAGTTATTGTGTGATTTGTGACGAAAATGTGGTCGTTATTTCGAATAGCGACACTTTGCATGCATGTGTATATATATATTATAATATTTTACGTGCTATATGTTAGATACGTGTAGAACTTATGTGTTTGCATTCATACACACTAACGAACCTATAGTAACCATAATAGGACGTGGTTGACCACTTCAGCTCATAAAACAAGCCTTACAGAGCAAAACAAAGGTGAGTTCACTGCTCTTTTACAAGCATGCGTTCCGAGGGAACAAACAAACTATTATTCCTTGGAGGAATACATTTACGAAACTACTATTCCTTGGAGGAATATTTTTCACAACTGTTGAAGTTTAATTTCGATGTTGGATGATCTACTCACCTCTATCACTTAAGTCCCATCTTATACCGAACTAGTTGCTTGGAGGGCAACGGAGTATTAGTTGATAGCGCTATTAGGCTTAACAACCTCACACCGTACCTGGATTGGACAGGCGTGAACTAATGACCTTAACCACATGATCTCAATGTTGATAGGCATTAGGGAAGGGCAAACAAACTGACGTCACTGCGGTATCAAGTTATTATCAACATGTCTTTAAACTAAACACAAACCGGTTTTTGTTAAACAAAACTGTAAACTCGCCGGCTTAATCGCTGATACACTTTTTCTGCATGCTTGCAGGTTGTTAGATATATCTTGCATGAGAACTTGCAGTCTGAGGAGTAGGAGCTGTCATGGGTCGTATTGTTTGATGAAACACTTAATGTTATGTTTACTTTTTGAACAAAAATGGTTTTTATTATTTAAACAATTGTACCTTTGTTTCCGCTGAACACATACTATTTTTAAATGTTTAATTTGAAGTTCACTTTTCATGTTGGACATGATGACTTGTTTTATATTATTACTATAGTTCGACATGATGACTTGTTTTATATTATTACTATAGTTCGACATGATTAGTGGCTGGATCCTGGGCAGTCGCACGCCTCACGATAGAACTCCGCAAGTGGTACTCCTATCCTATTATGAACCACAAAATACACCAAACTTTATGTCTTCCTATGATTTAGACAAAAAATAAAACACCAATTGAAATTAAGGCCAAAAAGCAGGTCGAACTTCACTAATCTGTTTATAGTCTCACTAAAGACAGTGATACACAAAGTAACATGATTGAGTTGGATTCTCTTCTACTTTTTTTCTCGTCACTTCACCAGTTTATAGTACAAAGAGTAGAAGATCCGAGAAAAAGCTCAAAACTATCATCATAATTTCGGATTCTATTGCTTCAAACTTCTTCCAAAATGCAGTAAATTCACCTTAGAGATGGAAATTGACCTTCCAATCTAATCACATAACGATAAACCTAAGTCAGGGTTGGAGATTGGCTATATATTTTTATAACCTATAATTTTCTATCATGTATTCACTAAGTGTTAATTAGATGCTACTATGCTAGGTATTCAGTATTCAGACGATCTGCTTTGATTGGAACACCAAACATATTCTTCTTTATATACCCAATATAGTTTTTATTTACCAACTCAATGCCTGCATTATCACAATTAAGCACATCTAACGGGTCAAAAAGGTTCAGGTTGACCAGCTAAAACTTTTTATAAATCATGTGTTAGTCTGATTATAAAATCTATTTTTACGATAATGATCTAATTTTAACTTGAGAAATATAGACGAACCTTAGAGATGGTAAGAGCTAGCATCCATTTCCTGATGTCTCGGAGTGGCCTGCACAACATTTTTCAAACCCATTTCAAACAACGATCTAATTTGTTCAAATACGGGTTAACTGCATAAGGTGCCACGTTAGACCACATTCATGTTATGTGCAAATCAATTGCAGCAATGCTCGTCACTACATCATGCGATCTATGCGCTATGCGCTCCTGATGTATGCATTTTAAAACCAAGTGTATATATATCATATGAATATGTTTTGCAGATCAGTATACACCTTCCAAATATAAAGACACTCAAGAACTTACATATTACATCCACTGAGCTTACAATGTTTTAATTGTTTTACATAGTTCTTGGAGAAATTCAAAATAGAAAGTTGTTGCATACAATTATATTGTATAGAGATCTGTGGCCATGGCTTTTAGTCCAACAAAATGGAAAGTTAGTATATGATGTTTTAAACATATATATTACATATCGAGACAATGAAAAGAAGGGACAACATGCTCAAATTAAGCAACAAATTAAAGATTTGCTATCTCAACTTCTTTAGCAGTTACTCACAATTGAATGATGCTCTGCTTAAATTGCTCAACAGATGTTGCTCACAGTTGATATTTACTTGTAAATTCGTGGACTAAGTGGCCAACAGATGAATGATTAAAGTATGAAATACAGGGAAAACAAAATAAAAGAAGAATAGCATATATAAACTGACCTTGACACACCGATGTACTATGTTCTTCAGTATCATCGTCCGGACTAATTTGGTAAACCAATGAAAAAGCCCATGTCCGTCCCTCACTCTGCAAGTCAGGAACAAAATCGGGTTTTTAGAAATCACGATCATGAAATTGAATGATAGTCATAACTCTAAACCATAAAAATTCATCAAAAACAAATAAATTAAATTAGAATCGGTTTGAATACAAAATAACCTGGAAGATAATTCAAACTCGACAGTCAAAGGAAACGCTGCGGAAGATATGTGATCATCATATACTATAACCAAAGACTGCTTAAGTGCTTATTGATTATCGAACCCTAATTGATTGCAAGTCCGATGAAGTTTAATCGGAATCTTGAACGATTGGATATATAAACTGACCTTGATTGCGGACAAATTCTGATGAAGTTTAATCGGAATCTTGAACGATTGGTGGGTCAGATTAGGGTTTTGTGAAGGAAAAGATGGAAAGGGGAAGATGAATACGACGACATAGAAGATTGGTGTTAGAGGAGGAGAAATTAGGGTTTTATAAGATATTAGTTTTTGTTTTGAATGAGATGTGGATCACGTACCGTAGGGGAAAAGAGTATAAGGAGCTCTAACTGAGTGACACCTGAACCCTAGCCAACTTTGCCGGAAAGTCGATTCGCTAACCCTAGACACCAACAACACCGACAACCAGAAGCCATTCGAGAGAGAAAGAGAACCATAAGAATGTATATATTTTGAAATCTGATTAGGGTTTTGTCATCTGAATGAATGAAGGGGGAATTTAGAGGCGGGTGTTTGAAATCCAATTTGAATTTTGAAATTTGATTACCTTTTCATGTTCAACTTTTTGGTTGTTGGGTCTGTGTGTCTGAAGTCTGGTTCAACATACCACTTTTGACTTTGTATTTTTTAGAATTAGGGTTTAATTAAAAATAAAAAACCTAGGAAAATTACACCCAGAATCGGATTAAGAGGGAGGCTTGAAATGTTGACACCTAGATCAGATTAAGTGGGGAGGCTTGAAATGTTGACACCTAGGATCTAGGGGGATACTCTTTCTTTATTATAGTAGAGATACATATTATCAATAGATTAATTTGTTCAAAGTTATTCTGTTTACGGGTTCACCTTTACCACTAACGGTACTCTACCCATTACTTTGTATTAACCGGGTTTAAATTACCAAACCCGTTTTTGAGATGTTACATACAAACCATAATGCATAGGTATCTTGCAAATTATATGTATATAATAGTGAATTCTTCTATTATATATAATAATAATAAAAATAATAACTAGTTTATTTGACCGCGCGTTGCGGCGATACATTACCGTGAGCATTGAATTGGTATCGGTTCGGTTCGTTACTATACCGGTATGATACACGCAATCCGTAAAGAAATCAATCGACTAAAAACGAAATTGAACACATGTAACGACACCAATGTTCAAAGGGTATTGATTGGTTCAGATCGCCACAGTATTGATATCATTTTTCATATATCGTCGCAGACAGAGTTGTATAAACTAAAAATTATCGAAACCGGAAACAATAAAAATGAATACATGTATCGATACCGATGTTCGTTTTGTTTGTGACGGTATAATAACGATATGGTGTTAGTTTATCAAAAGTAAAAACAAAAAAAAATGAATAGCGGTATCGACACAGAGGTTGTTCAGTTGATTCGGTAAGTTTTGATACATTAGTGGCACATTGTCTATTTTCAAAAAAAAAAAAACTTTTCACGATGTTGGAAAATATAAACACAGATTATTAAAAATTAAATTAAATGATGAATAATAATTAAAAATAAATAAATTAGTACTTCAAAATAATAAATTACCATTCATGGTCGATTTCGGTTCGATTTTGTAAACCTACAGCACAGTATCCATTTTCAATAAAAGTTATATTGCAATGTTAAAAATACAATATTGCAATTTTTTTAGAATTAACAAACGCAAGTTATTAAAAGAAAATTAATTTAAATGGTAAATAAAATATTATTTTAAAATAAATAAATATTTGAAAATAATTTTAAAAAATAAATAAACACATTAAAATAAAATATTAGATCCCTTTTTATCAACGTTTTCAATTTAAATGTAAAATTTTATACCTTTTCACTAATTTCTTTGACCTAAAATTAATCGCAACCCTTGAAATCTGAGATCAATAGATAAAATTTTTCTTGCCCTTTTTATTTTTTGATCTTTGTATTTAATCATAATCATAATTCCTAAATATATAACTACTGTTAAAAAGTTGAAATATTATAAGAAGGAAAAAGGATTAAATATTATTAAAAAAAGTCAAGTATTATTAAAAAAAACTGTTACTATTCATCCTTAATTTATATTCTATGTATAATATAATAATAATAATATATAACTATTGTTAAAAAGTTGAAATATTATAAAAAGAAAAAAGAATTAAATATTATTAAAAAAGTCAAATATTATTAAAAAATAGCTTTACTATTCAGCCTCACTTTATATTCATATATATAATAATAATAACAATAATTATAATAATAACAATAATTATAATAATAATAATAATAATAATAATAGCTCACTTGTCCAGGTTTGAATTTGAGACATCCCTTCAAGACCATGTGTAGTGGTGAGTGAAACAAATGCCCTACCATTGGGCATGAAGCGACACATGACCGTCTAGTCAGCAAAGGGGCATTATGAGGCTTGAAGTTAAAAACGGGTGTAGTGGTATAATTCCCCAACAATGGTTACCCAATTATTATCTTTTTTTGAAAAATAATACAAACAAATGAGTTGGAAATTTGTTATTGGTCAAAAGTTCAACAATCTGGCGTTTTTGTGGCCACGCCCAACCAAAAATTTTTGAAAAAACTCCCAAGGGCGTTTTTGGGCGTGGATCAGGGCAAAAAACGCCAAATCCCCATGCCACTACGAATAATCGATAAGGTATGTGTCTCTAGCAAGTGGACTAACTCCTCCACATTGACCTTAGGGACGGTTAAGAGTTGTTCTTTATCAATTCATTTATATTCCTGCCATCATATTTATAGCCATCATATTTATGGTAGTGCAATTACTGTTCTGTAAGTTGCACCATATTAGACAAACACTAATTGTCATAAAATTTGATTCAAGGAACCATGCTTGTAATGTGACATCAATCAAACTAACTCTACTTCAACACATCCTGAGAAGTATATTATATTTATGTTATATGTATGGTATACAGTTTACTATAACATTTTGATACACAAAGGTATTGCATAAATTGATGATATTAATCACAAGGAAGAGTAGGCCACTTATGACCAAATTGCCAAAAAAAGCATAACTATATTTGCCCATAATTCCAACCATAATTCAAAACACCAACTTTATATCCTACAAAGAGACATGAAGTATTAGGCATAAAGGGTCCCTTACCCTCTATTCCTCTAATGATAACAAGATATCTAGAACTTGATTTCGATGACCTAGGTACCTAACTCTATCATTGGATCCATCTTTCTTCAAACTTTGCAACCTACAAAACACAAACTCATCCTCCCTTTTTTCCTCAAAAGGTCAAGATGTAATGAATGATGAAAACACCTTTGATTAAATCTTTATGTTATCTTTATATTATTATATATATATATATATATATATATATATATAAAATGATGATATTTATGCTTGAAAATCCGTTGTTCGAAGATCACGTAGATGTTGCAAGATTTCTTGAAGAAGTTCCATCCCTTTCTCGCCTTTATTCAATGATCCGATACAGTGTTTTAAAAACTCTCTATCGGCTTCCAAAGCTTGTAACCTTTCATAAACTTGATCAACTTCATCCATGAGGTCCATTCTCGTTTTCTCGTTTTCCAACTCGTTGGAATGATACCCGTTTGATTTTGTCACCATGTCGATGGAATGGAATCCGTTTGACTTTGTCACCAAGTCATCCAAATGGAATCCATTTTCGTCCACGAGATCTTCAATAGGTCTTACGTCTGCAAAGTGTTGATCCTCTTCATCACTCAAAGCGAAAAGCTTCTCTTCTAGAGCCTTCATTTGTTCAAAAATCAATAACCTTTCTTCTTCAAATTCTGCTAATGATGTATCAAGCTCGAGAACACCGCTGTCAGGGACATTCCCATTCCATTTGTGGGCCGTTTCAATCGCAATTCCATTCCCATCCTCGGAATGACTACAAGAAACCGAAGTCGAACATGTCCCCTTTTTCAAGCTACCTTGTGAAAACTGCATTCGCTCCTTCGCTTCATAATCTGCAACCTTTTTCCTGTACACTTCCAATTCCTTTTCCTTCTTACTCATAAGTTCATTCAAGAGCTGTAAAGCTTCTTGATCGTACTCCGACTGTTCTTCCATCATTCTTTGATACTGTAACGCCTCCATTTGCATTGCCGCCTTCTCTTCTTGAAGCCGAGTGATCATAGCCATCGTCTCGCTGGCTGCAATCGCGGACGCGCTTCTCTCTTCCTCTAGTTCAGCTTTCAAAACACGCAAAGCCGATTTTAGCTTCTCTGCAGTGTTAACCGGATCTCCACCTTCCATTTCACTCATCCAACTACCATCCAACGACTCTTCTCCCCTCGATTCCTTTCGATCAAGCAATAAAAAACTTCTTAACCGAAACAGGTGTATCGGGCATCTTCTCTTCTTCAATTTCATTAAGGATTTCACTCAAGTTCTTCATTTCAAGACCTTCTAGAAACAAAAGGTTACCAAGATTAGTAACAAATCAAGACATAACAGTTAACACTTCAGGAGCTTGCATTGCAAGAACAGAAAATCTTTACCATTTTCGATCTTTAAATGCGAATCATGTGAATTAGTTGAAGGTTCTTCAACGCATGATTCAAGAACAGGAATCTCTGTTTGTTGATAAATTGCAAATGTAAACATAATTTAAACAAAATAAATCAACAAGACACTGAAAATAAAATCTTGCAAGATAAACAAACATTACCCGAATGAGTTTTTGGATCCAATTTCTCTGTCTCTATGTCAGTTTCTTGAAATTCTTCGGTATTAACGGAAATCGCTGGCGTTTCTTCAACAATGGCGGATTTTTCGACAAATTCACTAACTTTTGCATGAAAAACAAGAGAATTCTCAGTTTCTTCCAACTCCATTGATCCAAGGCCTGATGTCTGATGTTCTTGAATCACAAGATCTTTTTCATAACCTTCAAACTCATGATCTTGATAAGCTTCAGAAATGTTTTGACTTTCCTCAGTGGATGAGTCAACCAATTCTATGGGGACCAACTGATTACCACTATAATCAAAGAAGAATTCAAGATGCTGTGGAAGAAAATCCGAAGTCGAATCTCCCCTTGAATCAAACTTATTCACACATGTTTCACTTTCGAAACAATTTATCCGAATTTTCGGACTTTCTCCTATCAAAACTGACCCAATTTCCTCATCTGAACATGTCTGTTTCTCAACCAAATCCTTCTTTCTAGAAGACTCCAATACATTATGCTTATTAAACTTCAACCCACAACAAGAACACTTCAACTTCTGTTCATGTTCATGTTCATCATCAATCTGTTTCGCATTCGATTGGAAATCCAGATGACATGAAAAACAACCATCACACAAATCCTTAATCTCTGCTAACTTTTTATGATTTGGGCAGAAGCCCAAAGTGGACACCTCTTTGGAATGAAACTCGCAGAGAACATCTCGGTGCAAGTTGACGTTTTCGGGTTCGAAGAATCGATGAAGGGTAGAACACCAGAAGCAGGGTGTTTTCAAGGCAAAAAACTGGGAAAACTTGATGATCAAGAAAGAAAAGAGTGAGTTAAAGAGAAGAAGAAGTATAAGTGTCCATTCAAGAACAGCATAGATAAGCATAAGTGTGATTTTGTTTGTGTTTTTGTGTATCATATTCATAGCAGCCATTGTTGTTGCTAAACTGCTAATGATGTTTAGTTATTTACAGATGAATGAGAAGAGAAATGGAAAAGTGGAATGAAGTTTGGTGGGAACTGGGAAGTTGTAGTCAGAAAAAAAGGGATACTTTAGAAATATGAGTGCAAAAATTTAATATATGAGGTGGAAAATGGAGACAGGAAAAAGTGTAGGGACCTTTTGGAAATAATAGTGTTATATTTTATATGTGTTGATTTGTTCTTTGATTTAAGATTCTTTGTGCTTCCCTGGAATTTGGTTAAGTGGAGGGCCCAATAAACCACAAGAGAACTTGGTGGAACCCACATTAGCTCACAAGGTAAGGAGTGAGGACCCACTAAAGATACTACTACACCTAAGGATTAATATAAAGATGTATAATATATAGCCTTTTGATTTTGTAATTAAAAGTATTAATTGTTAAAAATATTGCATTATGTAAACAAAGTAGCACAATCAGTGTAGAGATTTATTGTAACAGTTTTTGTCTAGTATGAATATAGATTAAATAGAATAAAATTTTTAAACAGAACCTCTTTGAAAAATGTTTGATTTTTGGTAGAAGAGCTATTAGAATAAGTTAAGACCGCTACAACTGTCAATCCTACCATCACCACTCCTTCACGATTAGGTATCACCACCAACGGTCGAACACACCATTGTTGTCCCAACACGTCTGTTTTCTCTTGTGTCGCTCCTTATATTGACCAAGTTTTCAGGTTATTTTTTTGTTTGATTTTTCTAAGAAGGTTTCATCACTATTTTTTTTGTATTTGATATGAGTTCATATTTTTTAGGGTTTGGATCTTGATGCCACATGAAGCTGCCGAGGACCATCGCCTCCCCATCCTTGCCACCGAGGCTGTATCAAAGCTTCACAAATCTCTTCAGACATCAACATGTGATTTTTTTGTTTTATGTTGATTTTTTTGTACTTAGACAATCCTCTTGGAATTATAAACAAACTTATACAATAATGATTCTTGTTGACATTTGTTAATTTTCATTTTTTTTTCTGTTGCTACACTAATCAATTTAGAAGTTTTCATATATCACTTGCATATTTTTTTAATCTTTATAAGTGCTTTTACATCACAAGAAAAAACTGTTCAATGTTTTTAATATTCTGATATGTGTCTTTGGAAATACAGCTGTTAATATAAGTATTATTCCTTAAAGTTTAGTCTAATGTAGTTATTCTTCTCTAAAGAAAATGATAACTTGGGCCTTTTTGTTACAAACCCTTCTTTATTTGGGCTTAGGACCGGCAATAATAAACAAAAAAGTTCATAGTTTAGGTAGTTAAAAAAAAGTTTATAAAAGGTTCATGGATAGCAAACAATTAGGTGCAACAACAAAATTTTTCCAGACCATTTGCTTGATTAAAAATAGAATGTACATGTCATTCACCCTAACCCTAAAATGTAGTAAAAATAATCTTGAATTTGGACACGTGGGGACATAAAATATAGAACATACCTGAATTTGAAGGCAATAAGGCCAAAGATAGCGTTTTTTTGGGCAGCTTTTCATAAACAAGACTGTTGAAGCGTGATTCAGACGAAAAAACGAGATAATATCGAAATACATTGCATTTTATCAAACACTTGATCTGCATTCAACCGTACCAAGACTAAGACTTGCTCGAATAGAGTAATCATATACAAAATAAAACTAACTTGAACTTGTTGAATCTGAATGAAATTCCTTTTAAAGAGAGTCAGCAGTTGACTTCCTAAATTGCTTCGATCAACTGGCACCAGTCAACTCACCACGGCAGAACTCCAGTTTATCCACTCCCAGTCCCACGTAGTTCATGGGAGCCCATTTATTTCTTTTCATCAGCCCAATAATTTTTCGGCTAAAAGACTAAAACCAATGTTTTTTTTTCTTTGCTTTTGGGCCGGCTCTAGGTAGTTCTTTTGTTTTGTTTTATTGTTGATAGATTTATCATCAACAAAATATTTTTTATTAATATATATTTTTGAACGACGGTTTAGAAGTAAACCCAACTGAACTATCTGGAAACCTTCGATTGAATCATTTATTTCTCGGCTAATAGGGCTATGGGTTGGTTGATTACCAGAGATTCTAGTTTTTTTCTTGGAAGAGTTAGGCTGGCTTCTCAGACTGTCACTCTGGCTTTTGAAATAACTTATAGCAAGAAGGTATAAGACTATACGGTGTGGGAGGACATAAAGAAGAGGCATTAAGCGCCGTGTGTCAGCCACTTCAACAAGGAGACGTGGTAAAAAAAAGCACGGGTGGTGTTGAGCGTGGAAAGGGCACCGCCTTTTGTTTAAACATTAAAGTTACACCAAGACTCCTAGTTTAGCCCTACTAACTTTGCTCTAATCCAAAGATACACTTGTGCTCTTATATCATCCAAGATTTTGTATAGAGATGGTTTTTTTGTTGTTGTTGAAGACCTTATCATTCCGTGTTGGCCACAAGAACCAACAAGTAAGACGAACGATTACTGATATGACTTTGTGTAAGATTATGATTATTCGTACTTTTAACCAAACAAGACGTCTTTTCATGAATTGAAGTGATTAGGTGGTATGAGTGTATGAAGTCCAATTGTGCCATCAAAGCAAACTAGTTATGTCCATCATTCATGGTGACAGTCACGATAAAGTGTAAGGGTCATGTGTGGCACAATTTTAATGTTATTGTTAATGCTATTATAAGCGATAGAGTTTGTAATAGTTTTAGATTAATTAGCAGGAGAATCCGCGCTTCACAGCGGGGGTTTAACGATTTTCAATAAAATTAAAATAAAAACATTGATAGAAAAAAAACACTTCTCAACGAAAAACCTAACAGGCACGCTGCGTAGCGTCTTTATTTTGTTGAAAAAGCTTCTCAATAAAAACTTTATATAAGAAAAATCCAAACCTAAGCGCTTTGTGTAGCTTTTATTTTGTTAAAATCAAATTTACCCTGTCATGGAACACCACTACCGATCTCGTGGTGGATTTTTCACGTAGACCCTTATATTAGTAGTTAAAATACAAATTAAACCCTCTTGATTTGATTTCTTTTCACTTAGACCTTTATACTACTAGGTCAAATACAAATTAAACCCTCTTGATTTGATTTATTTTCAATTAGACCTTTATACCAATAGGTAAAATACAAATTAAACCCTCCTTTTGTTTTAAAATAAAATTTTCACTTTAAAATTATAGAATCAAACTTAATTCATATAATTTTGGTATAATTATAACTATTATTATTTATAGATTTGTTTATTATTTGATTTTATTTTAACATTTTTAAACTAACTAAATAGTTTGAACATATAAGTTTAAAAACACCATATTTTACCTCTTAATTTATTTATTATTTGATGTTATTTTAGTTTTTTTTAAATTAATTAAAATATTTTATATATAAGTTTAGATTAAATTAAAATAAGAGTTAATACAGTTAATTACATAGTTAGTCCTTTTGGGTTGCACAAAGTAACACGCTAAGGTATTAATAGTTTAAAGGGAAAATCTCTAAAATAGCCTTGACTCGGTCAAAGTTTCCAAACTAGCCAATCCAGACGTCTTCTTGAGACACGTCCACACCTCCGTAACGTCTTAAGAATTGACGATTTAAACGGCGCCAAGTGTCCGACAAAGGCTGCGCGTCTTAGATCCGGTTGTAGCGTCTTAGATCCAGTTGTAGCGTCTTAGTTTCGGTTGTAGCGTCTTAGAGGCCGTGCAAACGTCTTAAAAATATGTTGAAACGTCTTAAGTATAGTTGAGACATCTTAAAAAAATTATTTAAAATTTCATTACATAACACCAAAGATTTAAACGTACAATACATTATATAACATAAATATCATTCGTAATAAATCCAGAAACAGATATAGTACATTAACAAATTTTTTAAACATAAAATATCATTTAAAACATAAACAATACAAAACATTTTTTTTGTGCAACTAGGTAATCGAAATTGTGAAAACAATGGTGGGAAAGATGTTGGATGTAGAGTGGGGTAAAGGATATTGTGAAGAAGTGGTTGTATATACAGGGGAAGAGATATTTTATACAACCACTTCTTCAATATATCCTTTACCCCATTCTACATCCAACATCTTTACCCCATTGTTTTCACAATTTTGATTACCTAGATGCACAAAAAAAAATGTTTTGTATTGTATGTTTAAATGATATTTTATTACGAATGATATTTTATATTTAAAAAATTTGTTAATGTACTATATTTGTTTCTGGATTTATTACGAATGATATTTTATGGAGTAAACTGTCATTTTGGTCTCTGAGGTTTGGGCAGTTTTGCCACTTTAGTCCAAATCTCAACCTTTTGCGTCTGGGTCCTTGTGGTTTTAGTTTTATTGCCATTTTGGTCCAAAAGTTATATTTGTCTTCTAAAATCCTACTATTTTGTCCTATTCTCAGGGGCAAATGGTCATTTTAAGCATTAATATATATTATATATATATAAATAAACCTCAAACTCTGTTTAAAATGACCATTTTGCCCCTGAGAAAAAGGACAAAATAGCAGGATTTTAGAAGACAAATATCACTTTTGGACCAAAATGGCAATAAAACTAAAACCACAGGGACCCAGATGCAAAAAGTTTGAGATTTGGATTAAAGTGGCAAAACTACCCAAACCTCAGGCACCAAAATGGCAGTTTACTCATTTTATGTTATATAATGTATTGTATGTTTAAATCTTTGGTGTTATGTAATGAAATTTTAAATTAATTTTTTAAGATGTTTCAACTATACTTAAGACGTTTCAACATATTTTTAAGACGTTTGCACGGCCTCTAAGACGCTACAACCGGATCTAAGACGCTACAACCTGATCTAAGACGCTACAACCGAATCTAAGACGCGAAGCCTTTGTCGACACGTGGCGCCGTTTAAATTGTCAATTCTTAAGACGTTACGGAGGTGTGGAAGCGTCTCAAGAAGACGTCTGGATTGGCTAATTTAGAAACTTTGACCGGGTCAAGGCTATTTTGGAGATTTTCCCTAGTTTAAAATCACTTTCTAGGGTATTAACTTTGCATTTTGTAACGTTTAAAGGTATTAACGTTAATGGTCTGTTAAAAACTAACCTTGACACCTTCACGTGCAAAAAACGTTAGGCGTTAAAAATAACCGCACACCAAGTGCTCGATGAAATGCATTAGTTGATAAATGTGTGAATTATGACGATTATTGGTTATGTTTAACATATGAATGTGAGAAAACATTGTATGGAATGAAATTGATTTGTTAGAACTAAAGAATGAATGTGTTGAATGTAGGCGTGAAAGAAGAAAGTTCAATCAACCGGAAACCTCAAGGCTCACAAGACTGAGGCACGCTACTTGTACGATTAAAGTTTTATTTGTAGTATTGTTTATTGTTATAAATTGTGGTAATCGTAATCCGTTAAAGAATGATCATGTAATAGACCCAATAAAAACGAGTTGAACGAACTAGAATGTCATGTTAACCCAATACAAACATGTCGAACAAACTAGGATGTCATGTTAAAGAATGATCATGTAATAGACCTAATACGAACGGTTGAACGAACTAGAATATCATGTTAAAGAATGATCATGTAATAGACCCATTACGAACAGGTCAAACGAACTAGAATATTATGTTAAAGAATGATCATGTAATAGACCCAAGACAAACGGGTCGAATGAACTGGAATGAATATGTAAAGAATGGTCATATGTTGACCCGTTATGAACGGGTCAAACAAACTAGGATGAGGATGTAAAAAAGAATGGTTGTATAATGATCCACTATGAATGGGTAAAATGAAATAATGTTAGTATTAGTATAGAAAGGGAATAAGAATGAAAGTGATAAATAGTATGGTTATCATATTTGTTGGAAGTTAGTATGTTGTGTTGTATGAACTTGATTATAATTTTTGTTGCTTGTGTTTCAGGTAAAGCTTCACTTTAGGTGTATCTGTGATGCTTGGACCGAACACACAAGCACTTCTCGCCCTCATTACGCGTCTGAACTAAATTATTCCCACTGGTCAAACATTTTGTTGTTATGTATTTAAGGTGTAGTTACTAAACTTAACCCAACACATGTGTTCCGTAACTTTTTTGTAACTGTTGGAATGGTTTGTAACTAGTTGAATTAGTTAACTTAGTATACGTAATCAAGTTTTCTTAGTAATATGTAAAAGTTCAAATTTGGCCGTAATTTTTATTGTTTAAGTCTTGCTATTTGACCGACCGAAATATGGGCGTTTCACTTCTACTTTCATTAAAACACTAACCCAAATCAACCACTATATAACCAAGCATCCCACACCTTCATTTCACTTTTTCCACACTCTAGTCACTCTCAAAACACTCTCAAGATTCTGAATTTACAACTTTAGGGAAAATTATCTTCAAGTGTAAAAGTGAATTTCAACTCACTTTCTCTTCTTCATGAATTCTTGCTCCATATCACTTGGAACACCTCTAGGAATGTGTCCACAAGTTTACCTTGGTAAACTAACATGGAACATCACCATTTTGAGGTCCAAAGTGGGGTTAATTTTTTGTTTTGTTAAGCTTTCAAATTTATTACAACTTTTAATTATCTTTCTTGGATCAACATGAACCAAACCTTGTTCCCAACTAATTTGCATGTTGAGGGGCTTAAGTTAAGGTGTCATTCCAGAAAGTTTGAGGTTCAAACACCTCCAAATCAACTAACCTAAGTCACTAAACAACTTCCACGTCACAAAGTGAACAAGACTACACCAAGTCTCCAAACATTATCCATGTTTGGAATGCACTCGTCTAGTCAAGTCACTTGGTTGTTTAGGTTATTTAGATGATTTAGTTATCTAAGTAGTTTCCAAGAAACCAAAGTGAATCAACCACACCCCTTCTCCAACATTTGCATGTTGGGTATGTACACATCCTGGTTGCTCTCATTTGACTACTTAGCAAATTTAGATACTTGTAAATTTACATTCTTGTTTTTATGACAACCCGAATCATCTTTGTGATGATTTGTGTATTGCTGAACCTTAGGGTTAATGGATTCATCCGACCCATGCATGACTATACTTGACTAACCCTAACAATGGACTACTAACTAAATATACATACATACATAAATATATATATACACACATCATACAAATCAAACCATAATGCCAACCGCATCATGGTTGAATGTTATGAGTTATGGTCAATATAATCTATGTTATTGATTCCTCAAATTTGGATTCTAATGGGTGATTTGGTACCCTGAAAACACACTAAAACATAGTGTCCAAATTGAGTGTCTAGACAAGATGTAATTTTCTTACATATATACTTTCTAATAACTCCAAAATCCCGCATCCAAATCCATCACCAATCCTATGAACTCACACACCTTCGTTTCCCTATTGTAGGGTAACTTCGGTGTCTAAAACCTCCAGTCTCATCAACTCACGTTTGTGGAAGCTTTGCAAACTGTGAGTACACTCGAACCCCTGTTTTATGCTTTAATCACTTTTAGGGGTGTAACATGTATAAAATAATCAAACACACTCATGCACACAATCAAATTTATGCAATCACTTAATCCATCAAACATGCTAATTGTTATGCTTAGGTTATTCATGCTAGATATTCAATCATGTAACTACTTATCATTAACTTTGCTAGCCAACCTTAACATGTATAGCACTATAGGAGTATCACACCGTCCATTTTCGTGGTCTATTTTAAGTATTTAATCGTAAATGGCATGTTCACTTGTTGACAAGATTACGCTCGTGGAATCTTTGGTTTGACACTTAGGTTGTGCATGCTAGTATGATATTTAACTTAGTATACGAATAGTCATGTTGGATTTGAGAACCCTTTATTTATATGCTATGTAACACCAAATTTGTTTGCTCGCCAACTTTTTGTGTTGACATATACTTTAATACATGTTGCAGGAAATGCATGATGATGCTCGAAGAATCTACATAGGGTGGATTAAAAACACACCTAATTATGTTTTGTATTTCTTTATGTTTGTTTTTGTTCAAATTTCAAAATGTTGTACGTTTCCATTTCAAGACGATGTACTCGATTTAGTATGAAATGAAATATTGTTTACTTAAATTATTGTCACAATTAGTATGTTATGAAGTCTCGAACAATCTTGTTTTGTCTCACTCTGATGTTTCTGCCATCGGTTGGTATGTGACCCCACCAATCCCGTCACCAACCACCACCAACCACCCACCCTCCACCATCTCCTGCAACCACCCACTTCCAACGCCATCAACCGCCCACCCACCCACCTTCAACCTAATCGACCACCAATCTCGTCAACATTCGTGTAACACCTCAAAAATTTCGCCAAATAAAATTTCGACACGTGTCCCGAAAATTCTTGGTTGTCGCTGTAGCCGAGGGAGAGACCAATGACGCCGTCATGTTGTATTGATAACCTCTGAACGAGCATCGAGAAAGTCGGAAAATCCAAAGTGATAAAATGCCAAACTTTCAATCTCTGAAAGGTCCTTACGGACCATAACTATCCAAGGTTACGGACCGTAAGGTTAAACAGATCATTGTTTCAGTAAGGCGGTTACGGACCGCAAGCCTTTATGGTTACGGTCCGTAACCAATTCAAATCTGTGAGCGCCAGAGGTCCTTACGGACCGCAAGGCATGACCCTTACGGTCCGTAAGGGACTGCCAGTGACAGAACGCATGGCAGCCTGCTGCCCTGCCACCTTGCTCGCCATGCCACACTCTATTGGCTGGTTGTGACACGTCCAAAAACACATGGAGACCCCTGGTAGCACCCTTGGACAGTTGTCAAGGCCACATATCCTTCCTCACCTATAAAAGGGCACTTGAATTGCCTCATTCACTTGCTCATTCTCATTTCTCTTCTTCTCTTGCTCACTTGGGAGTTCCTGAGACTTTTGGGAGCACCCTCTGAGTTCTTAGTACTTGTTTGGATCACTTGTAAGTGATCCAACCCTCTTTGTTCAGTTTTTGTTAGGCTTAAAGCCAAGGTCAAAGCGTTGACGTAAAAACGCTTTCACTTAGAGCTAAGACCATTATGGTCCACTCAATGTTTGTAACGAACATGGCTACGTGATCGTAATAAGGTAGGTGTTAATCCCTCAAGAGAGCACCTCCTGATTACCACGTTTGCTTGGTCAATTGACGGGTCAAAGTTATGTTAATAAAAAGTCAAACGGGCAGTTTTGAAATTAATTCATAATTAGCAATGTAGGTGTTATAAAACTTTTTTTGACATCCTAATAACTTGGTAATAATCATAAGGACATGTAGGAACATGTTCGGCTCGTCAATTCCAGGTCCAAGGTCGGTTCGCAACCGAAAGTCGCAAAGTTTGACTTCTACTTTGACTTGACCCAGTTTAGCAACATTACCTACTGTCCCTAAGTTGCATTATGACCATGTTATAATGTACTATAACCTCTGGAGTTATGGAACATGGTCATGTAGAAATCCGAGTCATTATGCAAGTATCCGTTAAATATGCCTAAAACGCCATTTTTACACATAAAATGGTTTAAATATAATTTTGTCATCAAAACTCTATTCCTACTGATGTAATATCATTATTAAGGTTATTTGGGATATTTATTCAGATTGCAAACTGAGTTTAATCTCTAGTTTACACATTATATCCTTAAATGACAATACCGCCCTTTCAGAGTTTAAAAGGAGTTTTAAACATTTTTATGAACCAAAACCTTATGCTTACTTATATAATATATGTGTTAACATATTTTGGTTATACAAACCTGGTCTAAACAACAGTTTTACCTAAACACCGTTTAAATCGTTATTTAGCGACTTAATCGCCGTTTCAGCGCATAATGTGGTTTAAAACCATATTGGAGCATTGAGACTTGATTCCTACTGATTTCAAAACATGTTTTCAAATTATTAACAGTAGGTACATGTCCCAAACACAGATTCCCAAATAAGTTATCAATTATATGTGGAATGACCAAATTACCCTTTCGAGACATAGTTTGGTCTTAAACTATAAACCACGCATATAATTGATGTCCTATTGATATAACATCATGAAATAAGTATTTTTACAGAATGTTTAGATTAATAACATCAGTTTACATATAAGCTCGTGTATTATATTTTAAAATGACGAAATTGCCCTTTTAAGGCATAATTTACTTTTAAAACCATAACGGCCGTCATATCAATAACCTACTGGTATAATAACATATTTTAAACTTAATGGCATGTGGAACTTGTATAGGACTCACCCGGTTACCCAGTTTCGCTTATATACGTACGGTTAAGCCTACGTGACTAGTTTACGTAATTTAATCGAAACAGGTTTAACTATATCAAAATATTCTCAAATTCCAGAATGTAAAATGGTAACCCATATATACAAGTCCTAGTACTTGTCGGGTCCAAAACACATTCTTTTTCGGTCATTGCTTAATCTAGCGTTTTCATACCGTTATCTTTATTTTAAGTTAGCCGGTCTAAGTCAATGACTAAATAAAGACCCGCTAACTAACTAATCGGTTAATAATACCATCTATTCCAGACTAGAGACTTCCAGTAGATTGTCGCCAAGGTAGTTTATTTTGATAACGGCTGTGCTTTGCTTATTTTCTTATTATTTAGAAGATTTTGCAACCAGGTAAATACTTTAACTTATTTTCCTTATACGGGCTTGGGATACAGTATAATAATACCGCATGGTTGGATATGGGATCAAAGATCAATGAGTCGGGAATTCAAATAATCCATTTTAATTCGTATTGCTTAATATTAAACATTTTGGGGTTAAAACGAACGTGTCCTGAATATCCACGGCTCATTTAATTGCAAATGGCCACGACCTAAGCACGGGGTGTAGGCATACACCCGTCAGATGCTAAAATAAAGTATTACCCAATAGGGGTGCACCTATTAAAGGTGTTAAAGTGGCGTGTCGATTAATCATGATCTCGGCATAGTTTTCGGGCTCTAAATGTATTATTAGCATGTAAAACTGATAACATGAAATTATTTATCCCAAGTTATTTATAAAACAAAGTACCATTGTGTACACTAAATGTTTTCGAAATGTTTTCAAAATGAGTCGGTTAAATGTATTTACCAGTGAAAACTAACGTATTTTAAAAGACTACGCGCAGGTGGCAAGTATACGTAAATAGGCTGGAAGTACTCGGTGAAGCTTAAGAGGAATTGCAACCCTTTGCATAGAAGGCCTTAGTCTGTCAAGTTTCCTTTTGTATTCACATTTTCAATCCGCCTGTGGATCTAGTTACAAGCGTTGTATTTATTATTTTTGAACTTTGAACATTCAAACGTACTTAGTAGTAATTATCCAGACTTCCACTGTGTAATAATGTATTGTTTGGTAATGATGATATCAACTTACGTCACGATATTCCTCAACCGGGCCCACCGGGTTACGCGTGGAAATTAGGGGTGTGACAATTTCGCTATGAACCAACCACCCTCCACCATCTCCTAAAACTACCCACTTCCACCCCCTACCTCACCTCCGCATCCTAGACCTAATCGGCAACCAATATCAATAGATCTGTCAACAAACATGATTTCCGGAACATCTTTTAATCGGTGAAACATGGCTCGCGGATCTAGATCTGTCAACCACTAGCAATTCAGGTGAGTTTGAGAGAGAGAGAGAGAGATGAGAGAGAGTGTGTGTGTGTGTGTGGTGGTGTGCAGAGTTCTTTTTTTATAAAGATCATTTAAATCTTTTACACAATAGCCCTTTGATATTAGTGGTTTTACACAATAGTCCCTGAGCTGGTAAAATGACAAGAATGCCCTCATGTGCAAGGCACATGGCCATACTTAACCAAAAAAATAACTGGGTTAGACTCAAAGGATATACTGAGCAAGATTTTGAAACATTAAATACAAAATTCGTCAAGTTTTGCGCCAAAGGACACCGCATGCAATTTGGTACATAGATAAATTTACTCTTATTTAAATAACTTCTTATTTGGTTGTGTGTACACGTAGCCAAGATTTTTATAAGATTTGTTCAGTAGATGGTGTTTGGGCCGATTACAAGGAGTATGATGTGGATTTTTGTGCTTGGTGGCCTGGTGATGTGGATAAACTAGATAAGCCAATTGGCCCACCTAGACCTGAATTAATGAGTTGGAAATGATGATGTGTCAAAGGAATGGTATTGGGTATTCTTAGGCTGAATGGTATTGGGTATTCTTCACTCAGTAGCGTCCCACACCATACTATGGGCGCTATTGAGGGCGCACTATTGATGTTCCGCCATCGCAATAACGGTGGGATAACGGAGGTTATGTGGGGCCAAAGCAATTTAATATCAAATAAAAGGGGGCACTCGTGGTTGTTGGCGGACTTTATCCCATTTCTTGGTTGTTAGGGGGGAGGGCTATTGGTTGATGTGGCATAATGGATCCCCAAGGGATCCATCCCATACCCTTAGCCTAAATGTTATAGGATTGATATTAAAATATACTACCTACTTGTTAACTCCCATCAAGCTGTATTCTTATGATTAATTGACATTAAAATCACCAATAACTTTTGTTTCGCATATTAAGATTTTTTAATGTCATTTAAAATTATAGATATCTTGATAATAGTTTAATTTCTTATGGGTTTCTAGTAAGACCATGAGTTAATTTTTTCGGTTGGAGATCGGTTCTTTATAGATTGCCCACGTCAGATGAGTTAATAAAAAGAAGAATTACGGCCGCGCCAAATATGTGTGGTTTATGTCAGGAGGATAGCGAGTCAATGGATCATCTTTTCATGTCTTGTTATGTGGCGACTTTGGTATGGCAGAACCTCGGCTCCCGGTGTAGAATTCCCTCCATATATGTGGGCTCCTTCCACTACGTCAATATACATAAACACATTCATGACAAGGCTCTCAAAAGAAAGGCGGTTCATACGGTTTTGCTCGTGGCTTGCTGGTGCATATGGGGAGCCTGGAACAACTTCATTTTTTCAAACATTCCGCTTAAGGTGGAAAATATAATAGGTGAGATTAAATCTCTTAGCTTTGTATGGATTAGGAGTAGAGAAAAAAATTTGCATGTTGTTTGGGATTAGTGGAAGTCTTTCTCGCTGTAATGGTGTAGTCTTGTTTGTTCTGACCCTTTGCTAGTGAATGGTTTTCAGTGTTGTTTTATGAAAGTTGCTGTTAAAAAAAATACCATGAGTAATGGTGTGACATGTGAAATGTCATTTTATGCCATGTGTCATCCTCCTTATCAAGTTCATTTCACTAGGTAAAATGATGCAGCGGTTCACTCCTTCCTCATGAATAACGTAATGATTATTTTTTTTAAATAATGTTTCAAAAAATAATAAAAACATAAATAACTTCATTATAATTAGTTCTAAATAACTCAGAAATTAAAAAAAATAAAATTATTCATCTTCGTCCCCTTCATCGTGTCTGTCATCTCGTCGCCACATCCAAGCGTGTTGAACCAAATCCGCCATTAGAGCTTGGTGTGTATTGGAGTTACGCATATACACGTCATTTTTTATCTTTTGTTCCATAGTTGCACAAGGTTGCTTGGCTTATGCTATTTGCGGATCATAATCTTGACAAATCGCTTTGCCCTCGACCTCCGGAATCGACAAGCATATATAACATTACTAACCTTATCCTTGTGCTAGAGTCGATAAGGTTCCTTACACAATGCCAACGTTGTTGAAGAACACCGAATACCCTTTTGATATTGTTGGTGCATATGTCTATTGCCTCCGTCATTGTATAACATCGAGTCTGTATTTAGGAGCGAAACGTTGAGTTTTATGTATGTTAGAAGACAAGTTCGCACGAAGTTGTCATGTAAAGGACAAGTTCGCACGAAGTTGAACTTCGTACGAACTTCTCCATGGTTGTTTTGGTGCGAACTTGTAACTCTATAAATAGGATAGTTGAGATTTCATTTGTAACAGTCAGATATTTTGTAAATGGGACGGCAGAGCTCTTTCCAAGTGTTTCCAGGAACTGTAACGTTTGACTATCAATAAAACAGTGATTAAATAGAAACAAACGTGTCTACAATGTCGCCTAAGCAAATGGATTCCACACGTTTACATTAGGTTTACCAAATTAGTGCCTAAAGATCCGTAACTGGACCTACAAGTGGTATCAGAGCAGGAGAGGATTAATTTGAAGACATTGGACCTAAAAATCTCATCTTCTACTCATTTCTTTCTATTTTTGACTTTTCTTGGACATTACACGGATAAAATGGACTGATTTTCAAGTATAATACATAAAATCCATAATAGTAAAACCCTAAAAAGTTTCAGACCTTAAAACAAACGAATTCATGTCAAATTTTACAAAAAATCAAGTTTTGGGAAACAATTCTGTCCGAACTCCTTAACCAACTTCGCACGAAGTTGCAACCAGAAGTTTATCATTTGAATTTGTTGAACTTCGTACGAAGTTGTTCAAGAATTTACGTTTTGAAAGTGTTATCTAGTTCGTACGAACTAGGATACCCAAGTTCGTACGAAGTATCCCTCCTAAACCAGTTCATACGAAGTTAGGTTAAGATCTCTAAATTTTTTTTTAAAATAAAGTATATAGAAACTTATATTATTAAACGGGTAGATCCCGAGTAAGTTGATTGTTAGAAATATAAGGTACTTAGACGAACATATGAACCGTTTAAATATTATAATAATAAAAATGCATTATAATCGACCTTACTCCGTTTTTAATGAAACTTAGGTCAAAATGTAGATAAAAATATGCTCGTTCTAATGACATATTCATCCTTTTTTAAAACGTCGTATTTTAGAAGTTATAAGCAATAAATGAGTGAAACAGCAAAATTAATTATAATATATATAATAATAAAATAATCAAAAGATATGAAATGAAAACATTTTGTACGTGTAAGATGGAGGATGTGAGCGTAGCCTCCAAGCTACTTCACATTTCAGTATAAATAGCAAACAACATTCCTTTTTCTCTGCTCTCTTTCTCGCTCTCGTCTTCCCCCTCTCTTTGTTTCTCTAATTGATTTTCTTTTCACCTCATAATAATCATAAAACCCTCCCGTGTTTTAAACCCTGATCATTAATTCGTTAACTTACCCGATTGATTTAGGACCCATCAATGCATATCGAGGCTCTGCCTGACTAAGTTCGTTGGGGTTCTTTCTCGTATTGTATGGCTAAAGTGACTTGGGTTATTATACTTAACACGCGTGCATTATATATTTTATTAAGAGCTTAGGAGTTATCCCCAAGATTATACCAGGAGGCCTGTAGTTAGACCCTAAAGTTACCAAGTGAGTCATTCTCTTTTTCTCAAATGCTTTTGTAAAACCCTAAATGTTTTTTAGTTATACTTACAGTGATTAAGTCTTTGTAATCTACGATTACTGTCTGTATGTGGGGTTTTGTATACACTACTTATCAAGCGTTGCTTTTGGGCAACGGGTTAGCCAATAGTAATATGACCACAGTCATTGTAACTGTCAACGTGTCAAATACTGAATGAGAAATTGGGTAGATATAAACATTGTAATCGCTCTTAATACTGTAAGTATAATAATGTGTCATTTTATAAAATGGAATGAACTCGCCAGTATTTCTTGCTGATAAAATGTTTTCAAAACAAGTTTCAGGTAACCTGCTGTGAAAATAATAGAAGCTAACTATGGAGCACTAAAGGCTTAAATGAAGTGGCTATAATTACCTGAATAAAAGAAGAAATTTCTATTTTATAATTAAAGTTTCCCTATAAAAACATTTAAATGAAATATAGGTTTCAACCCATTTATTTAATATTAAAAGTTAGTGTTTTTATAAACTCTGAAATTATTTCCTAACATCGATCCTGATGATATTTTCCGTTGTGTATTTAATAAACACCAGTACCACTTTACCAGTTCACGGCTCCCGCTCCCAAGGTGGGATAAGGGGTTGTGACAATAACAAACGCCCGCTTGCGGTATGCACATATAATGTATATACGTGTGGACGCTCGGGGGAAAAAGTGAAAGCGCACTAATTTTAACGTTATTTTACTAATTTCATGAAAATAAGGTTAAAAGAGAGGGGATAATTAATCATGCATCATGTGGTGGCATTGATAGCTGAAAGACACTGGGTACATGCACCAATCGGTCTTTTTCCCGATTGTTATATGCCTTAGGTCCAAGGCTTGATACAAAACTACAATCGAGCCGAGGGTCTCACTGGAAGCAACCTCTCTATCCCTACGGGGGTAGAGGTAAGTTTTTGTCTACATCTTACCCTTCTCAGACCCTACCTTAGCTGTGCTATGACGATGATGATGATGATCTAGGTTATAACACATGCAAATCCGAGCCCAAACACAACTTTGCTGCGTTTTTAGGCCCGTTATGTTGCGCGACGGGTATATCACTTTTGTCTCGCGCGACGCGAGACCACAATAGGTCAAACGATCAATTACACCCTCGCGTAACACGAGGGGGCCTTCCATTCCCTGTTCGTGGCGTGGTAGGGTGTTTTTTCCAGATTTTCACTTCGTTTAACTTGTCGATCCACTAGAGTGTGACACCCGGCTATTTAGGTTGTACCGTACAAATGTAACACGTGTCATGAATGAATAAAAGGCCGTATTTGATTATTTATGATGTTTATATATGGTATTTGATATGTTGGTAAATTCAAAGTTTGATAAAAATTATGTTGGCAATATTAAAATAAACGCTTATCGCGTAACGGTTAAAATGCGAAACGAACGTCGGTGACCGCCCGATTAATGTTAAAATCCTAAAAATAGTCTGTATGATTGAAATAATATATTTAATCATGTTCATAAGGAAAAATAATTTAAAACGCTAAGAAACTCTATTTTTCGAGTTTAAGCGCCTACTGCGCGTATCTGACAATATACTGTCAACACAGCCAGTTCAGGGCAACTAATAATTATTATAGTAATAATTTGACAAGTTTATTTTTATAGAATGATTAAAATAAATTAAAACACTTAAAATCCCTGTTTTGCAAATTTAAGTGCGTACTACGCAACACAGCGCGCATACTGCAAAATGCCGACAACGTAGCCGGTCCAGGCAAATAAAATATTGATCAGTAATATTTTAGTGAGTTTATTTTTATAGAGCGTTGAAAATTATTTAAAACGCGTTAAAACGCTAGATAAAACACCTGGTATCCAGTTAAATACCAGTTATAAGCACATATATGACATATATATGTATATAGGCGTGTATATATGTGTGTGTGAAGATTGGTGGCAGCCATACAGGGCTCTTTTACTTCTCTCTCCTCCATGTGTTGATATGGGAAAGTGTACATGATGATTATATCTTATGAAATATCTTCCATGATCTTTTAAAATCCAAGACATAATCTTAAACTCAATCTTCACTCTCTCACTATCTAAGCTACGGCCGAACACCCCTTTTGGCACCCCCATTTTTGAATTTCAAACCTTGTTCTTGAAGATTAAAGTCATTCCAAGTTTTTTTTCAAGCTTATATGAAGATTTGGAGGTGATTGCAAGGAGTTTCAAGCAAGAACAAGGCTTCATATCATCACTTTTGTAAAACCCATTAAGAATCTTGAAGGTATAACATTTTAACTTTCAAACCTTGTTCATGATTCATGGTGATAAAGATGATAGTGAAAGTTTCTCTTATTCTTGGATTTAAACATAAACTTGGAAACTAAAACAAATGGGTCTTTGGATAAAATGAAAATGGAGGTGCATATATATATGTGTGTGTTTGTTCGTATGTAGAAAAGATGAATGCATGCTTGTGTAGAAAAGTTGTCATATGGAAATTATGTGATGTGAAAAGGAACTTATGAAAAGTGAAATTTTGGAGTTACATATGTATGTATATGTAGCCGTGTATATATGTGTATGTACATATACATACATGTGAAATTTTGGCTATTAAATTTAATGTGTAGGAATACATGCATATGTCTTGTCTTTATGTCAAATGATTTGATGATGATGATCATATGAAGATGAGAATGTTCTTGAATATATGAACATGTGTTAGAAACTTGTCTTGATGCATTAAAGTTCATACAAAATGAAGAAGACATGATGTAAGTGCATTAAGTGCTTGTACCCAGTCATGCATGTGAATGTATGTACATAAAATGATGATTAAATCATGTTATGATAAAAATGATTTTAGATCAGACTATAAACCTTAAAGATAAGGTATTTCATGTATAAAGTGGTATGAAACTTGTTATGAAGTTTACTAGCTTTGTATTTGTACTTAGTGCTTAAAGTGTCGTAAAATGTGTGAAATCACATGATTTATGTGACCTACACAAAAACTGCACTAATCTGATTATAATCATAATTTTAATCAGTAAATAACATGTATGGTGTTAAAATATGAAGTCGTTTCGAGTTCGGATGGGTATGGTAACGTTTGACGCAAAACTAAACTGTAAAAATCGCCTTTTTAAGAGGTGAATGCGATATATTGTTTGATAAATTGTTCCTACGTATATTAGGACGTGTAGAATCAAATCGTGGGACATCGCTATTTTAAATACGCATCCAAAGGTAAGTGTCACTAAACCCCCTCTTTTTACGGTTTTGTATATGTTTTGGGGAAGAACACACCTTAAAAGGACTAAAGATGTTTTTGTATAAAACATACCTTTGCTTATATAAAATGTATATTTTCATGGAAAATATATGATTTTGATGGTATTAATATGTTTCGGGTAGAAACGGTTTTGTGAATAAATATGTTTCAGGGATGAAACGGGGATTTTATGGTGTTTTAGAGAAAACGACCGTGTAGATTTAAAAATGCTTAAATCTAAAGTTATGACGAATTGTCTCGGTCTCAAGAGAGTAAGTACCGGGTATGGTTTACGTTTCGGGCGGGACTTCGGGGAATTCGTACAACATAAAATATTAAATTTATCATTTTAGTAGGACATATATTGTTCATGAGGCAAGCGATATAGATGGCCCGATATGGGCACATGCGCAAGTATTGCTGTTTAATAATTTAAGTATTGAACACGTAGAATTGTTGGTAGATCTATCGGGTTGACTACCTCGTCGTGATCAGTCGCTCCGATCAACTCAAACGCGAATTGATATTCTATTATAGTCTAGTCTTGATTATACCCTTATTGTTAATATATAGTTCGTAATGTCTTGCAAACATACGAGTCTGAACATTTGATGCTATCAATTTAATATGTAAAACTTGGGAAGATGCTTTAGATCCAAGGTTTCGGGGAAACACTTGCGACGGCTGACCCATGGATTTTATTAAGGAAATAAATTAACTTTCGAAAATATTATTTGGATGTTTGATAATAAACACATAATTAGAAAGTTTTCCTTGTTTTAAATTTGAATATGTGAGCTCACTCTCCTTTGTGTTGACACTTGATTTTAACGTGTTCTTCAGGTACTTGAGCATGGCTTCGGGAATCTTTGGCGTATCTTGTGGTTGTGATGCATGTTTTGTTTAATAATAAACTTTGGACAACTCTTAAAACTTATTTGGGACCGACTGTATTAAGATCCATAAGGATCGAGACAACTTAACTACTCTATGGTTGTGGTTTATGTTGAAACTTGTAAACAATGTTTTAATTAAGTAATATGTCCAAAATTAACGATGCATCATCCACTAAGATATTTATGGGCACCAACTTCCGTCACCATTACGTTTGTATTTCCGTTGCGACTTTTTTGGGGTGTTACAGAAGTTGGTATCAGAGCCAACGGTTGTAGCGAACTAGATGTTTTCAGGGAAAAACTCTAGACTTCAACCGACGAAATTTTGAGATTTAAGTCCGAAATTCGCGAAGCCAAAATTTTTAAATAAACATGGATTTATATCATGTATGAAAACCATTGCGTGTTTATGTGCATACGTGTTAATCTGTTTGTTTGGGCCTTATGTGTTATTTCCATTAGAACACACACTTACTTTGTACGGTTATATGTCACAGATGTCGCACGAGCACGAGGTCATCGAGATTCATGACTTAGGCAGCGAGCCAGAATTCGAGGCTTCACCCAGATCCGTATTACCATAGGTACCCCTCACGATTGCACAGTTTGTTGATGTGGCCGGATTCACTTCGTCCTTCCATGTTAACCCTGGCATTCGCCAGCCAGGTTGACTCCGTTATGCTTTTACAAGCAACAGTTGGATCGAAGACGATGATGATGCTCCACCCTCGATCTACGAGACTGGGAAATCATCAGGTACCGTGCCAGTTATTGATGACGTGGATTGATGTGTTCCGTTGATCGGAGGATCTTATAGTATTGCACCAGTAGTAGACGCTACCATTGTTACGGCTCAGCCATTAGAGCCATTGGTCGTCTCATCTACTGTCGATGCTGAGGCCATTATTGAGATCCCTCCACCCGTTGTTACTGAGTCATCATTTCCATCGATCGAGTCGCGCGCTCCTACTGCACCCCTTTTGGTCTACTTTTGACGTAGGAAGAGGATACGACCAGCTGGGACATCGCTTCAACTTCCAGAGCTGAGACAGCATCTGCTTCGAAGAAGCAGAAAGGAGTGTGGGTTAACCGATGCTCTCATTGCGATCGTCAGTTGGGGGCCATACACGGAGATCTGGAGGCGACCAAGGAAAAGGTGAAGGACTTAGAGGGGCAGATGGATTGATTTGATGAGCTTAAGGATTTAGATGACAGTGCTATGGATCAGATGCACTGGAGGATAGTAGAGTTGGAGGAGCTTGTGAGGAAGCTTCTAGAGTTTGTTGGTTTGAAGAAGTGATGGTTGTATGTTGTTTGTTTTGTATGTCTCTTTTGATAAACCCTTATATTGGCTGGCATGCCAAATTTTTGGATATTTAGGAGGAAATTTCATCTAGACTTGTTATTGGTGGTTGATTATGTCACACCAAATTTTGGTTGGTCGTTGTACTATGAACAAGCTTTGTAATTTCCGTGATAGATATCAATGACATGGGTTTTCTTTTGGTTAAATTATTCTCATTATTATGTGGATGCATGTGTATTGTTTAGTCTACTATTATTTAATGATTGAAATATTTAAACAATGTCTTATGTTGATATTATTATTGCAATAATAGAAACGACAAGATGCCGCCAAAAGCGAGACAGGGTACTGGACTACCTACCACCCAGAGGAGTTGGCACAACTCATAGCCCAACACGTTAATAATTCCTTGGAACAGCGTGAAGCCAACCAGAATATTGGGCAAGGACGTGGACGTGGTGCTCCTGAGCATGGTGATGGTGGTATACAGATTGGAAACCCGCAAGGTAATATAATGATCGGAAAAGTTTTAGTAGTTCCTGTGTTATGATATAATCAGAGCGTGATCTTGATTTTTCATTAACCTTGTGAACAAGGCATGGATGTACGTATAAAAATTTTAGGGCTGTAACCCACGATCATTTATCGGTGCTGAAGGGCCTCTTGAAATCACTAGATGGATCGAGAAGATGGAGTCTGTGATGGCCATCAGCGGTTGTGCTGCTGATCAGAGGGTTAGGTATGCTTCATGTTCATTTCTTGATGAAGCTTTATCCTGGTGGAACACTCAAGTTCAAGTGTTGGGCGAAGACGCTGCCTACGGTCTTACCTGAAATGAACTAAAAGAGATGCTTCTTAAGGAATACTGCCCGCGTAGTGAGATGCAGAAGATTGAGACTGACTTCTGGAATTTGACCATGGAAGGCCTTGATGTACACAAAATGCAACATATAAATTACATCAATGAGGCATAAAACTAACCCTTTTTTAGTACTAAAGTTGGAAAAATCACGTTTCTTTGTTCCATTTGTATTTTCAGGATAAAAAGAGCTTAAACGAACAAAAGAAGCAAATAAGCAGCTAAAACCAACATAAATACAGAAAGAAGAATAACAAGCCATGCCCGACCCCTCAGCAACACCCTAAAAGACAAAAAAACCAGATAACAGAAGATGAGCACGACCCGTGTCCACCAAGCACGGGGCATGGTCAAGCCCTGCACTACAAGACAAAACATTCAGAAGCTTCCACGCCCACCATGGGGCCGTGTCCAGAATAACACGGGTCATGGTCAACTATAAGATTTGCAGAATCTGGATAGTACAACGAACAGTTGGCCATGTGGCCGTGCCCAGAGGCCACGGGGTCGTGTGGGGCCCTCTGCTGAAAAATGCAATTAATGAAGAAAGAGAAGGATGTTGGCCACTGTCACACACCCCGAATTTCACGTGTATTCCGGTGGGCCCGGTAGGGAGTATCGTGACGTACAGTTGATATCATCATAACCAATTACAACACAGAGTAACACAACGGAAGGCTTGGAGTAAAATATTAACTATTACAAACCAAAAGGTGTCCAAGAGTTCGAAACATAAATATACAATATGGCTTGTAATAAGATCCACAGTCGGATCAGAAATAAACATACACAAAATGATAACAGACTCTACAGGCTCAACTTTTAAGGTCGCAACTTCTTAATGTCAACGCCCCGCAGCTTCCGGCCTATTTCATACTTGTACCTATATTTTAATCTTTGAAAATACGTCAGTTTACACTGGTAAATGCACTCAACCGACTCATTTTGAAAATATTTTCAAAAATGGTTTAAGGTGCACTTGGCACATTTTTATAAAATAACTTGGGATAGTACAAATGACCTTGTATACAGATTTACATGTCAGGCTTTTACACATGGAGCCCAGTACAGAAACCGAGACCTGATTGACTGACACACAACTCTGAACTTTCACATAGAAAGCAGATAGCAATTACCATTGTATGCCTACACGCCATGCTATATTGTCGTGGCCACTAGCACTTTAGTGAGCCAAGGATATCCCGGACACGGTCAAGTCCACCCCAATGTTTTAGTTTCAGACAAAACAGATCAAAACCGGGTTATGCAAGATTTTAGTTAACTATCACAACTGAATAAAACATAATCCCATACCCAACCAAGCGGTAATAATTCACCGTATCCCAAGCCCGTATAGGGAAAATAAGTTAAGTGTATGTACCTGAAGTTAAGTCTTCGGAAAGTCAGAACTCAGCCGCAGATCAAAGAAAGTACAGGTACAATTTACCGGAAGGCATTTACTCTGGAGTGATGGTAATTAATAACCAATATTGGAATGCTAACGGGTCCTTAATTAAGTCCTAGACTTGGACCGGTTAGTCTTACGCTAAAATAAGATACGGTATGATACCCTAGATTAAGCGGTGACCGGAATAGGATGTTAGTTGGACCCGACAAGTTTATCAACTTGTCTAATATGGGTAAACCAATAACATTCCAAAATTTGATAGAGAAATGACGAAGTTAAACCTGTTTCGGTTTAAGTATGTAAATTAGCTACGTAAGCTTAACCGAACGCACATAGGCGAAACTGGGTAACCGAGAGAGTCATATACAAGTTCCATATGAATATATGTTTAAAATATGTTATAAGATCAGTAGCTTTGCAAAAGATAGGCCCGAAATATATTTAAAACCGAATTATGCCTTACATGGGCATTTTGGTCATTTTAAGGTTTATAAAAGATGTTTAAAATGAATCTGATGTCAAGGTTGTTAATATTCTTGTAAAAAAATATTTATTTTATAACACCATAACAGTAGGATATCAAATATATGTGTGTTTGACGATTTTGAAATAATCTATGTCCCGTAAGGGCATTTAGTAATTTCACACATAGCTTTGAAGCCAAAATTGGGATTCTGAGTTCGGACTTGTACTTACTATTAAGATGTTGAAAATAAGTTTATAATCAGTAGGTAACAAGTCTTGGCTCATAGTTATGGTTTTAAACCATACTATGCGCCGGAAAGGCGTAAAAGTCGCTAAATGGCATGATATTCGATCGTTTAAGATAAACTGAGGTTAGGACCTGTTTTGTATAACCAAAATAAATTATTTATCATGTTTAATCAGTAGGTAAAAGATTTGGTTATAAAAAGTTTGGTTAAAGTCATGTTACGCGAAAAATGTAATTTAGTCATTTGTCGGCAATTAACGAATCTTAATCCCTCATTCAGGTTATAATCTGAATGAACATCCCAAATGGTTTTACTTATCCTAGTACATCAGGGAATATATCATCTTGATGATTAAACCTTGTTTATTCTTTCCAAAATGCCGAAAAGGGCATTTTGGCCATTTAAATGTTATAAACACGTCCTTTGCGAAAACTTTATATTACAATCAGATTCTTGACACTATCATAAGTTAATAATGTTTATAAACAGTTTATGTCTTAATTTTCATGCATGTGTGTTTTAAATCAAGATTTGCACAAAAAGGACCTTTTTGCAAAGTTTATACAATTTTAGCGGAACTTGTATGTAAACTCAGATTTCTAAGGAATCGAGTGACGAAACTTTAGATGGCCATTCTAAATATATTTATGGTCTTAAAATGGTCAAAAGTCAGTAGTAAAGGTGGCTCAAAACGGGTCAGAAGCGAAAGTCAACAAAAGTCAACGTTGTGACTTTTGGCTACAAACCGAGCCTAGACCAAAACTTGACGAGCCGAATCTGAAGATATATGTTCTAATACTTATTTTTAGGTTTTTAGTGCATCAAAACATATTTTATAACATCTAGATCATTAGTAATGATTTTTATAAAAATTGGACAGTTTGACTTTATTTGACTTTTCGGTTGACTCGTCAATTGGTCATGAATCCGTGAAAATCTGGAGATGCCCTCTGGAGGGATTAACACCTCCATTAATATGAACGTATAGGAACTTTCGTTACTCACAGTGACGGAGTATTCACGGATTTAGAACAAGGTCAAGGCGTAATTACGACGAGACTTTGTTCTAGGCTAAAAGCTATAATAAATCACTAAATACGAATTTGAACGCTTACATTATGTGCAAATGAGTGGTAAGAACATACTGGAATGCTTGAGAATGGCCAGAAGCTCCTCAAGGATGATTTTGATGAATTAAAGCTGGTGAAAATAATGGTTGCAACTAAAAATTCATCTCATAAGTAGCAAAGGGAGGATCCAGATGTGTCCCTAGATGTGGCAAACATGCAAAAATGGTGCCAAAATTCGACAGAGGTGGCAGAACAGGCTGTTGCCATCTTTCTGCTCGCTGGCAGGTCCTTACGGACCGTATGGGCTTCGCCTTGCGGTCCGTAAGGACCTCAGGCGCCCACAGTATAATATGGCCTTGCGGACCGTATGGCTAAAGCCTTGCGGTCCGCAAGGGGTCCCTAGATGTGGCAAACATGCAAAAATGGTGCCAAAATTCGACAGAGGTGGCAGAACAGGCTGTTGCCATCTTTCTGCTCGCTGGCAGGTCCTTACGGACCGTATGGGCTTCGCCTTGCGGTCCGTAAGGACCTCAGGCGCCCACAGTATAATATGGCCTTGCGGACCGTATGGCTAAAGCCTTGCGGTCCGCAAGGGGTCTCCAGAGCTTGAAAATTTCCGTTTTCCATATATAGCCCCTTGACCTTAATTCTATGCGTAACGAGGATAATTAACGCAACTCGACGAATTTGGTCCCTCCTGTTTTAGCACGTGGCAACACCAGGATTACCAAGACACGTGTTGAAAAAATATTGGACGTAAAAAAAACGAGGTGTAACACCCACGAGCCTTGTCCGCTGGACACGGGGGCGTGGTCGGGCTTCTGTTCAGACTATAAATAGGGGTGCTTGGTTACCCACAAAGGCATCCCTTGGCAAACCACTTCTCTCTCACTTTGCCACCACTCCACCACCACTACAACACCAACACCAACACCCACCTCCATCATCCATCTTCCATCTTTAGAGTGTGTAGTAGTCTCGGGATCCAAGATAGATTGTAACGGTTCTTGTCAAACAAAGGCCATGCTTAGCAAAATTCCTTACATCACTTGGTGAAGACTAATCTTTTATGTATTACTTTTAGTTTTTAATCTTTCGGCACTTTTTATTTGGGTTTGTATTAATGACTTTAATAACTAGTTTCTTATGTTGAAAGTGAATTTTCTTAACCATTTCTTCATGATGTCATTGATTTGCTCATTCGTGTCTTTACGGTCTATATAAAGCTCGTTAACTACTTGGAAGGGGGTTAGAAGGGTGGTTTGGTAAAGTTCTTGTCTCGTTCAGTGTATAGATCCTGCGAGGACTTGGTTCAAGCCTATTAGAGCCTCCTTCAATGCTCAATGGGTATTGGATGGCGGGGGCGCGAATGGCTTGAACCCCTCATATGTAAACTACTATTAATACTTTAAACCGGCTACTTGGGATTGTATCCTGTCTGACTCAAACCACTTAGTCTAGGGTAACGTCACCTTCAAAAGAGGGGTCTACCACTTTTCACATTAATAACTTACTTAATTGTCTTCCAATATTCCGACCTTTTGGGATTGTATCCCTGCTGACTCAAACCACTGGGTTGAGGGCAACGTCACTTAAAAAGAGGGGTCTACTACTATAACTAAGATAATCTCTTAAAAGTCCGAAAGTGCGAAAATTATCAAAGGATACATAAAAGAGAAGTTGGATCCAAGTGATTCTATCTTGTCTATTTGTATGTTATTTTATTTTATTTATCTTTTTACTTATCTTTATGTTTTAAAACTTTTATCAAAAATTTAGATTGATAAGACGTTGACGATAAACATGTATTAAAAGCTCTTGTGTCCTTGGACGATCTCGGTATCTTACCAACGCTATACTACGCTCACGATTGGTGCACTTGCCCAAGTGTGTATTTAGTGTTAGTAGAATATCGTGTTTTATAAATTTAAAACTTGACTATGCGTAAAATGGACTAAAAAGACAATAAAAATATAGTACGCTAAGCACACACCAAGTTTTTGGCGTCGTTGTCGGGGACACAAGGATTTTGAGAAAGTTTAAAATCAACGACCTATATTTTTACAAATTTTTCTTTTTCTCTTATATGGAATTTTGAATTTTGGAAATCTCATTTTCTGCAGATGTGCAGTCACGCGGCCGTTGTTCAACCATACGGGCCGTTTCAAATAGCAGCTCAATAATCGTTAGTAACATTAGCTGACACGGCGGGGGCGTGTCAGCAACAAGATCCATTTAATACCCTACTGAAAACGGACGTACTGTCCCGACTGTCGATAACTGCTGACTCAAACCACTTAGTCGAGGGTAACGTCACCTTCAAAAGAGGGGTTTACCACTTTTCCATTAATAACTTACTTAATTGTCTTCCAATATTCCGACCTTTTGGGATTGTATCCCTGCTGACTCAAACCACTGGGTTGAGGGTAACGTCACTTTAAAAGATGGGCCTACTACTATAACTAAGATAATCTCTTAAAAAGTCTGAAAGCGCGAAAACTATCAAAGGATACATAAAAGAGAAGTTGGATCCAAGTGATTCTATCTTGTCTATTTGTATTTCATTTTATTTTATTTATTTTTTACTTATCTTTATGTTTTAAAACTTTTATAAAAATTTAGATTGATAAGACGTTGACGATAAACATGTATTAAAAGCTCTTGTGTCCTTGGACGATCTCGGTATCTTACCAACGCTATACTACGCTCAGATTGGTGCACTTGCCCAAGTGTGTATTTAGTGTTAGTAGAATATCGTGTTTTATAAATTTAAAACTTGACTATGCGTAAAATGGACTAAAAAGACAATAAAAATATAGTACGCTTAGCACACAACCAAGTTTTTGGCGTCGTTGTCGGGGACACAAGGATTTTGAGAAAGTTTAAAATCAACGACCTAATTATTTTTAACAAATTTTTCTTTTTCTCTTTAGGAAATTTTTGAATTTTTAGGAAATCTGCATTTTCTGCAGATGTGCAGCACGGGCCGTGTTCAACCAACACGGGGCCGTGTCCAAATAGCAGCAGCAACATAATCTGTTTTAAGTCAGACAGTAGCTGAACACGGGGCCGTGTCAAGCCAACACGAGTCCATTTCCATCACCCAGCTACTGAAAACAGGACCGTCTGATCCCGACAGTCGATAACTGGCTGACTCAAACCACTTAGCCGAGGGTAACGTCACCTTCAAAAGAGGGTTTTACCACTTTTCGCATTAATAACTTACTTAATTGTCTTCCAATATTCCGACCTTTTGGGATTGTATCCCTGCTAGACTCAAACCACTGGGTTGAGGGTAACGTCACCTTTAAAAGATGGGCCTACTACTATAACTAAGATAATCTCTTAAAAAGTCTGAAAGCGCGAAAACTATCAAAGGATACATAAAAGAGAAGTTGGATCCAAGTGATTCTATCTTGTCTATGTGTATTTCATTTTATTTTATTTATGTTTTTACTTATCTTTATGTTTTAAAACTTTTATAAAAAATTTAGATTGATAAGACGTTGACGATAAACATGTATTAAAAGCTCTTGTGTCCTTGGACGATCTCGGTATCTTACCAACGCTATACTACGCTCATGATTGGTGCACTTGCCCAAGTGTGTATTTAGTGTTAGTAGAATATCGTGTTTTATAAATTTAAAACTTGACTATGCGTAAAATGGACTAAAAAGACAATAAAAATATAGTACGCTTAGCACACACCAAGTTTTTGGCGTCGTTGTCGGGGACACAAGGATTTTGAGAAAGTTTAAAATCAACGACCTAATTATTTTTAACAAATTTTTCTTTTTCTCTTTAGGAAATTTTTGAATTTTTAGGAAATCTGCATTTTCTGCAGATGTGCAGCACGGGCCGTGTTCAACCAACACGGGGCCGTGTCCAAATAGCAGCAGCAACATAATCTGTTTTAAGTCAGACAGTAGCTGAACACGGGGCCGTGTCAAGCCAACACGAGTCCATTTCCATCACCCAGCTACTGAAAACAGGACCGTCTGATCCCGACAGTCGATAACTGGCTGACTCAAACCACTTAGCCGAGGGTAACGTCACCTTCAAAAGAGGGTTTTACCACTTTTCGCATTAATAACTTACTTAATTGTCTTCCAATATTCCGACCTTTTGGGATTGTATCCCTGCTGACTCAAACCACTGGGTTGAGGGTAACGTCACCTTTAAAAGATGGGCCTACTACTATAACTAAGATAATCTCTTAAAAAGTCTGAAAGCGCGAAAACTATCAAAGGATACATAAAAGAGAAGTTGGATCCAAGTGATTCTATCTTGTCTATGTGTGTTTCATTTTATTTTATTTATGTTTTTACTTATCTTTATGTTTTAAAACTTTTATAAAAAATTTAGATTGATAAGACGTTGACGATAAACATGTATTAAAAGCTCTTGTGTCCTTGGACGATCTCGGTATCTTACCAACGCTATACTACGCTCATGATTGATGCACTTGCCCAAGTGTGTATTTAGTGTTAGTAGAATATCGTGTTTTTAAATTTAAAACTTGACTATGCGTAAAATGGACTAAAAAGACAATAAAAATATAGTACGCTTAGCACACACCAAGTTTTTGGCGTCGTTTGTCGGGGACACAAGGATTTTGAGAAAGTTTAAAATCAACGACCTAATTATTTTTAACAAATTTTTCTTTTTCTCTTTAGGAAATTTTTGAATTTTTAGGAAATCTGCATTTTCTGCAGATGTGCAGCACGGCCGTGTTCAACCAACACGGTACCGTGTCCAAATAGCAGCAGCAACATAATCTGTTTTAAGTCAGACAGTAGCTGAACACGGGGCCGTGTCAAGCCAACACGAGTCCATTTCCATCACCCAGCTACTGAAAACAGGACCGTCTGATCCCGACAGTCGATAACTGGCTGACTCAAACCACTTAGCCGAGGGTAACGTCACCTTCAAAAGAGGGTTTTACCACTTTTCGCATTAATAACTTACTTAATTGTCTTCCAATATTCCGACCTTTTGGGATTGTATCCCTGCTGACTCAAACCACTGGGTTGAGGGTAACGTCACCTTTAAAAGATGGGCCTACTACTATAACTAAGATAATCTCTTAAAAAGTCTGAAAGCGCGAAAACTATCAAAGGATACATAAAAGAGAAGTTGGATCCAAGTGATTCTATCTTGTCTATGTGTATTTCATTTTATTTTATTTATGTTTTTACTTATCTTTATGTTTTAAAACTTTTATAAAAAATTTAGATTGATAAGACGTTGACGATAAACATGTATTAAAAGCTCTTGTGTCCTTGGACGATCTCGGTATCTTACCAACGCTATACTACGCTCATGATTGGTGCACTTGCCCAAGTGTGTATTTAGTGTTAGTAGAATATCGTGTTTTATAAATTTAAAACTTGACTATGCGTAAAATGGACTAAAAAGACAATAAAAATATAGTACGCTTAGCACACACCAAGTTTTTGGCGTCGTTGTCGGGGACACAAGGATTTTGAGAAAGTTTAAAATCAACGACCTAATTATTTTTAACAAATTTTTCTTTTTCTCTTTAGGAAATTTTTGAATTTTTAGGAAATCTGCATTTTCTGCAGATGTGCAGCACGGCCGTGTTCAACCAACACGGGGCCGTGTCCAAATAGCAGCAGCAACATAATCTGTTTTAAGTCAGACAGTAGCTAAACACGGGGCCGTGTCAAGCCAACACGAGTCCATTTCCATCACCCAGCTACTGAAAACAGGACCGTCTGATCCCGACAGTCGATAACTGGCTGACTCAAACCACTTAGCCGAGGGTAACGTCACCTTCAAAAGAGGGTTTTACCACTTTTCGCATTAATAACTTACTTAATTGTCTTCCAATATTCCAACCTTTTGGGATTGTATCCCTGCTTACTCAAACCACTGGGTTGAGGGTAACGTCACCTTTAAAAGATGGGCCTACTACTATAACTAAGATAATCTCTTAAAAAGTCTGAAAGCGCGAAAACTATCAAAGGATACATAAAAGAGAAGTTGGATCCAAGTGATTCTATCTTGTCTATGTGTGTTTCATTTTATTTTATTTATGTTTTTACTTATCTTTATGTTTTAAAACTTTTATCAAAAATTTAGATTGATAAGACGTTGACGATAAACATGTATTAAAAGCTCTTGTGTCCTTGGACGATCTCGGTATCTTACCAACGCTATACTACGCTCACGATTGGTGCACTTGCCCAAGTGTGTATTTAGTGTTAGTAGAATATCGTGTTTTATAAATTTAAAACTTGACTATGCGTAAAATGGACTAAAAAGACAATAAAAATATAGTACGCTTAGCACACGCCAAGTTTTTGGCGTCGTTGTCGGGGACACAAGGATTTTGAGAAAGTTTAAAATCAACGACCTAAATATTTTTAACAAATTTTTCTTTTTCTCTTTAGGAAATTTTTGAATTTTTAGGATATCTGCATTTTCTGCAGGTGTGCAGCACGGGCCGTGTTCAACGAACACGGGGTCGTGTCCAAATAGCAACAGCAACATAATCTGTTTTAAGTCAGACAGTAGCTGAACACGGGGCCGTGTCAAGCCAACACGAGGCCGTGTCCATCACCAAGCTACTGAAAACAGGACCGTTTGATCCCGACAGTCGATAACTTCTGACACACACATGGTGATATTGTTTATTTTTTATTTCGCCAATCTTACGGCGAGTGGTGTCAACTAGTGGAGGCACCCATCAAGATTTGGAATGCTACATTTTAAATCTTGAACCCCATTTTTTTGGCAGATCCATCTCTCTCATGTGGAGATCACCATAAGGTTGGCGAATGTAAAAATGATCCATATTACCCAACCAAATGCACTCAAACTTCCCTTCCATACGACTTTACCTCCTCCGAATTAAGCCAAATGGAAGAAAGGATTCTCCGAAAAATATAGGAAATAGAGCTTATGATGAAAAAGAGGTACCCCTCACAAGCTCAAGGCCAAGAAGAATCATTGAATTCGCATTTGGAATCCAACAAAGTCGAGGTCATAAAAAGTACTTTAGTCTCTTATGTTAGCATTAGCGATAGTCGTCCCTGTGTCGATTGTTCCATGAAGGACTCTCCATCGGCCCCCACCGATGCGCTCATAGACCTGAGCGATTCGACATACACCTTCTTTAACGAGAGCCCGGATAAGGGGAATAAAGGTTTGTTTCGCCCACCGGTAAGTAGATTAGTTTTTACCCTTTCCGATAACCTCTTGCGTTCATGCATAAACCAGGAGCAACTTTGGTACATTATGCACTTCGGTGTTGTTCCCTCCAGTAAAGAACCTCCCGATTACTGGGGTCCTTAAAAGACAACACTTCATAAAACTCCAACACGGGCCGTGCTCAACCAACACGGCCCGTGCCCGCTGAAAAATTCAAAACGGGGCCATGCCCAGGCCAACACGCCCCATGTCCTTAATACGGACAAACGTGTCAGAACAATGTCTGACCACGGGGCCGTGCACAGCCGGCACGGGGCCATGGTTAGTGTGCTGTCGCTTTTTATAAAGTCAGCCTTGTTTCTACATGCTTGGCCTCATTCCAAGGACAGAGGTTTCCTGAGATTTCTCACACATACCTTAAAAGGTTTGTTCTTAAAGAAGTTTCTCCTATCCATCTTGTCTTTGCCACTTTTGTCACTTTCCTTCTTCCTCTTGAACTCAAATCCTCCACTGAAGCTTGAAGATCCATAGCTTCAAGCTTTATTTTTGCAAATCATATGTTTTAAACCCAAGGATTCTCAGTAAACTATCTGTTTATCACATTGCTTTAAGTTATGATCAAAACCTAAGAAATAAGTTAAACAATGAGAATTTTTGAGTTCAAAACTGTGCAGGGGGACGAGCACGGGCCCATGTCCGCTGGGCAAGGGGCCGTGGTGAACGTTTAAAACTCCTTTTCTTTTTTAAATTTCACCTTTGTTTTCTTAGCATGTTGACCCAAAACAGCGGAACGTCATCAACAACAAGAGACAACCAAAGACGAAGAAGATCGTCGATTGAGGCACCCTAGTTCGCGGCATGTATGCTCTAAGGGAAGCCATCGACGAAATGACATCAGTGGAAGAGGCCCTTGTCGAACGTGTTAACTATTTGACGGTTGGCTTGGAGAATTGCTTGCATGAGATAAACCTTTTGCACCAAAGGTTGAACATTCTTGCACTACCTCCCATGGAACCAATCTTTCCCCAAGAAGATTGGAACCTTGCTCAAGAAATCATCATTCCAACCGGATGGGACGACCTTCTTCCGGAACCTCCTCTAGACGCATTACATGAGGTTCCATTGATGGTTGCACCTCCCATTCCTCCCCCGTATGAAAATGCGGAAGAAGAGCCTTTCCTCTTCCTCCCTCGGGAGATTGAGGAAATGCTCAACGACTTTTGAGGAAGTGCATCTTCCGGTTGAAGTTCCTAGAGGCCCCTATCCACCGAAAAATTAATTTCGGGTTTTTGTCGATCGTTTAAAGAAATAATCATCTAGGGTAGGACTTCATTGTGGTTTAGGTTTCTTTCTTCTATCTACTATTAGGAACTTTGTAATTTTAATTATTAGGACTAATCTTAGGATGTTTATTTTGAACCGCGCTCTATGAAATATGATGGTTTAAGTTATTTTGTGGTATTTGGAACTTAAAATATGGCAAAACACACGAGAAAAGATGGAAGCTACCAAAGAGACTTCAAACACACCCCATGCATAACATGTGCAGCACGGGCCGTGTTCAGCCTAACATGCCCCGTGTTCAGCTTCTGCAAGAAAATGTCCAAAAATAGGTAACCGACCACGGGCCGTGTTGACTGGCCACGCCCCATGGTCAAGCTTCTGTTAAATTTGTTACTGGCACTCTGGACACGGGGCCGTGCCCGGACCACAAGGCCGTGCCCATATGCCCAGTAACAAAAAAAAATTTTAAACGCACTTTTACGCATTCGAATCAACCGAAAAATTTATTTTTGGACACATTGAAGTGTGGGGGGGGGGGTAACTAACACTTTGATTTAGCAAGTCCTAATAACAAGCCTTACACAAAACTCTACTGGAACCGCTAATCACCCCAAATCTTTTTCAAAATTTTTCATTTTTTTACTTGTCTTGGTTTAATTTGGGAATAACAAGTTCTAATAAGTTATGTTTTTGCAAATTTACAACCGATAGTGTCCTGATAAAAAGAACTCAATGAGAAAATTATAAAAAGGGGCATAACAAATCTTTTTAAAATTTGATTATATATACTTGTTCACATTATAAACCAATTCCCACATTAAGTGAGTTTTGAGCCTTTATCGAGCACACATTCATACATCTCTAAACTAAATGCTCATTTTCGTTTCTTGTGTGAATAGCCGCTTGGTCCTTACAACTCTAAATCTTGCCAAGACGATGCATTCCCGGTCCTTACCAACTTAAAACCCAAGTAAGTAAATGATGAAGGCATTAGGACTAACCCATTTTTTCTCAAAACCTTTATTTTTATTTCTTCACCCTTCACCAAAAATCCCCCTGAAACCTTTTCGTTTCAAAAACCCACAAAGACAAACACCTATTACCCACAAAAACCATTTTCCTTTCAAACCCATTTCTTTAATAAAAAAATCGGATATCTTGTGAAAAAAATAATAATGTATATATAGCTCTTCGAATAACCAAACAAGTTCCTTCAAAAAAATCTTGTTTGAAAAACGCTTGGATAAAATAAATACGAAAATTTTTACGATATCCGACGCTATTTACGTCTTTTGCCATACTACTAACCACTAACCAAAAAATTCACCTACCTCTAGCCCAAGCCTAAATCCTTCAAAGTCCTCTTGATACTCGCAAAGGTTTATAGTTAAAAAGGAAGAGGTTTGATCGCTTGGTAAGCATATGGTAGAAGTAAGTTCCAAACCGGAATCGAGTGATATCACAAAAATACATCTTCTGCCGAGTGTTGAATGATCCCTTGTAAGGTACGTGAACTTTATATAAATAAATAGAATTTTAAAGAGGTATGTTATGCCTAAATAAATAATTTATCTTAGAAATGTTCCTAATAAATCATGACGAATAGGAACTGTAATTAAAAATAAAAACATAATTTGAATAAGAATCTTGGATTCCCGACACTCGAAGACAAGTCATAAAACTTCTTCTCTACCTGTTCCATTTGGGTGTGTAAGCCACATTTAAAGAGTTTTGCTTGAGTACAAGCAAAGATTCAAGTGTGGGGATATTTGATGTACACAAAATGCAACATATAAATTACATCAAATGAGACATAAAACTAACCTTTTTTAGTACTAAAGTTGGAAAAAACACGTTTCTTTGTTCCTTTTGTATTTTCATGATAAAAAGAGCTTAAACGTACAAAAGAAGCAAATAAGCATCTAAAACCAACATAAATACAGAAAGAAGGAAGAACAAGCCATGCCCAACGCAAAACCCAAAAGACAAAAAAAAACCAGATCACAGAAGATGAGCACGGGCCGTGTCCTCCAAGCACGGGGCATGGTCAAGCCCTGCACTACAAGACAAAACATTCAGAAGCTTCCGCGCCACCAGGGGGCCGTGTCCAGAGTAACACGGGTCGTGGTCAACTATAAGATTTGCAGAATCTGGATAGTACAGCGAACAGTTGACCACGGGGTCGTGCCCAGAGGCCACGGGGTCGTGTGGGGCCCTCTGCTGACAAATGCAATTAATAAAGAAAGAGAAGGATGTTGGCCACGGGCCGTGTCCGCTGGACACGGGGCCGTGGTCGGGCTTCTGTTCAGACTATAAATAGGGGTGCTTGGTTACCTACAAAGGCATCCCTTGGCAACCCACTTCTCTCTCACTTTACCACCACTACAACAACAACACCCACCACCATCATCCATCTTCCATCTTTAGAGTGTGTAGTAGTCTCGGGATCCAAGATAGATTGTAAGGGTTCTTGTCAAACAAAGGCCATGCTTGGCTAAATTCCTTACATTACTTGGTGAAGACTAATCTTTTATGTATTACTTTCAGTTTTTAATCTTTCGGCACTTTTTATTTGGGTTTGTATTAATGACTTAATAACTAGTTTCTTATGTTGAAAGTGAATTTTATTAACCATTTCTTCATGATGTCATTGATTTGCTCATTCGTGTCTTCACGGTCTATATAAAGCGCGTTAACTACTTGGAAGGGGTTAAAAGGGTGGTTTGGTAAAGGTCTTGTCTCGTTCAGTGTATAGATCCTGCGAGAACTTGGTTCAAGCCTATTAGGGCCTCCTTCAATGCTCAACGGTTATTAGATGGCGGGGGCACGAATGGCTTAAACCCCTCATATGTAAACTACTATTAATACTTTAAACCGGATACTTGAGATTGTATCCTTGCTGACTCAAACCACTTAGCCGAGGGTAACATCACCTTCAAAAGAGAGGCCTACCACTTTTCGCATTAAAAACTTACTTAATTGTCTTCCAATATTCCGACCTTTTGGGATTGTATCCCTGCTGACTCAAACCACTAGGTTGAGGGTAACGTCACCTTCAAAAGAGGGGCCTACTACTATAACTAAGATAATCTCTTAAAAATTCCGAAAGTGCGAAAATTATCAAAGAATACATAAAAGAGAAGTTGGATCCAAGTTATTCTATCTTGTCTATTATTTATCTTTTTTACTTATCTTTATGTTTTAAAACTTTTATAAAAAATTTAGATTGATTAGACGTTGACGATAAACCAGTATTAAAAGCTCTTGGGTCCTTGGACGATCTCGGTATCTTACCAACGCTATACTACGCTCACGATGGGTGCACTTGCCCAAGTGTGTGTTTAGTGTTAGTAGAATATCGTGTTTTATAAATTTAAAACTTGACTATGCGTAAAATGGACTAAAATTGACTATAAAAATATATTACGCTTAGCACACACCAGCCTGAATGTCAGAGCTTATACGTCTCGGTTCAATGATTTGGCTAGATTGGTTCCACGAATGGTCACTCCTGAATACGTTGAGATAGAGAGGTATATTTGGGGATTGTCGCCACAAATTCGCAGTATGGTTACATCAGCGAAGCCCACCACCTATCTGGAAGCTACTACTCTAGTGAAATCATTAGCGGATGCTGCTGCTCGCAAAAGTAGCCTTAAGAGGAAGGAGGAGACTGCGAAGTCGTCGGGAAAAGTCAAGGCAGATGGGAAAATCTGACCGATCCGAGCATTCTGAGCCTAGATCTAGGGATTTGCGGATGCGAAAGTCTGAGAGCTCAAGAAAAGATTCCGATGTGAAGCGTGAGAGGAAACGCGATTCGGGAAAGCATATGTGGCTAGTTCTAGTGGTTCGAGGAAGGCTAATGCTAGGGATGGCGGAATTGGTTCAGGGAAGAAGACTCACGGTGATGAGCAGGGAAAGTGTGCCAGATGTGGTCGAACTAGACATGTTACTCGCGAGTGCTATGCTAAGAGTACGTCGGAGGGAATTAAGCTCGAGGGATGCTATGAATGTGGAGAGTAGGGACACTACAAGAGGAACTGTCACATCTTCATACTTCCGTTATACGAATGCCAACCTAGACAGGACGTTCCGACTACCGGTACTTGTACCCTTACAGTTACTACATGCCCGTCGCAGAACTCACTCTGATGAGATTTGAAAAATGAAAAATGCGACAAAATCTTGAATAACGGAAGTATGAAGATGATTTGAATATGTGAATATTGTAACATGTATGATGAATATGTATGTAAGTATGTATGTTTGACTGTAAGTATAATTCACTAGATATCACAAAATGTAATATTGGAAATATTTGCATGCATTTGTGTATGTAATAAATATGAAACAAATAAATATCATAAGTTTGCATGTAACCACATAAACAATTAAAATCTAATCAACTATAGTATAGGCTCTAAGGGTCTAATAACCTATCCTATATCCCTATAGTCAAAAGCTCTGATACCAATCTGTCACACCCCGACCCGCAGCGGAAAAGATGACCGGGGCATGATTGGGTTTTCATCAAAGCTCATGACATTTATTATAATGTTTCATATTTATTATTTCAATTTAAAAGAGATCATACAATCATATCAAACAAATACAACATGTTCTATTCATCCTTCTAAACTTCATTATTTTTCTTCTAAGGCAATTTCCTATGTTTTCCATGCTTCATCCTGTTCACCTGTATCATATGTAAAAATGGTTTTTGGATCAACAAAAAGTTGGCGAGTGAACCTTGTTAGAAAACATTTATTATTTATTTCTTGTTGTATTTAATATGGAAAAATTGTGCAATATTCATATATGAACAAACGTAATAAACATACAATAACAACAAATAGCATACAATAACAAACCATTAGCATACGATATCAAACAACAACAAAACAATAACATACATTAACAAACCAATAGCATACAATAACATATCAACTTGCATGAATAAATAATATGAATGAAACTGTGCGATCAAGGCACAATCAAATGGAGCCGATCGTATTGCATGTACTGAAAATGATAAATGTCTGTGCGATCAAGGCTCAATCAAACGGAGCCGATCGTATGTTGGCACGCCAGGTTCACGCTCATAATGTAATGGGGAACTGCTCAACGCTCATAATGTAATGGGGAGCGGCGGCCTATGAAATTGCATGTACTGAAAATAATAAATTAAATCTAAACAATAACCACACAAACAGTTTATACAAGCTGAATACACATTTATTCATGATATGATATATGCACAATGATTTAAATATAATAAATAGTAAAACACATGATACACCCCAAAAACGTGATTTAAACGGGGAATTTGTAGAGATTCACTCACAGTGGGTGCGTTCGGTTGATGATGTTGAATGCGCACGAGTTTAGAGGATTGATCGACGAGGAAAAACTAACCTAATTAATAACGAAAAAGTAAGGTAAATAAATGGATTTTATTAACAATTTTAATAGTTATTTTGGATATATTTTTGTGAGTTTAAGGCTATTTTCTAACTTTAAAAATGTTATTTTTAAGTATTTTTAATTGATTTTTAATTTAAATAAATAAAAAAAATAAATAAAAAAAATGTTGATTTTTGACCGTTGACCGTTGACTTGTTGACCGTTGACCGGTTCGGTCGGTTATATGTGTGCGCTGGGTGAGACTCGAACCCGTGACCTCTCGTACGCGTGCACGCAGCTCTACCAACTGAGCTACGTGTCTAACCCGAAATTTTCTGTTTTTAATTATATTTATATACTAATTAGATTAATCCGAAAATTATTTATTTAAAAACGATTTAATTGCATAACTCGGTGCTCGCCACAGGTCTCGAACCCGGGACCTGTGGTTTAGTTTGGCACACAGTCCACCGCTGGACTGTGTGTCTAACTTGGTAAATATTCTGGTTATTATTATACTTATAACATCTTACTGAGTTAACCCGGTTCGGTTTCTAAAAAAAAGGCATTTTATTACTGCGAAGGTGCGTGTGTCAAGAATCGAACTCGGGACGTGTATGTATTTGTTTGCGCACAGTCCACCGCTGGACTGTGTGTCTAACCCGTTCATATTATCGATTTTAATTAGTCTTATAACATACACAACTTCGTCTTCTTCGTTCAAAAACACAGACATCGGTTAACTAACTGTTACTTGATTAATTCGGTTAATGAATAAGATGAACAATTGAAAAGTATTGAACCGAAGAGTTTGGGGAAAGAAAGTACCGAACAGATCGTCTTCTTCAGAAAATCCGGCGAAGATCGTCGGCTCTGTTTTGGTGACCTTCGGCTGTTAAAATCAATTAACAGTTTGGAAGGATTAGATGTGAAATTGAACTACTGAGTAACGATTATCAGTAGGTTTAAAATGATCATACCGTTTAACAGCAAGTTTCTGGAATTTCAGAAATTTTCCAGCTAAACAGGTAATCCGGCAATGTCGTCTGGAATAGATTCTGGGTGAGGGATTGATATTAGAATTTGTCCAATAATGGAATGAAACAGAAAAATCGAGGTAATTACCGTGTAGATGAAAGTCTCGGTTTTCCGGCGACTTGCAGAGAACTCCGGCGAGTGAAATTTCTTGCGACAGAGATTCTTCAGAGGTTTAAGGTGAGTGGGAGTGATGTCAGTATAAGTTCTATGATCTTATTTTTGGGTAAGAAGAAAAGATGGATTGAACTCGGTTTTCCGGCGAAAATTTCCGGTTAATTTACAGAGAATTCCGGCGACTTGCGGCGAAATTTTTCTGAGCAAAAATGGAGAGTGTAGTTGGATAGATTCGTGAGTTTAACTGATGAACAAAGATAAATCCCGAATTTGAATTTTATTTTCGGTTTCAATGGGAATTATGGTAATGAATGAAATTGATGGTTTCATTTCGGTTATAACCGATATGGCTGTTAATGTAAGCGTTATGACCAAAAGAAACGGCAACATTCGACGAATTTGTCGGGATTTCCGGCGTCAGCGGTTTTGGGCGCGCTGTGTAACTGGGTTTTGATTTCCAGATTTAATTTTTGTATTAATTGTTTCAATACGTTAACAAACAACACAAGTGGCGGAGTGGTTGGATGGATGTGAGTTAAGGCTTTGCTGATCCTCGGCTGACCCGGGTTCGAAACCCGGCAGCCTTGTTTTTTTTTATTTCACTATTTTTAATACATTTTCAAATATAACCTTTATATTCTAATATACTTATTAATTATGTATCGTTTAAAATTAATTTGAGCATTAAATATGCAATGAAATTTTTAACTGGTTGTTCGGTTAATAAACGAAGCGGTTTTGGTAAATCCGGTTTTTGACGGATGTTACAGTATCCCCTACTTTTTAGAAATTTCGTCCCAAAATTTAAGTAGTGGCATATTTGTCTAAAAAGGATGGTGTTTTAATTTGACAATTACATACTTAGAAGAGAGTAAGAGTTTAAATTTTGTTTGAGGCGGTAACGTTCCTTGTAAGGGTTGAATACCCTGCTACAGGAATCGCTTTTTGTTGCCTAAAGTGTATGAATACGGAACATGGATACACAGAGTTGATTGACTAAGTGTGATTTTATGCATATGAGTTTGGGTACGTTTGAAAGATAAGGTTATATCCTAAGACAAAACTTTTACTACTAAAACCTACATGGAACTTCTCATAACCGCCTGACAATGCATCTGATCCTTTGGCAAGAATACTTATATATAGGAAGTACCAGCGGCGTATCCACCATATTCTTGTCAAATTTTCATTGGTTTTATCAGTAAGTTATGATTGGTTCTATGATGTGACTCTAGGACATAAATAAACACAACAACCAATATCTGAGTCCTAATTCTGATAGCATACATGTTTGAATGGTGACACAATCCAGTTTCTTTAAATGATGAGATGATATGAATGCTAAATCAGTGAGTATAAAACAAACTTCAACCAAGACATTACTAAATCCTACATGGAACTTCTCATAACCGCCTGACAATGCCTCTGATCCTTTGACAAGAATACTTATATATAGGAAGTACCAGCGGCGTATCCACCATATTCTCGTCAAAATTTTCATTGATTTTATCTGTAAGTTATGATTAGTCCTATGTGACTCTAAAACATAAACAAACACAACAACCAAAGTTGAGTCTTTGAATGATGACAGTACCTCTCTCGTTTGTTATGATGGAGAGGTTAGTCTAAGTAGAAAATGGAACACAATCCAATTTTTTTAAATGATGAGTTGATATGAATGTTAAATCAGTGAGTGTAAAACAAATTTCAACCAAGACATTACTAAATCCTACATGGAACTTCTCATAACCGCCTGACAATGCGTCTGATCCTTTGGCAAGAATACTTATATATAGGAAGTACCAGCGGTGTATCCACCATATTCTTGTCAAATTTTCATTGGCTTTATCCGTAAGTTATGACTAGTTCTATGTGACTCTAAAACATAAACAAACACTATCAACCAAAGCTTGAGTCTTAATTCTGATAGCATACATGTTTGAATGATGATAGTACCTCTCTCGTTTGTTATGATGGAGAGGTTAGTCCATGTAGAAGTGAGACACAGCTCAACTTCTTTAAATGATGACACATTGATATGTCGTGAGGTATGATGATATGAATGTTAAATCAATGAGTATAAAAACAAAACTGAAATAGTAATTCGCATTAAGATCCTTGGATAAATTTCCAATTTAAAATTGAGACACGTGAAAATTGAGATAATCATAAAGAAAAACATAAAACTAAGCGGTTGGAGTTGAATCTTGATTTTCAGTGAAGGGGACTAGTTGGGTGTTTTCGTTTGGGCCGTCATTATCTTCAACCGGATTGGCGTTGATGTTGAAAACTCTTCCTCTTGCTGGTGGCCTAGTGGTTGGGTTTTCTCGATTTGCTTGGTTAACTGGGTTTGCTTGAACTTGGGCGTTTATGATGTTAACCAATTGAGGGCACGTGTTTCTAAAGTGGGTAGGGTCGCCACAATTGAAACAAGCTCGAACATATGGGAACATGTGGTATTGGGGTTGTTGATATGTTTGGATCATGTTTTGAGTAGGGGGTGAGGTTTGGTTTTGAGGGTGCGGCAAACCATGCTCAAATGACCATAGCGTCCACAATTCGCACATAGTCGACAAAGTAAGGTAGATGGATGGTGATAAAAACATGTGTTGCATTGAGGGTGAGGTCCAAGGTAAGGTTTCTTATTTGGGTAGGTTAAGTTGGGTGCTACTTGAGTGATTGGGATGGCTTGGAGGGGTACGGCTTTTAAGGCTGGTTGATTGCGTTGGGTGACAGCGAAAAGTTGCTCATCTCGTTTCCTCTTGGAAATGGGTTGAGAAGGGGATTCGGTTTGGGTGGAGTTGGAGGTTTCAGTTGATGCTTTATTTTTCTTCTTCTCCTCCTTGAAGTCTTTATTCCGTATACGGTTCTCGGTGAGCTCTGTAGCTATCTCCATTGCTGCTTCCAAAGTTGCAGGTGTGGTACTTATTACAGAGTCTTGAATTTTTGAAGGAAGACCTCGAATGTAGTGTTCGATCAAATGGTAGAGGGGAGTGAACAAGTTGGGAACCATTTGATTATCTTTTGTTGTACGTGGTGTGGTCGCCTTCCTTTTGTTTCAACGAATAGAACTCATCCTCTAATTTCTTGATTTCGCTCCTTGGGCAAAACCGTCTTGTCATGATTTCTTTCAACTCTTCCCAAGTCAAAGTCATAGCATCTTCAACACCTCGTTTAGCCTTCTCTGTATTCCACCAAGTAAGTGCTATTCCAAATAAACGACCAGTAGCATATCGCACTTTGCGATCATCGGGGCAATCGCAATTTAGGAAAATGTTTTCCATTTCTTCAAACCAATAGAGAAGAGCGGTGACACCTTCAGTCCCTTCGTATTTTGTAGGGTCGCAGGATTTGAAATGCTTGTAGGTGCATTTAGTGGTATTTGGGGGAGGGTTGACAACATTTTGAACTTCTTGATTGACGGGATTAGCGGTAAGGGCTTGTTGGACTTGGACTACAATGTTGGGTATTACGGCAGCCATTTGTTGAGCGATTTGGGCAGCCATACGCTCGCGAGCTTTTTCTGCTCTCATCTTCCTATGAGCGGAATTAGAAGACATCTACAAGGAATACATATGAAGAGTATGAGTTGGATGTTTTTGGGATCATGTGTTGTATTTAGGAATGAACATTCATAAAATAAACATAGCATAATAAATCTACTACATCCATAGGATGTCTTGGGCTTTGCTCGTAATTGGACCTTGCATGCCGCCATACTTCACCTTCGTAATCATGTGGGCCCCCATGATTACCGGGTTTTTCATATGGTTCGCATGTGTTAGCCTGGTTACGTACACTGAAACCCGGAGAAAATCGAGAAATATGTATGTAACGTATGATATTCGGAATGTATCCAGGTGTGGACACGGTGACACCTCAAAGTGGGGTTAGTTCGAACGACGTTTGGTGTGGCATGCCTTGGCCTAATAGGTCCTTCGTACTCTCATCGTTAGTCCCCAAGTAGGCAAACTGGTCCGTTATATTGGATTTATACGAATGCCAACCTAGACAGGACGTTCCGACTACCGGTACTTGTACCCTTACAGTTACTACATGCCCGTCGCAGAACTCACTCTGATGAGATTTGAAAAATGAAAAATGCGACAAAATCTTGAATAACGGAAGTATGAAGATGATTTGAATATGTGAATATTGTAACATGTATGATGAATATGTATGTAAGTATGTATGTTTGACTGTAAGTATAATTCACTAGATATCACAAAATGTAATATTGGAAATATTTGCATGCATTTGTGTATGTAATAAATATGAAACAAATAAATATCATAAGTTTGCATGTAACCACATAAACAATTAAAATCTAATCAACTATAGTATAGGCTCTAAGGGTCTAATAACCTATCCTATATCCCTATAGTCAAAAGCTCTGATACCAATCTGTCACACCCGACCCGCAGCGGAAAAGATGACCGGGGCATGATTGGGTTTTCATCAAAGCTCATGACATTTATTATAATGTTTCATATTTATTATTTCAATTTAAAAGAGATCATACAATCATATCAAACAAATACAACATGTTCTATTCATCCTTCTAAACTTCATTATTTTTCTTCTAAGGCAATTTCCTATGTTTTCCATGCTTCATCCTGTTCACCTGTATCATATGTAAAAATGGTTTTTGGATCAACAAAAAGTTGGCGAGTGAACCTTGTTAGAAAACATTTATTATTTATTTCTTGTTGTATTTAATATGGAAAAATTGTGCAATATTCATATATGAACAAACGTAATAAACATACAATAACAACAAATAGCATACAATAACAAACCATTAGCATACGATATCAAACAACAACAAAACAATAACATACATTAACAAACCAATAGCATACAATAACATATCAACTTGCATGAATAAATAATATGAATGAAACTGTGCGATCAAGGCACAATCAAATGGAGCCGATCGTATTGCATGTACTGAAAATGATAAATGTCTGTGCGATCAAGGCTCAATCAAACGGAGCCGATCGTATGTTGGCACGCCAGGTTCACGCTCATAATGTAATGGGGAACTGCTCAACGCTCATAATGTAATGGGGAGCGGCGGCCTATGAAATTGCATGTACTGAAAATAATAAATTAAATCTAAACAATAACCACACAAACAGTTTATACAAGCTGAATACACATTTATTCATGATATGATATATGCACAATGATTTAAATATAATAAATAGTAAAACACATGATACACCCCAAAAACGTGATTTAAACGGGGAATTTGTAGAGATTCACTCACAGTGGGTGCGTTCGGTTGATGATGTTGAATGCGCACGAGTTTAGAGGATTGATCGACGAGGAAAAACTAACCTAATTAATAACGAAAAAGTAAGGTAAATAAATGGATTTTATTAACAATTTTAATAGTTATTTTGGATATATTTTTGTGAGTTTAAGGCTATTTTCTAACTTTAAAAATGTTATTTTTAAGTATTTTTAATTGATTTTTAATTTAAATAAATAAAAAAAATAAATAAAAAAAATGTTGATTTTTGACCGTTGACCGTTGACTTGTTGACCGTTGACCGGTTCGGTCGGTTATATGTGTGCGCTGGGTGAGACTCGAACCCGTGACCTCTCGTACGCGTGCACGCAGCTCTACCAACTGAGCTACGTGTCTAACCCGAAATTTTCTGTTTTTAATTATATTTATATACTAATTAGATTAATCCGAAAATTATTTATTTAAAAACGATTTAATTGCATAACTCGGTGCTCGCCACAGGTCTCGAACCCGGGACCTGTGGTTTAGTTTGGCACACAGTCCACCGCTGGACTGTGTGTCTAACTTGGTAAATATTCTGGTTATTATTATACTTATAACATCTTACTGAGTTAACCCGGTTCGGTTTCTAAAAAAAAGGCATTTTATTACTGCGAAGGTGCGTGTGTCAAGAATCGAACTCGGGACGTGTATGTATTTGTTTGCGCACAGTCCACCGCTGGACTGTGTGTCTAACCCGTTCATATTATCGATTTTAATTAGTCTTATAACATACACAACTTCGTCTTCTTCGTTCAAAACACAGACATCGGTTAACTAACTGTTACTTGATTAATTCGGTTAATGAATAAGATGAACAATTGAAAAGTATTGAACCGAAGAGTTTGGGGAAAGAAAGTACCGAACAGATCGTCTTCTTCAGAAAATCCGGCGAAGATCGTCGGCTCTGTTTTGGTGACCTTCGGCTGTTAAAATCAATTAACAGTTTGGAAGGATTAGATGTGAAATTGAACTACTGAGTAACGATTATCAGTAGGTTTAAAATGATCATACCGTTTAACAGCAAGTTTCTGGAATTTCAGAAATTTTCCAGCTAAACAGGTAATCCGGCAATGTCGTCTGGAATAGATTCTGGGTGAGGGATTGATATTAGAATTTGTCCAATAATGGAATGAAACAGAAAAATCGAGGTAATTACCGTGTAGATGAAAGTCCCGGTTTTCCGGCGACTTGCAGAGAACTCCGGCGAGTGAAATTTCTTGCGACAGAGATTCTTCAGAGGTTTAAGGTGAGTGGGAGTGATGTCAGTATAAGTTCTATGATCTTATTTTTGGGTAAGAAGAAAAGATGGATTGAACTCGGTTTTCCGGCGAAAATTTCCGGTTAATTTACAGAGAATTCCGGCGACTTGCGGCGAAATTTTTCTGAGCAAAAATGGAGAGTGTAGTTGGATAGATTCGTGAGTTTAACTGATGAACAAAGATAAATCCCGAATTTGAATTTTATTTTCGGTTTCAATGGGAATTATGGTAATGAATGAAATTGATGGTTTCATTTCGGTTATAACCGATATGGCTGTTAATGTAAGCGTTATGACCAAAAGAAACGGCAACATTCGACGAATTTGTCGGGATTTCCGGCGTCAGCGGTTTTGGGCGCGCTGTGTAACTGGGTTTTGATTTCCAGATTTAATTTATGTATTAATTGTTTCAATATGTTAACAAACAACACAAGTGGCGGAGTGGTTGGATGGATGTGAGTTAAGGCTTTGCTGATTCTCGGCTGACCCGGGTTCGAAACCCGGCAGCCTTGTTTTATTTTTATTTCACTATTTTTAATACATTTTCAAATATAACTTTTATATTCTAATATACTTATTAATTATGTATCGTTTAAAATTAATTTGAGCATTACATATGCAACAAAATTTTTAACTGGTTGTTCGGTTAATAAACGAAGCGGGTTTGGTAAATCCGATTTTTGACGGATGTTACACTCAACATGCGAAAGTGGCGTTGGGTAGAGTTACTCAATGATTACGAGTGTGATATTCGTTATCACCCGGGAAAGGCAAATGTTGTTGCTGACACGCTCAGTAGGAAGGAACGGGAGAAGCCTCTGCGTGTGCATGCTTTGGGTTTGACCATACAAACGAATTTGACCGATCGAATTCGTAATGCACAGTGAGAAGCTTTAAGAGATGAGAACCTGAGTAGAGAAGGTTTGAGAGGTTTGGAATGTGAACTGATACTAAAAGCGGATGAAGTGATGTACTTCATGAACCGAGTTTGGGTTCCGCTTAGAGGTAACCTACGTGAACTAGTTATGAAAGAGGCTCATAAGTCCAGATATTTGATTCACCCAGGTTCTACCAAGATGTATCAAGATATTAAGGAGTTATATTGGTGGCCTAATATGAAGAGAGATATTGCGGTGTATGTGAGTAAATGTCTGACATGCTCAAAGGTTAAGGCTGAACATCAGAAGCCGTCTGGGCTTCTGCAGCAACTAGAGATTCCTAAATGGAAGCGGGAGCATCTTGCAATGGACTTCATCACCAAGTTACCCCGTACATCACGTGGACATGACACTATTTAGGTAATTGTGGATCGAGTGATGAAGTCTGCTCATTTCTTGCCCATTAAGGAAACAGACAAGACGAAGAAGATATCACAGTTGTACCTCAACTAGATTGTAGCCCGACATGGAGTGCCTGTGTGAATTATCTCCGATAGAGATGGACGATTTGAATCCAGATTTTGGCGATCTCTTCAAGAGTCGTTGGGTTCTCGTTTGGACATGACTACTGCATATCATCCTCAAACGGATGGTCAGAGTGAGAGAACCATTCAGACGTTAGAGGATATGTTGAGAGCATGCCTAATTGATTTTGGTGGAAGTTGGGATACCCATTTGCCGTTGGCAGAGTTTTCTTACAACAATAGTTACCACGCTAGTATTAAAGCTGCTCCGTTTGAAGCTTTGTATGGAAGGAAGTGTCGATCACCCCTTTGTTGGGCTGAAGTTGGCGAAAGGCAACTAACCGGACCTGAGCTTATCCAGGAAACCACCGACAAGGGTGTCCAGATCAAGGAAAGGATGAAAGCTGTCGCCGATCAACAGAAAAGTTATCCAGACAACCGAAGTAAACCGTTGCAGTTTCAAGTCGGGGATCGTGTTCTGCTGAAAGTATCGCCTTGGAAAGGTGTTGTGAGATTTGGGAAAGGGGGAAAGCTTAGCCCGCGTTATATAGGTCCTTTCGAAGTCCTCTCTCGAGTTGGATGAGTCGCGAATAGGCTTAAGCTGCCACATGATTTGAATGGAGTTCATGACGTGTTTCATGTTTCCAACCTGAGAAATTGTTTGTCAGATGAGACACTAATTATACCCCCTGATGAGGTTCAAGTAGACAATAAATTGAGATTTATCAAGGAACCGGTAGAAGTTATGGATGAGAAGATTCAGAAGCTTAAGAGGAGTCGGATTAAGTTGGTCAAGGTTCGCTGGAATTCCAAGCATGGACCCGAGTTCACATGGGAACGACAGGACCAGATGCAACGGAATTATCCACATCCCTTTAAGTTTAGTGCGAAAACGAAACATGTAGTGTAAGAATTTCGGGGACGAAATTCCTTAAACAGGGGGAGACAGTGACACCCGGCTATTTAGGCTGTACCGTACAAATGTAACACGTGTCATGAATGAATAAAAGGCGGTATTTGATTATTTATGATGTTTATATATGGTATTTGATATGTTGGTAAATTCAAAGTTTGATAAAAATTATGTTGGCAATATTAAGATAAACGCTTATCGCGTAACAGTTAAAATGCGAAACGAACGTTGGTGACCGCCCAATTAATATTAAAATCCTAAAAATAGTCCGTTATGATTGAAATAATATATTTAATCATGTTCGTGAGGAAAAATAATTTAAAACGCTAAGAAACTCTATTTATCGAGTTTAAGTGCGTACTGCGCGTATCTGACAAAATACTGTCAACACAACCAGTTCAGGGCAACTAATAATTATTATAGTAATAATTTGACAAATTTATTTTTATAGAATGATAAAAATAAATTAAAACGCTTAAAATCCCTATTTTGCGAATTTAAGCACGTACTGCGCAACACAGCGTGCATCCTGCGAAATACCGACAACGTAGCCGGTCCAGGCAAATAAAATATTGATCAGTAATATTTTAGTGAGTTTATTTTTATAGAGCGTTGAAAATAATTTAAAACGCGTTAAAACGCGATTAAAACGCTAGATAAAACACCTGGTATCCAGTTAAATACGAGTTATAAGCACATATATGACATATATATGTATATAGGCGTGTATATATGTGTGTGTGAAGATTGGTGGCAGCCATATAGGGCTCTTTTACTTCTCTCTCCTCCATGTGTTGACATGGGAAAGTGTACATGATGACTATATCTTATGTAATATCTTCAAAGATCTTTCAAAATCCAAGACATAATCTCAAACTCAATCTTCACTCTCTCACTATCTAAGCTACGGCCGAACACCCTCTTGGCACCCCCAGTTTTGAATTTCAAACCTTGTTCTTGAAGATTAAAGCCATTCCAAGTTTGTTTCAAGCTTATATGAAGATTTGGAGGTGATTGCAAGGAGTTTCAAGCAAGAACAAGGCTTCATATCATCACTTTTGTAAAAACCCATTAAGAATCTTGAAGGTATAACATTTTAACTTTCAAACCTTGTTCATGATTCATGGGAATAAATATGATAGTGAAAGTTTATCTTGTTCTTGGATTTAAACATAAACTTGGAAACTAAAACAAATGGGTTTTTGGATAAAATGAAAATGGAGGTGTATATATATTATGTGTGTATGTATACATATATGAGAGTTGAGTTTGATGTTTGATGTTATTTTGTTTGATTTGATTTTAAAAAGGTGAATGCATGCTTGTGTAGAAAAGTTGTCATATGGAAGTTATGTGATGTGAAAAGGATGTTATGAAAAGTGAAATTTTGGAGTTACATATGTATGTATATGTAGCCGTGTATATGTGTGTATGTACATATACATACATGTGAAATTTTGGCTATTAAATTTAATGTGTAGGAATACATGCATATGTCTTGTATTTATGTCAAATGATTTGATGATGATGATGATTATATGAAGATGAGAATGTTCTTGAATATATGAACATGTGTTAAAAGCTTGTCTTGATGCATTAAAGTTCATACAAAATGATGAAGACATGATGTAAGTGCATTAAGTGCTTGTACCTAGTCATGCATGTGAATTTATGTACATAAAATGATGATTAAATCATGTTATGATAAAGATGATTTTAGATCAGACTATAAACCTTAAAAATAAGGTTATTTCATGTATAAAAGTGGTATGAAACTTGTTATGAAGTTTACTAGCTTTGCATTTGTACTTAGTGCTTAAAGTGTTGTAAAATGTGTGAAATCGCATGATTTATGTGACCTACACAAAAAACTGCACTAATCTGATTATAACCATCATTTTAATTAGTAAATAACATGTATTGTGTTAAAATTTGAAGTCGTTTCGAGTTCGGATGGTTATGGTAACGTTTGACGCAAAACTATGCAATAAAAATGGTAAAAATCGCCTTTTTAAGAGGTGAATGCGATATATTGTTTGATAAATCGTTCTTACGTATATTAGGACGTGTAGAATCAAATTGTGGGATCGCGCTATTTTAAATACGCACCTAAAGGTGAGTGTCACTAAACCCCCTCTTTTTACGGTTTTGTATATGTTTTGGGGGAAGAACACGCCTTAAAAGGACTAAAGATGTTTTTGAATAAAACATACCTTTGCTTATATAAAATGTATATTTTCATGGAAAATATATGATTTTGATGATATTAATATGTTTTGGGTAGAAACGGTTTTGTGAATAAATATGTTTCGGGGATGAAACGGGGATTTTACGGTGTTTTGAGAAAACGACCGTGTAGATTTAAAAATGCTTAAATCTAAAGTTGTGACGAATTGTCTCGGTCTCAAGAGAGTAAGTACCGGGTATGGTTTACGTTTCGGTGGGGACTTCGGGGAATTCGTACAACATAAAATATTAAATTTATCATTTTAGTAGGACATATATATTGTTTATGAGGCAAGCGATATAGATGGCCCGATGTGGGCGCATGCGCAAGTATTGCTGTTTAATTATTTAAGTATTGAACACGTAGAATTGTTGGTAGATCTATCGGGTTGACTACCCCATCGTGATCAGTCGCCCCGATCAACTCAAATGACGAATTGATATTCTATTATAGTCTAGTCTTGATTATACCCTTATTGTTAATATATAGTTCGTAATGTCTTGCAAACATACGAGTCTGAACATTTGATGCTATCAATTTAATATGTAAAACTTGGGAAGATGCTTTAGATCCAAGGTTTCGGGGAAACGCTTGCGACGGCTGACCCATGGATTTTATTAAGGAAATAAATTAACTTTCGAAAATATTATTTGGATGTTTGATAATAAACACATAATTAGAAAGTTTTCCTTGTTTTAAATTTGAATATGTGAGCTCACCCTCCTTTGTGTTGACACTTAATTTTAACGTGTTCTTCAGGTACTTGAGCATGGCTTCGGGAATCTTTGGCGTGTGTTGTGGTTGTGATGCATGTTTTGTTTAATAATAAACTTTGGACAACTTTTAAAACTTATTTGGGACCGACTGTATTAAGATCCATAAGGATCGAGATAACTTAACTACTCTATGGTTGTGGTTTATGTTGAAACTTGTAAACAATGTTTTAATTAAGTAATATGTCCAATATTAACGATGCATCATCCACTAAGATATTTATGGGCACCAACTTCCGTCACCATTACGTTTGTATTTCCGTTGCGACGTTTTTGGGGTGTTACATAGAGCTCATTCGTAGGTTCTGTTTTAACCAATTTAGCTCGTTTTCGCTCGTTTCAGCTTCCTTTCTACCCTGGAGCCCTACAATTACAAACGATACAAGGAAACAAGATGTATTTTGCAATACATTAATAGGCGATTGCACAAAAATGTTGATGTCATTGTTTTAACAAGAACAACAAAAAATGAATGCCAAATCCATAGATTGCACGGGGCATCGGCTTGAAGGATATGCGTTGTTCCTTTTTAGTCCCCACGAATATGTGAACCTCTACACGCCGTTGGACATTTTTTCCAACCCTAGTGCATGCAGTCTATGCACCCAATTATGTCGGGTAAATCGTGTACATCCTCATGTACATTAAATATACATTGTAGATATTTCCATGTCGGCTTTCTTAAATACCATTCCCCGTATATCTCAATTATACCTTTTTAAAGATCAAATGTGAATACGTTAATTTAAGTACTTCAAAAAAAACTATGTTAAAAATATACAAGTTATAAAAAATAAACATTACCGTCAGTAAAATTGCTACAACGTCTCTTGTTGTTTTGTCCGCCATTTTCAGGTATTCGTCCACACGTCGCTTGTCATGTCGTATGCTAGCACACATGGAGTAGACGTTCACTTTTGTATTTCCGTGAGTCCCATTCTTCCTCTTGCGTCGGGTCTTTGTTTGAAGTGATCATACTTCCTTTCCAAAATCGTTGGTAATACGTAAAAAAATCGTTTTGTCATTCTAAAATGACGCCTAAATTCACGAGGACCGTAGAAGGGTTGATCACAAAAGTAATCACGCATTAACAAGGCGCTCGCAGCCTCACGGTCCCGTTTGATTTGTTTTCTTCTTAGAATCGGACGCAGAGGTTGACTAATGTGTTGCATGAACTCTATCAGGAGTTGTACCGCACTTGTAGTGGCCCCCGAGATCTCAAAAATATTTGAAGATGTGCTATCTTCTAGTACTACTAGAAGATGATCAGGAATGTTCATATTTTTTTGGTTTTGAGAGTGAGGAATTAAAATTATGGAACGAGAATGAGAAATTAGGGAATGAGTATGGAAATTGTTGTTTATTTATAGGGTTTGGAATTCAAATAATATATCTATACACACACCCAACGTTCACCAGCCTAACGACTAGATTTTTGATTTGCACAATTTTCACCGTGTGGCCTAAAGCACGAGATGGCTAAAAAAGCCAATTAACAGGATGAGAGGGCAGTGTTTTGCTCATGTTGGCTTGTGATCCACCCAACAACAAGAGTACTACGAGTGGTCTAACACATAATAAAACTTTTGTACGATTATAAATTAAACCAATTAATAGTCTATGCAAAATGTTTGGCTTGACCCAAATACATACGTATATAAATAATTAAAAGACATGTGTCTGTAGTTCTAGAAATATTACCCGTAAATGTAAATTGATTACCAACTTGCAAGTGGCTAAGTAACCCATAACTTTATAGACATTTTTTAAAGTCAAGACTCATGACAAAAAACCTAAGATGTTTTATGGATGAATTATGATGTCTAAAAGTAGGTATAAGATTAAAATGTTTTATGGTTTTTAGTTACGGGTTAGGTTCATTTGTGAATAACCCTTTTCATTGTAAACATTAGTGAACTAATCCTAACCCTTGATTATCAATACACAAGTGTAAATCAATGGTCATGATTGATGATGAAAATACACTAGTGTAATTTACGATTTGATGATGTAAATCAATGGTTAGGATTTGTTCACTCAATTCACAAATAAACTAGTGTTCACTCTAGAACCCAAGCCTCTTATTTATTATATCTTAAATTTTGTTACGCAAAATGTATAAGTATAATTGTATAAATAAATGTATTAGTAGTAAAGCTATGTGGTGTGGTATGATAAGGGATTTGTGGCGTTGAGGTGGCATTCATGGAATGGCATGGAACAGGCCCCCTCACTAATGGCCGTGAAGCTCATGAAGATTCCCACGATGTCCACGAAGGAGAGAAGGAGGATGTAGCCGTTGGTGTTGACCCCCTCAACGGTTAGATTAAAAAAAGTCTTTATATCCTTATTCAGTATATGCAATTTCATCAAAAATTCTAAACAATCGCTACTATTTCTCTATACAAATTCTCTCCAAAGAATATAATAATTCTCCTTACAATCACGGTTTCTTCATGCTTATCCGATTAAACGTAATTTTTTTTATGTAAACGCAGTAACAGAGAAGACTCAAATTATTTTGGAGGCCGGTTGAAGAAAACGAACATACGTTGCAACCGTTCACAAGGAGTGCCGCTTTAAATAAAGATAGGGAGGGTATATTAACTTTTTCATTGTTTTTAAATACTTGTTCATTATATTATAATTCATTACCATAGGTGTTCACGAACGATTGGTGGCCGACTACTTTGCTGATAACCCTGTCTACACTGATGAACAGTTTAGGCGTCAATTTCAAATGAGTCGTTGTCTATTCCTACGTATTGTCGATGATTTGGTAAATATGGATCCATTTTTTACATTATGATGGGATGCCAGAGGTAACTAGGATTTTACTACCTTACAAAAGTACACATCGATGATAGGCAAATGACATACGACACTTCTAGTGGATTCATGGGACGAGTATTTGAAGATGTTCGAAAGAACATCACGTGGAAGTCTGTATAAATTTAGCAAATGTGTGGTCAAGTTATATAACAAGAAGTATTTGCATAAACCAACATGGAAGGGCATTGAAAACTATATGCAACCCACAAGAAAGATATGGATTACCAGGAATGCTAGGCAGTATTGATTGTATGCATTGCTCATGACATAATTGCTCTAATGCATGGCGAGGTTAATTCATGCGCGCTGATATAGGACATCCCCCCAATAACGCTAGAAGATGTGTATTCACAAGATCTATGGGTTTGACATGCTTTCTTTCTTTGGTGTTGCTGTTTCAAATCATGAATTAAACGTTCTTCACAGTCTGTGGTTTTTAACAACATCATACAGGGTACAGGACCTGATCTTCGTTAATGGTTTCGGGGGTGGTATAAAAACACGAGTATTATCTTGTTGATAGTATACACCCCGAGTATGCAATAATTGTTAAACCTATACCATATCTCGAAGATGTTAAAAGATAGAACTTTGCAAAACGCCAATAATCGACAAGAAAAGATGTTGGACGATTAATTGGTGTTTTAAAGCAACGATGGCACTTTGTGCAGTACCCAACACATGCATTCACCCAAAAAATGAGATGCTTTATGTATGCTTGTATCTTATATCATAACATGAGTATCAAAGATGAAGGTAACACAATATACGAAATGATTCGAATGACATTCAGATGATGTTGCACCGTTTACTGCGGCGTAGCAAGAGCTAAACATGTGGGCATTACACAACAAGCATACATAGCTCAACCTTCATGTCGAGTTGATCGAGCATATTTCGAACTCTGCTCATGTTGATCCCAATGTCGATTTTGATGGTGATTAGTTTTAGCCTTTTTTAAATTATTTAATCTTAAATTTATTTATGTAGTTTTTTAATTATGGTATTTTAATATTAATGAAAAGTTTAATTATATTTTGGTTAAACATTACATGTATTGGATAAAAAAAGGAAATAGTGATGGGAATGATGAAGCATACCTTTGAATAGTTGACAAGGATATGGGAGGAGACATTAAAACTAACATTAAAGTGGAGGATGATGATGACCTTATAGGCCTCCTAGTGAACCATACCATATAGCCTAAAAATGAGTTAAAACTGTTGTGATTATAAAACATTTAATATCAAATGTATGAAAATTTGATGCATTTATGATTTATTATTATTTTTTAACTCTATCACACAAAAATCTAATTCACATTTATAATAATATAATATATAATAATAATAACTTATAATATAAGATTTTAATTAATGTCACATGTCAATCTCTCATTTAATTTATTAATAATATTATTAATATTAATATATCAACTAAACAGTTAAAAGATAATATATGGAAAAAATTTAGATACAATTAATCCAATTTTTCAAGGATTATTTGTTCTACATTTTTTATATTTTAATATCTTCAGTAGAATCCAAACTAATCCATCCTTTTCGATACTAATTCCCTTTTCTAATTTATTAATAATATTATTAATGATAATATATTATGTATAAAATATTTTTTTATAATTAATGATGAATTTATTATATTAAAAATAAGTAGAAATAGAAATAATAATATTAAAATAGGATTAAATTACCCTTTCCTATTTTGTAAAACATTTTCTTTATTTAGGGAAATGAAATGATTTAGGCGGGGAAAAATATGATATGATCACGTGTTATTTTTTGGTGTCTTCTTACCTTATTGATCACGTGTTATTTTTTGGTGCTTCTACTTATTTTTTCGCTTGAATCTCTATTATTTAATAATGTTAAATAACAAGTATTTCACTTCTCTATCCTTTTAAATAATATTATTAAATCTTAATTCCCTTCTTATCTCTTATTTATTTAAAATTTATTTTCTTAACTGTTTTTTTTAAAATCACTTATTTATAACTATTTAGTATTTCACTGATCCAATCATGTGTATACACAAATTTCTACGCCAATAATAAATAAAAAAACAATGTAAATGTTACAATAAATAAATATTACTTTAAAGACCACTTAAAAAAAACATAAGTAAATAATACATTAAGGATCATTTATTTCAAAAACATATCTTGATAATTATATGCGTTAAACGATAACATCATATTTATTAAACCCCTACGATATACATGTCTATCGAACCCATACAATAAATGAGTTTTTCTATAGCTGTAATTTTTTATTACTTAATATAAAATATTTATTTATAACCCGTCTAATACACGAGGTTAGTAGGTTAAATAAAAGTGTATATAAATGTAGTAGGTTAAATAGCCGTATATCACATGAGTTCAAAAATATATTAAATAATAGTAATAAGTTTTAAGATTATAAAATAATGTTTTGATATGATATAATTAACTTTTTTTTATTATATTATATTAAGAAAAAATATGAATAAGTGAAATAGAAAAATAAAGCCGCAATAGAACTGTAAGCCGTGATAGAATTCTTTAAGCTCATAAATTCATCAATTCTTATAATTTTATGCTAATCCATGATCCATCCAACACTCATGCCATTTTAAAATCAACACCCATGAATCCATGATGTCTTTATTCAAATTGACATACTCATGCCGTTTTAAAATCAACACCCATGACGTCTTTATTCCGATTGACGACTACAACTATGTAGACAGATCATCGTCATATGTATCTAAAAACCATACCAAATTTATTAAAAAAGCAATACATCGTCATATGTATCTAAAAACCATTGATCCAATTATTGTTAACCGTTTACAGTTAACTCAACGAGGAGTAACTTTCAGAGTAAGCGATTTATTGAACCATGATTTCCAGCTGCCGGAGCTCTTCCTCGTTATCTCCGCCACCTCTCTTGTTTTCTTGCATAACAAGAAGTTCCTCACTCCAAAAGATCCGATCATCTCACATGGATTCAGAGCTGCATGATCACAAGTCAACCAAACACAATAATCACTGCATTATCCATACTAGGTTAGAAATGTTGTACCCCACCATTGGGCGTCCTCAATGACCAGTCACACGGCCAACATGAGAGAGGTAAAACACGTCTTAGAGCGGTGGTGGTTCCGGGTTTGATTCTCAAACTAAACTAGGTTAGAAATCCGTATATTACATGATGGCAAATAGAAAACGTTAAATATGTAGTAACAAATATTTAGGTAATAATGTAATGATATTTTGTAATAAGATATGATTAATTTTATAATTAACTAAATAGATTAATTTTATAATTAACTAAATAGAATAAGAATGGATGAAACGAAAAAGCTGAAAGATAATTTTATGCTCATTGAAGCGTAAGCTGGGACGCAACCAGTTATTTATTTAGTTAACAGGGTTTAATTTTCAAACTAAATTAGGTTAGAAACCCGTGTATTGCATGAGTTAGATAAATAGAAAACATTAAATATTTAGTAAAAAATATTTAGGTAATAATGTAATGATATTTTGTAATAAGATATGATTAAATTAATTAAATAGAATAAGAATGTATGAAACTAAAGAGGCTGAAAGATAATTTTATGCTCACTGAATTGTAAGTAGTGACGTAACCAGTTATTTATTTAGTTAAATAAATAGGGAAAAGTGGTGAGAATGTACCTTCGGTTCCGGCGATGGGAGTGTAAAGAAAGAAATCAGTGCATTTGGTACCGAGAACCGGAAGACGGCTTTCACGAGCATATGACTTAAGAGCGGTCTCAATGACTGTAGCCACCGCAGCCTCTTCACTGACCACAAACCGAATCGGACCGCGCTCCCCACAACGTTTATCACGATCAGAATTCGCTTGCCGCCGTCTTTCATGTCCACATTCTTTATCCTCTTGCACGGCAACATGGTAGTTAAATATTTCTCAAGCTATACAACAATGTAAAAAACGGAGTAATCAATCAGTGACAGATCCAGAACTCCTTGCAAAATCCGAAAGATAAAGCGGTGGAAAAGGATGAGAACATGAACTAGTTACACAAGATTTGTGGTGTCTATGAGTGGAATCTTCTCGGGGGTTTTGGAGAACATTCTAAAGTAGATGTTGGATGATTGATGAAGATTGGAGTGGTATATATATACTGGACGAAATCTGCCGTTCCAATCTTTCGTAACACGTTTGATAACGTTAGCTTTGCCTCTCTCTTAGTTGTCACAACCTCATAGTATTCACGTGCAACGTGGTATATCCGAAGTTTTCTCATTCATATCAATGTCTTTTACCTATTTACTTCAATCTATACTTAAAGACCAGTTGCCAATTTCTAGGTTTTTGATAATTGACTTTCTTAAACAATTAAGTTCGACTGTTTAAAAGTTAATATTCCTTTACTTATAATATTTTTTTAATAAAGACTAGTATTAAGTCCATAATATTTTTTTTAATAAAGACTAGTTTTAAGTCCTCGCGTTACGACATGACAAAAATAACATTGGATTGTTTTATTGGACTCGTGTGTTGAAGGGGGAGTTGGACTTACGCTTTGCGATGGGACTGTTATACCGAATTAAAAGTAGATGTAAAAACGTTCAACCACATAGGCTTGTTACGGCGTGTTAACGTACAAAAATTAGACCGAGACCTGAAACATTGAAAATAATAACTAAGTCAATTAAGACATGCACGTTACGACGAGGCCATTAAACAGAAAAAGTAGACGTATAAACGTTGAACCATACGCTCGCTATATCTGGCACCGGTTCGGTTACTAACATTCGTTATAGCTTCCGGTAAATAAAAGCCTCTATTGCGACATGGTAGAAAACCATAAGAAAAAAAGTAATGCACCGATATCGATGTTGTTTGAATGGTATTGGGGGTTTTGTCCCGATAAATAACAAAAAACCAACTATATATGATGTTGTTGGAGTTAAACTTATATCTAATCCTAGATAATGTATAAGTACGTCACCAGGATATGTTTGGAATTTTATTAAACATTATATATATTACTAAAATGATGAAAAACCAAAAAATAATTTTGTCTTCTTACTAACTTCATTAAATTGTTGTAAGATAAGCATAAAATGTTGTAATTACTTAATTTTGTTGGAATTCATTCCAAATGCATTATAATATATATACACCACTTGTAATGGATATGCATAGAGGATGAGGATCAATATATAAAACTAATTATTGCGAGAACAAAAAGAATAACTCCAAATCACTAAATTTTGAAATTTAAGGTTCGTATTTTTTAATTTTATGATTCTTACATTTATATATATTATATATACATAAAAAACCGTATATTTTTAACTACTCATAGCCTATATACATATAGGTAATATAACCTACACATAATATATGTAGGTTATATAGAAACTGAAAATTTTTCATATTTTGTTTTGAACTTTAGCGTGGGAAAAAATAAATCTTACACTTCTAACATTTTTATATGCTTTTAAAGTTTTTAGAATTAAAAAGACGGGCGATTTATTTTGTTTTACGTGTTCTCACAATATTTAGTTTTTATATATACAATGTTATACTTATGTATAAGAAATACATTTACACTGAAATATTGGTTTTTTAGGTTGCATTTGCAAGAAAATATATTATTAGTTAAGCATGTAAAAACAAAAAAATTGATCATAGTAATTAAAGCATGGAGACATATTTATAAATGTAAATATTTTGTAAATATAAAATATTTGTAAATTCAAATAAATGGCTTTTTGCTGTAATTGGTTCATTTATATTCGGTTGCTCCAAATAATTAATAGGTTAAGTTGCAGGTAAATCTAATAATATTTTATTTTATTATAAAAGACATAATATATATATATATATATATATATATATATATATATATATATATATTATATATATAGGACAAGGATCCGTTAGGAACCACCTTTATTGCGAGAACCAGTGTGAACACAAACAGTAATACTTAAAAAATTAAAAAAAAATACCAAATTTTTTTATATTTTTTTAATATTTTTTTTTGAAAAAGTAGCTATATTTACTAAACAATAAAAAAATTAAAAAAAAATGAAAAATTTAAGTACCAACTATCCATGCAATGTGCATTTTCGTCATTTATTTGACAAATTCCGTAATACATTACAAACATTAGACAATTGTACTTTCATTTACACTACCATGTGTAACACATTACTTTTTATGTTACCAATATTAGCAATGCACATGTGATATATTATATATATATATATATATATATAAACATGAAATAAGGTGTTTTGGTACATTAATTTGAATACATTTTCTCTTTCATCTATCATACCATCCATAATAACCTACCATGCAGATGTGCATTTTCATCATTTCTTTGACAAATTCCGTAATACATTACAAACATTAGACAATTGTACTTTCATTTACACTACCATGTGTAATACACTACTTTTTACGTTACCAATATAAGAAATGCACATGTGCATCTATATGTATCAACATGAAATAAGGGGTTTTGGTACACTACTTTGAATACACTTTCTCTTTCATCTATCATACCATCGATAATACACTTCCATTACCTCCTACCATCCATAATACAATACCATTACCTCCTACTATTTATAATACAATACCAATACCAATATTTTCACTTTATTACATGTATATCAACACCGTTTATACCATCCAATCAATATATTACATCATAAAGTGACAACTATAATGAAACCATTAACCACTAGATATAATTAATCAAAAAACATATATATGGCCTACTTCATCATTGAAAATCACAAACTTTTTGTTCCAAAACACGGTATATAATTGTTATACATAATGATGCACATGTGCGTTTAATGTAAAACTGAGTGCATTATGGATGGTATTTTAAATTAAAGTGTAATTGTCTACTAGGGATAACGTATTACTGAATTTGTCGAAGTTATGATACATATGCACATGTGCATGGATAACTATTACTCGAAAAAAAAGTTTTTTTTTGTTTTTTGGTAACGAAATATAACGATTTTTATTAAAAAGATATTAAAAAAAATTTTGAGTGCTTTTTTTATTTTTTAGATTTTATTTTGCAATAAAGGGTTCTCGCAGTTCTCACAATAAAGGTGGTTATCGCATGAACCTTACTATATATATATATATATATATATATATATTATAAAAAATATAATATATTTTTCTTTTTATTAAATCTATTTAAATCGGTTTTATACAACGATGTGTGTATATATATTCAAATACTAGGTTTGAATCCCGTGTATTTCACGGGCTGCATATATGTAATTTTATATAATAAATAATAAAAAGATATATCTTTAAAAAACTTGTATGCACGTGTTGAATAAAATATAATGTCATATGTTAACACATACAGTCGTCAAGATTTATCTTTAAAAAATAAACTTTAGTATACTATTCATTATTATAACATTTTGGTTTCAAACGAGAGCATTTGATTTCTAAGTTACCATACTTTCAATCACCGACCTCCAAAGCATATATATCTACTCATAATACTTGGGATATAACTTTATGATTATATATACAAATCAAAGTTTATCCGTATCTAAATATTTGTTTAAAATTATTTATAGAAAAAAAATATTTATTCTTATCTAATTTTGTTTAAGACGATTGTATATGTTAACATATAACATTATATTTTATTTGACACGTGCAATACATGAGCGTTTTTAAAGATATATCTTTTTTATTATTTATTATATAAAATTAGTTTATACGGCCCATGTAATATACGTGGTTCAAACCTAGTTTCATATTTATTAAGAACTATATGTATACTCCTTTATGTGACTTATTGAATACAACTAATTTATTGACATAAATACATAAAAATGACTATTTTTCAATTCTGTATACCTTACAATAAGAAGTTGAGTTAACAGTGGCAAGCTGCTGCAAGACAGCTTGCCATTAGTCAATCTTCTTTTTTTTATGTTTTTATTATTTTAACTTTTAACTTTAACATTTAGTATTGCACTTTTAACTTTTTAACTTTCTAAAAATCTTTTTTCACGTGCTTATATTTATTTATATGTTCGCATAAATTCAGGTTGACTACCGTTTTTTTTTCTTTTAGTACGTTTTTTTAGCCCTTTACCCTTCAACATTTTGTATTACCGGTTAAACCCTTCAGCTTTCTAAAAACTTTATAGTTATTTTTACGTGTTTATATTTATGTAGTGTCAGTATAATTAAGGTTGATTACGTTTCTTTGAAAATTGGTAGGCTCAGATATAATATGTTTTCTTGCTTTTTTTTTTATAAATTTGGCAAGCTGCTGCACGACAGCTTGCCATTGTTCAACCTTTTTTTTTTCTTTTTCGTGTGTTTTTTATTTATTTTAGCTTTTAACCTTTAACATTTAGTATTTGCAATTTCAACCTTTCAACATTCTAATTTTTTTTTTCACGTGCTTATATTTATTTATATGTTGGCATAAATTCCGGTTTATTACGGTTTCTTTTCTTTTAGTAGGTTTTTTTAGACTTTACTCTTGAACATTTAGTATTGTCGGTTACAATCCTTCAACTTTCTAAAAACTTTATAGTTATATTTTACGTGTTTATATTTATGTACGTGTCGGTATAAATTTAGGTTGATTACGTTTCTTTGAAAATTGGTAGCTCAGATATAATATGTTTTTTTTTGCTTTTTTTATACATTTTCAGTTAATCAACGTTTTGGCATAAATTTAGTTTTAAAACAAGTCGGGTAAAATATAATATGTTTTCATTAGACTTTATAAATTCAGCTTACTTAACGTTTCGGTCCCACCGCAACGCGCGGTACCAGTTTTAACTTAAAAAACATAATTTTTACTTCTTTTTATGTACGTATCAGTATAAGGTCAGGTCGGTGTTCGATATAAATTTCTTTCGCAAAAAGTCGAGCCATGTATAATAAGTTTCCGTGCTTATTTTTTTTGTACATATTCAGTTTATCTATATTTTGACGTAACTTTTGTTTAGAAACGGTTCAGGTTTTTACTGCACAAATCCAAGTTACTTTAAATTTTGACCCACCGCCTCACGCGGGGAGATTTACTAGTTACTAACAATAACAAACGTTGATCCTTATCTATTTATTCTTTTCTTATTTTGTTTAAATTTATTATTATTATAATTATATTATTATTATAAGAGTAGATAAATAGGAAAATAAGATTAGAAAACATTAGAAAATGACACGTGTTCAAAAAAGATTTTCCTTTATTAGTATAGAAAGATTAGAAATTATGTTTGGAGGATTACCAATTAATACGATTGATGGACCGCTATTTTTAGACACTCAACCGTGATTAACCATGTTTTCTAAAATGGTTTAGGATGACAATCGAACCCGATGCGTAAACCTGAAATCTTACATATTCGGGACGGGTTTGGGGTTAGGTAATCAGGCCTGGGACGGGTTAGGGATTATTTTTTACTTCTTTTACGGATTTGGGATTTGATGATATACCCTTTTACCTAACCCGATTACCCGATAAGTGTACCTGTTTACCTAATTATATACCAGATATAATTTGTTTTATTTTTTTAAATACTTATACATATGAGATATCTATTTCTTTTTATTAAATTAACTAAAAAGTCACCGAATGACATACACTCTTTTTATAATCTTTCGGTGTAACTATTACGGAACATCTAGATTTTCAATTTGTTATTTTGTGTCAACTATCGTCAAAAAATGGCATACACTATTTTTGTGATCTACGCATTCAAGTATTTTTCTTATATACATTGTAGTTATTTAATAAATTTTTATAGTGATAATGCCAAATATATTTGATTAGTAGTTGCCATGTATACCCGATGGGTCATTTTTTTAGATTAACGGGTTTACCCGAAACCGCGGGTATACCCAATACCCGACAAGTATTTACCCGATAGAAACTCGATGAGTTTTGAGACAAACTTGTAGGAACCCTTTGCGCAAATAAAATAAAACAGTTTTATTGATCAATACAATACAAGAGAGTAAAGGAAAACAATAAATTATATGTATTGGTTACAACTGAAATGTAGAAATTACAAAATATAAATGTAGAAAACAGAACATGTTTAGGTTGAGAATCGTGATGAACATGGGTCACTTGAAACAAATTCCAAGTCTCTTAGGAGAACTCGTTTTGTTTCCTAGGGTACAACAGTCGGAGCAGTTGCTACAACTGGGGAAGACTTAAACCCGAAGGTATACATTGTATGCGAAGAAGAAAAGATGCAGAGATAGCTGAAGAGTTTTTTTGCAGTGTAATCAGATGTTGCAGTTGTGTCTCAAACCAATGCCTCACCTTTGTTTTATAGTGTAAGCTGAGTTGAAACAGTCCACGGAATTAAAACTTGGCGAATAAATGCTATTGAACGTCTTCAATGCTATTTATTGCGTTTTTATATTCTGATTTGTAACTGTTTGACTTGTGACAGCAGAATTAAAACTTATTTGTTGCTTCGTTTTTACGGCCAGCTTGTGCGCCACGTAGTGGAGTCCTGTTCTCCCTCATGCCACACAGGCGCGCACATGTGCCGCGTCATCTGCAACACATGCGTGCCATGCCAATTTTGAGCACTGATATCTCATTCATCCTAGCTCCGATTTGGACGCGGTTTGGCTCATTGTAAAGCTCTTAGAACATCGATAACAAACCCATAAAATAGTACTTATATTAACCAAGGTATAATATAAATATGAGTTAATTACTGTTTTGTTCCATGTGGTTTGTCAAAATCACTATTTCAGTCCATTAGTTTAAAAATTATGATTTTAGTCCCTATGGTTTAAGTTTCATAACCATTTCAGTCCACCAACTTAACTCCATCCGTTAATTATGTTAACTTTGGGTGAAATTACCAAATTGCCCCTATGGTTTAATTAAAAAAACGATGGCCACAGGTTCAAACCTATGACCTTTGCTTTGAAATGTGATTGTTAAACCAATAGGCCATGTATCAAGATTGTGAATGAATTCAAATTGTTTTCCTTATAACATAGCATATTCATCATCAACTTTGAAAAAAAGTACACATTTACACTAGATGAAACTACGCACATTTTCACCCATTTTCCCAACAAAGCTTATCTAACCAGGTTTAGGTTTGGATTACCTAAACCACTTCCAAACCCGACCCATTATCATTCCTAAAAACGGAAATGAAACCGGTTTAAAAAGAATTTTTTTTAAACAATGTCTTCTTTTATACCCGTTCCTAACCGTTTTATACGTTAATCACCGCTATAAAATACTTCGTTTTTGTAGTAGTGATATTCCATCTAGTAACAGATCTCCATCTTGGGCTTCTCAGCAGATCCATATTCAATAAACCTACAATTTGAAGTTGGATGACCAGTGCTATGCTTCTGCATGGCACTTCTTCATTGGTATCCTCTTTTTTATTATTTTTTTATTAACTTTTGTTTTTTTTTCTTCAAAATTTACCCTTTAACATTTAGTATTCGTCTTTGCAACCTTTTAACTTTATAAAAACTTTCTAATCGTTTTTTACTTGCTTATATTTATGTATGTGTCAGTATAAATTCAAGTTTATTATGTTTCTTTGAAAATGGGTAGGCTCATGTATAATATGTTTTTTTTGTACGTTTTCAGTTAATGTACTTTTCACATAAATTTTGTATAACAACTCGGGTTAAATATAATATATTTTCATCATACTTAATAAATGCGACTTACTTTACGTTTTGGCTCCTCCGCAAGTAAGTTTATGTTTCTTCCAACCTTTACCATTCAACATTTAGTGTTGGCACTTGCAACCCTTTTACCTTTTTAAAAACTTTATAATTATTTTTTACTTGCTTATATTTATGTACGTGTCTTTGAAAGTGGGTTGGTTCAAATATAATATGGTTTTTTCTTCTTTTTTTGTACGTATCGGTTGATCTACTTTCAGATAAATTTTGTTTTACAACAAGTCGGGTCATATATAATATGTTTTTATTAAACTTTATAAACTCGACTTACTTTACGTTTCGACGCCACCGCAACGCGCGGTACCATTTTTAACGTTAAACATAATGTTTTACTTTTTTATATGTACATGTCCATATAAGTTCAGGTTTGTGTTCAACGTACATTTCTTTCGCAAATAAGTCGGGCCATATATAATATGTGTCTGTGCTTATTTTTATGTACATCTTCAGTTTGTCTACATTTTGACGTAACTTTTGTTCGGAAACTATTCAGGTCTTTACTTTTTAAATCCGAGTTAGTTTACATTTGGACCTGTTACAACGCGCTGAAAAATTTAGTAGTTTGCAACAATGTGGAGAGCTGAAAATAAAAGAAAAATAAAAAGAAAATCTAAAGTTTACTCGTGTTTTACATTTGTACGTATATGGTTTGGCAATTTGAGGGCTTCATTACCTTGTGGCGTAGGGTTGATCCCACCCTGCCACACTGGTCACTGATCCATGTCTTATTTCCATCCTCTATTCTAGCCACACAAATTAACCAACACAATATCTATATGCCTTTCTTTCCTCTTCTTTTATCGTCATCGATGCTAGCTCGTTGGTTATTTCATTCTTTCATAAAATAATACTTTATATTAATGAAATAAAAAGATTTACTTGGATTTCCGAAATTAATTTTTCAGATGATATATCATAATTAATAGAAATGGAAAATAACAAATCAAACAAAATCATACATTTTGTAATACGTTATGTAATTCATTTCAAAGGTTCTGTTTATTAGAAATATCAAGGGTATAACCAAAATGTCGAAGACTAGCAATTTTGTGTTTTGATAGAACCTGAACGACTGTTAGAGGCAGGTTTTTTAACGACTAATTCACACACCCACTAATTTTACCTTTAATATACAAATTTGTCCATCGTAGGACTTGAACCGTCAACTTAAAGGAGGGACACCATTTCCAAAAACTTAGTGCTACTCAGCTACAAGCCCTTTCAGTTCCTAGAGCTTTGAGCGATTTTTTCTCCTACAAACACCGCATGCAAAATCAAATTACGACAAAACCCTTTAGATGAATTTGGAATTTTGTTTAGAGATATTTTTTTTTGTTACAAGGATATTATGAAAGAAGGTTATGGTGTATATTGAGTTTGAAATATCTTATCTTCCCTTATTTCTTGACTGGTCTAAGCTTCATCTCTTCCAAAAATCTTGAAAGCTAGCAACCCTAACTACCACTTTCTTCATATAAACAAAATACAATGTCTTCCACTTTATCCCCCTCAACTTCCCTAAATAACAATACTCCCATTAATCATAACTTTCCATCATCACCTAAACCTAAAACCCTCCTCAAAACACTCAACTTTCCATTCTCCATCCCTTCAAAACTAACTCTCATTTCACCCAAATCTTCCACCACTGCAAACTACAATGAACTCGGGTTGGATGAGGAAATGGGCCGAATCAAAAGGCTTCAAAACGGGTCGGATGTTCGAGGCGTGGCTCTGGAAGGGGAACCCGGTCGGAAGGTGAACCTTACGCCACCTGCGGTGGAAGCTATAGCCGAGAGTTTTGGAGAGTGGGTGACAGATGGATTGGTTAAGGAGAAAGGAAGACCATCTGAAGATGTCCGGGTTTCACTTGGGCGGGACCCGAGGATATCGGGTGGGTCGTTGAGTGTGGCAATATTTTCAGGTTTGGGTCGGGCTGGATGCATAACGTATGATATGGGACTAGCGACTACACCAGCATGTTTTATGAGCACAGTGTTGCCACCATTTTCATACGATGCTTCCATAATGGTACGTGTGTTCCCTTTATCCGTGAGAAAGAATTGTTTTTTGTTTTTTTTTTAATAAGAGTTTTGCATGTAAAAATAATTAACGAAATACTATATTTGAGGAAATTGAATTTCATACTTTTTGTAAATAAATTCGTTTTCGAAAACAAGTAAAATATAGTCGTTATGAATAATAGTTCTTGTATTAAGAATTTGTTTGTTAAAATGTTATTCTGAAAAGGTGGACTTTGTTCATTGCTTTCGATATTTTATATATTATTATAAAAAGTATTTTTGTTTCTACGTATTGAGTAGAATTTCAATTTACCTTGTTATATATTTTTTAAAATTTAATGTATGTTCACTATAAAATTTAGAATATTAAATACATGCCATATATTTCTTTCTAAATTTAAATAAACTAGCAAAATTTAGAATAAAACGTAAACAAAAAAATTTGCGAAATATGAAAAGTGTAGGTGATCAAAGTTAAAAGTAAAAAAATTTCTGAGGTTAAATTGGAAAATATAAAAACTTTAGGTTAAAAGTAAACAATAAAATAGTTTTGGACTAAAAGTGTAATATGATTTTTTTTTAAACTTCCCTTAGGATATGTTACAACATCACTACGTATCAAAGTGTTGCTTATTTACAATATTTAAATTAAATTAAACATGTCTAGATAACTCATTCATTTATAACTAAGACTCTAAAATCCAAATAAATTTTCAGTTAATCCGTTAATTAATATTAAACACTTCTTCTTCTCATTTTTTGATCTTATATTTATTTATCTATTAATAATGAAGAGTTTGAATGAGAATTTTTTTAAGAATAAAAAAAATAAGTTTTAAACCAATAGAAATGATTCTTTTAAATATGTGTATTTATGTTATATATAGTAAGGGCATACAGTAAATTTACAATTTTAATTAATTTAGTGTATTCCTATTTAATTAGCTAACTAATTAAACATGTAACTCATTTTTAAAATATACGTTTAATTTATGGTGAATGACAATTTTTTATGTGTGTAAGATAATTTTGATATATGTATTATAAAATGTATGATAAATTTCGATATGAGTAAGATAAAGTGTATGATAATTTCGATATGTAGCGTATATGTTGATACATATAGGATAAATTTTGAAATGTATAAGATAAAGTGTTTTCCCTAATTAATAAGAAAGAAAATAATTAATAGAAGTTATAAACTATTTATTGTATTACTGGTATGTTTTTTTTCTCACATTAATTTTTTTTTTCAAATGATACCTCCCCTGTATAACTATATAACCTATTATCACATATGGTTAACAAATCAATTAAAAATATTTTTTTCGAAAGACAAATGTTACTCTACTTCACTTTATACCGACAATACTAAAATTCTCTCATTGTCCATGTTTAAACTTAAGACATTTGCTTTAAAAACATGTGACTCTATCAAGTATGATAGCCTCACATTAACAGATAATTATTATATCATTAACCAAATGAATTTAATTATTATTTTGTAAATAAAGTTATATTTTTTTTACTTAAAAGTTTCACCAAGTAAAAATTATATTGGTTAAAATACTAAAAAACGCTAAATAACAATGATCATTTTTTTTATGTTTGATTTCTAAAATACTTTAAATATTTAATGTGGTTTAATGGTAAGAATGGTAAAATACAATATATTAAATAATAAAAAGGTGGTATTAAAACCAAAGTTAATACTCAGTTAAAAGAATAATGTCTTAAAATTAATTTAACAAAATTTATAACTACACGTCAGTGTTTATTGTTTTTTAAATACATATCTTGTCGTATGTATTTGTTAAAAATTAAATTATATTTTATTCTATTTGTATAACACACATGTTTATTCAATCGTGTAATGCATATATTTTTTTAAACATAACTTTTTTATTACTGATTATATAACATCACATTTATTAACCCGTATAATACACGTGATTAATAACCAATTCCAAATAATGCCACATGACAACGTCTTCTCTTCCTACAAAAATTTTATTCTAAAATAAACTAAACTATATTAAGCACCCCCGATTTGCGGCAGGGGCGAACACCAATGCCACACTATGCCAACGACCACCAACATTGAAGTTGCGACGTGTTAATGAGAAGAAATTAAACCGAAACGTAAAACACAGAGTAGAATAACTAAGTTGATCTAGGATTTGTGTGTTACAATGAATCCGCGTCTATTTTTTCCCGTTTGACTGGTTTATCGTAATCTATATATAATATATATCATTACCACTATACAATATCTATATATCATTACCACTATACAAACCGTAATGCGTACATTAAACAAACATTGTATCAATATATTACAAGTTATACCACTATACAAGCCATAATGTATACATTACCACAATCATTGCATCAATATGTGTCTTAACATTTACAACCAACAAAACAAACAATATAAAAAAAAAACCAAAACCACACCTAAAGCATAAAGTACAAATCCACCATGCACAAACATGTTACAAAATTATAATATATAATTGTAATTCCTAAGTATTTAAATTTTGTTTTTATCTTTGCATATAGACTACCAATAATTTTGAGGGTCATATTAAATTTTATGTCAATACAAAAATAAGAAAGAGATCTACCATATTTATTCTTTCCCATTTAAAAACAATCACATAAAATATTTATAATTTTTTTAACGGCTAATTTTTTTTTTAAATACTTTTAGGATTGAACCTTTAACAAAAATATTTATTTAACTTACATGGTTTACATTGGAATTAGATGACAGCATCTCACTTGCCATACACACGAAATGGTCTAAAATTCTTTACAAAGAAAGGAGGACTAACGTCGACAGAGGTTGAAGAAATTTGCAACAAAGCTGCGTTTAAATATGCAAACCGGCTAACAAAGGTGTCTACATTACTCAAGACGACTCCTACACGAGTCGATTTCATGAGTGTTTATGCGAAACATCTTCGAAACATCATTAAAGAGAGAGTAAATCATCCAGATCACTATGACACTCCTCTTGAAGGGTTTCAGGTACTTGCATACATTTCTTATCAAAATATAATGTAACATGATATTTGTATTCCATAAATATGTTGTGAAGCAAGTTTTATAATTTTAAGTTGTGACATGAATTTACAACAAAAAAATACATGTCTTAGATTTTTTTTTAAACCGCAATTACATGTCATAGATACTTAGATGTGTGGATTATTAATCATACCAGTGTTGTAAAATTCGCGATTAATCGGTGACTAGTCGGCGATTAATCGCTAGTCGGTCAGTAACTGAGCAATTTTCGCTAATCAGTCCACTAATCGCTAATCGGCTCTAGTCGGCCGGCCAAAAATCGGCGATTCCAGCCAGATTCTGGCAAAAAAACCTGTATATTCCGGCCAAAACCCTAAATTCCAGCCAGTTTCCAACCAAACCATGTGAATTCCAACATTTAATCTTGTATATTTAAAACAAACAAGTTGAGTAAGAGTTAAACCTAACTACTTAAATATTTACCTATAAAAATGTGTATATGTATACGTAAAACTGATAATTATATTAAAAACCCTAATCTGATTAATCGCAAGTAGTCGCTAGTCCCCACCTCATTGACCGACTAGCGAGTTCTCCAACCTTGATCATGACTCATGAGGGTTAATTAGGCAATTTTAACTTAAAAGCAAATTGTTTTTCCTATTTTATAATGTTCCATTCTAACAACTTTGTACATTTTGCCAAATTAAAGCATATTTTGGAACATAAATTTGAAACAATCATTTGAAAGCTTTATTACTTTGTACATTTTGCCAAATTAAAGCTAATCGTTTTTGTTACTTTATAATGTTCTATTCATTCTTATGATTGTATACAACCTTTATTACTACTATATTCAATTGCATAAACTTCATGAGTGAAATTACAGATAATAGTGAATGCTGGAAATGGGTCAGGAGGGTTCTTTACATTCGATGTGTTAGATAAGTTAGGTGCAGACACATTTGGCTCTTTAAACCTTACACCAGACGGCATGTTTCCAAACCATATCCCAAACCCTGAGGACAAGGTTGCAATGTCTGTAACACGAACCGCTGTGCTCGAAACCTCGGCTGATCTTGGCATTGTTTTTGATACTGATGTGGACCGTAGTGGAGTTGTTGACAAAGAGGGAAACCCCATCAACGGTGATAAGTTGATTGCACTTATGGCTGCCATTGTCTTAAAGGAACATCCCGGTTCGACCATTGTGACTGATGCTCGAACTAGTATGGCTCTGACCCGGTTCATCACTGATCGTGGTGGCCATCATTGTTTGTATCGCGTTGGTTACCGGAATGTTATTGACAAGGGTGTTCAACTTAATGAGGATGGTGTTGATGCTCACCTTATGATGGAAACCTCCGGTCATGGTGCTCTTAAAGAAAACTATTTTCTTGATGATGGTTAGTATTCTTTATTGATTTCACTAGTTAAATTCATTATTGGCAAATTTGATTTTTATAATCCAAAGTGTGACTCATTGGCCGATAATAATCTATATTGACAATTTGACCAATTACAATATTAACTTTCACTTTCGTTGACAAAGACAATCCCGCTCTAACGGAGATCAAGAAGTAACTCTGTCTGCTCCAGGATGCTTCCGAAGATTAAGATACCATTAAATTACGTACATCTAATGCCATGTCATCACGTGCATATGTGGTTATCTCACTGTTAGAGTGGGATGACGTTTGACAATTAAAGTGTAAGCAATGAGTGTCAGATTGTGGCATGGATTATTATTGACCAATATGTATTATAATAATTTGAGGGCATTAAAATCCAATTAGCCAATACTCTTTAAAAGTATTATCAACCTCGTAATTATGGTTGAGAACCAAGAACCAAGGAAAGTTATATATATTGTGTTGTGCAGGTGCATATATGGTGGTAAAGATCATTATAGAAATGGTAAGAATGAAACTAGAGGGTTCGAATGAAGGAATTGGAAGTTTGATAAAAGATCTTGAAGAGCCACTAGAATCCGTAGAGTTAAGAATGGACATCCTTTCCGAGCCTAAACATGCCAAGGCTCAAGCCATTGAGATATAGAGACATTCAAAACCTACGTCCAGGTAACAAAAAATCACACCTTTAAACATGAAGTTACACTGTTCATATAAGTTGATACATACAACATAACATGACGCAGAGCTGACACACAAAGATAAACAAGAGCTCCTACAAAAAGTTACATTTTTTTAATGGCAATGCTTACATACTTCTAAATTACACCAAATAAATCCTAATCTACCTCATGCTTGGGATTGAACCCAAGACCTCCCACTAAAAGGAAGAGTCTTTATGAAGTGAGCTAGCCCCACATTGGCATCAAAACATTGCATAAGGATCCTTTTGAAAGAGAATAATTTTCGAAATTACAAACTATCAAATGAATAGTAAAATTAAAGAATAATCAATGATTTGGAAAAATAAAGATTAGAAAATCACTAACTTGTGGAAAACACTTCATTGAAAAAAATCGGAGCCTAATTGATGGGATTAGGGTATAACAATTGGATCAAACCGCCTATGGCCAACTTACACATGATTCGCTTGTCAAGACCTTTTTTTTCGTTGCTGATGGGCCACGTAACTCAACTAGTAGCCTAACTTACGATCCTTTTGTATTTGGGTTGTTTTCGTATGGTTTCCCTCTGTCTAGCTGGTCTGGTTAAAAGTCTTCTAACTCCTAGGTAGATCATCTATATATCACAATACATATATCGATTATTAATTTATTATACAAAAATATATGTACATGCAGGAAGGGAGGTTAGCAGGATGGGAGTTAGATGCTTGTGGAGATTGTTGGGTAAGTGATGGTTGCTTGGTTGACTCCAATGACACTCCTGCTCCTGTTGACGCTCAAATGTACAGGTATATATGTTCCTAGGACTAATAACTAATTATATGACTGATTGATCTGAGGTTGTTGACTTTGATCATTAATCTTGAATTTAAATAACATGTTTAGGGCTAAGGTTTCAAACAATGAAAACGGACATTATGGATGGTTACACATCAGACAAAGTATTCATAATCCAAATATAGCAGTCAATATGCAGTCGTCTGTGCTTGGTGGTTGCTTATCAATGGCTCAAGTTTTCTTAGATAAGTAAGTCTTCATGTATTTGCAATATTAGTCCTTAATTAGATAGCCTAATATATATGCACATATTACTAATTTTTGCAATATTTTCTAATGCTTTTCTAGGTTTCTCATTCCAAGTGGAATGGATAAAGATCTTGACTTCTCTCAGATCAACAAGTATGCTAAGAATGGAAGCATGAGCTAGTTAAGTTGGTTTCTATTTTTGGAAACTTAGCTTAAAATCCAACGTAAGAAATACAGAATGTTGATGAACAGTTATCTTCTATATAAAAGGTAGAAGGTCGAAAATCAATTTATATAATAAAAAATATTTTAGTGACTTGTATAACATGCATTTTGTACACATCAACATATGATACGAAACCAAACACACACATGAAGCAATAAACGATGCAAGGTTTTAAAGTGGTTCGGTCGACTGACCTACGTCCATTGTGATGTAACTAGGTTTTCTTTTGTTATCTGGGTGCTTCACGCAATTACAAGTACAAAGGAATCATTATATAGAGACTAATCTAGGTTTCAGAAACTTAATCTCCAAGTTAGGCCTAAGCCTGAATAAAATAATTAGGGCCGGCTAAATTAAAACCCAATTTACAACCAAATAAAAGCCGTGTGAGCCGACCCAAGGCTAGGGCCGAGCGCCCTCCCTTGATTAGGCATGCACACTAAATCGTCATCCCCGTTAGAGGCTTGAATAACGCTCCATAGTATTCGCGTATGTACCTCTCATAATCTTCTTACCAATTAGTTGCGGCAACCTTATCATTAGTCACAACCCGTGACTCGTTCTCTGTCTCTGTTGGCTCCCACTTAAACGAACTAGTGAATCCTGAGAACACATTCTCTCGGATACTAGTAAGAGATTCTATGGAGAGACTTTTCCACTCGGAATGCTGGTCCTTTACCCCACTGTCACCTTGAAACATGTTTGACGCTCCATTGTCATGATGTCCCTCGACTGGTTTGACCTTCCAAACTTGTTCATATTGAATCTTCCTTGTGACTCTTGGTTGCAAAGGAAAACTTCTTCCTTTCCCGAGATTCTGTGAACTCGACTTTATTTTTTTTCAAAACTGCAACTTCACTTCTTTCTGGCGGTATACTGGCCATGTATAACGAGCCTCTTTACTTTCCACTATCCATGATTATACTCCCTTTAACAACCTTCAACTGTCCATTTCCGAACTTAACTTCATGTCCCTAATCATCCAACTATCCGACTAAAATCAACAACCTCTTCAGACTTGTAATAACACTCACATCTTTTAAAGTCCACAGACCCATTGAACTCTTCAAAACAATGTCACCCATTCCTGTAACATCAGGTAACTTATCATTCGCCAATTTAACCTTTCCAGAGTCACATTTTTTCGATTCTGCAGTGCTTCACTGTTGTGGGTAGGGTGAAACGAAGCACTAGAATCTATGACCTATGAATCCACACTGCACTCCACGCTACAGATTAATGCAGCATCATCATCATCAATATCGTGGTTTTCTACAAAGTTAATTTCTTTCTTATGCTTTGAACACTAATTCCTAAAGTGTATAACTTTCATGTAATCCCAACACATTACATAATTCGGAGTCTTAGACACACTCTTCCTACCCTGAGGACTTCCCCACTAATTATTTTATCCTTGCCCCTAAGCTTAAAAAAAAAACCCCGAAGACTCACCTGAACTACGACATCGAGGATTCTCTCCTAAAATAAGATCTTGCATCTTTGCAAATGTGAACATATTCAATTCTAAAGTGCTAGTAACATCAGTTACGATTCCATACCAACTTTCTAGCATTGAGGATGGTAACAATAGGGCTTGGACCTCATCATCAAACTTAATACCGATAGAAAATAAACGAGACAAGAACGAGTTTAGGTTATTAATGTGATTTGTTACCGACAATGTTTTAAAAACCGGTAAACACCGGCCGGTTATACCGGTATTACCGCTTTCAGATGAAAATCCGGTACGAAACACCCCGGTAAATAAGTAAAAACGACATAAGGTTTGTACCGGCGGTAAAATCCGGTATACCGGTTTGAAACGTAATGCCGGTACCAGCCGAAGTTATTTTAGTTTGTGTTATTACTTATTTTTATAATATATATTACTTATCTTTCGTAATTTTTATATATTATGATTATTCGCAACTAAAACATCTTATTTAATATTGTATGAAACGAAAATAGTTATCCTCTAGTTGATGAGCATGGTAATAATAGTGAATTTCATCTTTTATGCGATCGTGAACTTGATGTATTCAACACTCAAATACACTGAAATGGCTTAAACAAATTGTACACTTTCATTTAAAAGAGATTGTTGGAAAACTTAATGACTTTCGATTATCTTTTGGATTATTTTTTATTATGGATCAACTTTTGGATTATCTTTTAATATATAATCATGCATTTTTAGATTAACTTTGGAGTTGATGTCGTAATTTATGAAATTATAGAGTTAACTAGTCAACCCGGTTGAACCGCTCGATACAATCTGGTTCAACCGGTTAAACTATTTTTTAGCCTAATCCGGTTTGATTTAAAAACCGGTTTTTAAAACATTGGTTACTGAGTCACCCTCCTTCATCCTAGTACTCACAAGCTCTCGAATAAAATAAACCTTTTTTTGTTGCAGAATGCTTCTCATACATGTTCGATGATACTTCAATCATACCTTTAGCTGAGGTCTCCTTCTGAATGTTATAGGCAACATTCTCTGATAGCGGTATCACTGCTCTAGCTTCCTTATCCAACTTAGCCCCAAATCTGCTTGTGACATACCTTTTGGCTTCTCACTCTCAAGCATTGCATCTAAGTCGTTTTGACAAAGTAGTGCCTCAAGCTGCATCATTGGCAGAGTTGAACAAAAACTCAGTGGGGGCAGACTCTCAAAATCCAAATCAATGGAGGCCAAACTTTTAAAAATCTAATTCCGGTTGGTAAAATTAATAATATGAGCAAAAATCATCAAGGGTTGGGGCACCCCCGCCCCAATAAAGCTCCGCCAATGATCTTCATCTTTCACCAACTAAACTTATTCCCATCAAACATCTCTATTGCAACCTTTCCGTCTCTAGCCATGTCGATGATTAAATGAAAAACTGGTTTGAGTAAATATAGACAGACATAAAAATCTATTCAACTATATAGCCGGATAACGAACTTTGTAACCAATGACCAAGTCAAAACTGAAACGATAAAACCTGACAAACACGGTTAACTCTGGTTCTATATTTCAGTAGTTGATTTTGATTCAACGATCTCTTTTTCTGCTAAATAAATTAGTGAGAACTTAAAAAAGGAACCAATAGAACCCTAACGGCGGCGGTAGAAACCCTAGTAGTGTTGAGTGGCGAGGGCTGGTTCAAACGGTGTTATTCATGTGTACGTTTGAAAAACTTTAACGATTAAGAGTCTAAGCTCTAATATTAGTTGTTAGGATTGAAACACACACAAAATTGAAACACAAACATGAAAGCAATAAACGACATGAGGGTCTAAGGTGGTTCGATTGGCTGGCCTCCATCCACTATGCTATAACTAGGGTTTCTTTTATTATCTGGGTATTACAAGGAATTATAAGTACAAATCAATCATTATACAGAGTCTGGTCAAGGGTTATGAAACATATGGGTTGTTTGACAACTTATGAATGGGTAAGTTCTAAACTAGTAAGAGGTCTGAACCATTAAGAGTCAGTATAATGCTTAACCATTCAGAGGCAAATGTCTAACCAATTCAGATAAGAGGTCTTAACCATTCAGACTTGACTTAGTATAATGCTTAATCATTCGGAGGCAAATGCCAAAACCATTCAGACATGTGCTCGCGAAACAAACAGTCTGAACCATTACGTGCTGAACCAGTAAGAGATCTGAACCATTAAGAGCCCATTAAGAGCTGAAACAAGTAGCCCATTAATCTCCAAATTAGGCCCAAACCTGCATAAAAATAATTAGGACCGACTAAATTAAAATATAATTTATTGCCAAATAAAAGACCTATAAGCCAACCTAAGTCTAGGACCCTCACCCTCCCTTGATTGTAACACTACGTGTTTTTACGTCCAATTATATTCCGACACGTGTCCCGGCAATCCTCGTTTGCCGTAAGGTAAAACAGGAGGGACCAATGTTGTTGAAACGATAAATTATAACCACATTATATGAATAATGGAAGTCGAGGGGCTAAAGTGGCAAATATGCCAAATTTTCATTTTCTGGAAGGCGGTTGCGGACCGCAAGGCTGAAACCATACGGTCCGCAACCACATTTGAATCTGTGGCCGCCAGGAGGCCTTGCGGACCGCAAGGCTAAAGCCATACGGTCCGTAAGGGACCGTCAGCGACCAAAAATGTGGCAGCTTGCTGTTCTGCCACATTTGTCGCCATTGCCACCTTCTCTTGCATGTTGCCACATCTAGGGACACTTGTTTACGTCCATCAACAGCTGGCAACACCTCCTGGATCCTCCTTAGCTATGTATAATGAACATTTTGTGAGTTGCAACAAACTTTCATTCACTTTAAACTCACCAAGTTCATCTAGAGGAGCTCCTTGTCACACCCCAACCGATGGCGGAAACATCAGGTAGTGGCACTAGGCGACCAGATTGTCTCACAAGAAATTTCCATAACACTATTTAATCAACAATATTTTAACGTCTAATATCCCATACTATTAAACAATACGTCATCAACAATGTTATGAAATACATGATTTTCCCATAAAACAATAAGGTTTGATATCCCCTAGGTTTTATTACAAATCATTCTAAACAAAATAACCAAAACAACTAAGCTCGGCTATCCAAAGCATCCGATAAGCTAAATCATCAACCTGTTACATATGTTAAAATACAAGTCAATACAATTAAGTAAAGGTGAGCATATAGGTTTAAGTAAAACTAGCATAATAGAGAAAGGGTTCGCGAAATAGTCTAATTACATAACATGATACACCGAAACACATCACACAGAATAACTAGGCATATTTCTCATGCTAACTTCCGTGAGAAGGCTAGCGCATCCATCCTAACTAGACCCGTCGGGTGTTAGCCACACTATAGTACCATACTAGCTAAGGAGGCAAGTTAACGAAAATAAGTCCTAGTCACATGTTTCTAGTATCATGTATCAAGCATATATAATCAGATTATTCGCGTGTGATAAACAGTTTGTTTTGTGAAGTGATTTTGATAGAGGAACATATGTAACACCCAAAATGTGCATTAAAGCGAAAATGAGTCAAGTATACTCACAGTGGGTGCGTTTAGGTAAAATTAGAGATCTAAGAAGAGTTGTGGAGAATGCCGGATCGCCTGTAAACGAACAGAAGTGCATCAGTCTTCTGAATTGCTGAAACGGTTAAGTCTAGGTTGAGCGGTAGACAAGTTCGGCCGAACTTGTATGTAAACATACAAGTTCGAGCGAACTTGCTAAGTCTTGGTGATTTTGGTGTCAAGTTCGGGCGAACTTGCAAGTTTCTCAAGGAAACTTGACAAGTTCGAGCGAACTTGTGGGTAACCTTAACAGGTGAGACAAGTTCGGCCGAACTTGGGAGGCTTCTGAAGAAAATTTGAACATTCCCACTCAAGTTCGGCCGAACTTGACCCCCTTGAGGGCAAGTTCGAGCGAACTTGACTACTGTGCTGTCAAAAATTAGTGTAATCTCGAGCGAACTTGATGTTTTCGGGTCCATAATCTTGCGTTTTCACGTCGTTTCTTGAGGAAATCGAGTGCCCATCCCTCCAACCTTAAGCCATTGAGTAAAACTTAGGCTGGAGATATCTTTTGGAGTGAACTTAGCCATTTTACAGAAACTCGGGCTAATCCGGGCGAACTTGATGGTTCGTACGGGTTAGTCCAGCTTGTGTAAAGTGACGATTTCGTCCTTGTGCTTCCGGATATGAGATCTAGCTTCGACAACGCCTCGTTCCACTCAAAAGTGAACGAAACATATGTCATTAGTTCGAAAATGGTGTAAAAATCAAGGTTTTAAAAGGTTTTGCTCAGATCTAGTATAGATATGAGTGAAAACAGAAGTTTTTATGGAAAAAGATGAAGATTTTCCTAAACAGAAGAGATTTGATGAAAACAAAGGCAATGCCTTGTGCAAAATCGTTGTAAAACGTTGATGATCATCATTGTAGTTGAAATCGGGTTGATTCTTACTTAGAAACAGAGGGTTTTGGGTTTCGGGAGCTCTGGGCGAACTTACAGCAAGTTCAAATGAGAGAATGGAGCTGGGTATTTATAGGTGAAGGCAAAAAGGTGAGTGATGGGGAGTCAAGTTCGGCCGAACTTGCATGGAATCATGCAAGTTCGCGCGAACTTAGGTGAGATTTGGAAGAGTTGAGTCAAGTTCGGCCACACTTGTTAATCCTGTGAGGGATTAAGCAAGTTCGAGCAAACTTGAGGGAGGTGAGGGTTGTTTGAGTTGGCCAGTTAAGTTCGGCCGAACTTGGGGTCACCAAGTTCGAGCGAACTTGACCCAATTGCTGGGTTTTCTTTGTTTTTCGTTCGTTTATCGATTGTTTAGCATGTAATCGAGTTATAAGGTCTCGTTAAGCTATTAAGCGATGTATTAGCGATTCGAGTTGCGAGGGTGATGCGATACTGAGCGTAATCATAACCACAAACACACATAACACATAAATAACATAAAAACCACATAATTAACTGCGTTTTGCGATGCGATGAGATGAGCGATGCGATTTAATAAGCGATTAGATGCGATATAACATACATACTTGTAATTAATTAACATAAACTTTTCTTATAAACGAATCTCGAGATTTACAAAGAATAGATACAATCGATAACAAAAGAAAAAGATAACAACGAAATTCTGAGTTACATTCTCCCCTACTTTAGGAAGAGATGCGGGTACTTGGCCTTCATGTCACTTTCCAATTTCCAAGTGAACTCGGCGTCGCGTTTGCCTTCCATCGGACTTTCACGATAGGGATGCGAGAGCGTCGTATTTTCTTGGTTTCTCGGTCCATGATCTCAACAGACTTTTCCACGAAATGGAGAGTCTCGTTGATTTGTAGATCTTCGAGAGGTACATGGAGATTCTCTTCGGCTGGGCATTTCTTGAGGTTAGACACGTGGAAAGTCGGGTGGACGTTGTTGAGTTCCTCCGATAATTCGAGTCGATAGGCCACTTTGCCGATTTCTTTCCAGAATCTTAAAAGGTCCTACGTATCGAGGCGCTAGCTTTCCTTTCTTCCCAAAGCGGACCACTCCCTTCCAAGGTGCAACCTTTAGGAGAACGTGATCTCCCACTTTGAACTGTAGGGGCTTGCGGCGTTTATCGGCGCAACTCTTTTGTCGACTCCGAGCTTTCAAGAGATTGTCTCTGATCTGGAGGATTTTGTCTGTCGTTTCTTGAATCAGCTCAGGACCGTTGATTTGTGCTTCTCCGATCTCGTACCATGCAATAGGCGATCGACACTTTCTTCCATACAGTGCCTCAAAAGGAGCCATTTGAATGCTGGTGTGATAGCTATTATTGCACGAGAATTCAATTAAAGGTAAATGTGTATCCCAGTTACCACCGAAATCTATGATGCACGCACGAAGCATGTCTTCGAAGGTGCGGATCGTGCGCTCAGTCTGACCGTCGGTTTGCGGGTGAAAAGCGGTACTGAGATTAAGAGTAGTACCGAGAGCGGATTGAAAAAGTCTCCCAGAGACGTGAGGTAAAACGACCGTCTCGGTCAGAGATGATGTCACGAGGTGTCCCTTGTCGACAAATGACTTCGTCGGTATAGATTCAGGCTAACCGTTCTACCTTAAAGTCTTCTCGTATAGCAATAAAGTGCGCGGATTTAGTAAGACGATCAATGATAACCCAAATGCTATCGTGACCTGAAGAAGTGTGGGGAAGTTTAGTGACAAAGTCCATGGCTATACTCTCCCACTTCCACATCGGGTTTGGGTTGTTCGAGTAAACCAGAGGGCCTTTGATGTTCGGCTTTAACCTTCGAACAAGTCAAGCACTTTGAAACGTACACGACGATATCCTTTTTCATGCCCGGCCACCAGTACTTAGGACGAAGGTATTGGTACATCTTGTCGGCACCGGGGGTGAATGGAATATCGAGATTTATGAGCTTCGATCATTAACAATCCTCGAATATTATCACGACTGGGAATCCAAATGCGATTGAGGTAGTAATAAATACCACTAGGCTTAGCTACGAGCTGGTTTTCGGCACCACATTTCATTTCGTTTTGAAGGGTATTCTCGTTAAAACAAGCAAACTGGGCGGAGCGAATAAGAATTTCAAGATCATTCAAAGCTTGAGAGTCACGAACACTATATACATAGCTTCGTCGACTTAGAGCATCGGCGACGACGTTTGCTTTGCCGGGATGGTAGCGTATCTGCAGTCGTAATCGTTGAGAAGTTCAACCCATCGGCGTTGGCGCATATTCAGTTCCTTTTGATTAAAGATATGTTGTAAGCTCTTATGGTCGGTAAAGACCGTACACTTAGTACCGTAAAGGTAGTGTCGCCATATCTTCAATGCAAAAACAACTGCACCGAGTTCGAGATCGTGGGTCGTGTAGTTTTTCTCGTGTATCTTGAGTTGTCGAGACGCGTACGTGATAACCTTGTCTCGTTGCATAAGCACACAACCAAGACCAAGGTTAGAGGCATTGCAATAAACAACGAAATCGTCGTTTCCGTCGTGTGGGGCGAGTACGGGAGCGTTGCATAGCATACGCTTGAGAGTTTGGAAAGCTTTCTCTTGTTTGGAATCCCAAACGAAAGGCTTGTCTTTATGAGTTAAAGCGGTAAGCGGAACGGCGATCTTTGAAAAGTCGGCGATGAATCGACGGTAGTAACCCGCCAATCCAAGAAATGACCGGATTTCAGAAGCATTATTCGGTGTAATTCAACTCTTGACGGCTTCGATCTTTGCAGGGTCGACGTGAATTCCTTGACTCTTTATGATGTGGCCGAGAAATTGGACTTCTTCGAGCCAGAATTCACACTTTGAGAACTTAGCATAAAGGCGATTTCCTTGGAGAAGTTCGAGGACTAAACAGAGATGGCGCACGTGTTCGTCTCTCGACTTCGAGTAGATAAGGATATCATCGATAAACACAAAGACGAAACGATCTAAGAAATCTTTACACACTCGGTTCATCAAATCCATGAAAACCGCGGGTGCATTTATGAGACCAAAGGGCATGACCACGAATTCGAAATGGCCATAACGGGTACGAAAGGCAGTTTTCGGAATATCTTCTTCCAATACGCGTAACTGATGATAACCAGAACGTAAATCGATCTTAGAAAAACAAGTAGCACCTTGAAGCTGATCAAATAAGTCGTCGATATGAAGAAGAGGATAGTGGTTCTTTATCGTGAGTTTGTTAAGTTCATGATAATCGATGCACATTCGGAACGTTCCATCCTTCTTTTTCACGAAAAGGACGGGTGCGCCCCATGGCAAAGTGCTCGGGCGTATGAAACCTCTTTATCAAAAAGCTCTTGAAGTTGGCTTGATAGCTCGCGCATTTCGGATGGTGCGAGACGATAAGGAGCTTTAGCAACGGAGTAGTACCGGGAACTAAATCGATGCGGAATTCAACATCGCGAGTAGGGGTAAACCGGGTAAATCGTCGGGAAAGAATTTGGGAAATTCACGAACAACAGGAAGGTCTTTAAAAGTCTTCTTTTCTTTCTCCGGGTTCACAATATGGGCGAGGAAAGCAACACATTGCTTTCGCAAACATTTGTGTGCTCGAGTACATGACAAAAGCATCAACTTCTTTGAGGGAGTTTCACCATAAACATGAAGTTGATCACCGTTAGGGAGAGGAAGCGAATCATTTTATCGAAGCAAACAACTTCAGCATGATTTTTACGAAGAAAATCCATACCTACTATGATATCGAAGCTACCTAACTGCATAGGTATGAGATTGATCGAGAAGACATGGTTGTTGAGATCGAGAGAACAACCACATAGGACGGAAGTGACGGTGACGGATTTTTCGGTGGCGACTTCTTCTTCGAAAGTCTTTGGGAGTTTAGCGCGCTTACATTTTAAAACCTTTTCGAATTCTAACGATACAAAACAATTATCGGCACTAGTATCAAATAAACATGAAGCATAAATACCATTGACAAGGAACGTACCATTGACAACATTGTTGTCATTTTGAGCTTGGCGATGGTTCAGGTTAAAGGCTCTTCCACGCGCAGCCTGAGGTTGTTGCTGCTTAGGCTGTGGCTGTGCTGGCTGCTGCTGTTGTTGAGGCTCTTGCTTGACGATACGGTTTGGGCAGGCATTGGCAAAGTGGTTCAGATCACCACACACGTAACACACACGTGCTTCTGGAGCTGCTGCTTGTTGCTGCTGGTTGTTTTGGGGAATACGCTGAGGAGCTGGTAGTGCTGGCGCTTGAGGAGCCTGAGGGGCTGGTTGACGAGGACCAGTACGGCAACTAACAGTAAAGTGGCCGTAGATATTGCAGTTTGTGCAAAAACGGCAGTTTCCACCCACCACGTGATGATATGTGCACTTAGGGCACAGTGGGTGAGGACCGGTGTACGCACGTTTAGTTGGGGGTGCGTCCTGAGCAGGAGCCTGGTAAGGCTGAGAGTTGAGCAGTGTAGCAGCGGCGTAGTTCTTGCTAGGGTTTCCTCTTTTGCGTCCCTGACGCTTTCCCTTCGGATCACTGGATGGTTCGATAGCAGCAGTTGGCTCGACGACAGCTTGATTGGCAACTTTCGCATGGTTCTTGAAATAACCATCTTGAACTCGCTGATCATTGATCTCAGCGGCGAGCATGTAGGTTTCCTCGATGGTTGTAGTACGAGCAACTTTCACAAAATACACGACACATTCGGGTAGACCACGGATGTTCTTGTTGATAGTTTTCTCAATAGTATTAACTTGGCTGGGACAGATGATGCTCAAAATCTTGAATCGAGCGGTAAATCCAGCATTGTCGGGACCATCTTGCTTTATACCCCAAAACTCATTCTCGAGCTTTTGAATCTCGTGCGGAGGACAGAACTCCTTCATCATCACTTCCTTGAGTTCCTCCCAACACAGGTTATAGGCTTCATCATTACCGCGCCTATTTCTTTCGGCGGTCCACTAGTCGAGAGCACGGGACTGGAAGACTCCTGTAGCGTTCACTGTGCGGAGGTCATCGGGGCATCCACTTTGCCTAAAGGTGTCCTCAATGGCGTCAAACCAATGGAACATAGCAGTCGGTCCATCGTTACCCGTGAAGGCGAGAGGTGCACAAGCCATGAAGTTTTTGAAACTGAACCGTGACTTGGGGTTTTTAGTTTTCGAGTCGACCGAGGAGTTACTGCTCACAGCATGAATTTCTGAGACGATTTGCGGGATGACTTTTGCCACTTGTTTGGCGACTATGACGCGATGCTTGTTGTCGCTGTGGCGCTGAGCAGAACGGCGATGATGATCGATTACGATTGAACGAATTTTACATAAGAGATTTAGATTATATGAGATTGATTATAATATAGTTATTATAAAATATAATTTTATTATTATTCACAACAAACACATAAGCACGTATCCACGTAAGCAAATAAACACGTGCGCACATAGACACGTAAGCACATAATCACGTAGGCATGTAAGCACATATTTTGCACGTATTCACTTCCAATTAACCAACATGCGTTAGCGCGATATGAGATGCGAGATATAAGCGATATGTATATACATAAGCGAGATAAGCGAGATAGTACCACGTATAAGACACGTATGGACTCCTAAGCGTAATCGAGTTAAGCGATTAGTTTGGTTGATGCATTAATTAGCGTTTTTATATTACGAGAGTTGTGCGAGTTGTGCATATATTCGTTGGAGCGTAAATGCGATAAATCGAGATATCGATAAAGTGAGAAACTAAATAAGCGAGAAATCGAATAAAGCGAAAATTCTCAAAATTTTAAACACATAAATAATAAACTTGATGATGCGTAAATCGACGATATAGGCTTAAATCAATTGGGAGTGTCTGGGGTTTTGAGACGTTGACTACCCAAAGTGATTCGATCACCCTTTGACTTTGGACCCACGCTTTGGCCTAATAGATAGATGCTCTCACCGCAAGCGGCTAGCGGCATTATCCTTCCGATTACTACGTGTTCCAAATCATCGGAATAATCAAGACCTTTGGTGAGATTGAAAATGAATTGCGGGAAATTTGTTATTAAGATGCGGGTTTCACCCCTAACTTAACAACTTCATTCCTAGTTGTGGATACACTCACCGATCAAATCGGGTGTTCCACTAGATAGAAATGGAGATTCTCGTCGAGGTTTGGATGTCACTCCTAACTCAACGAAGGTATCTCATGCGATAGAGAGTACGCGGAGTGAATGATCTCATAGAGAGTTCTCTGTTTTCACACATATTCTCTATTTGATCACTCGTTCGTGTTATATGAGCGTTTCCAAGCGTGTATATTGTATTAGCCTTAGAAAAGGCACATTTAAGCATTTATGGCAAGTAGTTTAAGCATTTAAGTCAAAGATCAGTCAATCGGGTACTTAAACATGCTACTAGGTAGAATCATGGCAATTCTACCTATTATCCTATGGTTATGGGCTCTGACACCAATCTTTCACACCGCAACCGATGGCGGAAACATCGGGGTAGTGGCACTAGGCGACCGATTGTCTCACGAGAAATTTCCATAACACTATTTAATCAACAATATTTTAACGTCTAATATCCCATACTATTAAACAATACGTCATCAACAATGTTATGAAATACATGTTTTCCCATAAAACAATAAGGTTCGATATCCCCTAGATTTTATTACAAACCATTCTAAATAAAATAACCAAAACAACTAAGCTCGGCTATCCAAAGCATCCGATAAGCTAAATCATCAACCTGTTACATATGTTAAAATACAAGTCAATACAATTAAGTAAAGGTGAGCATACAGGTTTAAGTAAAACTAGCATAATAGAGAAAGGGTTCGCGAAATAGTCTAATTACATAACATGATACACCGAAACACACCACACAGAATAACTAGGCATATTTCTCATGCTAACTTCCGTGAGAAGGCTAGCGCGTCCATCCTAACTAGACCCCGTCGGGTGTTAGCCACACTATAGTACCATACTGGCTAAGGATGCAAGTTAATGAAAATAAGTCCTAGTCACATGTTTCTAGTATCATGTATTGAGCATATATAATCAGATTATTCGCGTGTGATAAACAGTTTGATTTGTGAAGTGATTTTGATAGAGGAACATATGTAACACCCAAAATGTGCATTAAAGTGAAAACGGTCAAGTATACTCACAGTGCGTGCGTTTAGGTAAAATTAGAGATCTGAAAAGAGTTGCGGAGAGTGCCGGATCAGCCTGTAAACGAACAGAAGTGCATCAGTCTTCTGAATTGCTGAAACGGTTAAGTCAAGGTTGAGCGGTAGACAAGTTCGGCCGAACTTGTATGTAAACATACAAGTTCGAGCGAACTTGCTAAGTCTTGGTGATTTTGGTGTCAAGTTCGGGCGAACTTGCAAGTTTCTCAAGGAAACTTGACAAGTTCGAGTGAACTTGTGGGTAACCTTAACAGGTGAGACAAGTTCGGCCGAACTTGTGAAGTTTCTTGAGAAACTTGACAAGTTCGAGCGAACTTGGGAGGCTTCTGAAGAAAATTTGAACATTCCCACTCAAGTTCGGCCGAGCTTGACCCCCTTGAGGGCAAGTTCGAGTGAACTTGACAACTGTGCTGTCAAAAATCAGTGTAATCTTGAGCGAACATGATGTTTTCGGGTCCAAAATCTTGCGTTTTCGCGTCGTTTGCTGAGGAAATCGAGTGCCCATCCCTCCAACCTTAAGCCACTGAGTAAAACTTAGGCTGGAGAGGTCTTTTGGAGCGAACTTAGCCATTTTACAGGAACTCGGGCTAATCCAGGCGAACTTGATGGTTCGTACGGGTTAGTCCAGCTTGCGTAAAGTGACGATTTCGTCCTTGTGCTTCCGGATCTGAGATCTAGCTTCGACAACGCCTCGTTCCACAAAAGTGAACGAAACATACGTCATTAGTCCGAAAATGGTGTAAAAATCAAGGTTTTAAAAGGTTTTGCTCAGATCTAGTATAGATCTGAGTGAAAATAGACGTTTTTATAGAAAAAGATGAAGATTTTCGTAAACAGAAGAGATTTGATGAAAACAAAGGCAATTCCTTGTGCAAAATCATTGTAAAACGTTGTTGATCATCATTGTAGTTGAAATCGGGTTGATTCTTACTTAGAAACAGGGGGTTTTGGGTTTCGGGAGCTCTGGGCGAACTTACAGCAAGTTCAAATAAGAGAACGGAGCTGGGTATTTATAGGTGAAGGCAAAAAGGTGAGAGCTGGGGAGTCAAGTTCGCGCGAACTTAGGTGAGATTTTGGAAGAGTTGAGTCAAGTTCGGTCGAACTTGTTAATCCTATGAGGGATTAAGCAAGTTCGAGCGAACTTGAGGGAGGTGAGGGTTGTTTGAGTTGGCCAGTCAAGTTCGGCCGAATTTGGGGTCACCAAGTTCGAGCGAACTTGACCCAATTGCTGGGTTTTCTTCGTTTTTCGTTAGTTTATCGATTGTTTAGCGATGTAATCGAGTTATAAGGTCTCGTTAAGCTATTAAGTGATGTATTAAGCGTTATATTTTGATATAATAGTGTGATTTAGCGATTCGAGTTGCGAGGGAGATGCGATAGCGAGCGTAATCATAACCACAAACACACATAACACATAAATAACATAAAAACCACATAATTAACTGCGTTTTGCGATGCGATGAGATGAGCGATGCGATTTAATAAACGATTAGATGCGATATAACATACATACTTGTAATTAATTAACATAAACTTTTCTTTTAAACGAATCTCGAGATTTACAAAGAATAGATACAATCGATAACAAAAGAAAAAGATAACAACGAAATTCTGAGTTGTTACACTCTTGACAATTTTGAAGCATTCCCTTCTGTTCTTAGCAACCTCTGGACCTTGTGTAAGTGTTCTATTTTCGTTCTAAGTCATTTCATTAGGTTTTAAGCTAAGGTCAAAGTCTTGTCGTAAAAACGCCTTGACTTTGAGGTAAGACCATGATGGTCCAGCCATTGATCGTAACAAAAGTGGCTATGTGATCGTAATAAGGTAGGTGTTAATCCCTCAAAAGGGCACCTCCAGATTACCACGAATTCTTGACCAATTGACGAGTCAAAGTAAAAGTCAACAAAAGTCAAACTGGCTAGATTTCATAATAATTCATAACTGAATATATAGATGTTATAAAATATGTTTTGATGCATAAACAACTTAAAAATAAGTATTAGAACATGTATAAACTAATTTGACCCGTCAACTCTCGGTCTAGAGTCGGTTTGCAACCGAAAGTCGTAAGGTTTGACCTCTGCTTTGACTTTCAGTTCTGGCCCGATTTAGCAACTTAGGCTACTGACTTTAAGTTGTTTTTAGGACCATATTGTAGTGTAGAATAACCTCTTGAAGTTATACTACATGGTCCATTAGTAATCTGCGTTTTATACAAGTTTCCATTATTATGCTTAAACTTTGCAAAAAGGTCCTTTTTTGGTATAAACCAAGGTTTTAAACATTAACCACCATACAAATGAGTTATAAACTGATTTCTAAACTTAATTAAAATGTTTTTATGTCAAGATTCTGGTCATAACCTGCATTTTGATTAAATAACGTTAATGAAGCTTTAAAAAGGACTAAAATGCCCTTTTCGGCATTTTAGGAGGATTAAACATAATTTCTTTGTTCAAACTTCATACATACTGATGTAATATCATAAGTAGGACTTATTAGGATAATAATTCTGATTATAATCTGATTGATGCTATAGATTCGTATAATGCCGATAAATGACCAAAATATCCTTTTCCGCATAAATTGGTTTTAACCAAGCGTTTCATGACCAAATCTTTTAACTACTGTAAGAACATGATAAATAACTTATTTTGGAATTATAAAATTTATCATAACTTCAGTTTACACTAAAAATTGAATTAATCGGCATTTATCGACTTTATCGCCTTTTCGGCGCATAGTATGGCTTAAAACCATAACTTTGAGCCAAGACTTGTTACCTACTGATTTACCAACATATTTTCACTAATATTATGGTAAGTATAAGTCCCAAACTCAGAATCACAATTATGACTTCAAAGCTATGTGTGAAATGACCAAAATGCCCCTACCGGACATAGTTTGGTTTAAAGCTATCAAGCACACATAAAATTGATATCCTACTGATATAACATCTTAAAACTTATATTTTTACAGAATGTTATTGACCTTGACATCAGATTTCTTATAAACATCTTTTATAAATTAGAAAATGACCAAAATGCCCTTATGGGCGTAATTCGAGTTTAAAACCATTTCGGGCATACATATTGATATCCTACTGATGCCATAACATATATTTTAAACATAATGGCATATGGAACTTGTATAAGACTCTTTCGGTTACCCAGTTTCGCTTATACGCTTCTGGTTAAGCATACATGACTAGTTTACGTAATAAAACCGAAACGGAATTAACCTTGTCATTTCCTTATCAAAATCCAGAATGTTATTGTATACCCATATTATACAAGTCTTGATACTTGTTGGGTCCAATTAACCTTCTATTCCGGTCACCGCTTAATCTAGCGTATCGTACCGTACTTGTTCTTTTACGTAAGACTAGTCGGTTCAAGTCTAAGACTTAACTAAGGACCCATTAGCATTCTAATTTGGTTAATAATACCATCATTCCAGACTAAACGCCTTCCCGGTAAATTGTTCCTGTACTTGTCTTTGATTTGCGGCTGAGTTTTGGAATTCTTGAAGACTTAAGCTCAGGTAAATACTCTTAATCTATTTTCCCTATACGGGCTTGGGATACGGTAAATTATTACCGCTTGGCGGGTATGGAAATCATGTTTTATCCATATGTGATAATTAACTAAAATACATAACCCGGTTTTAATCTGTTTTGTCTGAAACTCAAACACTGGAGGTGGGCTTGACCGTGTCTGGGATATCCTTGGCTCACTAAAGTGTTAGTGGCCACAACTTAAGCATTGGTGTAGGCATACATCGGTAACTGCTATTATTTATATTATTATTATTATTATTATTATTATTATTATTATTATTTTTATTATTATATTATTTTATTATTATCTGCTTTCTGTGTGAAAGTTCAGAAGTAGTGTGTCAGTCGATCATGTCTAGTTTTCCGTACTGGGCCCCATATGTAAAAGACAGACATGTAAAATTATATCCAAGGTCAATTGTATTGTCCCAAGTTATTTATAAAAATGTGCCTAGTGCACCTAAAACCATTTCGAAAGAATTTTCAAAATGAGTCAGTTGATTGTATTTACCAGTGTAAACTGACGTATTTTCAAAAGATCAAGTTACAGGTACAAGTACGAAATAGGCCGGAAGCTGCGGGGCATTAATAATAAGGAGTTGCGAACTTTTGATTGTGCCTGTAGAGTCTGTTATCCTTTTGTGTATATTTATTTTCGATCCGCCTGTGGATCTTATTACAAGCCTTTTGTATATTTGTATTTCGAACACTTGGACACTTATGGTTTGTAATAGTTTTATTTTATTCCAAGACTTCCGCTGTGTTGCTCTGTGTTTATTGGTTATGATAATATCAACTGTACGTCACAATACTCCCCACTGAGCCCACCGGGATACACGTGGAAATCGAGGTGTGACATTGATGGACCTCCACACCGAATCACCCAACAATACACACCACGCTTTACTTAATGTGAATGGTTTAGAAAAAAAAAGTTATGAGCTTATTTACTTAAAATGGGTCTCACTGGAAGCAGTCTCTCTATTCCTACGGGGTAGAGGTAAGGCTGTCTACATCTTACTCTCCTCAGACCCTACCTTAGTTTTGCTATTGGTAGGATTTACTGAGTATGATGATGATGATAATTTTGTGTATTAAAATACAAAGGTTATACTTCTAGTATACCAAAAGAAATAATTAGTTCTAGTAGGAGTAAGATAATAATATCAGTTGTGGGAAAGAATGTTTCGTGAAACAACATAATGGATCGTATATGTACAATTAACATACGAAAACAATGACAATAGTTGCCACATATATACACTAGGTTATCATCCGGGATTGTTTTCTAGGTTCAAGAAAGTTACTTATATTATAATTATTATCTTTTATTAATGCATACTTAAAGTCATACATATTAAACGTTTCATGATATGATAAGATAAGTTATAAATAAGTGTAGTGCAAACTCATACCTTGTTCAATCCAAGTAGTTCAATATGTTGATAGAAAACAATTTACTCTAACTCCACTATATAATGTAACTTTAAGTATGAAAAATAATGTACATAGTTTATAAAGAGATTACTTTAGGGTTAGTTTCATATGTTCGAAATAATGAATATCTACGATTGTGTTTTTTTATTATTTATAATTATGTAGAAATAAATTGGTGTCATAATATATATGATTTAAATAAAATTGTGATGTTCATAATTTTTGTAAGATAATGTTTAGAAATAATAATTTTATATGAATAAATAAAATGTATAGTTGTTTGATACATAAATACACCTCCGCCCTTTTTATAAGTTAATAGCACAAAGACCTAAATCATAATGCAAGTATCATCAAAATAAAAAATTCAATACAAAGCATACTTAAACTATTTTCAATTTAAAGCTCAAATTAACATTATTTGAATGTATAAAACTTCAACACATCCATTTACAAACTTAAAAAAATATAAGGTTTTTAAAATTTTAATACGTTATTTATGGTATATAGATATAAAAAGAAATAGATTTTTATGGTAAATATATAAAAAAAACAAACTTTTAGTATAAAATGTGATGCTGTTGTGAAAATAAGGATATGTACTAATACACAAACTTGCCATGTATTTTGTATCTATACCTATAGGTGTTAACGTATCTGAATTATAATGAAAAAATATTTTGTAAACGTATGCAACAATTAAGAATTAGGTGTTAACATATGTTTAGGAAAAAAGTATCATAATATCAAAAAGTAACACTAAACTAATAATCAATTATATTAATATTAATATTAATATTAATATTAATATTATGTAAGATATTAAACAGTATTATTAACCACGGGGTGTCAGCCCAGTGGTCAGCCTCACCCATTCCAAACGGGAGGACGCGGGTTCGAGTCCAGCTCGGCCCGAATAATCCTGCTGGGTAGTAACCGCCAGGCAGCTATGGGGCTAAGCTAGCTTGGGGAGGGAGACCCTCCCGGTCAGGAGTACCGTACATTTACCCTTTTTTTTAAACAGTATTATTATATTTATTCTTCACAAAAATTTGAATCTCATCATCACACGTTAAACCAATATAAAATATAAAATCATAATTTTGAAATTTTAATTTAGTCAAACCGTAATAAACATAAAAATATAGTCGATTCGGAAAGTATTGAATGACAATTAACTATTAAAGTAAAATATAATTTACATTTTGAAATTCGAATTGAGTCAAACCCTACTAAACGTAAAATTTAAAATATAAAAAGTATTAAATGTAAATTAAAAAATGAGTCTGACTGAAATAGAGATAATATAAAATATAAGGAAGGTATTTAATGGTAATTGATTACTAAAAATAAAAAAAAAGTAAACTATCATTTTGAAATTCAAATTGATACATGTTAACGAAGGCATGTATAAATTTAATGATTATATTTAAATTAAATTGATAGGCTAATCTAATGTATGCATTTAATTTATTGATTATATTTAAATTAAATTGAAATATGGATTATTGAATTTTAAATCTTACCAAAGTTGGTAAACATAAATTATCATTTTGAATTTCAAATTTAGTCTTACCGTAATAGACATAAAATCTACTATATGGTAGAGGAGTTAGTGGCAATTAACTACTAAAATAACATTTATTAAAGATATAACATTTATTAAAAATACAAACCAACTCATAACCATTCAAACGTAAAGTAATATTAACTAACGCAAAAAAAAAAAAAAACCACATGATTATATGGTTAACGTGTTATGAGACTTTATATATCCAACTTACTAACCAGAATTTACAAAAGATGTTTACAAAAGTTAAAACTGAATAAGCCATGACCAAAATACACATTTATCATGCTTTTCAAGGCGAAAAGAAATAATGGTATCAACTCCATCAAGATTCTGTACGATCATCTTCAAAGACATATCAACACGAGATATCTTCACGACTTTAGCATTGAGACACTAAAAAGAATAATAAAATACCAACAATCAACATCAAATATACAACGTGTTTGTAAATAAGAGATGCATAAAACAAAGAGACAACGTAACTTACAAAACGTCGGTCATACTTCCATACAAATTCTAGGGGATGATAATCCGACAACAGTAATCAATGTACCACGTTTAAGATCAAGAAAAAGCAAAACAAACAACGATGAAACATTAGTATCTATCATAATTGAATAATCTAATAACCACAAAAACCAAATCACCGAAATCATCAACCACATATAAGAAAATCACTCTAACCAACTTAAACACATTATCAGTACTTTTATAAAAAAAAAGTAAGAGGTCTTCGGATTATAGAAGAACAAAATATAACATGATTCCTTCAGTAAACAAAAGCGAAAAAAGGATGGATTAAATAGAGATGACAACATGAGATGGAAACACCCTAAAACACAAACGACGATGACGAAACATATATGTGTTATAATGTAATAGACTATACCAAATATTACCTGGGAAAAAAGGGAATCGGAAGATCAACAAAGCTATTATATCGCGTTTTTTGAGAAGTCACGGTTAAAGATTCAAGACAAGGACATTATGTAGAGAGAGGTGATATAAAGGAGAGGAAAAGGTGAGAAATATGATTGTAAAAGGAAAAAGGTTAGGGTTTTCATTAATATATAGAATCCGAATAGAACAGGTCAAATACCAAATCTGGAGCTTCGCGAAAGATAAAAACTCCAGCCTATTTTCCCGTCAAAAAGGTATCTAGGGGGCTCTTAGGTGATGACACATCAGCCCTACTCTATTCATTTATTATATATAATAGATTTGTAAAGTAGCCACATAAATTATTTTAGTATTTAGTTTAATTACAATTTTGACTTTTTAGTAATAAGAAAAAACAATTACCAGGTGATAATAGGTGGTGATCACGTTTGCAACCACAAGACATGACAAACACCCTATGTACACATTTTCTTACATATATATGTATATTTTTGAAAGTGTTGCTTGTTTGTTTGGTTGTTATTATTTGAAATGGTGAAAACTTTAATTTTTCAAAAAAAAAAAGAAGAAGTTAATAGCGATTTTGTCTAACAATTTTTAATTAGTCTCTGAATGGTCAAACCTCTTATGGACACACTCTGAGCCATCCATGATCCATTGTTTTTATAGCTGCATACCGTTTAACTTCAAACTTCACATATTATGTATGATGGCTGATGGGTTCATTTGTAAATTAAGTCTGAGTTTGGATTATTTCTTTAATTAGACCTTAGTACTGGAGCGCGACCCGAGATCCATGTCTATGAAGCGCCCCATAGCGTCGGAGCACACCGCCCCAAGCATTATGGGCTGAATTTTTGGAGGACCATGAGGACCATAACGGGAAGAATTGGATGGTTGTTGGATGTTTTGACCGTTGAACGCTGATCATAAAATTAAATACATATATATATACATACATATGGATGAGTTAAAATAAGAACCACCTTGAGTTGTGAGAACCGTCAGAACTAGGCCATCCAAAAGGTTTTCCGAAATTTCTTTTTCTCAAAAGTCATAAAAAATCACTTATTTCAGAATTTTTTTTAAATGCCGAATACACACATTTACATGAGACGTAAAAAAAATATTTATCTTCGTACAAAATTTACACCAGCGCGTAAAAAAACTTGCATCAGTCAAAACTACTGACTCGGCAAATTTTTTTTATTTTTTTCACAGATGTGTTTATAATATTTTTTTCTACGTTTGTGCAAAAAACTTTTGGCCCAACTGCGTGGGAAGAAGGAGTTCTCACGGTTCTCACAACTCGTGGTGGTTCTCATTTGAACTGAGCCCTAGCCCTACATATGTATGTATGCATATATATATATGGAAAGGGTAAAATGAGAACCTTGAGTTGCGAGAACTACGAGAACTTTTTGATCCGGCGCGAGGTGGGTCAAATTTTTTTTGCACAAACTTAGATGAAAAAATTATAAACACCTCTGTAAAAAAAGTAAAATAGGAAATTTTCGAGTCGGTAGTTTTAAATGATGCAAGTTATTTTTACGACAGACATATGGAAGAAGATAAACATTTTGTTACGCCTCATATAAATGTGGATATGCGATATTTTTTTTCAATTTTTTTGCTGATACAATGGCCTAAGTCTCGCGATTCTCGAAACTCGTGGTGGTTCTTATTTGAACCGAATCCTATATATATGTATATATGTATATATATATATATATGTATATATATATACATATATATATATATATATATATATGGTAAGGTTTATACGAGAACCACATTTATTGTAAGAACCGAGACAACCAATGTGAACACAAAAATAACCCACTACATCACCACCCAAAACCTAAAAAAACTAACCCCCCCCCCCTCCACACCCACCCAAGCTAAATGCAAAAAAACTAAACCATAAAGCTAAACCCCCTCCAAAAACCTAAAAAAACCTAACCCCACCCCCCACACCCAAGCAATGCTAATAACTAAACCCCCCAAAAAACCTAAAAAAATCTAAAAACCACCCATATCTTTTTTTTAACATTTTTTACAAAAAAAAGCGCTACTAGTCGTCACAAAAAAATGGTTACGAAAAGTAGCGCTTTTTTGTAAAAATGTTTCAAAAATTTGGGTGGTTTTTAGATTTTTTAGGTATTTTTGGTTTTGTTCACATTGGTTCTCGCGGTTCTCGCAATAAAGGGTGGTTCCTAACAGATCCTTCTCCTATATATATATATATATATATATATATATAACGTTTTAAACCGTATATATACCTATTCTCTATACCACAAATTTTTTATATAGCTATCTAATCTCATTCTCTACAAAAACCAACTCTACAAAAACCTTAAAAGCTCCTTACCAAAATGTCTTTGCCTCCATAGAAAGATTCATTCATCGATCTATACCACAATTGTTTTGCTCTTGGCGAAGCAGCAGAGGAGGAAGAAGCGGTTACGAGTGCGTGTGTCCTCACGATTAACGCCATGCATTATGTTTATCGTTCTTCTCCACACCTTATCTTGAGGAGGGAATATGTTGTGCAAGACCGAAATTTTTATACAACTATCTCATCTCTCATTCTCTACAAAAACCAACTCTACAAAAACCTTAAAAACTCCTTACCAAAATGTCTTTGCCTCCATCGGCAGATTCATTTATCGAACTATACCACAATTTTTTTCTCACGGCGAAGCCGCAGAGGAGGAAGGAGTGGTTACGAGTGCGTGTGTCCTATCGATTAACGCCATTCAATATGTTTATCATTCTCCCCCACGCCCTATCATGAGGAGGGAATATGTTGTGCGAGACCGTCAAGCCACAAACGCTCGTCTAATGAAAGATTATTTCAATTCTACACCGACTCACAACCCCACATTTTTAGGCATCGATTTCGGATGAGCAAAACGCTATTTTTGAAACGAAGAGTTGGAGCATAAGTATTACTGCTTTAAGCAAAAAAATGGACGCAAAAGGATATCTACGATTCAACTCAATCCAGAAGTGTACTTCCTCATTACGTGTACTCATCTACGGAAACACGTATGACATCAATGAGGAGTATTTGAAGATGGCGTAGAAAACAACACGCAATACGTTGGAACATTTCTTCTACGATATATTTACTTATTTACATACGCTTATATATATTATTTTAATTTTTAGTACTATAATTTTAAAATTTTACATATGCTTATATATATAAATTTTATTTTTTAGGCATATGCCAATTACACGAAAAAATGTTACTTGAGAAACCCGATTTGGAACGACCTTCAAAAGATTTACGAAGTACATTTAGAAAAACACGGATTACCCGACATGATTGGTAGTTTATACTATCCTCAATGGTGGTGGTATAATTGTACAACCCTATGACGAGGTCAACATACATGCGGTGACAAAAAGGACGAACGCTGGTTTTACAAGCGGTTGCCTCATACGACCTTTGGGTTTGGTCGGCCTACTTTGGTGTCATCGGGTGTTTGAACGACATAAATACTTTTGAGCTATCATCATTGCTAGAGGGTTACATTCCGGGTACGCTACCGAAAGCCCGGTTTCATGCAAATGGTAATGAATACCCGCATGGATACTATTTGGTCGATGGTATATAACCGGAGTATTCAAATATTGTGAAATTGTTTATTGAAGTGCTCGATATTAAAAGACAATATTTTAAGAAATTGTAAGAGGCTTTGCGAAAGGGTATCGAGAGGTGTTTTGGGGTTCTTCAACAACGATGACATTTTGTGAGAAATCCTTGTCGTACATAGGATAAAGAGAAGATTAGAATGGTTATGTATGCCTGTATCACGCAAGCAACAATCGAGAAGAGAATCTTAAACGGTCAACTCTTGCGTTCTAAGGAAGTAAACAACGAGTTAAAGGCGGATTTGGTCGAGCATGTAACATCCGTCAAAAACGGATTTTACCAAACCCGCTCCGTTTATCAACCGAACAATCAGTTAAAAATTTCGTTGCGAATTAAATGCCCAAAATAATTTTAAACGATACATAATTAATTATTATATGGGAATATATAGTTTGTTTTTAAAAAACTGTCAAAAATAAGAAAATAAAAACAATTTGGCTCTGCCGGGTTTCGAACCCGGGTCAGTCGCCGGGTCAAACAACAACTTAACACTCAACACTTAAACCACTGCGCCACTTGTATCTTTTGTTAAATATTGAATACAAATAATTCATATCATGATTTTCGAATTCAAAACCGGCGCCCAAAAGCAGTCGTCGGAAATCCCGGCAAACCCGCCAATAATTTACGACTTTTTCATTTATAACGTAAACGTTTAAACACACATCGGTTATAACCGATGCCTGAACCCGCGACACAAGCTATAACCGCTGGAGATTTTTCTAACCGACGAATCAAGTCGGAAATTGGACCAAATTCATCGACGACCTACACTATAAATACCCCTCGAACCTCTGCAAACTTTTTCGCTCAAAAACCGCACCCTTTCTCGGCGAAAACTCACTCGCCGGAAAACTTCTGTATCTCGCCGGAAAACCGAGCCCTTCACTTCTAAGCCTTACTAAACCCCCTGAGCTTATACCGAAGTCACCCACGTCCTTTGTAAGCTTTCTGAAGACTCGCTGCTGCAAGACACACGACGCCGGAACCTGATACTGTCGCCGGAGTTCTGCCGGAAAACAGAGGAATCCAGTCGGTATACCTCACGCTTAAATCGTCCCTTCTTTTTATTTAATCTCACCTATAATTAACTAAAGAACGCTAAAGAAACCGATTAAAACATTGAACCAGTCGGATTTCCGATTCTGGTTAAAAACGGACGAAGAAGACGAAGTTCGGTAACATATAAGTATAATTAAAATCAAGTTATTACTCGGGTTAGACACACAGTCCAGCGGTGGACTGTGTGCACATTAAACACACTAACGTCTCGAGTTCGAATCTTGTCCCACACACGCTGCCTTAATAATGTCATTTTTTTTGTTAACTGAACCGGATTCATTTCATATATATGTTAATAATCGGAATAATTACTAAGATAGACACACAGTCCAGCGGTGGACTGTGTGTATGTTTAATCGCAGGACACGAGTTCGAGTCCGGTTCACTGCACCGACTCGGACAATTATCTACCTTTTTAAATAAGTCAGAAATGAAAATACTTAGTTTGTATTTAAGTATAACAAAAATCGGTTTATATAACATGTTAAACACACAGTCCAGCGGTGGACTGTGTGTTAACGCAACCCACAGGTCCCGGGTTCGAGACCTGTGGAGCGCACCGGTCTGATTCAGTTAAATCATTTTTAAAAATAAATAATTTTCGGTTTAATCTAATTAGTATATAAATATAATTAAAAACAGATATATTTCGGGTTAGACACGTAGCTCAGTTGGTAGAGCTGCGTGCACGCGTACGGGAGGTCTCGGGTTCGAGCCTCACTCAGCGCAAATATACTCGCAATCGAACCGGTCAAAGTCAACGGTCAACGGTCAACGGTCAATGGTCAACGATCAACGGTCAACGGTCAAAAAAATCAAAATTTTTTATTATTTTTATTTATTTATTTTAATTAAAAATCAATTAAAAATACTTAAAAATAACATTTTTAAGGTTAGAAAATAGCCTTAAACTCACAAAAATACACCCAACAATCCTACTAAAATGGACTAATAAAATCCGTTTACTTACCGAACCATAATGCTATTTATCTAGGTTAATTTCACTCGTGGTTAAAACCATTTCGCGTGCATTCAACATCATCAACCGAACGCACCCACTGTGAGTGAATCTTACAACTCCCCTTTTTAATTACACGTTTTGGGGTGTGTCATGTGTCACAAAATAATTAACTCGTTTATTTAAACTTGTGCCATACCATATCGTGATCTAAACTTAGATTGTTTATATTGTTGTGATTACGTATTTCATTTTGTCAAATTATATGAAAATCATTCATTAAGCCCATCAGTTCCTCGTGGGAAACGAGTGAGCAACGCGTGCCTCAAAACCAATCCATTATTGTTCATGTGTGTATCATTGAGTTTATATTGTTTGTAGTTATGTCTTTCATATTATCATGTTTATGCAATTCATTCATTAGGCCCATCAGTTCCTCGTGAGAGACGAGTTGAGCAACGCGTGCCTCTAAACGTCCCATTATTGTTCATGTGTGCTTTATTTAATATCTAATGATTGTTGAGTATGTTTACATCTATTTTTACTCATGTGTGGTTGTGCACTCATTTCATAATCAATTAAATAAACTTGTTCAAATGTTTTCTATAGGATTCACTCGCCAACTTTTTGTTGATCTAAAAACCTTTTTACACATGATACAGGTGAACAGGATGAAGTAAGGAAAACATAGGAAATGCCTTAGAAGAAAACAAAGAAGCTTAGATTGATGTTAGGTCATGATGTAATTATAGTTGTAAATTTCCTATTAAATTGTATTTAATGAATATGAAACGTATAATAAATGTCATGAGCTTTGATGATAACCCAATCATGCCCCGGTCACCTTTTCTGCTGCGGGTCAGGGTGTGACAAAGCATCCTTGGGCTATTCGCCCAATTCGACATGATGGTGATGACGGATAGGGTTTCAATTACAAGGCAAAAAGAAGAAGATTTCATAAAATGGATCATGTGAAGACGGAGGGTTGGATGACGGAGATTATGAAGACAGAGGCGACGACGATGATGAAGACGAGTAATATTTAATATACTTTATTGTAATGTTTTTTTTTAAATTATTGTAACGTTTTTTTAATTAATGAAATGCTATTTCTTTTTATATATTTTAAATTTAGAGATTGAAAAATTAAAAATATAATAATTGAGCAATGATTGGTAGAGGGTTACGGGGCTTCATCTACTACAAACACATGTTATATAACCCCCCCCCCCCCCCAATTTCACTTGTTTTTGCCACTTGTCACATAACCCCTCCTTATAGGCTCCATGCAGGGGCGCAACATAGTGGGGGCGGGAGGGGGCGGCCGATCCCCTGAACTTTTCCCTGTGTAGTGGAAAGTATGTAGTTTTCGTATAGAAATTTATGGATATATACGTTTTCGACCTATCAGTCAGAAATCTCAAGCTTCATCACCGGCTCCATGAGCTTGACCACTATACATGGTCTTAAGAGCCTAAATAAAACGTGGCTATTAAGATGAATTCGTTTTGTAGTCATTAAAAATAGTATTAGTTATTTCTTATACTAATAATACTTCTATATTATATTTCAGGGTAAAATTATCCTATAAATTCTCCTAAAATTAAGAAGTATACAAAGACACAATGGATCACAAAATATAACACAATGCCGACAAATATAACACAATGTCGAGGAAAAAGATACGATGATAAATAAAAGGACACAATAATTTAAAAAAAAATCTAAAATCTACAAGCTAAACATCTAAAATCGAAAACATAAAATCTCATATTGTAGAGTTTGATGAGACGCTGCCAATCCCGCTTGAATGAGGTCAATCAGAGTCCGTTTAATACGCTTCTTATGTTTAGAAGACAGAGTCCGATTAATACCCTTATTAAAACTTCTTATTTTTAACAGACTTTGTATTTAATCCTAACCCTTATACTTCAAACTTAGGTTTACTCTTATTATTTTTCTTGTCAAATGGTATTTGAAACTAGAGTTAAAACATATAAACAATAACTCTTTTTTCTAAGGTAAAATTATATCTTTCTAAATAAGATAAACTACTATTAAAGGAAAATTCAATTTTTAAAATGTATGGTCAAATGAAATTTGACATGTAATGAACACTAGTTATTATGTATATAAATGTATGAGTTAATGAGATACACAATTAACTTCATTTTTACTTTTTACAAACAAAATTGAAATCAATCAAAGTCAAAATCAAGACTCTGGATAAGGGATTTGGGTTCGAAAGTTGAACAAACCACACATCTTGTCACATTGTCTAACCTATTACACCATTCTACCGAAAAATAAAAGTTATGAATGTTTTGAATCTGTTTCTTCACGTTCATGATTTTTTCCGGCTACTCTAGATACAGGTATATCAGTTTTTAATAAACTGTAACCCACACTATTCTATCTTCATAACCCAAAGATTGGGCATATGTTCCTTGGAGCTCATCTTTAATTAAATAGCATAAACTTGGTTTTCACATTCTTGGATTGTAACATCCGACTTCAAGTACTACCAATATTGTCAACTTTGTTCTTGATGGGTTGACCATCCAAGAACTCATAGAGGTAACGCATCCTAGTAATATTTCCACATTAGCGTGCTTAACTGTGGAGTTTTCATTTGCTTCATAGTCAATGTGCCTAAAACGTGTTGGTGATTTAATCGACACATCTTTCCTTATGAACCAAGAACATTACTGACCATGACTGATGTGAGAACTATCTAGGGTGTTACAATAGGTCATCCTATCATGGATACTCTCACCCGGGGTTGCCTTCATCGAGTTGGCATAATAGTGTACAAAATGATATATTATGGTCCATGGTTGCAGAAGTTGCTAGGTTGGTCAACTGAAGAGGTACGAGTAGTCGGATTTGACGGGGGGTACTTCGACATGGTAAATTATAAAGACAATTTTCAGGAAATTATATATACGCCAAAGTAAAAGGACCTGAATAAGTTTACTAATATTTATATAAAAAAAGACGAATATCAATATAAATTAAAAGGAAACATGTTCATATAGTATTTTTTTTTTCAAAATTTATATTCATTAACTAACATATTAGACATATTAATCCTTTTATTCTCATCTTCTAAGGTCTCTATGGAAGATAACAAAAATCCTATAAGAACCAATAAAAAACAATGAAAATAAGTGAAAAACAGCAAATAATCTGACTTGACAGAGTCGGACCGACTAGCTCCGAGTTACAAAAATCCAATAAGAACCGACAAAATCGAATGAAAACCAGTGAAAAACAGCAAAAATTCTGACTTGACCGAGTCAGACCGAGCTAGCTCTGAGTTTGACCGATTCAGAGTAATGTTGACTGAGTTGAAGAAAATCATCTTCTACACAGTACCAAGTATCAATTACCTCCTGAGTACTCGGTCATAGCGCTGTAAACTACCGAACGTTCAGGGAATAGTTCGTGAATTGTTCGGCGGGAAGTTCGTTTATGTTCGTTTATTAAATGAACGAACATGAACAAGAAATTTCGTTCAGTTCGTTAAAATGAACGAACACGAACAAATGTCTCGTTCGCTCAATTGTGTTGTGAACATTCGATAATGTGTTTAGAACATTCGTTCATGTTTCTTTTGTGTTGCTCATTAAAGAAATCTGTGCATTTATTTATTTTACCAAAACTTTTTATATTCTTTAATTCTTTTTATTTTGTTACCCTAACAAATAAATAAGACACCTTACTCCCACATCGGTGATGTATCGTCCCCCTTTTCTCACATTATTCACATGAAAAATACTACTGACATCCATTTCACGATTAGGGCTTCAATGTCTATCGTCCACCTCTAGCCTTCACCAATTTTATTTGTGTTCATGAACCATTCGTGAACACGTTCATTTCCTTGATGAATAAACCGAACAAAAAATCTCGTTTGTTAAATGTTCATGAATGAACCGTTCGTGTGAACACATTATCTTTCCTTAACGAACAAACACGAACAATACTTTCTTCGTGTTCGTTAGATTCGTTTACAGCCCTAGTCAGTCATCAAAAACGATTTTTACAACATGTTACCGTCTATTAATCAGTTAATTTTATTATTGTTTACTAATTTAAAAAAAATATTTATTTGGTATATTTGTGGAGTTTAAGTTGAGGGAGACATGTTTAACTTATGTCAAAATGACTGCAATTTGATGACATGTATGTCAGCAACACAAAAGATTTCTAGGTATAATCTAACCCTCGACACTCACACACACCCCTCTTTGAGATATATATACCGCTACCTATCTACCACATCATGCTGCTTTAAAGGATTAAAGTAGCCCTTTTACTCTAGAAAATTACATTTTTAACCTTTACGACACAATACTTTAGACGATTGATGAGTCTACTTCACTCAATCCATGACCGAATTTATAACTTTAAGCATGAGTGGCCCCATGAATTGAAAAGAAGGTACAAAATTATTAAAACACAAATTAATGTGCACTAGACTCCAAGTAAAAGAAGACTTCATCATGGACCCAAGTTAAGTAAAGGGTTGAATTGTCTTTACTTTTTGCATGTCAAAAACTACTTTTAAGATTCAAAAGATGGATCATCTTACGCTATTATTTGACTACCGCACTCATAGTAGTTTACCGAGTAAGATACAAAACTTGTATCTGAATTTCAGACGTACATCCAATCTATATATGGAAAGAAAATCCGTACTTGAACAAAATGAATGTTAAACATCAAGACACAAATTCGTCCTTTATCAGAACTGAAACCATGCATGAAACAGACGAAGTGAATTAAGGAACTAATGATGTCTTTTTGAAAGCAAATTTGCATTTAACTAGGTAAGAAAATGATTCACGAACCTTTCAATATGGGTAAAAGTTTGAATTGCCTTACCTCTTAACATATATGTTAAAAGACACGTATGCCCTAATCAAGTTGATCACACATGAACATGAACTGTTAGTGATCATCATCTTTTAGGACTGCATTTGGTTTGATGATAGTGAGTTCTACACGTACAACTTTTGTTCTATCGGACTCAAACATAACGTGGAAAAGAATAATGTTTACCAAGAAGCAAGAAGGATCAAAATACAGACATATAGCCTGATAATTTAAACTGTTTAAAATAGTAAGTCGATGATTTAATTGTTTACTAAATTAACGACAGCATTATCTAGCTACATCAAATTTCACAACAAGGTTAACTTGGATTGAACGGTGATTAAAGAAAACAAGAATAATAACTTCTCTCTCTATACACTCATATATCAATTTGTGGGGTGTCACTGGCTCGTCAAACATGGACTGAAAAACATAATTAAAACCGATAGCTACCATAAATTTTAACGTGGATGAAGAAAAAGAATAAGATGAGAACAGAAAGAGCATACACAAAAGGATGTTGTTCCTACAAATTCACATAACATAATTAAATACGGTTTCTAAAACTTAAAAGAATAAAATGAAATGAACATGCAATTCAAAATATTGAGTCAACATTAGCAACGCTTAAATTACACGATTAATTGTGAAGAGGATTTGGACCTGTGCGAATTAATCTTTTATCTTCGTCATACAGATCACTTTCTCCAGCTGGCTTTGGCTCCGTGCTGCTGGATGGAATTGTGGAGATGCAGTTATAAACAACACAGCTTTCCGGCCAGAATTCGGTATGGAGTCATGGCGGTGGTGATTAGCAGAAGATGGTGGTAGACGAGTGGCGATAAGGATGATCCATATGCATAAAAAGTGAACTCTTGGATTGGAATAAGTCTTTCTCCTTTTGCATCTTATTTTTGCTAGTTCATGTGAAAGATCTTGGGCCATTTTTAAAGATGATTGTATCATAGTATTGGAGGTAGTAGTGGTATGGGCCATTTTGAAAGATGATTGTATCCTAGTAGTTGAGGTAGTAGTAGTGGCATGCGGCAATGTAGTGCATGTATGTATATAGTGTAGTTATATATAGGCAGGAAGGTGGAAAGAAGCAATAATTTTTCTAATGTTTAGGTGGTTTAGAAAATACAAAAGTGATTACAGTAGTGGCGTGGGCATTTTGAAAGATGATTGTATCATCGTAGCAGAGGTAGTAGTGGCATGCGATCGATAATGTAATGTATGTAAACAGTAGTGTAGTTATATATAGGCAGGAAGGTAGAAAGAAGAATTAATTTTCTGATGTTCAGGACTTCAGGTGCTTTAGAACAGGGTGTTCAGAATTCGATTCGAATTGGAAAAATTCGAAATTCGACTTGATTTGAATTAGATTAAAAATGTTCGAATTCGAGTTGATTAGTATTCGAGTCCAGTAATCGAATGAGAATCGAATACGAATTTATGATTTTCAATTCGATTCGATTCGAAATTCGAATTGATTTTATATATATATATATATATACACACAAAAACATATATAAACAACACATATAACTTCTAAAGTTAGCCAAAGTATGAACTACCTCCATAAGTGATAGTTTACTACTCATAACATTACCAAACCTTCTGACAAATAGCTCATACTACTTATTTCCAAATTTTTACCTAACTGAAATCGCTACCGGTAATCAACATATCTTCTAAATTTTGGTGTTTTAACACATTGATAGTTACTTACTTTTGTAGATTATTATATTTTATGTTCAATATAATTATTTGTAGAAGTTTTTAAAAAAATTAAAGAAATAATGTATTGTTTATGGTGAATTTGAATTAAATCGAATTTATTCGAATTCGAGTTTCAAATGTTAATGGAATCGAATAAGAATTCATGTAAAGGAAAATAAAAATTCGAAAAATTCGATTTGAATAATTTGAAGATTCGTTATTCGATTCGGTTAACACCCCTAGTTTAGAAAATATAAAAGTGTTTGTATAAATTAGGAAGAGGATTTTAACACGTCCCGAACGAGTCGACTTCAAATTTAGTTATTTTTCATTGTTTTTCAACAATTCATATGATATGAAGGAGTGGACTTCAAATTTAATTCATTTTTCAGTATTTTTCAACAATTCATATAATATATAATTTTGAGTTTTCTATAATAACTAATTTATATATAACATTTATAAAAGATCTAAATACATAATTTTGTTGTATTTTTTTTCAACATTTCATTTAAATAAAACTGTGTATTTAAGATTTTTTTTTTTCAAATATAAATACCAGAAGTTATTGATTAGAGAAAAAATAAATTACACGTTAAAGGAATAACTGAAAAATATGAAAACGAGTTATTATTATTATTATTATTATTAATATGTATATATTATACATTATACATTTAAATGAATTAAACTTAGGATGAATAGTAAATCTATTTTTTAATTTTTAATATATTTGATTTTTAAATAATATTTAATTATTTTCTCTCCACTTAATGGATTATCTAAATAAATATTTAATTATTTTTCTTTCTAATAATATTTGAATTATTATATATATTTTTTACATTCTTTTTTACTACCGTATTATATATGATATCTGTTTTCATCCCGTTTAATTTTTTACTTACTTGATTTTATAAATTTTATTGAAATCGAGTTTTTTTTTTGTAACAAAGGATTGATCAAGTGTTATGAATTTAAACTTAGGATGAATAGTAAATCTATTTTTTAATTTTTAATATATTTGATTTTTTAAATAATATTTAATTGTTTTTCTCTCCACTTAATGGATTATCTAAATAAATATTAATTATTGATGGATTATCTAAATAAATATTTAATTATTTTTCTTTCTAATAATATTTGAATTATTATATATATGTTTTTACATTCTTTTTTACTACCGTATTATATATGATATCTGTTTTCAACCCGTTTAATTTTTTACTTACTTGATTTTATAAATTTTATTGAAATCGAGTCTTTTTTTGGTATCAAAGGATTGATCAAGTGTCGATGTCATAACGGTGCCATGACGAAAAAACAAATACTGACAAGGATGATATTGATATCGGGTATTATAGGAATCCGTATCGGCATATACTTTTTACACCTTTAACCCATTTAGTTTTTATTTAATTTGATTTTCATTCACAACTCACGTTCATTATCTTTTTTATAAAGTCGAATACACGACAATGTTTAATATGTTTTTATTTCATCGTTTCTATGTAAACTTTCTTGAAAAAGAGTTTTATTAAAATAGTACCATGATAAACTACCTGTATTCGTTTATAATCTAAAAGGTATGCATAGATATCATGAATTCAAACAAGTGCAGGTCCTATATTGATAACAAAACGTTACCACCCCAAATCCCCTGAGTAACAAATCATACCAATACGAACGACTTCCTGCCGCATGTGCGGGCGAATCCAGCTATATTATTGTTATTATTATTATTATTATTTTATTATTATTATCAATACAAAGTCCCATGAATAGTGTTTTAAGATTTTTTTAATATTGTTTGTTTTTTAATTTTTTTTATTTTATGATATATTTTTATTGATTTTGCGTGTTTCTTTTCCCTTTTATAACTATTAAGATACGATAGCTTATATAATTTTGAGTATTTTGTTGCAACATGCCTATATTTATCTTTGTCTCAATACATTTTCTTTTTCTAAACTGAGTGGTAAATCATAAATAATCCAAAGTACAAAGAACGTGTTATTAAAGCTAACTCATATTAGTTTTCATATAGGTTTTGCATGTTTTTTTTCCTTTTATAACTATTAAGATATGATAATTTATATAATTTTGAGTATGTTATTGTGAATCTCTATCTCAATACAATTTTTTTTTTGAAATCGAGTTTTGAGAGGCAAAACATAAGTAATCGAATCACAAACGTACATGTTATCAAGGCTAACTCACATTTAGTTTTTTTATATATAAAATTGATGTTACCATTTTCATTATTCTAATAATATATTGTAATGTTATATAAAGTTCCGAATACATGCAACGTGTTTATTTCTGTCTTCGTTTCACTAAAAGTTTTGTTCAAAATCACGGATCAATATAATTGATTTTTTTGTTCCTTATCATGATTAACCGAACTGATACCATGCGAAACTCCAGTAGCTATATGGTATCTTTTTTATGTAGTGAACTACAACGGGTATGAATACCGTATTGGTACCGTGACGAACCCAACTTATACTGTTTGTTCTTTACCAAGACGAATTGAACTAATACCGTGTGAACAACTTCGCTAGTAGCATAAAGTATTTTTTTAATAACGTAAACTATAGCGAGTATCGGTAACATGTCAATTCCAATCGAGCAACATTGGTGCCGGTATCGATACCATCTGAATCAATATTGATATTCGTTTTGGAAACCGTTACTGATATTCGTTTTTGTGTTTTCAATTGATGTAAAATATGTGTCCATATCCTTTTTGGCATATAATGACCTTATTTTTGGGTTTTGTCTTTCGATTGTTATACCGAGTGCTAATGTCCTACCGATATCATAATAAATCAAACCGAGACTATCTGATTTCCCGCCGCAACGCGTATGAAAATTCAACTAGTTATATATATATTAATATAAATATATATATATTAATCTAAACTGCTCATGAACAGTGATTCACAACTAGACTTTTAATGGGCTTTTACATTCATATAGTAATTCTTAGTTTTTATGTATTTGTTTTTCATTTTCTAGTAAGGTCTTATTTAATTTTTTAGTAATAATTATATATATTAATTCAAACTCTTGATGAATTATTTAATTTTTTAGTAATAAATAGTAACTGATGATAGTTAAGTATTTGTTTTTTTAACTTTTATTATTTAGTATTCAATTTTTTTAGGATGTTGTTTGAACGGTATGGATTAATTCGGATTGTCACGATGCTGGTATCGATATTTATTTATTGTTGCAAACAAAATTGTATAAATGAAAATTTTTTGAAACCAGAAACCATAAAAATAAATACAAGTACGGGAATCGATTTTGTTTGGTACGCTACGGTAGCGATACAACGTCAGTTTATCAAAAGAAAAACATTAAAAAATAGTGTTACTGAAATCAATGTTGTTTATTTAGTTCACTGTGGTAACGACACGAGATTTGTTATAAAACAGAAGGCCATAAAAGTGATTATATATACGAATACAGATGCCGTTTAGTCGGTTTCGATTCGGTTTAGTACGATAATGACACCCGCCACGAAGCACAGAGAATCTCCCTATTATATATTATATGTTATATATTGTTAATGAAAGATGATGAATATTAACTTTATTTTTAAAATAATATATAGCTTTTTATTATTTTTTATTTAATATATTATAATAGTTTATTATTATATTTACTTTAATAGTATATTTTTTTATTTTTTTTTACTTTTCTAAAACCTATACATTTTCTTTACCATCTTTTTTAATAATTCTTTTTTCTTTTTTTGAACATATATCAATTTATCTATAGATTAATTTGATACTTCTTTAATAATTTACATTTATATTTTTTTTCTAAAAAACTTAAGTACGTAATTGTGTTTTTTTCCCTGACTCCCGTTATAAGTTTTGTTAAAAACAAAGTTGTACTCAATATTAAATATTTATTTGGTATCATAAAACAGTACGGTGATAAACTAACCCGTTCTAATGGTTTGACTTTCTAAACAACATGCTTTATTTTTAAATCACGTTTGTTTAACATTATCATTTTCTCGGTTTTATCGCAATGCGCGACGTCATAAAAAACTAGTTAAATTTAAAGTCCTTCCCTCCTTGGCAAGCAGATTTTTTAAAGTTAGCTTCTCGACGTTTACTTCCACAACAAAAGACTACCTAGAAACCAACATGAACTAAATAAACCACATAGAAACACCATTTCATTTCGTAAACCACCTAAACTTCAAAAGCTGAAGAAGAAAAGATAGTATAAAAGTTGTAAACAACATGTTTTATTTTTAATCACGTTTGTTTTATATTATCATTTCCTCGGTTTCATCGCAATGTGTGACGTCATAAAACTAGTTAATTAAAGTCCTTCCTTCCTTGGCACGCAGATTTTTTAAAGTTATCTTCTCAACAGACGTTTGCTTCCACAACAAAAGACTACTAGAACCAACATGAACTAAATAAACCACATAGAAACACCATTTCATTCGTAAACCACCTAAACTTCAAAAGCTGGAAGATGAAAAGATAGTACAAAGTTGTAAATCACATCACACCTTTTCTATATATAACTTTTGTTTGCATAACTATATTCAAAATGAATTTCTACGTTGATTGTTGGTGCATTCACATTTAATTAAGAGGTCAGGTGTTCGATCCTAAAGCTACCTTTTTATTCTCTAATGAAGTTCTAATGTGAATATGATAATAATGCTTTAACATATTTATATACCCTTAAAATAGAAGGGCTATCAGATTACTACCATTGCCTTTTTCTACATATAACATTTGTTTGCATAACTCTAATCAAAATTGTTGATGCATATTTGTGTGGATGCGGCTCGGCTCGGTTCAGTTCGGTTCAGCTCAAGACCGGTTTCGCGACATTCCTCCATCGTGCGCCCCAGAGATCGACATACGAAGCACGAAGAGCCGCAAACTGACAATCACCATTATGATGTCATGATGATGTCACCTTTATTATAATGTAAATTTGCATGAACTGTTTTCTGCATGGAAATCTCGCAAGAATCCAACATGGAAGTCATCGAAGAACCATGAATCTTTCGTGAAAGTCAGTTATTCATGGTTTTGGACGAAAGATACTATTCTTCTTGGGTTTATTGTTTTTTTTTATGATCCTATTTTGTTCGTAGGTAGGATAGCTCACGAAGAACTACTTCTTCGTGGGACTTTATTGGTTCTTCGTGACACAGTAGGTTTTTCGTGGTATGTACTGGGTCTTTGCCTATAAATACCCACATATGTTATTTGGGTTCTGTAAGAGTGCACAAAGAGAGATAAGCAGTTTGGTTCAAAGTTTATGTACTGGGTCTCTCTACAACTCAATATAGTGAATCTTTAAAGTGATATCTTTTGTTATATTGGTTGTGCTCTTGCTTTGGTTTGCATATACACTTGGATTCCGCACTCGTGTGTGTGTTAGACAACAAGGAAGTAGGTTTCTTGATCCTTTAAGTGGACCTACAACTGGTATCAGAGCTTTGGCTCTCTTCCTTGTTGAAAACCAAGCATTTTTGTGTGTTTTGAGCAAAGTTTGGGTGTCTCCTGTACTTGAACTTGAACAAGAAACTTAAAGTTTTAGAAAGAAAAAGTGGTCTAAAACTTGGTAAAAACTAGTTGTTTGCAGAAAATTTTTATAAAAACCTTGTTAAACTTTATGGAGACATGTTAAAATGCGGTTTTTGTTAAAAATTTCTAGCAAAAATCTTGTTCGCCATCTTCTCCGGTGAAGTGGTTTGGCGGAAAAGTGACCGGAATATTCTTTGAGTGCAAAGATAGCTTACAATTTTATTGAAAAGTGAATTTAAAAAATTTGTCTTTTAACCATATCTGGATAACCAACTTTAAACCTTTGCAAACTCAGAAACAAGATTCTTCTGTAAAAAGAAAAAGCTACCTATCAACTCACGAAGAACCTGTCTTCTAAATACCTGTGTACGAAAAACAAAGGTTATTCGTGGAGCCAAGGAATTCACGAATAACCCAATCATTTTGTTTGATTTGTTGTTTAACTTATTCTTCGTAGAATACATGATAGTATGAAAAATAGTGCTTTGTGAATAAAAAAAAAAAAAATTAGCAAATAACAACTCACGAAGAACCTTAAGTCCCTCCACGAACAACATTTAAAAAAAAAATCTTTCGTGAACTTCCAACTCATTCTTCGTGGCAAAAAAAAAATCTCATGACCTTTGTTTTGTCTTTTTATGACCTTTATTTTGTCAATTTAGTTCTTCGTGGACAATTTGAAACAATTGGGTTTTCATTTTGGTAATTGGTTCTTCGTGACTACCTAAATTATTATTATTATTTATTATTATTATTATTATTATTATTATTATTATTATTATTATTATTATTATTTGTTCTTTTTATTACTATTATTTTTATTATTATTGTTTTGTAAATTAAAGGTTTTTCGTATGACAAGTTATTCGTTAGGTATAAGTTTTTCGTAGTCATATGGTATTTCGTGACATAGATAAGTGTTTTGGTAGTCTAATTTTTTAATAGCTTTAATCAAAATATTCAATATTTTTTTAATAGCTTTAATTAAAATGGGTTCAAATCCTTGGGACTGGAGTAGTAGCTCAAGTACAAGCCAAGATCCATCACAATCTTGCTCAGCAACCTCATGGGTAAAATCTTTAATGCCTAAACATACGGCCATGATTACCGCTAATCAATGGCATGTGTAACGAGTCAAAATCAAAGTGTTCAGACTCTTCTCATTAGCGAGAATGAGACAGGAAACAACAATCATCCACCAAAGTTAAATCACATGAACGATTATCCATCATGGAAAAATCGTTTTCATGCGTATGTTCTTGGTCAGAATACCGAGTCGTGGACATGTTTTACTACTTCATACAAAGAATCTATTGAAGAAGTAGTATTAAACTCGACCTCTTTATCTGGATTGGATGAGAATGATAAAAAGCTTATGATCTAGAGAAGAAAGCCTTTGTTATCCTTACAAAAGCTCTTCACAAGGATATTTATCATCAATTTATGTATTGCACATCTACGAAGACTTTGTGGGACACTCTGGAATCAAGAGGGGAAGGAAATGCAGCGACAAGAAAGATCCGACATGATCTTTTAAAGAAAGAGTTTGAAGGGTTTCTGTTCATGGAGAATGAAACTTTGAGTGATATGACAACGCGGTTTTACCATTTGCTCAGTGAGATGTATTCCTATAGGGTTACGCATCTCAACAAGAGATTGTCACACGATTTGCAGATGCATTGCCACCCAAGTGGAGTCAGTTCATTGACTTACTAAAGCATACGGGGGTGTTGGATACTCTTAGCATATATGAATTTGTTTAGAAACTGGAGAACAGGAATGAAGAAGAAATTAGAAAAACTAAACGAGTTTCAGTACCACGAAACCCAGAGATGTATGTTGGAGGCATTAACACAAGGTGCACGTACAAGTCAGCAACCGAAGCTTCAAACAGCTTTTGTATCGAATGCAAACCCTTTTCTACCACCACCTAAACCAGATCATCTACTCAAGCGTATGGACAAGCCTTTGATCCAAAAGCCTTTCTTCCTCAACCACGAGATTTTGCATCACAAGTTCCACAACACGCATTTGATCCAAAAGCCTTTCTTCCTCAACCACGAGATTTGCATCACAAGTTCCACAACATGCATTTGATCCAAAAGTCTTTCTTCCTCAACCACGAGATTTTGCATCACAAGTTCCACAACATGCATTTGATCCAAAAGCCTTTCTTCCTCAACCACAAGTTCCACAACAAGCTTTCTATGGTAACAAGTTTCAACCTTCAAACCCTAACAACGTCAGACTTGATACATCAAACCTTAGCAAAGTAAGTGTAGACGTTGCCAAAGAACACATGGAACTTCTAAACACTTTGGTGAGTTCTTACTGCGGATACGTAGCTGGGCAAATTGGCAACATCAATCTAACTAATGAAGACTACGCACAAATTGATAAGGAGGAAATGGAGTTGATTGATATCAAATGGGCGTTTGCAAGTGCAGTGAGAAGAGCAAAAGACTTTATGGAGAAAACCGGAAGAACTAATCTGGAGAGCAACAAGGATACTCCATACGGTTTGGACAAAAGGAAGGTTACTTGTTTTAACTATAGAGAAAATGGGCATTTTAAAAGAGAATGCACGAAGCCTCCACAGCAAGGGAATCAATATCCTTTCAATAGAATTCAAGCTGCTAACAATAAAAGAGCAATGGTTCCCGCAAACAATTCCAACCAAGCTTTGATTGTTCAGGTAGATGAACGTTGTGATTGGTCTGTTCAATTGGGAAACAATGGTGGAGGAGGCACTGCATACTATACCGAAGTTGAAAAGAGTAATAGCAATGGAGAATCGTCCAGAAATGATGACAGTTCATGGGATGGTAGCAGTTCAGATGAAGCAGAATCGACTTCAAGTGAAGATCGATCTGAAGATGTTGATGCTGAGGTAGATGATGTGATTACTGAAACTGAATCAATGGATAGCGACGAAGCAACCTTGGAGCATGAAACTGAAGAGTCATCTGATGAATTTTCCCAAGCATCTTTCAACAATTGGATCTTCCAAGCATTCATGGCCCGTTTGGACTGCCAATCCAGTTAGGTAAGTTTCGATAAACCTATCTTGTCTAAGTGTTTTGAATGTATAGTTCTAAAAGGAAAATACTTAGAGTTGAAGGTAAATTTGATCACACGAAGAAACATCATCAGAGTTTGATTGTAGATCTGACAAAGTGCACTGAGGCAAACACAGCTCTTAAGAAAAACGAAAAGGAATTTAAAACGACAGTTGAAACCTTAAGGAAAGATGTTTCTGAATTAACAAAGAATGTTTTGAGAAAACAAACAGCCATTAACAATTATATTAACATGCTTGAAGAAACGAAAAAGAAGTTAGCCTGTGCAAAGTGTGAACATGATGCAATCAAACTCAAGTTGGACAGTTACTCCAACTCAAGATATGTGTTGGATCACATCATCGATGTTCAAAAGAAGAAAGGTGATGTGAAATGCATTGGTTATCAGGCTTATCCTCCTCCGATTAGACACAACTACACCAAAATGCCAGATAACGAAGATATGCCACAGTTTGAACCCACCGTTCCATTGGATCTAGTTGAATTTACACCTGGTCTAGGGTTCACTAAGGGCACATCTTCAAGTCAAAGTCAACCGGATGACATCAATGACTCAAAGTCTATGAATGATCAAAGTCCTCCCGTTGTTGAGGGTTATGATAGCTCGGATGATGAGTCGGATGAGGACAAACCTAAGCAGTCCGATACGGTAACAAAAGAGGAAAATATACCTCTCGAAAATCACATTCTTTGTGATCCACCCACAAAACCGTTTGTGACTGCTAAAGTCAAGTCTTTTGAATCTTCATCTGCGATTTGTGAAAGAGTGAACTTGCTATACACATTGATTGGTTCTGGTAAATATATTCAGATAAAGATTTCCCAATCAAAAATGTCAATCAATCCTTAATTGATAAAGTTTTCGAGGATTCTACTAGTAAGTTTTTGGGTAAATCGAGCCCAAGAGTTGTAGTAACTCAGTGCGCTCCTATCCCAAAATCTGAAGTTAGAAAGAAATACGGGAACGAAAAATTGAAACATCAAAACAATCAACGAAAGCAAAATCACGCTACCCAAGGAAAGGGAAAAGGCAAACAAAGCCAAAACAAGAAGAAGATTCAGAAGATAAACTTCCTGAAATACCGAGGGACTGATAAAATTGAATCTTTTGAAAACAAATCCAACACGGATTTTGTTAAACAAAGTAAAATTTTGAAAAGAAACAATCAGAACAACTACACACAACACATAAACTGTTGTGATGTAGGACCAAGTACCTCAAGATCACGAAGTTCATCATCGAGCTCTTACAGTTATGATACTCCGAGGTTTGTTGAGCGGAGATCATGTTTTGAATGTGATAAGTATGGGCACATTGTCAGAAACTGTCCATATCTCACAAATGGAAAGGAAAAAGTTGATGGCCCCCTGTGGTAACAGTTACCATACAAGTTTTGTTTCACCAAAACAGGACCCTCGTCTTATTAAACAACGAGAAATGAAACAGAAAAAGAAACAAAGAAAAGAAGTTGAAAAGGCTTTGAAATCAGACGTTATTCAAACACAGTCTGTTAAATCAGATGTTAAAAATGAAAAATAGAAATAGATTTGGAAACCAAAATTGGTAACTGTTTCAGGGGAAGCTTCATCAATTCTGAATTATCGGGAAATCGAAGTGACAATTCTCGATGATGTCGGACGACCCAAGTCAACAAAGGCTAGGGTCCCACTCTCCAACTAATCTCTGAATGAGTGTGCAGGATGTTCCAGGAGGAACTATTGATAGTCTAAGGATTGTTGATAGTGGAGCGTCCATGCACAAGATCGGCGACATAAGGCTCCGAAACATTGTTACATCTAGGAGAATATCGTTGCCTTTGGTGGAGAGATAAAAAGAAAAGAAGACAAAATATCCGATAAAAGAATTATGATGAAAGAAGTTGATAGCTTCAACAAGAAAATTCATGAGCAACAAATTTTTTGTTTAAGGCTTGGATCGGGTCCACAAGATAGATTCAAACGAAGTGTACGCGCCTGCAGCACGTGTGAAGCTTTTCGAAAATTTATGGCTTAATCTTCCACAAGAAGTTGAAAGTCTACAAGATGAACGTGCAGTGTACATGTCACACCCCGACCCGCAGTGGAAAAGGTGATCGGGGCATGATTGGGTTTTCATCAAAGCTCATGACATTTATTATAATGTTTTATATTTATTATTACAATTTTAAAGAAGATCATACAATTAAATCATACAAGTACAACATGTTCTATACATCTTTCTAGACTTCATTATTTTTCTTCTAAGGCACTTTCCTATGTGTTCCTTGCTTCATCCTGTCCACCTGTATCATGTGTAAAACTGGTTTTTGGATCAACAAAAAGTTGGCGAGTGAATCCTATTTAAAACATTTAAACGTGTTTATTGAATTGATTATAAAATAAAGTGCATAACCACATACGAGTAAATGTAAATGTAAATTTATTCACAAAACACTTAATATTAAATATTGCACACACATACAACAATAGATTGTTTTGAGGCACGCGTTGTTCAACTCGTCTCCCACGAGAAACTGATGGGCCTAATGAATGAGTTTTGAGGCACGTGCTGTTCTACGAACTGATGGGCCTAATGAATGAGTTTTAAGGCACGCGTTGTTCAACTCGTCTCCCACGAGGAACTGATGGGCCTAACAAATAATTTGCATACAACTTGACAATATGTAATACATAACAACAATCAATATTTACATTCTAGGTTTAGATCATAATATGGTATAGCACGAGTTTGAATAAACGAATTAGTTTAAGCGACACATGATACACCCCAAAACATGAATAAAAAGGGGAATTTGTAAGAATTCACTCACAGTGGATGCGTTTCTTGGATTGATGATAAATGCGCACGAATTCGGATTTAATCGGCAGGGGAACTAACCTAAATAATAACATAATAGTTCGATAAATAAATAAACTCTTATTTTGAGATTAGTATTTTTAATTAGCGTTCTCAATGGAAGTGTTCGGTTTATTTTTGTGAGTTCAAGGAAATTTTCTAACTTTTTGACCAGTTGACCGTTGACCGTTTGACTGTTGACCGGTTCGGTCGTGTATATGATATGCGCTGGGTGAGACTCGAACCGGTGACCTCCCGTACACGTGCAAGCAGCTCTACTAACTGAGCTACGTGTCTAACCCGAAATATTTCTGTTTTTAATTATACTTATATAAAAACTAGATAAATTCATTTCTGTCCTTATATAAAAACTTTGATATTTGCCAGAACCGGTGCGGTAGCCTGGACTCGAACCCGTGATGTATGATTTAAAATCGCACACAGTCCACCACTGGACTGTGTGTCTATCTTGGTTATTATTCCGGTTTTCATTAAACTTAACATCTAACTGCGTGTGGATCCGGTTCAGTTTAAAAAGGAACATTTTTATTACAGAGAATGTGATTGTGTCAAGGATCGAACTCGGGACGTGTGTTAATCGTTTGCACACAGTCCTCCATCGCTGGACTGTGTGTCTAACCCGTTTATATAACTTGTTTTAATTATACTTATACACTGATTACATGTTTCAGGATTTGGCTTTTATAAAAAGGCATTATATTTCAGTGAATCGGAACACAACAGAATTCGAACCCGGGACGTATACTTTAAAATCGCACACAGTCCACCGCTGGACTGTGTGTCTAACCCGAGATATAACTCGATTTATATTAAATATATATATAACCGAAGCTTCATCTTCTTCGTTAAACTTTACCCAGAAACCAATCCCGACTGTTTCGACACATTCATCAACTTCTTTAGTGAATTTGTAATTAATTACATATGAGATTAATAAAAATGAGAGAGATTAGGTGTATGATATACCGAACAGAGATCCCCTGTTTCTCCGGCGAGATTCCGATGACAGCAAGTTATTTCGGCGACGTGTATCTTGCGGCAGAGGATCTTCAGAAAGTTTGTGGCGAGTGTGAGTGACTTCGGTATGAGCTCTAGATCTTCTGTTTATAAAGTAAGGCAACAGAGATGAAGGGGTTCGGTTTTCCGACGACTTGCAGAGAATTCCGGCGAGTTGTTTTTGCTGAATAGGGACTTGTAGAGGGGTTTACGAGTGTGTTGAGAGTTGATTCGAGTGAATAAGTGAGTTGGGTTTTCCTGACTGAAGGTATTTTTTAAGTTATAAGAGATTTCAAGTTTCCGATTATGAAATTTTCGGTTTAAGAGTGAAATTGATTGAGTTTTCGGTTATAACCGACGTTGCTGTAAATGCATCCGTTATGTCAAAAGAAAACGTCAATGATTGACGAATTCGTCGGGATTTCCGGCGTCTGCGGATGTGGGCGCGCTGAGTGACTGAATTCGACTTCCAGTTTTATTATATGTATTAATTTTTTCAATAAATCAACAAGTAACACAAGTGGCGGAGTGGTGGAATGTGTGTGTGTTAAGTCTTTGAGGTTCACCCGGCTGACCCGGGTTCAAAACCCGGCATCAGCATATTATTTTTATTTCATTATTTATTATAAATTTTCAATTATAGATTTTAAATTCTAATATATTTATTAATTATGTATTGTATAAAATTAATTTGAGCATTAAATACGCAACGAAATTTTAACAGAATGATCGGTTAATAAATGAAGCGGGTTTGGTTAACCCGGTTTTTGACGGATGTTACAGTATCCCCTACTTTTAGAAATTTCGTCCCGAAATTTAAGTAGTGGCATGTTTGACTCAAAAGGATGTTGTTTTAATTTGACAATTACATACTTAGAAGGGAGTAAGAGTTTAAATTTTGCTTGAGGCGGTAACGTTCCTTGTAAGGGTTGAGTACCCTGCTACAGGAATCGCTTTTTGATGCCTAAGATAATGAATATTGATAAACAGAGTTGATTGACTAAGTATGATTGCGCAAGAGTTTTGATACGCTTGGAAAGATAAGGTTATATCCTAAAACAAAACTTCTACTACTAAAACCTACATGGAACTTCTCATAACCGCCAGACAATGCCTCTGATCCTTTGGCAAGAATACTTATATTTAGGAAGTACCAGCGGCGTATCCACCATAGTCTTGTCAAATTTTCATTGGTTTTATCAGTAAGTTATGATTGGTTCTATGATGTGACTCTAGAACATAAACAAACACAACAACCAAAGCCTGAGTCCTAATTCTGATAGTATACATGTTTGAATGGTGACAGTACCTCTCTCGTTTGTTATGATGGAGAGGTTAGTCTATGTAGAAATGGAACACAATCCAATTTCTTTAAATGATGAGATGATATGAATGCTAAATCAGTGAGTATAAAACAAACTTCAACCATGACATTACTAAATCCTACATGGAACTTCTCATAACCGCCTGACAATGCCTCTGATCCTTTGACAAGAATACTTATATATAGGAAGTACCAGCGGCGTATCCACCATATTCTTGTCAAATTTTCATTGGCTTTATCCGTAAGTTATGATTAGTTCTATGTGACTCTAAAACATAAACAAACACAATCAACCAAAGCTTGAGTCTTAATTCTGATAGTATACATGTTTGAATGATGACAGTACCTCTCGCGTTTGTTATGATGGAGAGGTTAGTCTATGTAGAAGTGAGACACAACCCAACTTCTTTAAATGATGTGACTGAGATATGTCGTGAAGTATGATGATATGAATGTTAAATCAATGAGTATAAAACAAACTGAAATAGTAATTCACATTAAAATTCTTGGATAAATTTCCAATTTATAACTGTGATACGTGAAAATTGAGATAACATAAAGAAAAACATAAAAACTAAGCGGTTGGAGTTGAATCTTGATTTTTGGTGAAGCAGACTAGTTGGGTGGTTCGTCATTATCTTCAACAGGCTTGGCGTTGATGTTGAAAACTCTTCCTCTTGCTGGTGGCCTAGTGGTTAGGTTTTCTTGATTTGCTTGGTTAACTGGGTTTGCTTGAGCTTGGGCGTTTATGATGTTAACCAATCGAGGGCACGTGTTTCTAAAATGGGTAGGGTCGCCACAATTAAAACAAGCTCGAACATAAGGAAACATGGGGTATTGGGGTTGTTGATATGTTTGGATCATGTTTTGAGTAGGGGGTGAGGTTTGGTTTTGAGGGGTGCGGCAAACCTTGCTCAAATGACCATAGCGTCCACAATTCGCGCATAGTCGACAAGGTAAGGTAGATGGATGGTGAAAAAAAACAGGTGTTACATTGAGGGTGAGGTCCAAGGTAAGGTTTCTTATTTGGGTAAGTTGAGTTGGGTGCTATTTGAGTGATGGGGATAGCTTGGAGGGGTACGGCTTGTGAGGCTGGTTGATTGCGTTGGGTGAAAGCGAAAAGTTGCCCATCTCGTTTTCTCTTAGAAATGGGTTGAGAAGGGGATTCGGTTTGGGTGGAGTTTGAGGTTTCAGTTGATGCTTTATCCTTCTTCTTCTCCTCCTTGAAGTCTTTATTCCGTATGCGGTTCTCGGTGAGCTCTGTAGCTAACTCCATTGCTGCCTCCAAAGTTGCAGGTGTGGTACTTATTACAGAGTCTTGAATTTTTGAAGGAAAACCTCGAATGTAGTGCTCGATCAAACGGTAAAGAGGAGTGAACAAGTTGGGAACCATTTGATTTAACTCGAGGAATCTCTTGTTGTATGTGGTGTGGTCGCCTTCCTTTTGTTTCAAAGAATAGAACTCATCCTCCAATTTCTTGATTTCGCTTCTTGGGCAAAACCGTCTTGTCATGATTTCCTTCAACTCTTCCCAAGTCAAAGTCATAGCATCTTCAATACCTCGTTTGGCCTTCTCTGTATTCCACCATGTAAGTGCTATTCCAAGTAAACGACCAGTAGCATATCGCACTTTGCGATTATCGGGGCAATTGCAATTTAGAAAAGTGTTTTCCATTTCTTCAAACCAATGGAGGAGAGCGATGACACCTTCAGTCCCTTTGTATTTTGGAGGGTCGCAGGATTTGAAATGCTTGAAGGTGCATTTAGTGGTAATTGGGGGAGGGTTGACAACATTTTGATCTTCTTGATTGACGGGATTAGCTGTAAGGGCTTGTTGAACTTGAACTACAATGTTGGGTATTACGGCAGCCATTTGTTGAGCGATTTGGGCAGCCATGCGCTCGCGGGCTTTTCCTGCTCTCATCTTCCTACGAGCGGAATTAGAAGACATCTACAAGGAATACATATCAAGAGTATGAGTTGGAATATTTTAGGGATCATGTGTCGTATTTAGGAATGAACATTCATAAAATAAATATAGAATAATAAATCTACTACATCCATAGGATGTCTTGGGCTTTGCTCGTAATTGGGCCTTGCATGCCGTCATACTTCACCTTCGTAATCATGTGGGCCCCCATGATTACCGGGTTCTTCATATAGTTCGCATGTGTTAGCCTGATTACGTACACTAAAACCCAGAGAAAATCGAGAAATATGTATGTAACGTATGATATTCGGAATGTATCCAGGTGTGGACACGGTGACACCTCAAAGTGGGGTTTAGTTCGAACGACGTTTGGTGTGGCATGCTTTGGCCTAATAGGTCCTTCGTACTCTCATCGTTAGTCCCTAGGTAGGCAAACTGGTCCGTTATATTGGATTTATACGAATGCCAACCTAGACAGGACGTTCCGACTACCGGTACTTGTACCCTTACAGTTACTACATGCCCGTCGCAGAACTCACTTTGATGAGATTTGAAAAATGAAAAATGCGACAAAATCTTGAATAACGGAAGTATGAAGATGATTTGAATATGTGAACATTGAAATATGTATGATGAATGTGTATGTAATTATGTATGTTTGACTGTAAGTATAATTCACTATTTATCACAAAATGTAGTATCGGAAGTGTTTGCATGCATTTGTGTATGTAATAAATATGAAAGAAATAAACATCATGAGTTTGCATATAACCACATAAACAATTAACATCTAATCAACAATAGTATAGGCTCTAAGGGTCTAATAACCTATCCTATATTCCTATAGTCAAAAGCTCTGATACCAATCTGTCACAACCCCGACCCGCAGCGGAAAAGGTGATCGGGGCATGATGGGTTTTCATCAAAGCTCATGACATTTATTATAATTTTTCATATTTATTATTACAATTTTAAAGAAGATCATACAATCAAATCATACAAGTACAACATGTTCTATACATCTTTCTAGACTTCATTATTTTTCTTCTAAGGCACTTTCCTATGTGTTCCTTGCTTCATCCTGTCCACCTGTATCATGTGTAAAACTGGTTTTTGAATCAACAAAAAGTTGGCGAGTGAATCCTATTTAAAACATTTAAACGTGTTTATTGAATTGATTATAAAATAAAGTGCATAACCACATACGAGTAAATGTAAATGTAAATTTATTCACAAAACACTTAATATTAAATATTGCACACACATACAACAATAGATTGTTTTGAGGCACGCGTTGTTCAACTCGTCTCCCACGAGGAACTGATGGCCTAATGAATGAGTTTTGAGGCACGCGTTGTTCTACGAACTGATGGGCCTAATGAATGAGTTTTAAGGCACGCGTTATTCAACTCGTCTCCCACGAGGAACTGATGGGCCTAACAAATAATTTGCATACAACTTGACAATATGTAATACATAACAACAATCAATATTTACATTCTAGGTTTAGATCATAATATGGTATAGCACGAGTTTGAATAAACGAATTAGTTTAAGCGACACATGATACACCCCAAAACATGAATAAAAAGGGGAATTTGTAAGAATTCACTCACAGTGGATGCGTTTCTTGGATTGATGATAAATGCGCACGAATTCGGATTTAATCGGCAGGGGAACTAACCTAAATAATAACATAATAGTTCTATAAATAAATAAACTCTTATTTTGAGATTAGTATTTTTAATTAGCGTTCTCAATGGAATTGTTCGGTTTATTTTTGTGAGTTCAAGGAAATTTTCTAACTTTTTGACCAGTTGACCGTTGACCGTTTGACTGTTGACCGGTTCGGTCGTGTATATGATATGCGCTGGGTGAGACTCGAACCGGTGACCTCCCGTACACGTGCAAGCAGCTCTACTAACTGAGCTACGTGTCTAACCCGAAATATTTCTGTTTTTAATTATACTTATATAAAAACTAGATAAATTCATTTCTGTCCTTATATAAAAACTTTGATATTTGCCAGAACCGGTGCGGTAGCCTGGACTCGAACCCGTGATGTATGATTTAAAATCGCACACAGTCCACCACTGGACTGTGTGTCTATCTTGGTTATTATTCCGGTTTTCATTAAACTTAACATCTAACTGCGTGTGGATCCGGTTCAGTTTAAAAAGGAACATTTTTATTACAGAGAATGTGATTGTGTCAAGGATCGAACTCGGGACGTGTGTTAATCGTTTGCACACAGTCCTCCATCGCTGGACTGTGTGTCTAACCCGTTTATATAACTTGTTTTAATTATACTTATACACTGATTACATGTTTCAGGATTTGGCTTTTATAAAAAGGCATTATATTTCAGTGAATCGGAACACAACAGAATTCGAACCCGGGACGTATACTTTAAAATCGCACACAGTCCACCGCTGGACTGTGTGTCTAACCCGAGATATAACTCGATTTATATTAAATATATATATAACCGAAGCTTCATCTTCTTCGTTAAACTTTACCCAGAAACCAATCCCGACTGTTTCGACACATTCATCAACTTCTTTAGTGAATTTGTAATTAATTACATATGAGATTAATAAAAATGAGAGAGATTAGGTGTATGATATACCGAACAGAGATCCCCTGTTTCTCCGGCGAGATTCCGATGACAGCAAGTTATTTCGGCGACGTGTATCTTGCGGCAGAGGATCTTCAGAAAGTTTGTGGCGAGTGTGAGTGACTTCGGTATGAGCTCTAGATCTTCTGTTTATAAAGTAAGGCAACAGAGATGAAGGGGTTCGGTTTTCCGACGACTTGCAGAGAATTCCGGCGAGTTGTTTTTGCTGAATAGGGACTTGTAGAGGGGTTTACGAGTGTGTTGAGAGTTGATTCGAGTGAATAAGTGAGTTGGGTTTTCCTGACTGAAGGTATTTTTTAAGTATAAGAGATTTCAAGTTTCCGATTATGAAATTTTCGGTTTAAGAGTGAAATTGATTGAGTTTTCGGTTATAACCGACGTTGCTGTAAATGCATCCGTTATGTCAAAAGAAAACGTCAATGATTGACGAATTCGTCGGGATTTCCGGCGTCTGCGGATGTGGGCGCGCTGAGTGACTGAATTCGACTTCCAGTTTTATTATATGTATTAATTTTTTCAATAAATCAACAAGTAACACAAGTGGCGGAGTGGTGGAATGTGTGTGTGTTAAGTCTTTGAGGTTCACCCGGCTGACCCGGGTTCAAAACCCGGCATCAGCATATTATTTTTATTTCATTATTTATTATAAATTTTCAATTATAGATTTTAAATTCTAATATATTTATTAATTATGTATTGTATAAAATTAATTTGAGCATTAAATACGCAACGAAATTTTAACAGAATGATCGGTTAATAAATGAAGCGGGTTTGGTTAACCCGGTTTTTGACGGATGTTACAGTATCCCCTACTTTTAGAAATTTCGTCCCGAAATTTAAGTAGTGGCATGTTTGACTCAAAAGGATGTTGTTTTAATTTGACAATTACATACTTAGAAGGGAGTAAGAGTTTAAATTTTGCTTGAGGCGGTAACGTTCCTTGTAAGGGTTGAGTACCCTGCTACAGGAATCGCTTTTTGATGCCTAAGATAATGAATATTGATAAACAGAGTTGATTGACTAAGTATGATTGCGCAAGAGTTTTGATACGCTTGGAAAGATAAGGTTATATCCTAAAACAAAACTTCTACTACTAAAACCTACATGGAACTTCTCATAACCGCCAGACAATGCCTCTGATCCTTTGGCAAGAATACTTATATTTAGGAAGTACCAGCGGCGTATCCACCATAGTCTTGTCAAATTTTCATTGGTTTTATCAGTAAGTTATGATTGGTTCTATGATGTGACTCTAGAACATAAACAAACACAACAACCAAAGCCTGAGTCCTAATTCTGATAGTATACATGTTTGAATGGTGACAGTACCTCTCTCGTTTGTTATGATGGAGAGGTTAGTCTATGTAGAAATGGAACACAATCCAATTTCTTTAAATGATGAGATGATATGAATGCTAAATCAGTGAGTATAAAACAAACTTCAACCATGACATTACTAAATCCTACATGGAACTTCTCATAACCGCCTGACAATGCCTCTGATCCTTTGACAAGAATACTTATATATAGGAAGTACCAGCGGCGTATCCACCATATTCTTGTCAAATTTTCATTGGCTTTATCCGTAAGTTATGATTAGTTCTATGTGACTCTAAAACATAAACAAACACAATCAACCAAAGCTTGAGTCTTAATTCTGATAGTATACATGTTTGAATGATGACAGTACCTCTCGCGTTTGTTATGATGGAGAGGTTAGTCTATGTAGAAGTGAGACACAACCCAACTTCTTTAAATGATGTGACTGAGATATGTCGTGAAGTATGATGATATGAATGTTAAATCAATGAGTATAAAACAAACTGAAATAGTAATTCACATTAAAATTCTTGGATAAATTTCCAATTTATAACTGTGATACGTGAAAATTGAGATAACATAAAGAAAAACATAAAAACTAAGCGGTTGGAGTTGAATCTTGATTTTTGGTGAAGCAGACTAGTTGGGTGGTTCGTCATTATCTTCAACAGGCTTGGCGTTGATGTTGAAAACTCTTCCTCTTGCTGGTGGCCTAGTGGTTAGGTTTTCTTGATTTGCTTGGTTAACTGGGTTTGCTTGAGCTTGGGCGTTTATGATGTTAACCAATCGAGGGCACGTGTTTCTAAAATGGGTAGGGTCGCCACAATTAAAACAAGCTCGAACATAAGGAAACATGGGGTATTGGGGTTGTTGATATGTTTGGATCATGTTTTGAGTAGGGGGTGAGGTTTGGTTTTGAGGGGTGCGGCAAACCTTGCTCAAATGACCATAGCGTCCACAATTCGCGCATAGTCGACAAGGTAAGGTAGATGGATGGTGAAAAAAAACAGGTGTTACATTGAGGGTGAGGTCCAAGGTAAGGTTTCTTATTTGGGTAAGTTGAGTTGGGTGCTATTTGAGTGATGGGGATAGCTTGGAGGGGTACGGCTTGTGAGGCTGGTTGATTGCGTTGGGTGAAAGCGAAAAGTTGCCCATCTCGTTTTCTCTTAGAAATGGGTTGAGAAGGGGATTCGGTTTGGGTGGAGTTTGAGGTTTCAGTTGATGCTTTATCCTTCTTCTTCTCCTCCTTGAAGTCTTTATTCCGTATGCGGTTCTCGGTGAGCTCTGTAGCTAACTCCATTGCTGCCTCCAAAGTTGCAGGTGTGGTACTTATTACAGAGTCTTGAATTTTTGAAGGAAAACCTCGAATGTAGTGCTCGATCAAACGGTAAAGAGGAGTGAACAAGTTGGGAACCATTTGATTTAACTCGAGGAATCTCTTGTTGTATGTGGTGTGGTCGCCTTCCTTTTGTTTCAAAGAATAGAACTCATCCTCCAATTTCTTGATTTCGCTTCTTGGGCAAAACCGTCTTGTCATGATTTCCTTCAACTCTTCCCAAGTCAAAGTCATAGCATCTTCAATACCTCGTTTGGCCTTCTCTGTATTCCACCATGTAAGTGCTATTCCAAGTAAACGACCAGTAGCATATCGCACTTTGCGATTATCGGGGCAATTGCAATTTAGAAAAGTGTTTTCCATTTCTTCAAACCAATGGAGGAGAGCGATGACACCTTCAGTCCCTTTGTATTTTGGAGGGTCGCAGGATTTGAAATGCTTGAAGGTGCATTTAGTGGTAATTGGGGGAGGGTTGACAACATTTTGATCTTCTTGATTGACGGGATTAGCTGTAAGGGCTTGTTGAACTTGAACTACAATGTTGGGTATTACGGCAGCCATTTGTTGAGCGATTTGGGCAGCCATGCGCTCGCGGGCTTTTCCTGCTCTCATCTTCCTACGAGCGGAATTAGAAGACATCTACAAGGAATACATATCAAGAGTATGAGTTGGAATATTTTAGGGATCATGTGTCGTATTTAGGAATGAACATTCATAAAATAAATATAGAATAATAAATCTACTACATCCATAGGATGTCTTGGGCTTTGCTCGTAATTGGGCCTTGCATGCCGTCATACTTCACCTTCGTAATCATGTGGGCCCCCATGATTACCGGGTTCTTCATATAGTTCGCATGTGTTAGCCTGATTACGTACACTAAAACCCAGAGAAAATCGAGAAATATGTATGTAACGTATGATATTCGGAATGTATCCAGGTGTGGACACGGTGACACCTCAAAGTGGGGTTTAGTTCGAACGACGTTTGGTGTGGCATGCTTTGGCCTAATAGGTCCTTCGTACTCTCATCGTTAGTCCCTAGGTAGGCAAACTGGTCCGTTATATTGGATTTATACGAATGCCAACCTAGACAGGACGTTCCGACTACCGGTACTTGTACCCTTACAGTTACTACATGCCCGTCGCAGAACTCACTTTGATGAGATTTGAAAAATGAAAAATGCGACAAAATCTTGAATAACGGAAGTATGAAGATGATTTGAATATGTGAACATTGAAATATGTATGATGAATGTGTATGTAATTATGTATGTTTGACTGTAAGTATAATTCACTATTTATCACAAAATGTAGTATCGGAAGTGTTTGCATGCATTTGTGTATGTAATAAATATGAAAGAAATAAACATCATGAGTTTGCATATAACCACATAAACAATTAACATCTAATCAACAATAGTATAGGCTCTAAGGGTCTAATAACCTATCCTATATTCCTATAGTCAAAAGCTCTGATACCAATCTGTCACACCCCGACCCGCAGCGGAAAAGGTGATCGGGGCATGATGGGTTTTCATCAAAGCTCATGACATTTATTATAATTTTTCATATTTATTATTACAATTTTAAAGAAGATCATACAATCAAATCATACAAGTACAACATGTTCTATACATCTTTCTAGACTTCATTATTTTTCTTCTAAGGCACTTTCCTATGTGTTCCTTGCTTCATCCTGTCCACCTGTATCATGTGTAAAACTGGTTTTTGAATCAACAAAAAGTTGGCGAGTGAATCCTATTTAAAACATTTAAACGTGTTTATTGAATTGATTATAAAATAAAGTGCATAACCACATACGAGTAAATGTAAATGTAAATTTATTCACAAAACACTTAATATTAAATATTGCACACACATACAACAATAGATTGTTTTGAGGCACGCGTTGTTCAACTCGTCTCCCACGAGGAACTGATGGCCTAATGAATGAGTTTTGAGGCACGCGTTGTTCTACGAACTGATGGGCCTAATGAATGAGTTTTTAAGGCACGCGTTATTCAACTCGTCTCCCACGAGGAACTGATGGGCCTAACAAATAATTTGCATACAACTTGACAATATGTAATACATAACAACAATCAATATTTACATTCTAGGTTTAGATCATAATATGGTATAGCACGAGTTTGAATAAACGAATTAGTTTAAGCGACACATGATACACCCCAAAACATGAATAAAAAGGGGAATTTGTAAGAATTCACTCACAGTGGATGCGTTTCTTGGATTGATGATAAATGCGCACGAATTCGGATTTAATCGGCAGGGGAACTAACCTAAATAATAACATAATAGTTCTATAAATAAATAAACTCTTATTTTGAGATTAGTATTTTTAATTAGCGTTCTCAATGGAATTGTTCGGTTTATTTTTGTGAGTTCAAGGAAATTTTCTAACTTTAAAAATATTATTTTTAAGTATTTTTAATTGATTTTAAATAAAATAAATAAATAAAAGAAAATAAAAATTTTGACTTTTTGACCAGTTGACCGTTGACCAGTTGACCGTTGACCGTTTGACTGTTGACCGGTTCGGTCGTGTATATGATATGCGCTGGGTGAGACTCGAACCGGTGACCTCCCGTACACGTGCACGCAGCTCTACCAACTGAGCTACGTGTCTAACCCGAAATATTTCTGTTTTTAATTATACTTATATACAAACTAGATAAATTCATTTCTGTCCTTATATAAAAACTTTGATATTTGCCGGAACCGGTGCGGTAGCCTGGACTCGAACCCGCGACGTACGATTTAAAATCGCACACAGTCCACCACTGGACGGTGTGTCTATCTTGGTTATTATTCCGGTTTTCATTAAACTTAACATCTAACTGCGTGTGGATCCGGTTCAGTTTAAAAAGGAACATTTTTATTACAGAGAATGTGATTGTGTCAAGGATCGAACTCGGGACGCGTGTTAATCGTTTGCACACAGTCCACCGCTGGACTGTGTGTCTAACCCGTTTATATAACTTGTTTTAATTATACTTATACACTGATTACATGTTTCAGGATTTGGCTTTTATAAAAAGGCATTATATTTCAGTGAATCGGAACACAACAGAATTCGAACCCGGGACGTATACTTTAAAATCGCACACAGTCCACCGCTGGACTGTGTGTCTAACCCGAGATATAACTCGATTTATATTAAATATATATATATAACCGAAGCTTCATCTTCTTCGTTAAACTTTACCCAGAAACCAATCCCGACTGTTTCGACACATTCATCAACTTCTTTAGTGAATTTGTAATTAATTACATATGAGATTAATAAAAATGAGAGAGATTAGGTGTATGATATACCGAACAGAGATCCCCTGTTTCTCCGGCGAGATTCCGATGACAGCAAGTTATTCCGCCGACGTGTATCTTGCGGCAGAGGATCTTCAGAAAGTTTGAGGCGAGTGTGAGTGACTTCGGTATGAGCTCTAGATCTTCTGTTTATAAAGTAAGGCAACAGAGATGAAGGGGTTCGGTTTTCCGGCGACTTGCAGAGAATTCCGGCGAGTTGTTTTTGCTGAATAGGGACTTGTAGAGGGGTTTACGAGTGTGTTGAGAGTTGATTCGAGTGAATAAGTGAGTTGGGTTTTCCTGACTGAAGGTATTTTTTTAAGTATAAGAGATTTCAAGTTTCCGATTATGAAATTTTTGGTTTAAGAGTGAAATTGATTGAGTTTTCGGTTATAACCGACGTTGCTGTAAATGCATCCGTTATGTCAAAAGAAAACGTCAATGATTGACGAATTCGTCGGGATTTCCGGCGTCTGCGGATTTGGGCGCGCTGAGTGACTTAATTCGACTTCCAGTTTTATTATATGTATTAATTGTTTCAATAAATCAACAAGTAACACAAGTGGCGGAGTGGTGGAATGTGTGTGTGTTAAGTCTTTGAGGTTCACCCGGCTGACCTGGGTTCGAAACCCGGCATCAGCATATTATTTTTATGTCATTATTTATTATAAATTTTCAATTATAGATTTTAAATTCTAATATATTTATTAATTATGTATTGTATAAAATTAATTTGAGCATTAAATACGCAACGAAATTTTTAACTGAATGATCGGTTAATAAACGAAGCGGGTTTGGTTAACCCGGTTTTTGACGGATGTTACAGTTCATATCTCCATGGTGTGATTGAAGAAAATGTGTTTGTTGAACAAACCAACCGGGTGTGTAGATGCCTTGGCGTGGATTGAACAACCGCACACTACTGCTCAAGGAGAAAGACGAAGACCTTTGCTAGTGCAAAAGCATGTGGACAACATCATGTGTGGACTGTCCAAAGTTGATGTGTACAAGCTTTCCCACATGCTACTTGCTTCTTACCAGCCGGACCCGAAAGTTTCTAATCTTGTTATTGTGAAGAGATTTCTCGGTTAATTGAAGTAGCTGCAAAATCAACCTTGAAATCCACACCGGGTGGATATCCAGTTTGGGAGAGCACTCAGATTCCTGGCAATGCACATAGCAATTGCAGGATTACGGTTTTAAATTTTTAATCTCTCCTATCTTTGTCGATATTTAAGCTGCTTTACGGATGACTAAAATCTCGTACAGTACTCTTTGGCCAAACACGTTGATCTCGAATATCACCTCACACGTGATTGTTTCAAGAAGAAACTCATCAATGTTATTTTGGTCCACACCGATTACCAACGTGCCAACTCATTTTCCAAAGTTTTGATAAATCATTTTTTATTAAATTTATTTTGGTAAACAGCATTGAGGTAAAACATGAGTTAATTAACATCGGGAAATCGTTTTTGTAAATATTTTGTCTTGAGAAAATCCAAAAAGATGTTATTAAAAGTTTAAAATTACTTTTTGCATTTTAGGGGGAGTAAATTCAAACAAATCAGAAATATACAAAGACATTGAAAAATAACAAAAATGAGTTTCCTGGCGAGAAAAAGAGAATATGATAGTAAATCAGTGTTCTGTCAAAACCTCTTTGTACTTAAAATGCAAAACGATAAGTAGCTCTATATTCGATGTATCGGTAGGCTCACAATCATTTTAAAGTGTGCAGAGCGATATAAACATAATCACTGAAGACTATGTAGGAACCGCTCATTGGCATATGGTCTTGGTACCGAAATTTCGTTTGATAGATTGCCGAGGTTCAGTGATACGTGGTTTTATGTTGTTTATCATCTGGGTATCATGGTTGTTTCTTTTACCGAAAACAACGGGGACGCAAGTCTAGAACTTCCATGATACCATACATACGTGTACATATGATACATACATGTATATAATACATGCTGCATATGACCATCAATAAGTGATAAAAATATCACAATCACCCCTGAATAAGTGATTTAAAATCACATCTATCATCCGAGAGTCAAGTTCCTTTCTTTGTTGGTACGATGGTACTAACCTGTTCACAGGACTTGCTCTCATGCCCTGCATGCATTGAATACCAAGTTCCTCATAAATAAGTGATTTTATCACATAGGGCTTGTATTCATCCTCAAATAAGTGAGTATCTCACATCATATACGTCAAATCAGATGATAAATGGTATATTCACCAGTAAGATGAACTCTCGTGCATACCTTGATACGGGAATGTGTCGTGAGTGGATGAACACCGGTCGGTAAGTATAAATCATACATTAATCGTATCCCCTAACCGCGAGTAAATCTGATAAGCTGAGCTTATGTGGACAAAAATACCGATAATTGTTATAGGATACTTATCTAAATGCTAATTAATCGAACAACAAGTGTGTTTTGGCATGACCGTACACTGATATGATTCTCTTACCCTCGAAGTTCACAAAAAGAATGTCTGCAAATATTTATTTATTGCTTTCCGTCTTTACATTTGAAAAATGAAAAATATCAAAAAGATTTTAGGTGAGTTTTAATATAAATTTATAAAAGCCAAAAAGATTTTGCTTCTAGTTTATTTTTTATTGACCGATGTTAGAACTCGAGTCTATCCTATCTAAAATCCCGATTGTAGGCCAGAAAACAATTGCATCTTCATAAATGGTCGAAGTTGACAAGTTTTGAAAGTTAAAGGATTAAATCTGAATAATTTTAAAACTTTCAAAGTGTTGTCGGTTGGTAGTTGAATGAGAGTTGTCTCATGTGTGTCTTTTGTTAATTCTGTTTAAACTCAATCCTTCGTGAAGTTTTCAAATGAAAATTCTCTAAGGTTGATTAAATTCCTAGCGGTTGTTCTCATTACGCGTTTAGCTTTTTGTGTGTGCAGATGTGGCATCCAAGCAAGCTAAAGGCAAAAAGAACGTGTTTGAAGAAAAGTTATGGGAGTGAAGACACAACATAAATGCAAGCAGTGGATCAAGAAGATCACTTCATAGCTGACCCCACATCAACACCACAAGGATCTAAAGATTTGAAGATCAACGTCTCACAAGCTACATTCAAGGGGGAGTTTGTTGATGCACCTTTTGACTATGACAAGTGAAGACAACTGAAGATCCGACAATATGAAGAACGAACCATCACGAGCAACATCCAAGGGGGAGTTTGTTGATACATATTTGTGTGGATGCGGCTCGGTTCGGTTCGGCTCAAGACCGGTTTCGTGACATTCCTCCGTCGTGTGCCCCAGAGATCGACATACGAAGCACGAAGAGCGCGAACTGACATCACCATGATGATGTCATGATGATGTCACCTTTATTATAATGTAAATTTGCATGAAGTGTTTTCTGCATGGAAATCTCACAAGAATCCAACACGGAAGTCAAACGAAGAACCATGAATCTTCATGGTTTTGGACGAAAGATACTATTCTTCGTGGGTTTATTGTTTTTTTATGAGTCCTATGTTGTTCGTAGGTAGGATAGCTCACGAAGAACTACTTCTTCGTGGGACTTTATTGATTCTTCGTGACACAGTAGGTTTTTCGTGGTATGTACTGGGTCTTGGCCTATAAATACCCACATATGTTATTTGGGTTCTGTAAGAGTGCACAGAGAGAGAGAGAGAGAGAGAGAGATAAGCAGTTTGGTTCAAAGTTTATGTACTGGGTCTCTCTACAAATCAATATAGTGAATCTTTAAAGTGATATCTTTTGTTATATTGGTTGTGCTCTTGAATTGGTTTACATATACACTTGGATTCTGCACTCGTGTATGTGTTAGACAACAAGGAAGTAGGTTTCTTGATCCTTTAAATGGACCTACAAAAATAAATTTCTGCTTTGATGGTTGGCGTATTCACATTTAACCAAGAGGTGAGGTATTCGATCCTAAAGCCACCTTATTATTCTCCAATAGAGTTGTAATGTAAATATCATGGTAACTAGTGGGAATCCTAGTAGGATATACTTGGAATTCAACATATGTATAAAACATAAAATAATATATACAATAGTTACAGCATAATCAAATAAAAGTTAGAAACATAGAGTTGCGAATTATAAAGTTAGGTTGCGGTGCATTACCGCTTTGGTACGGATGGTGAAATAAAATTGAAAACGACTTTTATCGAAACAAAAAAACAAAAAGTGAATATCAATACCGGTATCGATGTTCTTTGGGCGGTGTTGGAACGGTTTAGTTTGGAAAAAAATTGTAATATGCGCAAAGGATATAACGATTGAAAACCATAATGATGAATACCGGCACCAATACTTTTTGGCAGAAGTGGGTTTATTTGTCAAGGCACAGGTACATTACTGGCACGCGCTATAGCCTATGATTAAAAAATCTATCTTAAGTTGAACCTCATTTTCAACTTTGTTTAGCCGAATCGGAATGAAATTTATACCAAAAACCATAAAAATGAATAATACTAATGCTGCTGAAGTTCTTCGGACAATAACGGTTCGGTTCGTCGTTCAAATTTGCACAAAACTATATCAAACTTAGATAAAAGTAAGTACGTCGCAATGGTACATGTAGAATTTTATTACATTATATTATTATAATAACAAAGCTGAACAACTATATGTAAGGTAACTTTGATATAACTTGTATATTTACAATTCGATTACTTGTACATTAGTACTCACAACCCGATTCCGATAAAAATTAATATTAAGATATAGATAAAAGTAGATATATCATAACGGGATGCCCAAAATATTATAAACATCATCTATTAAAATATATAAGTGAAATATATCTCTAAAATCTCTATCTATTAATAAGGAAATGGAATGAATAGTGAAAGGAGTCGTGTGCCATCTTCATTTGGAAGAATATGAAATACTTAAAAAAATGTATTAGATAATTATGAAATACCGAAGTAGTTACTGTGTATGTAACTTTAAGATGTATCAGAAATGATCCGGGTCAAATATAATACATTTTGACGGTATAAATTTGAGTTACTGTACGTTTTGACGCCGCTAAATTTTAATGTAAAGGTAAGGGTCGTGTAGTTGTTAGGTGGAACCCTCACAAAACGAACCAATCCGGGTTCGATTTCGTTTCTTTTGTAACTTCAATGATTATATAAGTTATACTAAGTTAGACCAGATACACTCTGAAACATGCATTTTCATATGGTTAACAGATCACATAACTTGCCGCTACCTATAAACAACTAACGTGTCACCGCCGCAATGCGTGGCCTGTAGAAACAATCTAGTTTGACTTGCAACAGGTAAATGGAAATGGGTTTATTATCAGGGGTAACTAGATGGAAGTCCCTCATTGTGTTGCGGTTGGGGGGCTTACAAATTAAGACGCAAGGTTTACAAAGGCTAGATAGAAGCTTCATGTGTTGCGGCGGTGAAGGTTAGATGACATCAAACACTAACCATGTAAAACCAATGACAATACAAAACTTAAAAAACATCAATCAACTCGAACTACACAAACATACAAACATGTTTCATAAGGAAAACATTACAGGGTAAAAGACTTGTATTACTTCAATCCCAGTATCCCATCTCAACTGGGTCAACAAGAAAGAACTCAATTTGAGAAAGCCGCCTTCTTTACGTTAGGAATTGCCTCTTAGGATTTTAGGTACTACTTTACTTCTCAAAAGACTTGTATTATGCATTATACCAATTACCAAACACCCCCTTATCTAATGTTGTGCATTCATCGCAGACATTACTCTGTGCCCTACTCGGAATCCCCCATCTAATAGTGTCATTCCATAGTCTCCTATGCGTACCAAGAGTCTTGCGCGCTACCCTCAAACACCAGGAAAAAAAATTTGTTACCAAACATCCCCCCCTAATCACATAATACTCAAAAATATAGATATGTGCAAAGAGTGTAGTCGCTTACAGTTGTGGATATAAATTAAAAATATGCCTGCAACTTATATCTAAAGTCGCAATTTCAGTTGATGTGTGTGTGGATTCACATGAAAGTAAGTTAATGTGTAAAAAACAAAGCAACCCTCCCATGATCGTTACCAAAATTGCCATCAGTTGAAGTGTTGAGATTTTATAATCCAAATGAAATCCTCTTCGGTCTAGAACTTCATCAGATTGTTGTCAAGAACTTCTCTTTTCCAGTGATATCTCACATCATGTGTTTTGATTTAGAATTGAGGGTTGGATTTTTCCAGAGATGAAGTGCGCTTTAACAATCATAGAATAAGACATACCTTTGTTGTTTAAAACCAAGTTCACCAACGAATCTATTCATCCATAGGAGCTCCTTCCTTGCTTCTGTTGCTGCAATAAATCATGCTTCGGTGGTCGAAAGAGCAACACACTTTTGTAATGGTGATTTCCAAGATACCGCACCTCCTAGAAAGTTATCAAATAACCAGATATGCTCTTGCAAGAATCAATGTCACTTGCCATGTTTGAGTATGTGTACTCAATAGGTATCGGCTCACAGATTCCGAAGCAAAGTCTCATATCTGAAGTGCCACTTAGATATCTTAAGATCCATTTAACTGCACCCAAATCTCTCTTCCCGGGTTAGAAAGAAAATGACTCACAACTCTAATTGCATGGGCGATGTCAGATCTCGTACATACCATTGCATACGTCAAACTTCCAACTGCAGACACATATGGAACATTCTCCATATCTTTCCTTTCTTCATCTCGAATAGGACATTATTTTTTACTTAACTTCAAGTGATTAGCAAGAGGAGTGCTTACCACATTCACCGTATCCATATTGAATCTCTGGATAACCTTTTTGACGTATTGCTCCTGTGAAATTTCAAACCTTTTTGATTTTATGTCTCTGTAAATACAAATACCAAGGATCTACGTTGCTGGTCCCATATCCTTCATAGAAAATGATTGACTCAATAGCTTTTTCAACATGTTAATTCTTGACGCATTTTTTTCAACTATTAGCATATCCAACGGCATATAATAACAAAATAATAAAGTCATTATCAAAAAACTTTTGGTAGAAAACACAATGATCAGAGTTCGTCTTCTTGTAATCTTGCTCCCCCATAACCGATTCAAACTTTTTGCACCATTTTCTTGGTGCCTGTTTTAATCCATAAAGGCTCTTTTTCAACTTACACACGTAATCTTCTTTTCCCTTCACTTTGAAACCCTCTGGTTGGTCCATGTATATCTCTTCCTCTAAGTCTCCATGAAGAAATGTCGTTTTCACGTCTATTTGCTCAATTTCCAAGTCAAAGCTAGCAGCGATGCCTAAAACAACTCGAATGGGCGACATTTTAACATCTGGAGAAAAAGTCTCTTTAAAATCGATGCCTTTTCTCTGACTAAAACCATTGACCACCAATCTAGTTTTGAACCGAGGGGACGGATGCTATTCTTCTTTAACCTTGTAAATCCACCTGTTCTTCAAGGCCCTTTTTTTTCCTTTGGCAATTCACAAGCTCAAAAGTATGGTTCTCGTGTAGTTACTTCATCTCTTCATTCATTGCATCAAGCCACATGCTTTTCTTTTCATGCTCCACCGTTTTCGTGTAGCATTCAGCTTCTCCCCCGTTAGTAAGCATCACATCTTCATTCATTGAATAATGAGTAGATGGTTATTGATCTCTACCTGGTCTCCTAAGTGGAACATTTGATTGAGTATTCTAGTCATTATCATCTCCTGTGCTAGCTTGAGAATGAATATTTGTATCACTGGCACCATTTTGTTCTATATCAACCTGTAAAGAATTGTTATAACTATTCGTATTATATGCGTGTGAATAATTTTGATCATGAATATCAACATCAATGATATCTTGATGTTTATCGGGTGTTTATCACTTGACACGTGTGTATGAGGCTTTAACTGGAGATCATTTAAATTTCCCGTGCTACTATGCATAACTCTCTTGGCTTTGTTAACATCCTTAATGGTCTAATGTTCTACCCAAGCTGCATCTCAATTGCGAATAAGTTTTTTCTCAACCGGGTCAAAGAATCAGCATAACCTATGAATACACATTCTCTAGTCTTCACATCTTTTGTCTTTTGATATGTGCAAAAATGACTTGTCACCAAAAACCCTCAAGATCTTCACCTGACCATACTCTGTTTGGCACTTCAAACTTTAAAGGAACATATGTTGTGAGCTTTAACACATATGCGATGGTGGTGACGGCTGCAACACAAAATGACGCTGGATGTTGTGAAAGCAAACATCTTATGCTTTCTACTTAAAATAGGTTCATTCTTTCCGCTAAGACATTTAGTTGAGGAGTCTTTCGTGTAGTCTTTTGATGATGAATTCCACGTTCTTTGCAGTATTTATCATAGCGACAATTGTGCTCACCAAAAAAGTTTCGATCAACACACACACACACAGGGCGGGTTAACGTACAATTCCTTAACATACGATGAGTACGAAATGAAATTACACACGTTATATACAAAACTCAAAACCCTAATCATGCATGTTGAAAAACATACATTACGAATGTTGAAAACTATAATCACGCATGTACAAAATCAGAAATCACGTATGGGGTAAAAGCCTAATCACACATGTTATAAAACTAATTACGCATGTTATAATTTCATCTTGTACATACTGTACGTAGAAGATATTGTATTTTACACTTTCACTATATGTATTAAGAAATTATCCGGTGGATCATTTAGCTATCTCATGCAATTTAAGAATATAAGATCTCTCTCTATTATATATGTATATATATATATAGGTGTAGGATCATATGAGAAGTAGTAGGCTAATTGAAAAACTTGAGAACAAATCTGACCACACATCTTAGAAAAGGGAAAAAAACCGGAGGGGTATTTTCGGCATTTCAGAAAAATTATAAAACAAATCGTATATAAAGCCTTTATTTACGTTCCGATGATATTTTCATTCAGATATGAGAAACAGAAATCTCTTCCTTTAATCAATTCAATCAAAGATCCTCAATACGATCGTTTCTTATTTGTGATTTACTTCTTTAATACGATCCAGATCTGGTTCGTATTATTAATTTTCTAAAAATCTTCGATCAACATATCTTTTGCTGTTTATTTAGATCAGTGTAGCTTTTGGTCTCCATGGATTCTGCAAGTATTGATGAAGTTAGATCAGTGTCGCATTCAATGGATGAAGTAAACAGTGTTCAGGTCTCGATGCCTTCCTTTAACTTTGATCACGATCAGCCCTTTGTGTGAACAGTTTCAAACAGCAAGGTATTTATTGAGTTATTTTTTTGAGATTCAGTATATTCATATGTAAATTTATGTATAATGTTACGTAGATTTGTGTGCTTTTTTCATATTTGATGTATGTATAGATGTATTATATCTTCTGTTTCCAATACATTAGATGTTTTGCTATTTGTTTTTTAGATGTATGCATAGATACTAACTGAATATGTTCTATTTGTGATACAATTTACCTATGTGTATATTTGTTTCTGTACACTAACTGCATACCTACTGTATGTAATATACTTCACATACTATACACATGTGTTTATATTTTTTGTCTATTACTAACTGAATAGATTTTGTTTGTACTTATTTGATATACGTAAGTGTATATATGTACATATGTGCAACTTAATATACACATGTGTTTAAGTATAGTTTAGAATTGACTATACATATGTGTATATGTGTCTAGTAACTACGCATATGTTTGAATGAATAGTTTCTTTTATGTAACTTTTTCATATTATACAACATATGTATATTAGCTATACATGTCTTCTGTTTATGCAGATTCTAACTACTATACACATATGTATAATCAATTCTAAAGTATTGTTTTTGTAATTAATTGTTTTGTTTTCATGCAGATTCTATATCAAGTCATGTCTATGAATTACCATGTGGTTCAAGGTATTGGATCCCAGTTGTTTCTCCTGAAGTTATGCCGTATGTTGGAGCTAGGTTTCGTTCTTTAGAAGAAGCTATCATTATGTATGAAAATTATGCTGAGCATGCTGGTTTCAGTACTCGTTTAGGTACTACATCAACAAACAAATAAGGTGTAATTACACACAAATATATTTTGTGTTCTAAATTAAACAAACCGAAGGATCAAGAGGTTGACTCAGGTTCTTCAAAATCTTTATCAAGGCGCACAAATTTCAAAGTTACGGATTGCAAAGCTTTAATAAAGTTAACAGTTAAGCTTGTCAAAAATACCACAGATTATAAAGTTTATGAGTTTGTTGATGTACACAATCATGGGCCTATTTCTGAACACAATTTGGATATGAGCAAGAAAAAAGGAAAATAGATGTTACAACAAAAGAGTTTATTTCCAATTGTCATTTGGCTAGTGTCGGGTCAACGAAAGCATACAAACTTCATGTGGTGTTAAAGGGTGGGCATCATAATCTTCAAGGTACACTTACGGATTACAAGAATTTTGCTAGAGACATCAGAGATTCATTGGTGATAGAGATGCTCAAATGGTTGTTGAGAAATTCGATGAGCGGTCGAAAATTTAATGGATTACACCTTAAATATGAAACTATAGGAACAGAGCTTATATCTTTATTCTGGGTTGATAATGTTTCAAAAAGGAATTAGGAGGCTTTTGGAGATTTGTGGCTTTTGATGCGACATACAAAACAAATATGTAAGTTATTTAGTTTCTATACAGACGTTTATACATATATGTATAATGTAATCAATTATTATTATTATTTTAGTTTTGAGATATTCATTTTTCCAGGTACAACATGATTTTTGTTCCATTCACTAGTGTTGACCATCACAAGAAATGCACTGTTTTTGGTGCTACTTTGTTGCATAACGAAACGATTGAATCATATACATGGCTTCTTCGGATGTTTGTTAATGTTCACGGCAAGAAACCTGTATTAATTTTAACAGACCAAGACCCGGCTATGAAGCAAGCAATTCATATTGTCCTTGACAAATCGATACACCGACTATGCATGTGGTATATTCTAGAGAAGCTACCTTTCAAGGTATTTGTCAATTTTTATACATATGTGTATATCGAAACTATGAGAAGCAAACACATTTTACATATGTGTATATATGACTATATGTCTCTGTTTTTTATACATATGTGTATATATGTATACTTCTGCTTAATTTCTATAGTTTTTAATGTACTATACACATGTGTAACTTAATTTTTATATGTTATTTTTAGATTGATGGAGATGTGGGGAAAAAATAAGAAGTTTTGCCATGCGTTTCACAAGCGGTTTGGAATGTCTATATTGAACCTTCTAATTTGAGAGGCAATGGAATCGGTTAATGGATGAGTATGGATTAAAAGATCATTCATGGCTATCTGAAATGTATGCTATGCGGGTTGAGTGGATTCCTACTTATTTTAGAGATATCCCTATGTGTTGTTTAATAAAACAACATCTAGGTGTGAAAGTGCAAATCATCGCTTTAAAAGCAATAGTAGTCCACACAATACATTAGTACAATTTATGTCAAACTTCGACTGCAGACACGTATGGAACATTCTCCATATCGTTCCTTTCTTCATCTTGAAAGGACATTATTTTTTACTTAACTTCAAGTGATTAGCAAGAGGAGTGCTTACCACTTTCACCGTATCCATATTGAATCTCTGGATAACCTTTTTGATGTATTGCTCCTGTGAAATTTCAAACCTTTTGCTTTTATGCTTGTAAATACAAATATCCAAGGATCTACTTTGTTGGTCCCATATCCTTCATAGAAAATGATTGACTCAATAGCTTTTTCAACATGTTAATTCTTGACGCATTTTTTTCAACTATTAGCATATCATCGGCATATAATAACAAAATAATAAAGTCATTATCAAAAAACTTTTGGTAGAAAACACAATGATCAGAGTTCGTCTTCTTGTAATCTTGCTTCCCCATAAGCAATTCAAACTTTTTGCACCATTTTCTTGGTGCCTGTTTTAATCCATAAAGTCTCTTTTTCAACTTACACACGTAATCTTCTTTTCCCTTCACTTTGAAGCCCTCTGGTTGGTCCATGTATATCTCTTCCTCTAAGTCTCCATGAAGAAATGCCGTTTTCACGTCTATTTGCTCAATTTCCAAGTCAAAGCTAGCAGCGATGCCTAAAACAACTCGAATGGATGACATTTTAACATCTGGAGAAAAAGTCTCTTTAAAATCGATGCTTTTCTCTGACTAAAACCATTGACCACCAATCTAGTTTTGAACCGAGGGGACGAATGCTATTCTTCTTTAACCTTGTAAATCCACCTGTTCTTCAAGGCCCTTTTTTTCCTTTGGCAACTTCACAAGCTCAAAAGTATGGTTCTCGTGTAGTGACTTCATCTCTTCATTCATTGCGTCAAGCCACTTGCTTTTCTTTTCATGCTCCATCGTTTTCGCGTAGCATTCAGCTTCTTCCCCGTTAGTAAGCATCACATCCTCATTCATTGAATAATGAGTAGATGGTTATTGATCTCTACCCGGTCTCCTAAGTGGAACATTTGATTGAGTATTCTAGTCATTATCATCTCCTGTGCTAGCTTGAGAATGAATATTTGTATCACTGGCACCATTTTGTTCTATATCAACCTGTAAAGAATTGTCATAACTATTCGTATTATATGCGTGTGAATAATTTTGATCATGAATATCAACATCAATGATATCTTGATGTTTATCGGGTGTTTATCACTTGACACGTGTGTATGAGGCTTTAACCGGAGATCATTTAAACTTCCCGTGCTACTATGCATAACTCTCTTGGCTTTGTTAACATCCTTAATGGTCTAATGTTCTACCCAAGCTGCATCTCAATTGCGAATAAGTTTTTTCTCAATCGGGTCATAGAATCAGCATAACCTATGAATACACATTCTCTAGTCTTCACATCTTTCGTCTATTGATATGTGCAAAAACTGACTTGTCACCAAAAACCCTCAAGATCTTCACCTGGCCATACTCTGTTTGGCACTTCAAACTTTAAAGGAACATATGTTATGAGCTTTAACACATATGCGATGGTGGTGACGGCTGCAACACAAAATGACACTGGATGTTGTGAAAGCAAACATCTTATGCTTTCTACTTAAAATAGGTTCATTCTTTCCGCTAAGCCATTTAGTTGAGGAGTCTTTCGTGTAGTCTTTTGATGATGAATTCCACGTTCTTTGCAGTATTTATCATAGCGACAATTGTGCTCACCAAAAAAGTTTCGATCAACACACACACACAGGGGCGGGTTAACGTACAATTCCTTAACATACGATGAGTACGAAATGAAATTACACACGTTATATATAAAACTCAAAACCCTAATCATGCATGTTGAAAAACATACATTACGAATGTTGAAAACTATAATCACGCATGTACAAAATCAGAAATCACGTATGGGGTAAAAGCCTAATCACACATGTTATAAAACTAATTACGCATGTTATAATTTCATCTTGTACATACTGTACGTTAGAAGATATTGTATTTTACACTTTCACTATATATATTAAGAAATTATCCCGTGGATCATTTAGCTATCTCATGCAATTTAACAATATAAGATCTTTATATATATATATATATATATATATATGTATATATATATATTATATATAGGATTAGGATCATATGAGAAGTAGTAGGCTAATTGAAAAACTTGAGAACAAATCTGGACCACACATCTTAGAAAAGGGAAAAAAACACGGAGGGGTATTTTCGGCATTTCAGAAAAATTATAAAACAAATCGTATATAAAGCCTTTATTTACGTTCCGATGATATTTTCATTCAGATCTGAGAAAGAGAAATCTCTTCCTTTAATCAATTCAATCAAAGATCCTCAATACGATCGTTTCTTATTTGTGATTTACTTCTTTAATACGATCCAGATCTGGTTCGTATTTGATAATTTTCTAAAAATCTTCGATCAACATATCTTTTGCTGTTTATTTAAGATCAGTGTAGCTTTTGGTCTCCATGGATTCTGCAAGTATTGATGAAGTTAGATCAGTGTCGCATTCAATGGATGAAGTAAACAGTGTTCAGGTCTCGATGCCTTCTTTTAACTTTGATCACGATCAGCCCTTTTGTGTGAACGTTTCAAACAGCAAGGTATTTATTGAGTTATTTTTTTGAGATTCAGTATATTCATATGTAAATTTATGTATAATGTTACGTAGATTTGTGTGCTTTTTTCATATTTGATGTATGTATAGATGTATTATATCTTCTGTTTCCAATACATTAGATGTTTTGCTATTTGTTTTTTAGATGTATGCATAGATACTAACTGAATATGTTCTATTGTGATACAATTTACCTATGTGTATATTTGTTTCTGTACACTAACTGCATACCTACTGTATGTAATATACTTCACGTACTATACACATGTGTATATATTTTTTTGTCTATTACTAACTGAATAGATTTTGTTTGTACTTATTTGATATATGTAAGTGTATATATGTACATATGTGCAACTTAATATACACATATGTGTTTAAGTATAGTTTAGAATTGACTATACATATGTGTATATGTGTCTAGTAACTACGCATATGTTTGAATGAATAGTTTCTTTTATGTAACTTTTTCATATACACATATGTATATTAGCTATACATATGTGTATATTAGCTATACATGTCTTGTGTTTATGCAGATTCTAACTACTATACACATATGTATAATCAATTCTAAAGTATTGTTTTTGTAATTAATTGTTTTGTTTTCATGCAGATTCTATATCAAGTCATGTCTATGAATTACCATGTGGTTCAAGGTATTGGATCCCAGTTGTTCCTCCTGAAGGTATGTCGTATGTTGGAGCTAGGTTTCGTTCTTTAGAAGAAGCTATCATTATGTATGAAAATTATGCTGAGCATGCTGGTTTCAGTACTCGTTTAGGTACTACATCAACAAACAAATAAGGTGTAATTACACACAAATATATTTTGTGTTCTAAATTAAACAAACCGAAGGATCAAGAGGTTGACTCAGGTTCTTTAAAATCTCTATCAAGGCGCACAAATTTCAAAGTTACGGATTGCAAAGCTTTAATAAAAGTTAAGCTTGTCAAAAATACCACAGATTATAAAGTTTATAAGGTTGTTGATGTACACAATCATGGGCCTATTTCTGAACACAATTTGGATATGAGCAAGAAAAAAAGGAAAATAGATGTTACAACAAAAGGGTTTATTTCCAATTGTCATTTGGCTAGTGTCGGGTCAACGAAAGCATACAAACTTCATGTGGTGTTAAAGGGTGGGCATCATAATCTTCAAGGTACACTTACGGATTACAAGAATTTTGCTAGAGACATCAGATATTCATTGGTGACAGAGATGCTCAAATGGTTGTTGAGAAATTCGATGAGCGGTCGAAAAATTTAATGGATTGCACCTTTAAATATGAAACTATAGGAACAAATCTGGACCACACATCTTAGAAAAGGGAAAAAAACACGGAGGGTATTTTCGGCATTTCAGAAAAATTATAAAACAAATCGTATATAAAGCCTTTATTTACGTTCCGATGATATTTTCATTCAGATCTGAGAAAGAGAAATCTCTTCCTTTAATCAATTCAATCAAAGATCCTCAATACGATCGTTTCTTATTTGTGATTTACTTCTTTAATACGATCCAGATCTGGTTCGTATTGATAATTTTCTAAAAATCTTCGATCAACATATCTTTTGCTGTTTATTTAAGATCAGTGTAGCTTTTGGTCTCCATGGATTCTGCAAGTATTGATGAAGTTAGATCAGTGTCGCATTCAATGGATGAAGTAAACAGTGTTCAGGTCTCGATGCCTTCTTTTAACTTTGATCACGATCAGCCCTTTTGTGTGAACGGTTTCAAACAGCAAGGTATTTATTGAGTTATTTTTTTGAGATTCAGTATATTCATATGTAAATTTATGTATAATGTTACGTAGATTTGTGTGCTTTTTTCATATTTGATGTATGTATAGATGTATTATATCTTCTGTTTCCAATACATTAGATGTTTTGCTATTTGTTTTTTTAGATGTATGCATAGATACTAACTGAATATGTTCTATTGTGATACAATTTACCTATGTGTATATTTGTTTCTGTACACTAACTGCATACCTACTGTATGTAATATACTTCACGTACTATACACATGTGTATATATTTTTTTGTCTATTACTAACTGAATAGATTTTGTTTGTACTTATTTGATATATGTAAGTGTATATATGTACATATGTGCAACTTAATATACACATATGTGTTTAAGTATAGTTTAGAATTGACTATACATATGTGTATATGTGTCTAGTAACTACGCATATGTTTGAATGAATAGTTTCTTTTATGTAACTTTTTCATATACACATATGTATATTAGCTATACATATGTGTATATTAGCTATACATGTCTTGTGTTTATGCAGATTCTAACTACTATACACATATGTATAATCAATTCTAAAGTATTGTTTTTGTAATTAATTGTTTTGTTTTCATGCAGATTCTATATCAAGTCATGTCTATGAATTACCATGTGGTTCAAGGTATTGGATCCCAGTTGTTCCTCCTGAAGGTATGTCGTATGTTGGAGCTAGGTTTCGTTCTTTAGAAGAAGCTATCATTATGTATGAAAATTATGCTGAGCATGCTGGTTTCAGTACTCGTTTAGGTACTACATCAACAAACAAATAAGGTGTAATTACACACAAATATATTTTGTGTTCTAAATTAAACAAACCGAAGGATCAAGAGGTTGACTCAGGTTCTTTAAAATCTCTATCAAGGCGCACAAATTTCAAAGTTACGGATTGCAAAGCTTTAATAAAAGTTAAGCTTGTCAAAAATACCACAGATTATAAAGTTTATAAGGTTGTTGATGTACACAATCATGGCCTATTTCTGAACACAATTTGGATATGAGCAAGAAAAAAAGGAAAATAGATGTTACAACAAAAGGGTTTATTTCCAATTGTCATTTGGCTAGTGTCGGGTCAACGAAAGCATACAAACTTCATGTGGTGTTAAAGGGTGGGCATCATAATCTTCAAGGTACACTTACGGATTACAAGAATTTTGCTAGAGACATCAGATATTCATTGGTGACAGAGATGCTCAAATGGTTGTTGAGAAATTCGATGAGCGGTCGAAAAATTTAATGGATTGCACCTTTAAATATGAAACTATAGGAACAAATCTGGACCACACATCTTAGAAAAGGGAAAAAAACACGGAGGGGTATTTTCGGCATTTCAGAAAAATTATAAAACAAATCGTATATAAAGCCTTTATTTACGTTCCGATGATATTTTCATTCAGATCTGAGAAAGAGAAATCTCTTCCTTTAATCAATTCAATCAAAGATCCTCAATACGATCGTTTCTTATTTGTGATTTACTTCTTTAATACGATCCAGATCTGGTTCGTATTTGATAATTTTCTAAAAATCTTCGATCAACATATCTTTTGCTGTTTATTTAAGATCAGTGTAGCTTTTGGTCTCCATGGATTCTGCAAGTATTGATGAAGTTAGATCAGTGTCGCATTCAATGGATGAAGTAAACAGTGTTCAGGTCTCGATGCCTTCTTTTAACTTTGATCACGATCAGCCCTTTTGTGTGAACGGTTTCAAACAGCAAGGTATTTATTGAGTTATTTTTTTGAGATTCAGTATATTCATATGTAAATTTATGTATAATGTTACGTAGATTTGTGTGCTTTTTTCATATTTGATGTATGTATAGATGTATTATATCTTCTGTTTCCAATACATTAGATGTTTTGCTATTTGTTTTTTTAGATGTATGCATAGATACTAACTGAATATGTTCTATTGTGATACAATTTACCTATGTGTATATTTGTTTCTGTACACTAACTGCATACCTACTGTATGTAATATACTTCACGTACTATACACATGTGTATATATTTTTTTGTCTATTACTAACTGAATAGATTTTGTTTGTACTTATTTGATATATGTAAGTGTATATATGTACATATGTGCAACTTAATATACACATATGTGTTTAAGTATAGTTTAGAATTGACTATACATATGTGTATATGTGTCTAGTAACTACGCATATGTTTGAATGAATAGTTTCTTTTATGTAACTTTTTCATATACACATATGTATATTAGCTATACATATGTGTATATTAGCTATACATGTCTTGTGTTTATGCAGATTCTAACTACTATACACATATGTATAATCAATTCTAAAGTATTGTTTTTGTAATTAATTGTTTTGTTTTCATGCAGATTCTATATCAAGTCATGTCTATGAATTACCATGTGGTTCAAGGTATTGGATCCCAGTTGTTCCTCCTGAAGGTATGTCGTATGTTGGAGCTAGGTTTCGTTCTTTAGAAGAAGCTATCATTATGTATGAAAATTATGCTGAGCATGCTGGTTTCAGTACTCGTTTAGGTACTACATCAACAAACAAATAAGGTGTAATTACACACAAATATATTTTGTGTTCTAAATTAAACAAACCGAAGGATCAAGAGGTTGACTCAGGTTCTTTAAAATCTTTATCAAGGCGCACAAATTTCAAAGTTACGGATTGCAAAGCTTTAATAAAAGTTAAGCTTGTCAAAAATACCACAGATTATAAAGTTTATAAGGTTGTTGATGTACACAATCATGGGCCTATTTCTGAACACAATTTGGATATGAGCAAGAAAAAAAGGAAAATAGATGTTACAACAAAAGGGTTTATTTCCAATTGTCATTTGGCTAGTGTCGGGTCAACGAAAGCATACAAACTTCATGTGGTGTTAAAGGGTGGGCATCATAATCTTCAAGGTACACTTACGGATTACAAGAATTTTGCTAGAGACATCAGATATTCATTGGTGACAGAGATGCTCAAATGGTTGTTGAGAAATTCGATGAGCGGTCGAAAAATTTAATGGATTGCACCTTTAAATATGAAACTATAGGAACAGAGCTTATATCTTTATTCTGGGTTGATAATGTTTCAAAAAGGAATTAGGAGGCTTTTGGAGATGTTGTGGCTTTTGATGCGACATACAAAACAAATATGTAAGTTATTAAGTTTCTATACAGACGTTTATACATATATGTATAATGTAATCAATTATTATTATTATTTTAATTTTGAGATATTCATTTTTCAAGGTACAACATGATTTTTGTTCCATTCACTGGTGTTGACCATCACAGGAAATGCACTGTTTTTGGTGCTGCTTTGTTGCATAACAAAACGATTGAATCATATACATGGCTTCTTTGGATGTTTGTTAATGTTCATGGCAAGCAACCTGTATTAATTTTAACGGACCAAGACCCGGCTATGAAGCAAGCAATTCATATTGTCCTTGACAAATCGATACACCGACTATGCATGTGGCATATTATAGAGAAGCTACCTTTCAAGGTATTTGTCAATTTTTTTTACATATGTGTATATCGAAACTATGAGAAGCATTCAGAACTACACATTTTACATATGTGTATATATGACTATATGTCTCTGTTTTTTATACATATGTGTATATATGTATACTTCTGCTTAATTTCTATAGTTTTTAATGTACTATACACATGTGTAACTTAATTTTTATATGTATTTTTCAGATTGATGGAGATGTGGAAAAAAATAAGAAGTTTCGCCATGCTTTTCACAAGCTGGTTTGGAATGTCTATATTGAACCTTCTACATTTGAGAGGCAATGGAATCGGTTAATGGATGAGTATGGATTAAAAGATCATTCATGGCTATCCGAAATGTATGCTATGCGGGTTGAGTGGATTCCTGCTTATTTTAGAGATATCCCTATGTGTTGTTTAATGAAAACAACATCTAGGTGTGAAAGTGCAAATCATCTCTTTAAAAGCAATAGTAGTCCACACAATACATTAGTGCAAGTTATGTTATGTTTCGAGACAACTTTGGATGGCCAACGTCATGATCAGCGTGTACTTGATTATTCAACAGAAGATACTGTACCGAGATTCGTTACACCACTAGATATTGAGCGACATGCAAATGAGATCTACACTAAAACTATTTTCTTTGAAGTCCAAAAGGAGATAGATAAAGGTTTTAGGTTGTGCTACGTAGTTGAACGGGGAAAACAGATGGTTTACATACATATATTGTTGCTCATCAAAGTCATACATACATCTGAGATTATCAATGAATTCAAGGTTTGTTTTTAAGTTTATATAAATATGTGCATACTATTTTATAGTGGATACTAAGATTCATTTTATTTGTAATTGTAGGTTACAATTGATTTGTGTGATCATACTGTAACGTGTGTGTGTATGGGATTTACATGTCTCGGGTATCTTTGTCGACATGTTTTTTGTGTGTTTAGAACTCATAACATCCAGAAGATTCCTTTGAAGTATGTGCATCCTCGTTGGCGTAAAGATGCTCTTCCAAGTAGTGTTCACAGCATGGCTAACAGGTATTCTGCATCAGTGTATTAAATAACAATATATATAGAGTTAGAACATGTCGTACATACATATACGTATATAAGATCTAAAGGTACTTCATGTTGTAAATACATATACGTATATGACAATTAAGAGTACAACATTACATATATGTATATAAGAATAAAAGCTATTCTTAGATACTATTCATATCTGTTTGTGCAAACTGTTATTTTATACACGTATGTATAATCCTTTTCTATTTATTATTCCTTTGATTTTTTGTGTTCATAACAGATATCTTGCTAATGAAAGTAAAAGGCCGAGGTTAAGGCGCCGCATTATTGAGAACATCCAGATGTGCAGTGATCGGGTGAGATGTAATGATGAGGAACTTGAAGAACTTGATCGACAAGTTCAATTAATAAAGGATAAGATTTTTGAAGAATTTCCATCTGAGCCTTCATATAACAAAAGTGGTGTTATAACTGAGGAGTTGATATCTCATTCAGAACCCCCAGAAGTATCTATTACAACTCCCAAAGGAATTCGGAACAAAGGTTGTGGAAAACATAAACGTGTAGTTGGTTCACGTGAGAAGGCCAAACAGAAGATCAAAGGTAAATTGAAGAAAAAGAAGATCAAGAAGAAAAAGAAGAGAAAATGTAATTTTTGTAACGAATTAGTAGATGATCATGATTCTAGGAATTGTCCAATAAAAACAGGCAAACCTATTAAAAAACAAAGAAAACATCTAATGAGGACGAAAGTGAAGCTGATGAAGAAATGGATTTTGAATCAAGCGATGAAGAAACCAATACAAGTGAGGAAGAAATGGATGAGGATGGCGAAGAATAGATGGAATATTTCAATTTATACATATGTGATTGAAAAATTATATTTGTTGAGGTTTTTTTAATTGTTCATGTTCTTGCTTGAATGAAAGTATTATTTTTAAGACTTAAAGAATTTTTTGAATGAAAATTTATTCAAGTTTTTCTTGTTAACAAATTTTTTGAGTGTGTATACAGAAAATTAATTTGTTATACACATGTGTATAATTATATAGTAATTGAATTATAAAAATACGTATGTGTATATTGAATTAAAAAACAATATATATTAGAGGTAGGACATGTTGTACATACATATATGTATATAATAATTAAAAGTACAAGATGTTGTATGTACATATACGTATATGAGAATTAAAAGTACTTAATGTTGTAAATACATGTCTGTATATTGAGAATTAAAAGTACATCATATTGAACATACATACATATATGTATAAAAGCTATACATAGTTAATATTTATATCAATAGAAGAAACATACTTAGTTTGTTCAAACTGTTATTTTATACACATTTGTATATAATAACAGTTTGTGTATTATACATATATCAATAGAAGAAACATATATCAATTTGATAAAAACCATTGTTAAACATAATGTCAAACAAAGCATCAAAATAATGTCAAACATAGCATCAAAAACAATGTCAAACTTAGCATCAAAATAATGTCAAAATAGCATGAAAACCAATTTCAAACATAATTTCTATTTTTTCTTCTTGTTTTTTAGCATTGTCTTCTTTAGTGTCGACTAGTGCTTCGCTTTTCTTGGCGACAACCTTCTCTTAGTTTCTTGCTTTTTTCTTTTCTGGCAACTTTGTCTTCTTAGGTGTGCCTTGCTGTGCTTCTTCCTTATTTTCTCTCTCCATCTTTTCTTCTTCTTTAAGCTTCTTCTTTTTTTCCTTCAACTCGTTCGCTGCCTTGATTATTTTCTCACAGTTGATATTTGTTTTTGACAGGAGAAGTGCAGCTGCGTACTTTTTTCTTAAAAGGTTTAGTTTACCTTTGATTTTTCTTGGCTGGTTTGGGAACCCACAATCCCATTTCTCAGCAGTAACCCCCATATATGTTTCCATGTGTCTAATTGTGTAAACACCACAATCTACCGTATTTCCTCCAACTGCCCAACTAAGATTCAACCGTGTTGGTAGCGGTTGTTGAATTTGCATCAGCTTTGGATGATTCACTTCTGCCAAATATTTTTCAAAAATAGTTTTCTGCATAGTATAACACAGAATCAGTAATTAAATAAATAAAATATTGGTAAAATAATATACATATACGTAGATATACATAGACAACTTACAACTTTCAGTTGTGTATATTGGTTAGCAACTGTTTGGTCAACCCACAGGTTGTGATTACTTGACAAGCCAAATTCTTTAAGTCATAGCAAATAAGGTAAAGTGTGTATTCTCGAAGATTTGGAAGATGACCACTGTATATTCTGCCAGACTCATTTTCTCGTCTTTCTTTCCCACTACATCAAAAAGTTTTTCTTTGAAGTACTCCAAAGTATTTGGATTATCATATTTCTGGCCCACCAACATATAATCAGGCTATCAAACATAAACGAAAACAAAAAACATGCTTAATAATATGGAATAACAAAGTAAATTAAAATAAGAAAACTAAATGCTTACAAACAAATTTGTATGGCCAAACAGTCTACAAATCGTTGGGTCGTTTCTTTTTGCTTCTTCATAGTTCAGCTTTGATGCCCAGCAATCAATGATTGATGTACTTATGTATTCGTTTGGTAATAGATTAAGGAGTTCAAAAAACATGCACGACACGCCATTACTGTTTTTATATGCATGGTTCCTGTAAATTATAAACAATTACTATATAATTATACACGTGTATAACAAATTAAAACCCAACCATGATTCGGTTTCAAGGTTTTCTTTCTGAATTTACACATATGTATATTCACAGATTTCAAGGTTTCCTTGTTGATTATACACATATGTATATTTACATATATGTTCAATCGTATACATATATGTATGTTGAATTATACACATATACATTTTATACATATGTGTATAACCATGTATATGTGAGATCATATACATTTTATAATTTTCTTCCTGATTATACGCATATGCATATTTATATATATGTAAAAATACTAGATTAGTTGTGTAACACATACCCAAAACTTTTCGCAACTTCCATTTTTTCATTCTCTAACTTAACAGCTTCTTCTAGCTTCCCCCTTTCTTCTTTGGTTAAATCCCTAGTCAATTCAAATGATTAATATACAATCAAAGTTTTAGTTGAAATAAAGTTTCAGTATTTATAAACATACTTTTCATCTTTATCAAACTGATATTTACTGTTGATCTTTGTGTTGATTTCACTCCTGCATGTATGAAATTGGTGCATTAGTTAAAAAGAACAAGATGTATGTCAAGAGCATATTAGAATGTACTAAAACTAACCCATCCACATATGCATATTCCAATATGTAATCCCAAATCTTCTTTTCTTCACTTGTAAAAGCATTGTCCATATTCACAGCTCTTTCTAAAAATGGTGATTTGCCAAATTTTGAAAGTTTGGGCTCCCTCTTTGCAATCTCTACTTCATCAGTTTCTTTTTGTCCATCTTTTTGTTCAACTTCTTAGACTTGCTTTCAAACAACTTTCCTCTTCATCAGGTTTTTGTTCAACTTCATGTTTTGGAGTTCTTGGTGATTCTTAGGAAATTAATTTAAACGTTGGCATGTCTACCAAATGGGTTGTGTGCTTCTCTTTTAGATTAGCACACACACCTCTCCTTTATCTAGACGATCACAGAATTCAATAGCATCAGATGTCCATTCATTGTCCGACGATTCATACATCAGAGCATCTTTTGGTTTTTTAACATTTCTGTTGTACTCTTCAACTATGTTGTCAATTGCTTCAACTTGTCACAAATAGAAATTAGGAATTATTCTTTTATATACATATATGTATGAAAAGAATTCATGTGTATATACTTATTATTCTATAAAAATATATACATATATGTATTTACATGCACTAGCATTAAGATCAGAATCTGAATATTTGTCTTCATCTTTCTGTTTTACTTCACCTGTTGAAAAAATATTACTTGTTTAGTAACTTTGCACATGTGTAAAAAATAAATAAAATATACATATATGTGTACTTGAATTACCCTTCTCTTCATCTTTTTTGTATCATCTTCAGATCATTGATCATCCGACTATTCATCATTTGTATCATGCTTGCCTTCTTCATCTTTACCATCTTTTGTTTGATCGTCTTTAGATCCTTTACCATCAGATTCTTCATTTGCATCACGCTTGCCTTCTTCATCTTCAGACCCTTCTCTCTTTTTATCATCTTCAGATCCTTCTTTTTTGAATTATCATTGTCTTCTTCTTCATCTTTAAACTCAAGAAATTTGTTGTAGATTTCTTGGTATTCTTCAATCACTTTAACCACGTCATGGTTATTGGGAAATTTTTGTTTGAAATCCTTGATTTTTTCTTCAAGCTTTAACTTTTGTTCAACATTCTCCTTACACATCCCACGTAAGCTTGCTAAATTTTTCTGAAAAGGGAAATCATAACAAAACTTTAATATCATATAAGAATAATTTTTTTTAATTTAAAATTTTGGGCATTACCTCCAAACTTTTTCATCGCCTTCTTTACCTGTCTCTTCTTCACTTTCAATATCAATAACTGATGTTATCTTCAAATAGATCTCTGATTTGACCTAAACCGAACCCACCATTCTTTATTTCTTGTTGTTCTCTTCTTTCCATTTTTTCTTTGTCCCAATAAGCAATTGGTGGTATAACTCTTTCGTTATCGATTCCTTCACATGTAAGTGAATCTAGATACAAAAGCTATAAAGAACAAAACAATTAGTCTTCAAAAATAACATTTCATAATACAAGCTATAATGAAGAAACTTTACACCTGCATATACACGTATATATAATTATACACATATGTATAATGTATACCTATCTACAAGCAAAGATGAGCAAAACAATAACACACATATGTATATTGTAGATGTGTTAAAGAGGTGTGAATAAAATAATGATACATATACGTATAAGGTGAACATGTTTTACAAGTTAAGATGAACATAACAATTATACACATACGTATAATGTAAACATGTGTTACAAGCTACAATTATGCACATAGCTACATGTTTGCAAGATAAGATGAACAAAACAATTATACACATGCGTATAGGTAAACATGTTTTACAAGTTAAGATGAACATAACAATTATACACTTACGTATAATGTAAACATGTGTTACCAGCTACAATTATACAGATACGTAAAATATATAGATGTTTTTACAAGCTATGTTGAACAAAACAAACATGTATACATGTATATATTGCTTCAAACATTATAAAATTATACATAAATAACAAGTTTAGATCACGTACCACAAGAAACATAAGAGGACCTGCAAATTGTGATTTTACATTATAAGGGTTCCAACACTTTTTACATCCCCTCAAAATATCCATTGTGTACTCACACCAGTCATAATCACAAAGGTTATTCTCCATGCGCAACAAATCCAACTGTTGGAACTTGCAAGTACCATTTCGTGTAGACTCCATCAAGCTTGTAATAACAAGCATCAAGAAATCAATTTTGAAAAGTATTTCTTCGTTATAATCGTTTTCGACAATTTTCACACCGATTTGATTGGGACTAATTGTCACACCCCGACCCGCAGCGGAAAAGGTGATCGGGGCATGATTGGGTTATCATCAAAGCTCATGACATTTATTTTAACGTTTCATATTCATTAATACACTTTAATGGAAATTACAATCAATATTACATCATGTCCTAAATATCAATCTAGGCTTCATTGTTTTCTTCTAAGGCATTTCCTATGTTTTCCTTGCTTCATCCTGTTCACCTGTATCATGTGTAAAAATGGTTTTTGGATCAACAAAAGTTGGCGAGTGAATCCTATGGAAAACATTTGAACAAGTTTATTTAATTGATTATAAAATAAAGTGCACAACCACACATGAGTAAAAATATATGTAAACTTATTCACCAATCAATTTAATATTAAACAATATACACATGAACAATAATGGATCGTTTAGAGGCACGCGTTGCTCAACTCGTCTCTCACGAGGAACTGATGGGCCTAATGAATGAATTGCATAAACTTGACAATATGAAATACATAACTACAAACAATATAAACTCAATAATACACACACGAACAATAATGGATTTGTTTTGAGGCACGTGTTGCTCAACTCATCTCACACGAGGAACTGATGGGCCTAATGAATGAATTGCATATAAATAGACAAAATGAAGTACATAACTACAAGCAATGTATACAATCTATGTTTAGATCACAATATGGTATGGCACAAGTTTAAATAAACGAGTTAATTTTATGACACATGACACACCCCAAAACGTGTAATTAAAAAGGGGAGTTGTAAGATTCACTACATTGGGTGCGTTCGGTTGATGATGTTGAATGCACGCAAAGTTGGTTTTAACCACGAGTGAAACTAACCTAGATAAATAGCATTATGGTTCGGTAAGTAAACGGATTTTATTAATCCATTTTAGTAGGATTGTTGGGGGTATTTTTGTGAGTTTAAGGCTATTTTCTAACCTTAAAAATGTTATTTTTAAGTATTTTTAATTGATTTTTAATTAAAATAAATAAATAAAAATAAATAAAAAATGTTGACTTTTTGACCGTTGACCGTTGACCGTTGACCGTTGACCATTGACCATTGACTGTTGACTTTGACCGGTTCGTATGTGTGTATGTGTGCGCTGGGTGAGGCTCGAACCCGAGACCTCCCGTACGCGTGCACGCAGCTCTACCAACTGAGCTACGTGTCTAACCCGAAATATTTCTGTTTTTAGTTATATTTATATACTAATTAGATTAAACTGAAAATCATTTATTTTTAAAAACGATTTAATGCGTCGGACTGGTGCGCTCCACAGGTCTCGAACTCGGGACCTGTGGGTTGAGTTAACACACAGTCCACCGCTGGACTGTGTGTTTAACTTGTTAAATAAACCGATTTTTATTATACTTATATACAAAATAAATATTTTCATTTCTGTCTTAAATAAAAAGCTTAATAATTGTCCGGACCGGTGCAGTAGCCCGGACTCGAACTCGTGTGCTGTGATTAAACATTCACACATTCCACCACTGGACTGTGTGTCTATCTTGGTTATTATTTCCGGTTATTATTAAACTTAACATGTAATAGCGGTGACTCCGGTTCGGTTAAAAAAATAACATTTTTATTAAGGCAAGCATGCGTGGGACAAGTTTCGAACTCGAGACGTAAGCGTGTTTAATGTGCACACAGTCCACCGCTGGACTGTGTGTCTAACCCGAGTTATAACTTGATTTTAATTATACATATACACAACTGAAACTTCGTCTTCTTCGTTGAATTTAACCAGAATCGGAAGTCCGACTGGTTCGATGTTTTAATCATGTTCTTTAGTGTTTTGAGGTTAATTACAGGTGAGATATATAAAAAGAATGAAAGATTTAAGCGTAAGGTATACGACTGGACTCCTCTGTTTCTCCGGCGAAACTCCGGTGACAGAAGAAACTTCCGGCGACGTGTGTCCTGCGGCAGGAGTCTTCAGCAAGCTTGAAATGGATGTGGGTGACTTCGGTATAAGCTCTGGGGGTTCAGTAAGGCTCAGAAGTGAAGGGTTCGGTTTTCCGGCGATGTGCAGAACTTTTCCGGCGAGTGGAATTACGTCGGGTAAAGGTGCGGTTTTGAGCGAAAAAGCTTGCAGAGGTTTGAGGGGGTATTTATAAGGCAGGTCATCGATAAATTTGGTCCGATTTCCGACTTGATTCGTCGGTTAGAAACTTTCCGGCGGTTATAACTTGTGTCGCGGACTCAGGGGTCGGTTATAACCGATGTCATAGTTAAAGTTTACGTTAAGAATAAAAGAAACCGTCTAATCTCGCGAGATCGCTGGGATTTCCGACGACTGCAATTGGGCGCGTCGTATTTGAATTCGATATTGATGATATGAATTAATTGTTTCCATTAATTCACAAGAAACACTAGTGGCGCAGTGGTTGAACGGCTGAGTGTTAAATCTTTGTTTGAATCGCTGGCTGACCCGGGTTCGAAACCCGGCAGCAACATTATATTTTTATTTCATTATTTTTAACAATTTTTCAAAAACAAATTATTTATTCCAATATAATAATTAATTATGTATCGTTTAAAATTAATTTGGGCATTAAATACGCCACGAAATTTTAAACTGATTGTTCGATTATTAAACGGAGCGGGTTTGGTAAATCCGGTTTTTGACGGATGTTACAGTATCCCCTGCTTTTTAGAAATTTCGTCCCGAAATTTAAGTAGTGATATATTTAACTAAAAATGATGGTGTTTAGTTTGACAGTTACATACTTAGAAAAGTAAGGGTTTAAGTTTTTGTTTGAGGCGGTAACGTTCCTTGTAAGGGTTAAGTACCCTGTTACAGGAATCGATTTTTGTTGCCTTCGGTGAAAATATTGATAAGCGGAGTTGATTCGCTAAATATGATATCATGCGCAAGAGTTTTGATATGTTTGGAAGGATATGGTTATATCCTAAAGCAAAACTTCTAATACTACAACCTACATGGAACTTCTCATAACCATCTAACAATAACTCTGATCCTTTGACAAGAATACTTATATATAGGAAGTACCAGCGGCGTATCCACCATATTCTTGTCAAATTTTCATTGGTTTTATCAGTAAGTTATGATTGGTTCTATGACTATAGAACATAAATAAACACAACAACTAATATTTGAATCCAAATTCTGATAGCATACATGTTTGAATGGTAACAGTTCCTCTCTCGTTTGTTATGATGGAGAGGTTAGTTTATGTAGAAATAGAACACAATCCAATTTCTTTAAATGGCGAGATGATATGGATGTAACACAAATTTCAACCAAGACAATACTAAATCCTACATGGAACTTCTCATAACCACCTGATAATGCCTCTGATCCTTTGGCAAGAATACTTATATATAGGAAGTACCAGCGGCGTATCCACCATATTCTTGTCAAATTTTCGTTGGTTTTATCCACAAGTTATGATTAGTTACCAAGAAACTACTAAATCCTACATAGAACTTCTCATAACCGTCTGACAATGCCTCTGATCCTTTGACAAGAATACTTATATATAGGAAGTACCAGCGGCGTATCCACCATATTCTCGTCAAATTTTCATTGGTTTTATCAGTGAATTATGATTAGTCCTATGTGACTCTACAACCAATACAACAAACGCAAGATACTGAAAATGAAAAATGTCTGTGCGATCAAGGCTCAATCAAACGGAGCCGATCGTATTGCATGTACTGAAAATGAAAAATGTTTGTGCGATCAAGGCTCAATCAAACGGAGCCGATCGTATCGCATGTACTGAAAATAATAAATTTAATCTAAACAATAATCACACAACAGTTTATACATGGAACCTCTCATAACCGCCTGATAATGCCTCCGATCCTTTGACAAGAATACTTATATATAGGAAGTACAGCGGCGTATCCACCATATTCTTGTCAAATTTTCATTGACTTTATCCGCAAGTTATGATTAGTTCTATGTGACTCTACAACAAACACAACAACCACATGATACTGATAATGAAAATGTCTGTGCGATCAAGGCTCAATCAAACGGAGCCGATCGTATTGCATGTACTGAAAATGAAAAATGTCTGTGCGATCAAGGCTCAATCAAACGGAGCCGATCGTATTGCATGTACTGAAAATAATAAATTTAATCTAAACAATAATCACACAAACAGCTTATACATGGAACCTCTCATAACCGCCTGATAATGCCTCCGATCCTTTGACAAGAATACTTATATATAGGAAGTACCAGCGGCGTATCCACCATATTCTCGTCAAATTCTCATTGACTTTATCCGCAAGTTATGATTAGTTCTATGTGACTCTACAACAAACACAACAACCACAAGATACTGATAATGAAAATGTCTGTGCGATCAAGGCTCAATCAAACGGAGCCGATCGTATTGCATGTACTGAAAATGAAAAATGTCTGTGCGATCAAGGCTCAATCAAACGGAGCCGATCGTATGTGGGCACGCCGGGTTCACGCTCATAATGAAATGGGGAACATGCTCAACGCTCATAATGTTAATGGGGAGCGGCGGCCTATGAAATTGCATGTACTGAAAATAATAAACAATAATTACTCAAACAGTTTACACATGGAACCTCTCATAACCGCCAGATAATGCCTCTGATCCTTTGGCAAGAATACTTTATATATAGGAAGTACCAGCGGCGTATCCACCATATTCTTGTCAAATTCCCATTGGCTTTATCCTTAAGTTATGATTGGTTCTATGTGATAAAGAAAAACATAAAATTAAACGCTTGGAGTTGAATCTTGATTTCCGGTGAAGAGGACTAGTTGGGTGGTTTCGTTTGGGCCGTCATTATCTTCATCAGGGTTGGCGTTGATGTTGAAAACTCTTCCTCTTGCTGGTGGCCTAGCGATTGGGTTTTCTTGGTTTACTTGGTTAACTGGGTTTGATTGAGCTTGAGCGTTTATGATGTTAACCAATCGAGGGCACGTGTTTCTAAAGTGGGTAGGGTTGCCACAATTGAAACAAGCTCGAACATATGGGAACATGGGGTATTGGGGTTGTTGATAGGTTTGGATCATGTCTTGAGTAGGGGGAGAGAGTTGGTTTTGAAAGGTGCGGCAAACCTTGCTCAAATGACCATAGCGTCCACAAGTTGCACATAGTCGACAAGGTAAGGTAAGGGGATGGTGATAAAAACAGTTGTTGCATCGAGGGTGAGGTCCAAGGTATGGTTTCTTATTTGGGTAAGTTGAGTTGGGTGCCACTTGAGTGATTGGGATAGCTTGGATGGGTATGGCGTGTGAAATTGGTTGATTTCGTTGGATAGCAGCGAAAAGTTGCCCGTCTTTTTTTCTCTTAAAATTTGGTTGAGAAGGGGATTCGGTTTGGGTGTAGTCGGAGGTTTCAGTCGATGCTTTATCCTTCTTCTTCTCCTCCTTGAAGTCTTTGTTCCGGATTCGGTTCTCGGTGAGCTCTGTACCTAACTCCATTGCCGCTTCCAATGTTGCAGGCGTGGTACTTATTACAGAGTCTTGGATTTTTGACGGAAGACCTTGAATGTAGTGCTCGATCAAACGGTAGAGGGGAGTGAACAAATTGGGAACCATTTGATGTAACTCGAGAAATCTTTTGTTGTATGTGGTGTGGTCTCCTTCCTTTTGCTTCAACGAATAAAACTCATCTTCTAATTTCTTGATTTCCCTCCTTGGGCAAAATCGTCTGGTCATGATTTCCTTCAATTCATCCCAAGTTAAAGTCATGGCATCGTCAACGCCTCGTTTGGCCTTCTCTGTATTCCACCAAGTAAGTGCTATTCCATATAAACGACCGGTAGCATATCGCACCTTGCGATCATCGGGGCAATCGCAATTTAGAAAAGTGTTCTCCATTTCTTCAAACCAATGGAGAAGAGCAGTGACACCTTCAGTCCCTTTGTATTTTGGAGGGTCGCATGATTTGAAATGCTTGTAGGTGCATTTAGTGGTATTTGGGGAAGAGTTGATAACGTTTTGATTTTCTTGACAGGATTAGCGGTAAGTGCTTGTTGGACTTGGATTACAATGTTGGGTATTATGGCAGCCATTTGTTGAGCGATTAGGGCAGCCATGCGCTCGCGGGCTTTTCCTGCTCTCATCTTCCTACGGGCGTGGTTAGAAGACATCTACAAGGAATACATGTCAAGAGTATGAGTTGGATGCTTTTGGGATCATAGGTCGCACTTAGGAATGAACATTCATAAAATAATTATAGAAAAATAAATCTACTACATCCATAGGATGTCTTGGGCTTTGCTCGTCATTAGGCCTACATGCGCCATACTTCACCTTCGTAATCATGTGGGCCCCATGAATACCGGGTTTTTCATATGGTTCGCATGTGTTAGCCTGGTTACGTACACTAAAACCCGAAGAAAATCGAGAAATATGTATATAACGTATGATATTCGGAATGTGTCTAGGTGTAGACACGGTGACACCTCAAAGTGGGGTTAGTTCGAACGACGTTTGGTGTGACATGCTTTGGCCTAATAGGTCCTTCATACTCTCATCGTTAGTCCCCAGGTAGGCAAACTGGTCCGTTATATTGGATTTATACGAATGCCAACCTAGACAGGACGTTCCGACTACCGGTACTTGTACCCTTCCAGTTACTACATGCCCGTCGCAGAACTTACTTTGATGAGATTTGAAAATTGCAACAAAATCTTTGAATAACAAAGGTATGAAGATGAATTGAATATATGAACATTGAGATATGTATGATGAATATGTATATAAGTATGTATGTTTGACTGTAAGTATAAACAAATATGAAACAAATAAATATCATAAGTTTGTTTGTAACCACCTAATCAATTAAAATTTTAGGCAAACTATAGTATAGGCTCTAAGGGTCTAATAACCTATCCTATATCCCTATAGTCATGGCTCTGATACCCATCTGTCACACCCCGACCCGTAGCGGAAAAGGTGATCGGGGCATGATTGGGTTATCATCAAAGCTCATGACATTTATTTTAACGTTTCATATTCATTAATACACTTTAATGGAAAATTACAATCAATATTACATCATGTCCTAAATATCAATCTAGGCTTCATTGTTTTCTTCTAAGGCATTTCCTATGTTTTCCTTGTTTCATCCTGTTCACCTGTATCATGTGTAAAAGGGTTTTGGATCAACAAAAAGTTGGCGAGTGAATCCTATGGAAAACATTTGAACAAGTTTATTTAATTGATTATAAAATAAAGTGCACAACCACACATGAGTAAAAATAGATGTAAACTTATTCACCAATCAATTTAATATTAAACAATACACACATGAACAATAATGGATCGTTTAGAGGCACGCGTTGCTCAACTCGTCTCTCACGAGGAACTGATGGGCCTAATGAATGAATTGCATAAACTTAACAATATGAAATACATAACTACAAACAATATAAACTCAATAATACACACACGAACAATAATGGATTTGTTTTGAGGCACGTGTTGCTCAACTCATCTCACACGAGGAACTGATGGGCCTAATGAATGAATTGCATATAAATAGACAAAATGAAGTACATAACTACAAGCAATGTATACAATCTAAGTTTAGATCACAATATGGTATGGCACAAGTTTAAATAAACGAGTTAATTTTATGACACATGACACACCCCAAAACGTGTAATTAAAAAGGGGAGTTGTAAGATTCACTCACATTGGGTGCGTTCGGTTGATGATGTTGAATGCACGCGAAGTTGGTTTTAACCACGAGTGAAACTAACCTAGATAAATAGCATTATGGTTCGGTAAGTAAACGGATTTTATTAATCCATTTTAGTAGGATTGTTGGGGTATTTTTGTGAGTTTAAGGCTATTTTCTAACCTTAAAAATGTTATTTTTAAGTATTTTTAATTGATTTTTAATTAAAATAAATAAATAAAAATAAATAAAAAATGTTGACTTTTTGACCGTTGACCGTTGACCGTTGACCGTTGACCATTGACCATTGACTGTTGACTTTGACCGGTTCGTATGTGTGTATGTGTGCGCTGGGTGAGGCTCGAACCCGAGACCTCCCGTACGCGTGCACGCAGCTCTACCAACTGAGCTACGTGTCTAACCCGAAATATTTCTGTTTTTAGTTATATTTATATACTAATTAGATTAAACTGAAAATCATTTATTTTTAAAAACGATTTAATGCGTCGGACTGGTGCGCTCCACAGGTCTCGAACTCGGGACCTGTGGGTTGAGTTAACACACAGTCCACCGCTGGACTGTGTGTTTAACTTGTTAAATAAACCGATTTTTATTATACTTATATACAAAATAAATATTTTCATTTCTGTCTTAAATAAAAAGCTTAATAATTGTCCGGACCGGTGCAGTAGCCCGGACTCGAACTCGTGTGCTGTGATTAAACATTCACACATTCCACCACTGGACTGTGTGTCTATCTTGGTTATTATTCCGGTTATTATTAAACTTAACATGTAATAGCGGTGACTCCGGTTCGGTTAAAAAAATAACATTTTTATTAAGGCAAGCATGCGTGGGACAAGTTTCGAACTCGAGACGTAAGCGTGTTTAATGTGCACACAGTCCACCGCTGGACTGTGTGTCTAACCCGAGTTATAACTTGATTTTAATTATACATATACACAACTGAAACTTCGTCTTCTTCGTTGAATTTAACCAGAATCGGAAGTCCGACTGGTTCGATGTTTTAATCATGTTCTTTAGTGTTTTGAGGTTAATTACAGGTGAGATATATAAAAAGAATGAAAGATTTAAGCGTAAGGTATACCGACTGGACTCCTCTGTTTCTCCGGCGAAACTCCGGTGACAGCAGAAACTTCCGGCGACGTGTGTCCTGCGGCAGAGAGTCTTCAGGCAAGCTTGAAATGGATGTGGGTGACTTCGGTATAAGCTCTGGGGGTTCAGTAAGGCTCAGAAGTGAAGGGTTCGGTTTTCCGGCGATGTGCAGAACTTTTCCGGCGAGTGGAATTACGTCGGGTAAAGGTGCGGTTTTGAGCGAAAAAGCTTGCAGAGGTTTGAGGGGGTATTTATAAGGCAGGTCATCGATAAATTTGGTCCGATTTCCGACTTGATTCGTCGGTTAGAAACTTTCCGGCGGTTATAACTTGTGTCGCGGACTCAGGGGTCGGTTATAACCGATGTCATAGTTAAAGTTTACGTTAAGAATAAAAGAAACCGTCTAATCTCGCGAGATCGCTGGGATTTCCGACGACTGCAATTGGGCGCGTCGTATTTGAATTCGATATTGATGATATGAATTAATTGTTTCCATTAATTCACAAGAAACACTAGTGGCGCAGTGGTTGAACGGCTGAGTGTTAAATCTTTGTTTGAATCGCTGGCTGACCCGGGTTCGAAACCCGGCAGCAACATTATATTTTTATTTCATTATTTTTAACAATTTTTCAAAAACAAATTATTTATTCCAATATAATAATTAATTATGTATCGTTTAAAATTAATTTGGGCATTAAATACGCCACGAAATTTTAAACTGATTGTTCGATTATTAAACGGAGCGGGTTTGGTAAATCCGGTTTTTGACGGATGTTACAGTATCCCCTGCTTTTTAGAAATTTCGTCCCGAAATTTAAGTAGTGATATATTTAACTAAAAATGATGGTGTTTAGTTTGACAGTTACATACTTAGAAAAGTAAGGGTTTAAGTTTTTGTTTGAGGCGGTAACGTTCCTTGTAAGGGTTAAGTACCCTGTTACAGGAATCGATTTTTGTTGCCTTCGGTGAAAATATTGATAAGCGGAGTTGATTCGCTAAATATGATATCATGCGCAAGAGTTTTGATATGTTTGGAAGGATATGGTTATATCCTAAAGCAAAACTTCTAATACTACAACCTACATGGAACTTCTCATAACCATCTAACAATAACTCTGATCCTTTGACAAGAATACTTATATATAGGAAGTACCAGCGGCGTATCCACCATATTCTTGTCAAATTTTCATTGGTTTTATCAGTAAGTTATGATTGGTTCTATGACTATAGAACATAAATAAACACAACAACTAATATTTGAATCCAAATTCTGATAGCATACATGTTTGAATGGTAACAGTTCCTCTCTCGTTTGTTATGATGGAGAGGTTAGTTTATGTAGAAATAGAACACAATCCAATTTCTTTAAATGGCGAGATGATATGGATGTAACACAAATTTCAACCAAGACAATACTAAATCCTACATGGAACTTCTCATAACCACCTGATAATGCCTCTGATCCTTTGGCAAGAATACTTATATATAGGAAGTACCAGCGGCGTATCCACCATATTCTTGTCAAATTTTCGTTGGTTTTATCCACAAGTTATGATTAGTTACCAAGAAACTACTAAATCCTACATAGAACTTCTCATAACCGTCTGACAATGCCTCTGATCCTTTGACAAGAATACTTATATATAGGAAGTACCAGCGGCGTATCCACCATATTCTCGTCAAATTTTCATTGGTTTTATCAGTGAATTATGATTAGTCCTATGTGACTCTACAACCAATACAACAAACGCAAGATACTGAAAATGAAAAATGTCTGTGCGATCAAGGCTCAATCAAACGGAGCCGATCGTATTGCATGTACTGAAAATGAAAAATGTTTGTGCGATCAAGGCTCAATCAAACGGAGCCGATCGTATCGCATGTACTGAAAATAATAAATTTAATCTAAACAATAATCACACAACAGTTTATACATGGAACCTCTCATAACCGCCTGATAATGCCTCCGATCCTTTGACAAGAATACTTATATATAGGAAGTACCAGCGGCGTATCCACCATATTCTTGTCAAATTTTCATTGACTTTATCCGCAAGTTATGATTAGTTCTATGTGACTCTACAACAAACACAACAACCACATGATACTGATAATGAAAATGTCTGTGCGATCAAGGCTCAATCAAACGGAGCCGATCGTATTGCATGTACTGAAAATGAAAAATGTCTGTGCGATCAAGGCTCAATCAAACGGAGCCGATCGTATTGCATGTACTGAAAATAATAAATTTAATCTAAACAATAATCACACAAACAGCTTATACATGGAACCTCTCATAACCGCCTGATAATGCCTCCGATCCTTTGACAAGAATACTTATATATAGGAAGTACCAGCGGCGTATCCACCATATTCTCGTCAAATTCTCATTGACTTTATCCGCAAGTTATGATTAGTTCTATGTGACTCTACAACAAACACAACAACCACAAGATACTGATAATGAAAATGTCTGTGCGATCAAGGCTCAATCAAACGGAGCCGATCGTATTGCATGTACTGAAAATGAAAAATGTCTGTGCGATCAAGGCTCAATCAAACGGAGCCGATCGTATGTGGGCACGCCGGGTTCACGCTCATAATGAAATGGGGAACATGCTCAACGCTCATAATGTAATGGGGAGCGGCGGCCTATGAAATTGCATGTACTGAAAATAATAAACAATAATTACTCAAACAGTTTACACATGGAACCTCTCATAACCGCCAGATAATGCCTCTGATCCTTTGGCAAGAATACTTATATATAGGAAGTACCAGCGGCGTATCCACCATATTCTTGTCAAATTCCCATTGGCTTTATCCTTAAGTTATGATTGGTTCTATGTGATAAAGAAAAACATAAAATTAAACGCTTGGAGTTGAATCTTGATTTCCGGTGAAGAGGACTAGTTGGGTGGTTTCGTTTGGGCCGTCATTATCTTCATCAGGGTTGGCGTTGATGTTGAAAACTCTTCCTCTTGCTGGTGGCCTAGCGATTGGGTTTTCTTGGTTTACTTGGTTAACTGGGTTTGATTGAGCTTGAGCGTTTATGATGTTAACCAATCGAGGGCACGTGTTTCTAAAGTGGGTAGGGTTGCCACAATTGAAACAAGCTCGAACATATGGGAACATGGGGTATTGGGGTTGTTGATAGGTTTGGATCATGTCTTGAGTAGGGGGAGAGAGTTGGTTTTGAAAGGTGCGGCAAACCTTGCTCAAATGACCATAGCGTCCACAAGTTGCACATAGTCGACAAGGTAAGGTAAGGGATGGTGATAAAAACAGTTGTTGCATCGAGGGTGAGGTCCAAGGTATGGTTTCTTATTTGGGTAAGTTGAGTTGGGTGCCACTTGAGTGATTGGGATAGCTTGGATGGGTATGGCGTGTGAAATTGGTTGATTTCGTTGGATAGCAGCGAAAAGTTGCCCGTCTTTTTTTCTCTTAAAATTTGGTTGAGAAGGGGATTCGGTTTGGGTGTAGTCGGAGGTTTCAGTCGATGCTTTATCCTTCTTCTTCTCCTCCTTGAAGTCTTTGTTCCGGATTCGGTTCTCGGTGAGCTCTGTACCTAACTCCATTGCCGCTTCCAATGTTGCAGGCGTGGTACTTATTACAGAGTCTTGGATTTTTGACGGAAGACCTTGAATGTAGTGCTCGATCAAACGGTAGAGGGGAGTGAACAAATTGGGAACCATTTGATGTAACTCGAGAAATCTTTTGTTGTATGTGGTGTGGTCTCCTTCCTTTTGCTTCAACGAATAAAACTCATCTTCTAATTTCTTGATTTCCCTCCTTGGGCAAAATCGTCTGGTCATGATTTCCTTCAATTCATCCCAAGTTAAAGTCATGGCATCGTCAACGCCTCGTTTGGCCTTCTCTGTATTCCACCAAGTAAGTGCTATTCCATATAAACGACCGGTAGCATATCGCACCTTGCGATCATCGGGGCAATCGCAATTTAGAAAAGTGTTCTCCATTTCTTCAAACCAATGGAGAAGAGCAGTGACACCTTCAGTCCCTTTGTATTTTGGAGGGTCGCATGATTTGAAATGCTTGTAGGTGCATTTAGTGGTATTTGGGGAAGAGTTGATAACGTTTTGATTTTCTTGACAGGATTAGCGGTAAGTGCTTGTTGGACTTGGATTACAATGTTGGGTATTATGGCAGCCATTTGTTGAGCGATTAGGGCAGCCATGCGCTCGCGGGCTTTTCCTGCTCTCATCTTCCTACGGGCGTGGTTAGAAGACATCTACAAGGAATACATGTCAAGAGTATGAGTTGGATGCTTTTGGGATCATAGGTCGCACTTAGGAATGAACATTCATAAAATAATTATAGAAAAATAAATCTACTACATCCATAGGATGTCTTGGGCTTTGCTCGTCATTAGGCCCTACATGCCGCCATACTTCACCTTCGTAATCATGTGGGCCCCATGAATACCGGGTTTTTCATATGGTTCGCATGTGTTAGCCTGGTTACGTACACTAAAACCCGAAGAAAATCGAGAAATATGTATATAACGTATGATATTCGGAATGTGTCTAGGTGTAGACACGGTGACACCTCAAAGTGGGGTTAGTTCGAACGACGTTTGGTGTGACATGCTTTGGCCTAATAGGTCCTTCATACTCTCATCGTTAGTCCCCAGGTAGGCAAACTGGTCCGTTATATTGGATTTATACGAATGCCAACCTAGACAGGACGTTCCGACTACCGGTACTTGTACCCTTCCAGTTACTACATGCCCGTCGCAGAACTTACTTTGATGAGATTTGAAAATTGCAACAAAATCTTTGAATAACAAAGGTATGAAGATGAATTGAATATATGAACATTGAGATATGTATGATGAATATGTATATAAGTATGTATGTTTGACTGTAAGTATAAACAAATATGAAACAAATAAATATCATAAGTTTGTTTGTAACCACCTAATCAATTAAAATTTTAGGCAAACTATAGTATAGGCTCTAAGGGTCTAATAACCTATCCTATATCCCTATAGTCATGGCTCTGATACCCATCTGTCACACCCCGACCCGTAGCGGAAAAGGTGATCGGGGCATGATTGGGTTATCATCAAAGCTCATGACATTTATTTTAACGTTTCATATTCATTAATACACTTTAATGGAAAATTACAATCAATATTACATCATGTCCTAAATATCAATCTAGGCTTCATTGTTTTCTTCTAAGGCATTTCCTATGTTTTCCTTGTTTCATCCTGTTCACCTGTATCATGTGTAAAAAGGGTTTTGGATCAACAAAAAGTTGGCGAGTGAATCCTATGGAAAACATTTGAACAAGTTTATTTAATTGATTATAAAATAAAGTGCACAACCACACATGAGTAAAAATAGATGTAAACTTATTCACCAATCAATTTAATATTAAACAATACACACATGAACAATAATGGATCGTTTAGAGGCACGCGTTGCTCAACTCGTCTCTCACGAGGAACTGATGGGCCTAATGAATGAATTGCATAAACTTAACAATATGAAATACATAACTACAAACAATATAAACTCAATAATACACACACGAACAATAATGGATTTGTTTTGAGGCACGTGTTGCTCAACTCATCTCACACGAGGAACTGATGGGCCTAATGAATGAATTGCATATAAATAGACAAAATGAAGTACATAACTACAAGCAATGTATACAATCTAAGTTTAGATCACAATATGGTATGGCACAAGTTTAAATAAACGAGTTAATTTTATGACACATGACACACCCCAAAACGTGTAATTAAAAAGGGGAGTTGTAAGATTCACTCACATTGGGTGCGTTCGGTTGATGATGTTGAATGCACGCGAAGTTGGTTTTAACCACGAGTGAAACTAACCTAGATAAATAGCATTATGGTTCGGTAAGTAAACGGATTTTATTAATCCATTTTAGTAGGATTGTTGGGTGTATTTTTGTGAGTTTAAGGCTATTTTATAACCTTAAAAATGTTATTTTTAAGTATTTTTAATTGATTTTTAATTAAAATAAATAAATAAAAATAATAAAAAAAATGTTGACTTTTTGACCGTTGACCGTTGACCATTGACTGTTGACTTTGACCGGTTCGTATGTGTGTATGTGTGCGCTGGGTGAGGCTCGAACCCGAGACCTCCCGTACGCGTGCACGCAGCTCTACCAACTGAGCTACGTGTCTAACCCGAAATATTTATGTTTTTAATTATATTTATATACTAATTAGATTAAACTGAAAATCATTTATTTTTAAAAACGATTTAATGCGTCGGACCGGTGCGCTCCACAGGTCTCGAACTCGGGACCTGTGGGTTGAGTTAACACACAGTCCACCACTGGACTGTGTGTCTAACTTGTTAAATAAACCGATTTTTATTATACTTATATACAAACTAAATATTTTCATTTCTGTCTTAAACAAAAAGCTTAATAATTGTCCGGATCGGTGCGGTAGCCCGGACTCGAACTCGTGTGCTGTGATTAAACATTCACACATTCCACCACTGGACTGTGTGTCTATCTTGGTTATTATTCCGGTTATTATTAAACTTAACATGTAACAGCGGTGACTCCGGTTCGGTTAAAAAAAAGAACATTTTTATTAAGGCAAGCATGCGTGGGACAAGTTTCGAACTCGAGACGTAAGCGTGTTTAATGTGCACACAGTCCACCGCTGGACTGTGTGTCTAACCCGAGTTATAACTTGATTTTAATTATACATATACACAACTGAAACTTCGTCTTCTTCGTTGAATTTAACCAGAATCGGAATTCCGACTGGTTCGATGTTTTAATCATGTTCTTTAGTGTTTTGAGGTTAATTACAGGTGAGATATATAAAAAGAATGAAAGATTTAAGCGTAAGGTATACCGACTGGACTTCTCTGTTTCTCTGGCGAAACTCCGGTGACAGCAGAAACTTCCGGCGACGTGTGTCCTGCGGCAGAGAGTCTTCAGCAAGCTTGAAATGGATGTGGGTGACTTCGGTATAAGCTCTGGGGGTTCAGTAAGGCTCAGAAGTGAAGGGTTCGGTTTTCCGGCGATGTGCAGAACTTTTCCGGCGAGTGGAATTACGTCGGGTAAAGGTGCGGTTTTGAGCGAAAAAGCTTGCAGAGGTTTGAGGGGGTATTTATAAGGCAGGTCATCGATGAATTTGGTCCGATTTCTGACTTGATTCGTCGGTTAGAAACTTTCCGGCGGTTATAACTTATGTCGCGGACTCAGGCGTCGGTTATAACCGATGTCATAGTTAAAGTTTACGTTAAGAATAAAAGAAACCGTCCAATCTCGCGAGATCGCCGGGATTTCCGACGACTGCAATTGGGCGCGTCGTATTTGAATTCGATATTTATGATATGAATTAATTGTTTCCATTAATTCACAAGAAACACTAGTGGCGCAGTGGTTGAACGGCTGAGTGTTAAATCTTTGTTTGAATCGCTGGCTGACCCGGGTTCGAAACCCGGCAGCAACATTATATTTTTATTTCATTATTTTTAACAATTTTTCAAAAACAAATTATTTATTCCAATATAATAATTAATTATGTATCGTTTAAAATTAATTTGGGCATTAAATACGCCACGAAATTTTAAACTGATTGTTCGGTTATTAAACGGAGCGGGTTTGGTAAATCCGGTTTTTGACGGATGTTACGCTAATTAAAGCAGTTGGATATCTATTCTTCCACACAGTCATTATAGACTCACGTACTTTCAACCTTTCTTTTTCACTTACAATTCGGCTTCCACAAGGAAAGCCAAGCAATTTACTTATTGCTTCTTTGTGTACCATAATTTTTCTATCTCCTTCTAGCTTTATTTCCATTGTCTCTGGATTGAAATTAAGAACAACGTAATGTGCCAGTTTTGCTGATATCTTCTCAATTTGTAATGTCAAAAGTTTCCCAAATCCCATTCTTTTGACTATGTTTCTCTATTTTTTGGTGAGCTTTTAAATTACTTCAAATAATCTGTATGGTGTTGTTCTTGTTCGAATCCCAAACCAAGCAAGTGCTTTTCTTCCTTTCTTCTTTTCTTTCTTTTCCTTTTTCGTACCAGCTTTGCTTTCATTTTCACCAACTTTCTTTTTTTTTTTGAACAACTTTCTTTTTTGTTGTTGATCCTACAAAATTAACCATATCAGAATATACACATATGTATATATACAACTTATATACACATTGAAGTTTAAGCATACAAATTTTTAAAACTAAAGAAAATTTTGACTAATAAGAACAAAACAGTTCTTATCAAGGTTGAGACATATGTGTTTACCAATATACACATTGTGGTTGAGTATACAAATATTTACCAAACTGTTTCTATACATATATGTATATTTAAATATACGCTAAGTATGTATATAATTTTACCTCTCGTAGTGTTGTCAGCATTCTCCTTCTCCTCTTCAATATCTTTTGCCTTCCTTTTCTTTCCACTTATCTTTTCAACATTTTGGTTTCATAACAGATATCCAGATCCTATATAATAACAATTCTAACGTTACTATTTGCATTATTACTTGGGTCTCAGTCTAATATAGGTATGTACGAATATACGTATATGTATATATGCATATATACTCATATGAAGTTTACATTAAGTTTTTTTTTAATTAGTTGTCAGACTGATATAATATTCTGAAACAAGTTGGTATAAGTTGGTAAGAACTAAACCGAAACAGTTTTGATAAAATTTGACATAGATTTTTGACAAAGGTTTACCCAAAAAGCATTAGATTTTAAAGCAGTTTTTTCAGAAGTATATATACATATGTGTATATATACATTTGTATACTTTACCTCTTTTGGGGTGTTCATTTGTGTCCTTGTCGTCTTCAGTACCTTTAGCCTTTCTTTTCTTCCCAATGGTTTTTCCTTCCACATTCTTTATTTCTTTTTTATTTTTAGCTCCTACATAATTCCATTCTAACATTATACTAGAGTTGTACAAATATGATTGAATACAATAAAAACAGAAAATGGATATGTATTACCTTCAGATTTCTTTGTTGATGCTTTTTTTTCAACCTTGCTTTCATTAAATTTGTTATCATCTTTTGCTTCCTCAACCTTGTTTTCATTAACTTTTTATCATCTTTTGCTTCTTTTTTAGCTGCAATAAAAAAAACATTATCAAATGTACACATGCGTATAATAAAAACAATAAAAAATCAGCAAACAAATATATTGAGTACCTTCGGATTTGTTCGTTGATGCTTTTGTTTTCTTAAGCTTGCTTTCTTTAACTTTTTTATCATCTTTTGCTTCCTCAACCTTGCTTTCATTAACTTTTTTATCAACTTTTGCTTCCTCAACTTTGCTATCATCTTTTGCTTTTTTTTCAGCTGCATTAAAAAAAACATTATCAAATGTACACATGCGTATAATAAAAACAATAAAAAATCAGCAAACAAATATAATGAGTACCTTCGGATTTCTTCGTTGATGCTTTTGTTTTCTCAAGCTTGCTTTCTTTAACTTTTTTATCATCTTTTTTATTTTCTTATATTTCTTTGTTTGCTTCTTTTCTTTTCACCACATCGATATTTAATAGTTTTTGCGCCAAATCCTTTATAAACTCTTCTTTTTTCCCTCTTTTCCGGCTGTAATAAAAACAAAGATTACAAATTGTACACCAATGTATTATATACATACATTTAAAATACAAACGTAAATGTATTACTAAATGGTACCTTGTTCATATTCATTGCTATTTTCCATCATTGATTTTAATATTTCTTCCATCTCAGCCTGATCTGATGTTGAAGATTAATTTTTAATAGGGAACATGTGTATAACATTACAAAACACGTATAATACCTGGTGTACACATGTGTACACCATTACAAAACACAACAGCTATACAGATACGTATGCATACTTCAGAACAAAGTATAATACTATGTTTAGCTACAACATGTTTTCTAAAGAATTTAATCAGTATAGGTATACGTATGTGTATACCATTACAAAACACAACATCTATACACATATGTATCCATACTTCACAACAGAGTATATTTCTATGTGTAACTGCCACATGCTTTCTAAAAAAATTAAACAGTATAGGTATACGTATGTGTATACCATTAGAAAATATATATATATAATAATCATCCCTAATATCAGGTATACATATGCGTACACCATTACAAAACACAACAGCTATACACATATGTATCCATACTTCACAACAGAGTATATTTCTATGTGTAACTACCACATGCTTTCTAAAAAATTCAAACAGCATAGGTATACGTATGCGTACACCATTACAAAATACATATAATATCAGCCCTAAAATCAAGTATACGGATGTGTACACCATTACAAAACACAACAGCTATACACATATGTATCCATACTTCACAACAGAGTATATTTCTATGTTTAACTACCACATGTTTTCTAAAAAATTAAACAGTATAGGTATATGTATGCGTATACCATTAAAAATATATATATATAATATCATCCCTAATATCAAGTATACGTATGCGTACCCCATTACAAAACACAACAGCTATACACATATGTATCCATACTTCACAACAGAGTTTATTTCTATGTTTAACTACCACATGTTTTCTAAAAAATTCAAACAACATAGGTATACGTATGCGTACACCATTACAAAATACATATAGAATCAGCCCTAACATCAAGTATACGTTGCGTACACCATTACAAAACACAACAGCTATACACATATGTATCCATACTTCACAACAGAGTTTATTTCTATGTTTATCTAAAATTTCAATAGAACAAAAAACAAGTATAGTATGCATATGTGTATATCATTCCAAAACACAACAGTTATACATACACATAATCATAACAAAGTTAGACCATTACAAAATAAAACATATATCAGTTTTAGACCGAAATGACCTGACAACAAAATTTGTAAACCCTAGGTAAAATAGCAGCCAAATATCAGCCGATTGTATTAATCTATCTATCTTTCACTAAATAGTGATCTAAAACTTTAGATAACACTACACTATTTTTTAGTTGAAAACGAAACCGAATATCGATTTATCAAACCCTGACTCAACATTTATGATATCGACGAACAATACATTCAAGTAACTAACATAAAATTTAAGTTTACGACTAACAAGAACATTTCATATTGCACAATAGCAAGAATTTTCTGATTTTTCAGTTTTTTTATAAAAAAAGAAACAAAAACTCGTAATCAAACCTTCGAATGCAAGTTATGCTTATCGTCGTCGAAATAGCGCGGTGGAACTGAGCGCTTGAATGAAAATCTCTGTCGAAACCCTAGATTTTTAGCTCTTTGTAGAGAGAGAACAGGAAGGTGAAGGTTTTTTGGGGAATTTTGAAACGAACGATTCGTTAACCTGTTGTTTTGTACACGCTTTGAAATTAGAATGTTATTGACCATATTGACCATCCACCTTTTATTTTAGTTAATTAGCTTGATTAAAATGTGTGGTCCAGATTTCTTTCAAGTTTCTCAAATAGGGTTCTTTCTTAGGATCCCTACCATATATATATATATATATATATATATGATTCGGTTCAAGAGAGAACCAATGCCAGTTGCAAGAACCATGAGAACTCTTATCAACAAATAGCATATTTACACATCACCCATAACCAAATTAAATCAAAATGGTATTTTAGACTTTTGCTTCTCATGTCACAAATTTTCTCTCTCTTCTATTTAAAAGTCAACATGTCACATCTTTTCTCTTTTCTTCTATTTAAAACTCAACATGTCACATCTTTTCTCTCTCTTCTATTTAAAATTCAAAATGAGACACTATTGAGTCGTGATTTTTTGGTGAGTTCATTTGGTAAGATCCTCAAATTTCGTAAACCCGAAATCGGGGTGTCGGGGGAGTCAAAAAATGTTTGGCGTAAAAAAATTGTAAAAAAGTTTTTGTAAAAAAGTTTTTTGTAAAAATAAAATACTTTTGTTTGGCGTAAAATATTTTATGTTTTTTGTAAAGTTTAAAACCACGCGTAAAAAAAGTTTAAACCCGCGCGTAAAAAAAGTTTAAAACCGGCGCGTAAAAAAAGTTTAAAACCGCGCGTAAAAAAACTTTTATACCGGCGCGTAAGTAAAATTTAAAACCACGCGTAAAAAAGTTCTAAACCGGCGCGTAAAAAAAGTTCTAGAACCGGCGCGTAAATAAAGTTTTAAACCATCGCGTAAAAAAGTTTAAAACCGCGCGTAAAAAAATTTGAAAACCGGCGCGTAAAAAAGATTAAAACCGATGCGTAAAAAAACTTCTAAAACGCCGCGTAAAAAAAAATTTGAACCCGCGCGTAAAAAAGTTAAAAATGCGCGTAAAAATGTTTAAAACCGGCGCGTAAAGAGAAGTTCTAAACTGGCGCATAAAAAAAAGTTTTAAGCCGGCGCGTAAAAAAAGTTTGCGTAAAAAAATTAAAATCGGCGTGTAAAAAAAGTTTACAATCGGGCGTAAAAAAAGTTTCAACCCGCGCGTAAAAAAATTTTGAACCCGCGCGTAAAATGTTTAAACCGGCGCGCAAAAAAAGTTTGAAACCCTACGTAATATAATTTTTCTTACTGCATGAGTAAAAAATAACATTAATTAAAGCACAATGATTACAACTTTAATTACCAATTATTAAAGATCTTAGTAAAAATACCAATTTAGCCTTATCCCACTAAAAACAAAAATTCATTAATTAAAGCACAATGATTACAACTACTTTATTGTCTTTTAATCTAATCCATTAAAACACTTTTGAATCAATGGCTTATATTGGTTCCAATGGTTCTCACAAGTCACGGTGGTTCTCATTTTACCCATCCCCTATATATATATATATAATATATATATAGGGTAGGGTTCTGTTAGGAACCACAATTTATTGTGAGAACCGCGAGAACCAGTGTGAACACAAACAGTAATACCTAAAAAAATATAGAAAACACCCAAAAAAAATTTATTTTTTAATATTTTTTTGAAAAATTCGCTATATTTTGTCAACAAAAAAATATTTTTTTCAAAAAAAAAAAAAGAAATTTGAGTAATCGTTATCCATGCACATGTGCATCTTTATCATTTCTTTAACAAATTCTGTAATACATTATAAACATGGGACAATTACACTACCACGTGTAATACACTAATGTTTACGTTACCAAAATTAGAAATGCACATGTGCATCTATATGTATCAACATGAAATTAGGTGTTTTGGTACACTACTTTGAATACACTTTCTCTTTCATCTAGCACCACATCCATAATACACTACTATGCACATTTACATATGTGTCATTTCTTCGACAAACTCCGTGATACGTTACAAATATTAGACAATGTACTTCATTACACTACCATCTTTTTACGTTGCCAATATTATAAATGCGTATGTGCATCTATATGTATCAACATGAAATAAGGTGTTTTGGTACGCTACTTTGAATATACTTTTTCTTTCATCTATCATACCATCCATAATACCTTCCATTACTTCCTACCATCCATGATACAATACCATTACCTACTACCATCTATAATACAATACCAATACCAATATTTTCACTTTTTTACATGTATATCATCAACATTTATACTATCCAATCAACATATTACATCATAAAGTGACAACTATAACCAAACATCAACCACTAGATATAACTAACAAAAAAACACGTATATGGGCCGCCTACTTCATCATTAACAAACACAAACTTTTTGTATCAAAACACGTTATATAATGGTTATACGAATGATGCACATGTGCATTTTGAATATTGATAATGTAAAAAGTAGTGTATTACGGATGGTATTGTAAATTAAAGTGCAATTGTCTACTACTGGTAATGTATTACGGAATTTGTCGAAGTTATGATACATATGACATGTGCATGGATAACTGTTACTCGAAAAAAAATTAGGTAAGAAATATAGCGATTAAAAAAATAGTAAAAAAAATAAAATTTTGAGTGTTTTTTGATTTTTTTTAGATTTTATTTTGCAATAAAAATGGTTCTCGTAATAAAGGTGGTTCTCGCATTAACCTTAACCTATATATATATATATATATATATATATATATATATATAGAGAAGAGAGAGAGAGTGAGTGAATCTAATGTTATTGTGAATGTGAACCAATCTCAATCATTGATCTATTTGAGATGGACAGTTATAAAAAGGCAATAAAATAAAGAGGTTAATAATATAATTAATTATTAATTAAAGATAAGGGGGTATTGGTAATTTTGCTATCCTATCGTAACTGAATATTGTATTTTTTTTTTAATTTTCGTTGAGATTATGTGTACACAAGTGTACAGGCCGTTGTTCCTACAACGTACACAAGTGTACAAGCTGTTTGTACACTGTTGTACATTTGTGTATTGAACTCATATACACATTTGTATATAAACAGTAAAACGCTGAAAAACAAAACTTCATATGTTTTTCGTTTTTATTAAAAAAAATTATAAGAATATTATACTCAAATTAAAGAGAATAAAAAACTCGTTTTTATGGTGTATTTAAAAGAAAAAAATATTGACATATGAAAAAGTTATAACGATTTAAAGATCGTAAGTGGTAGTTAGTTTTATGTTATAACTTCCTTATTTAAATTGATTAATTACCATCATATCCTTTATATCTAAAAATGATCAATGGCTTAGATTGGCTCACAAGGTTCACAAACAAGGATTTTGTTCACTCATATCCTAATCCTATATATATATATATATATATATATATATATATATAATAGGGTTAGGATCATGTGAGAAGCACTATGCTAAGTGAGAAACTTGAGAAGCATTCTGAACCACACATTTTTTCTAAGCTTTTGTAATATACACATATGTATAGTTAAAATTGACTATATACATATGTGTATAATCCAATATACATATATGTATATAGTGAATTTTAAACTATACGTATGTGTATATTACGAAAAAATGTGTGGTCCAGAATGCTTCTCAAGTTTCTCAAATAGGGTGTACTTCTCTTAGGATCCCTACCCTATATATATAGGATTTTGGGTTCACGAAAGGATTTATAATAAAAAAAAATTAGAGATTATGATCTTATAAAGATTTTTTTTAGGAAATATGTATGTTTGTACAACTTGTTGTGTTTGGATTTATTGAGATTGAGATACAATCTTAAATATTCACTACTAGAAAACAAGGTTTTTGCCACCGCCTTTTCGGTAGCAAAATGGTCACAATTGCCACGTTACTACCATTTTGCAACCGAAAATGCGGTGGCAAAAACACCCGTGTCAATTGCCCAATTGCCAATAGCCACTATTTTTATATTTTGCTACCAAATTTTTGCCACCACAAAAACAGTAAAAAAATATTTGTGACCGCGTTGCGAGCGAGTATTTTTGCTACCGATTTGCCATGGTTTTTTTGCAACCATTTAGCTACCGCTTGCATTGAATATTTGTTACCATTTCAGCGATCGCGTTCATATTTGCCACCATACACGTTTACCTGTTTCCAGATTTCCCATTTTTTCACTGTTTTTTTCATCAAATAAAATTTAGATAAAAATACATAATCATATAAAATACTCCCCACTAAAGCTACAAAATCCCAAAATTATATTAAGCATTTGTATTTAAGTTTTCCCTGTTTCAAAATCATATACAACATTTTAATAAAAAAACTAGCTAAAACATAAAATAACCGAAACTATCATAATATGATAAGCATCGAAACATTCAAAACCAAGTGATTATAGCCTATCTTTGAATCTAGGTTGTTGACATAGCTTAAATTTGTGATGTTCTATTGAGCATAGCAACTTTATTGACCTTGTCTTCTTTTTTTATTTCAGCCATCAGCACCGCAATAATTCCATCTAACTTTTCTTTTTCTTCATCCTTTTTCCTTAACGAGCTCCTTGATACCAAGCAAGTTCAACGTTTCAATCTACAAAATAACCAATGAATAGAATAAGAAGTCAGAATCAAAGAAAATTGATGACGGGTCAAGTTGGTTATGGAAATACAAAATCCAGTTGTGAGTTATATAACCCAGATCAATGCTTAAATAATAGGCCAAAATTATCTTGATGGCGTTTTAAAGATATAAAAGATATATCATGTACTGACAAATCCTTGGAATATTTCCCGTCAATGAAAATATCTTGCATGTGACCGATCGTTGCATCCAGTAATGAAAGAAATCCTGCTAAGAAAGTAACAACCTCTGGTGTTACAAGAAATAAACCAAAAGAAACGTGTTCCGCTCGCCACAAAAAAACTAACAAAAAGATTCAATAATAAAAACAACTATATCCTCAAGGAAGTAAATAATGCTCGACCTGCAAACATATACTTGTCCATATATTGCTGCATTCCTAGATATGCAGAATGTAATTTTAAAGAAGCTTGAATATGAGAAAAAAGGAAATTTTGCTCTTCAACACATTATTATGATTTGAAGATAGTTAACTGTCACATACAAAATATTCCAAATAAAAATGACATACCCTTGTAAACAAAAACTTCAATTTGGGAAATGTGACGTTATGTATTAGTTATGATTCTTAAGTATACTAATTATTTAAATCTTGGGGCATATATGAGCCACATAGTAGTAAACCATGCTTATGGCATAGCTGAGTCTTCAAAGACTTATCATTGATGTATTCCCAGGTGCCATCTTCAAAGTGACGAACCCACTAGCATAACTAAATGATATATTAGTGTTTGTATTGTTTAACGAGTTAATTTATATTTCAGCATGCTACAGCCTGCAAATTTAAGGTTTATGATTTTACCCATTTGACCCATCTGCAAAACTACAAACCAGCTTTAAGTAAACACATCAAAATTTTCACCTCTACTCGTAATAGACTAATAACTACATGGAATTACCTTCTACACTTTTACATCAATATATAATGAGACATGTAATTAACATCCAATATTTATGTGTTACATGCTGAATCAAAAGAATCATTCTTATCACTTGATTGATTCGTTTACACCCCTTGATATTGAACTATATGTTTAATTTCCCTTCCTATTTCATGGTCGACAGTCTATACACCCATTTTCTTTCATCTTTTTGTCTCTCTTTCATTAGGCAGAGTCTATACCATAAATGCATATTAACAACAAAAGGATTTAAGTTCACTTACCTGGTTATTACAAATCCATGATGAAACTGGAAAATCATTTTTGAGCAGAGATGAAACGCATTCACTAAACCACCACACCAGCTTGCGAGAAACTACGAATTTGACACCATAGTTTGCAGTAGGGATGAGCAATTGGTATAGAATACCGTCCCGATCCCGAATTTTTTCGGTACCGGAAACGGTATTCACTTTTTGGCATTTTCGATATCGGTACGGTACGGTATCGGTAAAATACCAAATTTTACCCTCAAAATACCAATACTGTACCGACATATTTCGGTATCGGTATCGGTATCGGTACCAAGTTTTCACAAAATTCGGGATCGGTATTTTTCAGGATCGGGACGGTATCGGTATTTGCCCATCCCTAGTTTGCTGATTTTAAATTAATATTCCCCCGTATTGAGACAACAGTTTCCGCAGACACTAGAAACTCGTAAATTAAGTGAAATAATGAATAAAACTCAAGTAGTCGGTTCCGCTTTGAGTCGTAACAACTTGGCAGCTGCTCAGTATCACAAACAACCTGAAACAATCATGAATTTCATCACAGCTAGAAGGTTAGACAACACTTTTAAATGCCAATTTCTAGGCTTGAATCTAGATTTAATTAACTGTCAATAGGATTTCAAGTGCAGGTTAAACAAGAAAATGGCATCAACCAAGTATGTGCAACTAATTTTCTAAAGAATTCAAACCATAGCATGTAATCAAGAACTGTGTTGATAAACTCAAGCCACATCTCCCAGACATGGTGCACAGTATAATATGATAATGTGCTTTGTTATTAAAGAAAATTTACTATCCCTCACCGATTAGACACAAAACAAACAAAAAAACCCTAATTTTAAAACAAAAATTGAACTAAAAATAAGAAGAAAAAAAAACATGAAGAAGAGATATAAACATTTAACACCAGTTACGTATTCAGTTAATCACAACCATCAATCATCATCTTCATATGATCATCGCTATAAATAACTAAATGAAAACGGCATAAGTTTGACCTAAATAAATCAAATTACTTCCTGTTCACAGAAAAAGAATCATCAGGCGAGGAATCAAACAATGAGGTTGAAATCAAACAAAATCAGGAGCAGAAATAAGTTTGAACCTAACCTAACGAAGAAGAAACATCAGCGACAATAGGGAGCGCTGTACATACAATTCACTTAAATATTTCAATTACTACATATTTCCGTTCCATATGACTGAAAAATAGCAACAAGGAAGCAAAACCTACTCCTCTAATTAGAGGGGAAAATAACCACGTTTAGAAAAAGGAATATTTTCTGCTTTCAAACATTGATTTCTCTCAAGTTAATTGAACGTTGTAACATCAAATATAGAATTCCAGGTCACGTAATACATCAATTACCACGAATCTATGAGAAACAAAGAAACAATTTTATCAATACGAATCTATGAGAAACAAATAATTACCAGCAATTCATTTGTATTGGTGAGCTTCTAGTCAGAGGAATTCCCGGTGATTTTACAGTGTAGGGAAGGGCAGAGCGAAGGAGTTACATACAATTCGTTTCTGGTCCGATTATAGTGGAAACTCTGATTGGTTTTAAGCAGCTTATTCATCGATCAAATGTAAAGGGTGGAGTGTGGGGCAGAATAGTTAATTTTGGGGGTGGGGGAATTCTTCCACCAAAACCCTAATTAATATTTGAGATGTGTGAAAGTGCGCGGGCTCACCGCCTAATTAGTTTTTCGGGTTTTAATTTTCATGCTGCTACCGTTTTAGCGGTAGCAATTAAAAAAATACTCAGTATATTTGGGATGATACAGAGAAGTTATTCTTATTTAGTATTTACCTAATATTTTGCAACCGAAAATAGACGGTGGCAAAATTTCCAACCAATTAGCTACCAGTGCGATTAATTTACATTTCCGTGGGAAATTGGTGGTAAAATTTGCCATCGGGTTTTTTGGTAGAAAATTTTGGTAACAATAGCCAAGTTTTATAGTAGTGACTATACCGTGGTATAAAATGAATAGTTTTGGTTCAATCGTTTGGTTTTGAAACGATTTTGAATCGTTAATTTTTTTCTAACTTTTAAGTTAGATGGAGTTTATTAGTGTAAACCTTACGTTTTTTGTAAACGTTAAATTTCTATAACTTGTGTGTTAGACCAGAATTATGGATGTAAACCATACTTTTTTATAAACGTTAAATTCCTTTAGTAAAGTTTTAGTGTCTTTAAATAAGAGTTTATGTTACTTGATTAGAGTTTTATATCTCTAATTAAGTATCTATTTAAAGTAGACTTTCATCCACCCATGGATTTATAGCACAAGCTTTTAGTGATTCTAACACGAGACTGGTTTATATTTATTTGATATAAACTAATAAACCTTATAATGATTTTTATAATCATATATTTCTAAATGAGCGTGTCAGAATTGGGTTACATATATAAATTGATATGTTTATAACGATTTCTGTAATCATTTATTTCTAACGAGCTTGCTAGAATCTATTGGTATGATAATGATTATTATAATCATTTATTTCTAACAAGTATGTTAGAACATATTTATTGATAAGCTTTATAACAATTTTGTAACTGTTTACTTCTAACAAATGTGTTAGAAACAGTTTATAAAAAAAGACGTATATGATTTTTGTAATCATTTGTCTTCTAACATGCGCGTTAGAAACGGTTTATGAAAAGTGTTACTTTGGAAGCAATTTTAGTTGTTTATTTTCTAACATGTGTTTAAGAAGTGACTTATTTATATGAACCATATATGTGTTTATAACAAGTCGAATTAATATTTTGTAGAAATGTTAATATTTCTAACGTGCGCATTAGATTTCTGTTTTCATTTTAACATGATTGTTAAAAATGGTTTGAATACAAATGTTTTGAAATGTTTTATGTAAACATTTTATATAAGTAATTTGTTATGAATTGATTTTAGTGAATATAACCACATTAATGTTTTGTATGGTTTAGAAATACAAAGTCATACGTTGAAGTTGATGTTTGATTGGTTTCAAGAATTAAATCACCATAAAGTGATGGTGTAGTTGTGTGGGATTTATCACCAACTTTAATTTGTGATTTCTAAACCTAAATGGCCATGTTTTGTATATATAAAATGACTTATGTAAACATTTAATTGCCTAAGTGTGCATTAAAAACGATGTGAAATGGTTTTTTTTTATAAAATTTATCTTTGGAAAACATTTTATGTAAACGTTCGATTGTATAATTTGCCCTCTATAACATTTTTTTTCCTAACATGCGTGGTAGAAAACTTTTAGTACATGTGTAGTAAGACTAAACAATAAAAAACCATTTGATATTTTGGGTTTTGATTTATGTTTTCATAAACCCTAATTGATATTATTAATATAGTATATTGCAAAACTAAGGAAATGTTTTAGAATGATTTTTAAAACAAAGTTTTGCATAGCATTAATAATTCAAATTGTTCGCTACTATTGCTAGAAGTAGCATATGGTGAACAAAGTAACAATCTCATGGATATTATTTGGTGAAAAACAATTGGGTGTTGTTGTGAACAAATTTAATTATTCAAGTTTACCACTTAAATGTAGTCTTTGTAACAACTTGGTGTTGTTTTATGTAGAATTGTCAAGTTTAAAGTTTCAAGATGAAATGAGAAACTTGTACTTATAAGTGCATGGAGTCTTATTAAGGGAGTATCTCAAGAGTCAAGACATGCCATGGGACGATATCGTTGAGAAGATTTTTGTCATATTATAAAGTGTTGAGATAAAGCATTTTGATATTTGATGTCTATATATCGTCTATGCTACCATTTAAATTTCAAAAGTGTTTGGCACTTATGATTTAATTTCGGATGTATTTTATTGTTTTGTGTTCAATATCTTCGGATGACACATGCAATTTTTACAAAGAAATAAATCGCTAATGTTTGTGACGTATAAATTATTTTTTGTGGAAAATAATTATAACGCCAATTAAAAACTATTTAAAAGAATATGGTTTTAAATGGATAGTACATGAAAATACTTGGTCATAAACAACTTATAAGTTGTTGCATTGACTAAAAGTCAAAGACAAGACATCAAATGTGTAACCACATCACGAGTGAGTAGTGAGTGTATTGAGATGAAATACACAAATGAGATTCATGTCGAAATATACTTCGTTAAAATTCACAAGTGTGAATTCTAACATATGAAAGTAAAAGTACCGAATGTTATTATGTACCTTTAATAAATCTTGCAAGATTTACACGTAGATGCTTCTACCACTTGAATATGCAAATTTAACTTTTGTTTGGGAGACCACCCTAAATATACATATCTGCTAATGAATAACAATAGATGTGTGCAAATTACTTATGGAAAATTATGAATGCCATGTTGTTGAGTGTGGATCTAGTTGACTCTATATTCCACATAATAGTGATTGTAGAAGAGGAACATTCATCTTGTTGGCGATGAGTGTGTTCACCAAGTGACTTGGATTAAGACTTATATTTAAGTCCTTATGAGTCAATGGTAAGTGTTGGAGATCAAAGGTAAACAAGTTATGTTCCTTAATTGAATGATAAATTTAGTTATGTGCTATATACAATTATTTGTGAGACCTTCCTAAATATTGATGTTTTAAGATTATGAATATGTCTCATTATTTTGTCTTAACAAGGGATGAATGTTGCAAAGTGATACTATTGTAACATCCGTCAAAAACGGATTTACCAAACCCGCTCCGTTTATCAACCGAACAGTCAGTCAAATTTTTCGTTGCGAATTAAATGCCCAAAATAATTTTAAACGATCCGTAATCACTTATTATGCGGGGATATATATTTAGTTTTTGAAAAACTGATAAAAGTAACAAAATAAAAATGTTTTAATTATACCGGGTTTCGAACTCGGGTCTCTACCGGTTCAACCAAACACTTAACTCACACACCGTAAACCACTCCGCCACTTTGTTTTTCTGTTAAGTAAATGGTTTTATTAAATCAAATAATGATGTGAGAAATTCAAACTCGGTCAACTTGCGCCCAAACAGCAGTCGTCGGAAATCCCGACGACTTCCCCATAAAACACGCTTTCGCTCAATTTAATCAATCAATTAACTCTAGCGACAGCTATAGCCAACGTCTGAAACCGCGTCATCAGCCAAATCGCCGGAAGGACAGTTGACTTCGAATATAGACCGAATTCAGACCCCATTCATCTCGTTGCTACCCTATAAGTACACCCACAACTCGCCAGAAGTCTTTCACACTCAAATCGCACCCTCTGTCGGCGAAAAATCACTCGCCGGAAATACTTGATACTTCGCCGGAAAACCGTATCGGTAATCTCTGAGCTTACTGAACCCCCCCTAAACCTTCACCGAAGTCACCCACCACCTTTGTAACCTTTCGGAAGACTCTCTGCTGCAAGAAGTTGTCGCCGGAAAAAGGTTTCTGTCGCCGGAGTTCTGCCGGAAAACAGAGTATAACCAGTCGGTATATCTCACGCTTAAATTCATTCCCTTTTTACTTTTATCTCATTTGTAATTGATCATTAAACGCTTAAGAAACATGAATCAACATTCTGAACCAGTCCGTCGTCATTTCCGGTTAAAACCGGTGAAGAAGACGAAGTTCAGTAATGGTTAAGTATAATTAAAATCAAAATAATTACCGGGTTAGACACACAGTCCAGCGGTGGACTGTGTGCACTTTTAACGCTAAGGTCACGAGTTCGATTCCGGTTCACACACGTCGCCTTGATAAAAATCCTATTTTTAGCAAACTGAACCGGAGTCGCCTTGAGTATATGTTAAGTATATTGATAACCGAGTTATAACCAAGTGTGACACACAGTCCAGCGGTGGAGTGTGTGTCCGCTAACCCACAGGTCCCGGGTTCGAGACCTGTGGAGCGCACCGATTCTGGAGATTTAATTCATTTTTAATAATAAAGGATTTCTGTTAAATCTAATTAATATATATATATAATTAAAATCGGATATATAACGGGTTAGACACGTAGCTCAGTTGGTAGAGCTGCGTGCACGCGTACGGGAGGTCTCGGGTTCGAGCCTCACCGAGCGCACAACAATATGCCTATAAACCGGTCAACCATAGTCAAAGTCAACGGTCAATGCGTACTGTAGCAAACATAAAAATATTTTTTATTATTTTTATTTAATTATTTTAATTAAAAATCAATTATAAATACTTAAAAATAACATTTTTAAGGTTAGAAAATAGCCTCAAACTCACAAAAATACACCCAACAATCCTATTAAAATAGATTAATAAAACCCGTTTACTTACCGAACCATTATGCGATTTATCTAGGATTAATTTCACTCGTGGTTAACACCATTTCGCGTGCATTCAACGTCATCAACCGAACGCACCCAATGTGAGTGAATTCTTACAAACTCCCCTTTTTATTCATGTTTTGGGGTGTATTATGTGTCGCTTAAACTAATTCTCTTATGCAAATTCGTGCTATACCATTATATGAACTAAATTAGAATGTAACTATTGTTTGGTTGTGATGTATTTCATATTGTCAAAGTTGTATACAAATTATTTAGGCCCATCAGTTCGTAAGAACAACGCGTGCCTCAAAACTCATTTATTTAGGCCCATCAGTTCGTAAGAACAACGCGTGCCTCAAAACTCATTTATTAGGCCCATCAGTTCCTCGTGTGAGACGAGAACAACGCGTGCCTCAAAACTCATACATTAGGCCCATCAGTTCGTAAGAACAACGCGTGCCTCAAAACTCATTTATTAGGCCCATCAGTTCCTCGTGTGAGACGAGAACAACGCGTGCCTCAAAACTATCATTTGGTGTTTGTATGTTCAATATACAATATTATGTGTTGTGTGAATAAATTTACATCTACATTTACTCATATGAGGTATGCACATTATTTATAATCAATTGGATAAACTCGTTCAAATGTTTTTCCATAGGATTCACTCGCCAACATTATGTTGATCCAAAAACCTTTTTACACATGATACAGGTGGACAGGTTGAAGCAAGGAAAACATAGGATATGCCTTAGAAGAGAAACAAGAAGCTTAGACTGATAGTTAGAACATGTTGTATCATTTATTGTAAATTTCCATTAAATTGTATTAATGAATATGAAACATATAATAAATGTCATGAGCTTTGATGATAACCCAATTATGCCCCGATCACCTTTTCCGCTGCGGGTCGGGTGTGGACAGATTGGTATCAGAGCCATGACTATAGGGATATAGGATAGGTTATTAGACCCTTAGAGCCTATATTATAGTCTGCCTAAATTTTAAATTGATTAGGTGGTTACATACAAACTTGTGATATTTATTTGTTTCATATTTGTTTACATTTCAGTCAAACATACATGCTCATTCATTATACATATATACATATATCGATGTTCATGTATTCAATTTATTTTCATACTCTCAGTATCCAAAGATTTTATGCAATTTTCAAATCCCATCAAAGTAAGTTCTGCGACGGGCATGTAGTAACTGGAAGGGTACAAGTACCGGTAGTCGGAACGTCCTGTCTAGGTTGGCATTCGTATAAATCCAAAATAACGGACCAGTTTGCCTACCTGGGGACTAACGATGAGAGTACGACGGACCTATTAGGCCAAAGCATGCCACACCAAACGTCGTTCGAACTAACCTCCCTTTGAGATGTCACCGTGTCTACACCTGGACACATTCCGAATATCACACGTGTATACATATTTCTCGATTTTCTCCGGGTTTTGTGTACGCAATCAGGCAGAAACCGTGCGAACCATATGAAAAACCGGTATTCATGGGGGCCCACATGATTACACAGGTAAAGTATGGCGGCATGACGGGCCTAACAGCAAGCAAAGCCCAAGACATCCTATGGATGTAGTAGAGTTATTTTTCTATAATTATTTTATGAACGTTCAATCCCAAACACGACCCACGATCCCAAGGGCATTCAACTCATACTCTTGACATGTATTCCTTGTAGATGTCTTCTAGCCTCGCTCGTAGGAAAATGAGAGCAGGAAAAGCCCGTGAACGCATGGCTACCCAAATCGCTCAGCAAATGGCGACCGTAATACCCAACATCGTAGTTCAAGTTCAACAAGCCCTTACCGCTAATTCCGTTAACCCAACTCAACAAGAAGATCAAAACACTATCAATCCTTCAGTCACTAAATGCACCTACAAACATTTCAAATCCTGCGATCCTCCAAAATACGAAGGTACTGAAGGTGTCACCGCTCTCCTCCATTGGTTCGAAGAAATGGAGAACACTTTTCTAAATTGCGATTGCCCCGATGATCGCAAAGTGCGTTATGCTACCGGTCGCTTACTTGGAACGGCACTCACATGGTGGAATACAGAAAAGACCAAACGAGGTGTTGAAGAAACTATGACCTTGACTTGGGAAGAATTGAAGGGAATCATGACAAGACGGTTTTGCCCAAGAAGTGAAATCAAGAAATTGGAGGATGAGTTCCATGCTTTGAAACAAAAGGAAGGCGACCACACCACATACAACAAGAGATTCCTTGAGTTAAATCAAATGGTTCCCAACTTGTTCACTCCCCTCTACCGTTTGATCGAGCACTACATTCGTGGTCTTCCATCAAAAATTCAAGACCCTGTAATAAGCACCTCACCTGCAACTTTGGAAGCAGCAATGGAGCTAGCAACCGCGCTCACCGAGAACCGAATCCGGAATAAAGATTTCAAAGAGGAGAAGAAGAAGGATAAAGCATCAACCGAAACCTCAAACTCCACCCGAACCGAATCCTCTACACCACCTATTTCTAAGAGAAAACGTGATGGGCAAATCTTCGCTGTCACCCAACGTAACCAACCAGCTTCACAAGTTGTACCTCCTCGAACTATCCCAAACGCTCAAGTAGCACCCAACTCAACTTACCCAAACAAGAAACCTTACATTGGACCTCACCCTCAATGCAACACCTGTTTCTATCACCATCCATCTACCTTACCCTGTCGACTATGTGCGAATTGTGGACGCTACGGTCATTTGAGCAACGTTTGCCGCACCCCTCAAAACCAAACCTCAACCCCTACTCAACCCATGATCCAAACATATCAACAACCTCAATACCCCATGTACCCAAATGTTCGAGCTTGTTTCAATTGTGGCGACCCTACCCATTTTAGAAACACGTGCCCTCGTTTGGTTAACATCATAAATGCCCAAGCTCAGGCAAACCCAGTTAACCAAGCAAACCAAGCAAATCCAGCTCCACCGCCAGCAAGGGGAAGAGTTTATAACATCAATGCCAATCCTGTTGAAGATGTTAACGGACCAAACCAACCACTTAACTAGCCTTCTCTCACCAAGAATCAAGATTCAACTCCAATCACTTAGTTTTTATGTTTATATCTCGATTTTCATGTATCTCAGTTGGAATTTTACCCAAGAAATTTTAATGCAAATTACTAGTTCAGTTTGTTTTTATACTCATTATTCATATCATCATACTTCACGGCATATTTCAGTTTCATCATTTAAAGAAGTTGAGTTGTGTCTCACTTCTACATAGACTAACCTCTCCATCATATTAAACGAGAGAGGTTTTGTCAAACACGGATACTATCAGAATTAAGACTCAAGCGCTGGTTGTTGTGTTGTAGAGTCGCATAGAACTAATCATAACTTGCGGATAAAGTCAATGAGAATTTGACAAGAATATGGTGGATACGCCGCTGGTACTTCCTATATATAAGTATTCTTGTCAAATGATCGGAGACATTATCAGTCGGTTATGAGAGGTTCCATGCATAGGTTGTTTGTTGTGATTAAGTTATTCATTTTCAATACATGCAATAAGCTCGGCTCCGTTTGATTGAGCCTTGAGCACACATACAATTTCATTCTCAATACATACAATACGATCGGCTCCGTTTGATTGAGCCTTGATCGCACAGATATATTTCATTTCAGTATTTTTATGTTTGATGTATTGGTTGTAGAGTTATAGGACTAATCATAATTCACTGATAAAACCAATGAAAATTTGACAAGAATATGGTGGATACGCCGCTGGTACTTCCTATATATAAGTATTCTTGCCAAAGGATCAGAGGCATTATCAGGCGTTATGAGATGTTCCATGTAGGATTTAGTATTGCCTTGGTTGAAATTGTGTTACATATATATATCATCTCACTATTTAAAGAAATTGGAATGTGATCCATTTCTACATAGACTAACCTCTCCATCGTAACAAACGAGAGAGGAACTGTCACCATTCAAACATATATGCTATCAGAATGTGGATACAATTGTTAGTTGTTGTGTTTATTTGTGTAGATTGTAGAATTTCTGCCTTAGGATATAACCCTAAGCATATTCAAACTCTTATGCATGATATCATTTTAGCGAATCATTCCTGCTTAACAATACTTATACAGTAGGCAACAAAAAGCGATTCCTGTATTAGGATACTTAACCTTTACAAGGAACGTTACCGCCTCAAACAAAAACCTAAACCCTAATTTTCTTCTAAAAATGTAACCGGCAAACTCAACACCATCATTTTTTTCAGTCAATTATATCCCTAATTAAATTTCGGGACGAAATTTCTAAAAAGCAGGGGATACTGTAACATCCGTCAAAAACGGATTTACCAAACCCGCTCCGTTTATCAACCGAACAGTCAGTCAAATTTTTCGTTGCGAATTAAATGCCCAAAATAATTTTAAACGATCCGTAATCACTTATTATGCGGGGATATATATTTAGTTTTTGAAAAACTGATAAAAGTAACAAAATAAAAATGTTTTAATTATACCGGGTTTCGAACTCGGGTCTCTACCGGTTCAACCAAACACTTAACTCACACACCGTAAACCACTCCGCCACTTTGTTTTTCTGTTAAGTAAATGGTTTTATTAAATCAAATAATGATGTGAGAAATTCAAACTCGGTCAACTTGCGCCCAAACAGCAGTCGTCGGAAATCCCGACGACTTCGCCCATAAAACACGCTTTCGCTCAATTTAATCAATCAATTAACTCTAGCGACAGCTATAGCCAACGTCTGAAACCGCGTCATCAGCCAAATCGCCGGAAGGACAGTTGACTTCGAATATAGACCGAATTCAGACCCCATTCATCTCGTTGCTACCCTATAAGTACACCCACAACTCGCCAGAAGTCTTTCACACTCAAATCGCACCCTCTGTCGGCGAAAAATCACTCGCCGGAAATACTTGATACTTCGCCGGAAAACCGTATCGGTAATCTCTGAGCTTACTGAACCCCCCCTAAACCTTCACCGAAGTCACCCACCACCTTTGTAACCTTTCGGAAGACTCTCTGCTGCAAGAAGTTGTCGCCGGAAAAAGGTTTCTGTCGCCGGAGTTCTGCCGGAAAACAGAGTATAACCAGTCGGTATATCTCACGCTTAAATTCATTCCCTTTTTACTTTTATCTCATTTGTAATTGATCATTAAACGCTTAAGAAACATGAATCAACATTCTGAACCAGTCCGTCGTCATTTCCGGTTAAAACCGGTGAAGAAGACGAAGTTCAGTAATGGTTAAGTATAATTAAAATCAAAATAATTACCGGGTTAGACACACAGTCCAGCGGTGGACTGTGTGCACTTTTAACGCTAAGGTCACGAGTTCGATTCCGGTTCACTCACGTCGCCTTGATAAAAATCCTATTTTTAGCAAACTGAACCGGAGTCGCCTTGAGTATATGTTAAGTATATTGATAACCGAGTTATAACCAAGTGTGACACACAGTCCAGCGGTGGAGTGTGTGTCCGCTAACCCACAGGTCCCGGGTTCGAGACCTGTGGAGCGCACCGATTCTGGAGATTTAATTCATTTTTAATAATAAAGGATTTCTGTTAAATCTAATTAATATATATATATAATTAAAATCGGATATATAACGGGTTAGACACGTAGCTCAGTTGGTAGAGCTGCGTGCACGCGTACGGGAGGTCTCGGGTTCGAGCCTCACCGAGCGCCACAACAATATGCCTATAAACCGGTCAACCATAGTCAAAGTCAACGGTCAATGCGTACTGTAGCAAACATAAAAATATTTTTTATTATTTTTATTTAATTATTTTAATTAAAAATCAATTATAAATACTTAAAAATAACATTTTTAAGGTTAGAAAATAGCCTCAAACTCACAAAAATACACCCAACAATCCTATTAAAATAGATTAATAAAACCCGTTTACTTACCGAACCATTATGCGATTTATCTAGGATTAATTTCACTCGTGGTTAACACCATTTCGCGTGCATTCAACGTCATCAACCGAACGCACCCAATGTGAGTGAATTCTTACAAACTCCCCTTTTTATTCATGTTTTGGGGTGTATTATGTGTCGCTTAAACTAATTCTCTTATGCAAATTCGTGCTATACCATTATATGAACTAAATTAGAATGTAACTATTGTTTGGTTGTGATGTATTTCATATTGTCAAAGTTGTATACAAATTATTTAGGCCCATCAGTTCGTAAGAACAACGCGTGCCTCAAAACTCATTTATTTAGGCCCATCAGTTCGTAAGAACAACGCGTGCCTCAAAACTCATTTATTAGGCCCATCAGTTCCTCGTGTGAGACGAGAACAACGCGTGCCTCAAAACTCATACATTAGGCCCATCAGTTCGTAAGAACAACGCGTGCCTCAAAACTCATTTATTAGGCCCATCAGTTCCTCGTGTGAGACGAGAACAACGCGTGCCTCAAAACTATCATTTGGTGTTTGTATGTTCAATATACAATATTATGTGTTGTGTGAATAAATTTACATCTACATTTACTCATATGAGGTATGCACATTATTTATAATCAATTGGATAAACTCGTTCAAATGTTTTTCCATAGGATTCACTCGCCAACATTATGTTGATCCAAAAACCTTTTTACACATGATACAGGTGGACAGGTTGAAGCAAGGAAAACATAGGATATGCCTTAGAAGAGAAACAAGAAGCTTAGACTGATAGTTAGAACATGTTGTATCATTTATTGTAAATTTCCATTAAATTGTATTAATGAATATGAAACATATAATAAATGTCATGAGCTTTGATGATAACCCAATTATGCCCCGATCACCTTTTCCGCTGCGGGTCGGGGTGTGACAACTATGATATCCTTAGGGCTGTGAAGAATCAGAATGATGCATCTTCTGGTCACATGCTAAACTATTGTAGTCTAAAGCATGCTAGACTAGTACTTGGTTAATTATGGGTCTTGACGGAGACTAATTAACTCTAAACATTCAAATGTGTATGAACACAAAAGAATTTGTGTATAGACAAAGTTGATGGAGAATTTACATTCATCATAAGGAAAAGACAAGTAACTTTTGAAGAGTTTGTTTGAAAAGCTAATGAAGAGAACTCATTGTCTAGGCTTATTCTACATGTTAAATTAGAATTATTCTTAGTTGGTGACAAACTTATGACAATGGCATGTGTTGCTTTGGTCAGCTTGGAAGCTTATGTAAGCTAATGCAGCATGAGTTGAATTCACTGATACAATGAGGTTGATCTTGTTCAATCATATGTATATAAATGTCATGATAAGTGAAGTACGGAAATGTTGATCAAATGGCAAGAAATGTGGGGGAGGATCCATTTAAGAAACAACCCTAGAAGGGTATGTAGAAATGGCTTTCATTACCCCCATCTAGATGTTATCCAATAACACTTGAATGTGGGGGTGTCTTGCATTTGTACCATAATATTTTGGCAATATGGATTTTGTAATCCAATCTAACATTGCAAACGGACGACTAAGTGGAGAACATAAATGCCGTAGTACATAATGGAGATGTGTTTACCTTAAATGATAAATGTATCATTCTAAGACAAATAACCAGATTCAGGTGGCCACTGAGGTTATAGTCTTAGAAGTTAACAATAGGCAAAATTAACTTGCGAGTTAAGAAAACATCATGACAACTGATCTCAAATACTTAAAGTTATTTGTAGTGACTAGACAAAGTCAAAGATAATGTCATGGATCCAACAATTTGAGGGTTTATTAGAGATCAAATTATGGAATGAGACTAAAGCCCATGAAAAAAAGGTATGTGAAGGAAACCTAACTTAGTTGACTGGAAATCTCAAGATCTAAGTTCAATAGAACAACTAATTCATATGTCCAAGGGTGGTCACTGTGGGGGCATAACAGATATGCAAAAGCTAGTATATATGGTTATATATAGCCCCTAAACAATAAAAGGGTATTTAAATACGTCATAGTTTATTCCTAAGAAATTTAGTGACAAATTGTGAGGCTAAGCATATTATGTGGTAAATGATTTTACGTAACCATGGTAACCACGATGCTTTTAATGATTTAAGGAGAATCACCTATGTTAGAGAGAAGTGAGGTCGCTTCGAATGGAATTGAAGGCACAATTCTCAGAGCTCTCGCAGAACCCGGAAAGTGTTCCATGATCATTATTGGGCACAACTATGAGGGGATGACCCGGCTAAGGATAGTATTGTGTGAAGTGTATTGTCGTCTACACAAATGGGGGTTTGTTCAAGGACATCGCGTCTGCAAACCTCTAGAGGCTAAGTATGCTTCACAACGGAAAGTTCAAAAGGAACACCTACTTATCTGGAAATACTCAACTGTCGAGGTTGCATTGGAAATTTTCTGTATTTTGATAAATCTCCATTCATGTTGGGGATTGTTGGAAAATTAGAATGTGATGAATGGAAATTAATTCATGGAAATTAATAAAATTAAACTCTTGAAATGGTAAAACTCTTGAGTAGACTTTTATTGATGACATTTGATTAGTTTTTATTAGAGTGTTAAGTCTCTAATTAATTGAGAATTTTAACTCTCCCTTAAGTCTTGTATAATTTGTAGGCCATGTGCCTTATCTGTGACTAGAAGAAATATACATGAAGGATACTTGAAAAAGAGGGTTGAAGACTAACTATAGAGAGGAGTACTCTCTACTCATTTCCACCACCATCGCCTGCTTATCCATTCCACAAGTTTAAATACTACAATTTTACCCGATGTAACCTCGGGCGCGTGAGCCATCTCCGACAGTATAGACTGCTTCGGCTGTTGTACCCTGAGAGACAGACGCGTCGTCTTTGCCAAGAAGGATCGCACAAGGAGACGTGGTTAAAGTTCTCGTAGTGGAAATTGTACAAGAAGATGCTTCTCAAGCTCTTGCCAAAGACATCGATTTGAATCGATTTATTTAAATACGTTGTATTTCAAATTTAATTTTGTATGGATTTGTACACGGTATGGGTACTACAATTTCTCAAAATTATGTGAAGAGAGTATCTTTACAATTTTTATATTTATTTATATAATTTTTATTATAAAATTGTGACCCATGTCCTACAATTTTGACGTACACTTTTCCAAATCTCTTTGATCATTTATACCACCCACACTCGTTTACGGATGATTCTTCATCGACATGTTGTAGCGCCGACGGTATGGGGTGGGGGTGCTATTGTGTGCAATCTGGTGAGGTGGCATGGGGGTAGCTCCCCATACCATGTAGTCTAAATATAATTATTTGATCTAAACGACTTGTGTTACTAATGTAATAATTAGATCTAAAGTACTTGTGTTCCTAGCTTATCAATCAAAGGAACCCTTAGTGTTCGTTTCATGGATTGTAATGGAATTGGAATGTGAATTCAGACAGAAATTGAATTTTGATTTGTAATTTAGGTGTGTTTGTTTTGCAAAATGGAATGAAATTTTGATAGAATTAGAATGTCGATTCCCTTCCTTATTATGTTGTTTAATTCCAATTCATTTTCTTGTTGAAACCAAAAAAATAAGGAGTGAAATCAACATTTCAATTCCCTCAAGATTCTATTCAATTCTGTGAAACGAACACCGTAAGAATCTCTCTCATGTGTATATCATAATGAAACCGTACTAAACAAACAACTTAATCTCCCATATATAGGAATCTAGAGTTGTAACAAACTCTAAGCAACTCTAGAGCTAACTACACCAAACAACTAACTGTCCACATACACAATAAACATAATATATGTTCATGTAAGAATCTCTCTCATGTGTTTATCATAATTTTAAAATCATACTAAAACATACAACATAATTTCCTATATATAGGATCTAAATGGTAACAAACTGTAACCAACTCTAGAGCTAACTACACTAAACAACTAAGTGTCCATATACACAATATCCATAATATGCTCCCTCAAGCTAAACGGGGCCTAGCAACATGAAGCTTGGATCACATAGAGTCAAAACTTGTTGAACACAACCCTTTGGGAACATACCGGACACATAACTATGAGCCAAAACCATGTCTCTAATAAACTGTAAGTCAATCTCAAGGCGTTGCGTGCGTTGATGAAACACAGGATTGACAGCAAGATAAGTTGTTCTAATATTTTCACACCAAACAGTAGGTAGACAAGAAAGATAATTAGATATATAACTCCTGCAAAATAGACGTGAGCCAGGCAAATCTCAGCAGTAGTATGTACTATGAGCCAAGGCACGGTACTCAGCCTTAGTGCTAGAACGAGCTATAGTATGCCTTTCTTGGGACTCCAACTCACGAGGTTGGGCCCGAGAAAAACACAATGACCAGTAGTCAAGCGTGGATCATCCAGGCATCCAGCCCAATGAACATCCAAATAAGCATGCAAATCAACATAATAAATCGGCGAATACTAAACCATAAGATATGGTACCCTTAAGCAAGGTTGCAAAAATCGTTAGGCGCTCCCTAGTTTGCCGACTAGGGAATTGGGAGTATTCGGCTTAGGCAAAGAGTACTTGGAGAGTACCCCGGACATGTAAATTATAAAAAATTGGTTTTCGGGAAATATATATATATATCAATTATAATAAATTTACTAATAATTATAACAAAATACGTAAATATCAATGTAAATAAAAAAATACATGTTCAAATAGCAAAGTATTTCAAAAAATGATATTAATTCTTTAATATGATAGACATAGAAATTATTTTTTTACTTTTTAAAGTCAAACTCGGCCCTAGTTGACCTATTAGATCTGATTCTGGTGAGGTTGACTGCATTTGATCGATTCCGAGCAATTAGGCGGAGTTATGAAAGTCACATCGGCATCCAACCTTGTATCGATTCCTCGGGGAGTACTCGGCCTTAGAAATCTTCTTTTACAACATTGCCCTTAAGGTATCACAAAATACGCTTAACAGCTACCCAATGTCGATCGTAGGTGTCTAAAGAAACTAAAACACGTTGCTAACCGCATAAGCAATCTCTTGGCGAGTCAAGACAATTTACATTTTAAGGCTCCAATTGTGCTCCGATATAAACTGGAGTCTTGCAAAGGAATACCGGTATGATGAGAAAGCTGACTGTGACACCCCAACCCAGAAAGGCTGACGTGTCATAATAACATTCGTTTCAGAAATAAAAGTCATAATTCCATTTATTTATTTCCCAAAGGTACAAGTAAAAAGGCAAACAAAAGAAGATTAAAAAAAATTACAACTAACGGAGTTACTAATTTAACTATCATCTTCTTGATTAATTTCCTAAGCTTTGGATCATGTACAAATAGTGCTAACTTAAGAATAGGTCTGAGCTATTAATAGTTTTTTTTGAACGGTGATCTTCATGTATAAGGTTACCAAACTCTCCAAATCGGAAAGCCCAGTATTGCCCAACTCTGGCCAGGCTATATTGTCTTAAGGGGTCCACGCTGGCTTCAAAGTTTGGCTTTTTGGGCGTTCTCTCGGGAACCATACCGCCGGTTGCCACTTGACAGTCGTTGACCACGACAAGAGCAAAACTCTCTGGCGCAACACGGTGGGACGAAAACCCGGTTGGGCTCAGGAATCGAACTAACAACCTTACGCAAGGCCTAATCCAAATCCTTCATTACCTCTATCCACCCCAATACGACACAAATGAGAATTGAAACTTATGTCTCCAATGAAAACCTAAGCCTCATACCATAGGCCACAAGTGGGGGTGCGAACTATTAATAGTTTAAATCAAGTGTTGACGATGCTTGTAGTTGTCAGTAGACGTTGCTCGTCACATTTATCGAGTCATGCCTTCTTAAAAGTGTCGGTTGTGAAAAAAAATATTGAAAAAATTTAGAGAGATACTAGGAGATAATTTGAATAGCTAGTTTAGGTAATGGATGGTATCAAAAAATTACCGTAATCTCATTTATTTAATTTCCTTTTGTTTCTAATTGCTAGGAATACTTATCATTTAGAGTAACTCTTTATATTCTTAACTTTTTGTATTTACTTTTATCTTAATGTATGAGTCTATAAATAAAGACTTTGTATTTCATATTTATACATCAATTAGATTTACATTCCCTTATTCTTTTCTCTATATTGCTGATAGGTTGAGTTGTTTTACTAATGCGTTATCAGCACAAAGTGCTTTCACCAAAACCGTAATACCTTTCCATGGATTCTTGTATTTTCTAAACGCGAGAGGTTGCATACAACCACTAGAACATCAGCTGCACTAAGCAGTCGTAACACACCATCGTTCAGTGAACAAAGATATTCTAACATCTCTTGTTTTGACGGACGACCGCAACCATCATACAATAACGACAAATCGATATAGGTATCATTCATCATCATCATACTCAGTAAATCCCACGCTAGCAAAGCTAAGGTAGGGTCTGAGGAGGGTAAGATGTAGACAGCCTTACCTCTACCCTGTAGGATAGAGAGGCTGCTTCCGGTGAGACCCCCGCTCGATTGCAGTTTTGCATCAAGCCTTGGATAACACTTAGCAATTTACTTAACATGGAGATGTAAATTAAAATTTAAAACACAAATGTACTTCCAATCAAACTATTAAAGTAAGATAACAGCAGCATTCTAATTCCTCCTTAGAGATGATACAAAAGACTCAAAATTACAACTGAATCCATAGCCACTTAAGAAAATAAACAAAAAAAAAAAAAAAAATTGGCAATTTTTTTTATAAAACCACAGAATTACAAAATTGGCATGTTTGCATACAAATCCCACATTATCCATTACATGAAGTTTAGTTTTATAAAAAATGAAGTAGCTGTGGACACAAAATGTAAAACAAATTACCAATTGGAGGATGCATCATGCATCAAATTGTTAATGAAACTTGTATATAAGCATAAAATAAAGATGCAGAAATAAAGAAAAAAAAGTATTATTATTAATTAAAAATAGAAAGAAAGAGAAGGGTGACCAGGGTCACACAGCTGGTAAAAATTTTCAACATCAAGTCTTGGACATAAGGCAGATAACATGATATAGGTATCTCTGAACCTAAAATATTTATATATTATATACGCATACGTACCATGTGTGTATAATCGGTTGTTTATATATATTGTGACAACTGTTCGTTTTTTAATATTATTTGTTTCATGTCGGTAAGTTGGGGCCTAGTTTATTTAATCTTCGTAAGTGGTAATTGGTTTTTACCTTGTTTATGCTTAATCTCGAGTGCATGAACTTGAGGATGAGGAAAGTATGAATAGGGGGGGGGGGGGGGGGGGGGTGTGTTCAAAATTAACAGCTTGCTAATGTTTTATTTATTTTCCCTTTCCATCTTTAGCATTCTAAAGTTATATTAAGCTGCTTGAACTTAATCCCCTCTTGATATTAGAGATCAAATAGACATCGTCTTAAATTTTAAGAATCTACAAATATGGAAAATAATATAATGAATATGATCCGTTCCATATAATTTAATTTGTGATATATAATATATATATTACTTTCTATATTCTACAGAAAAAGGTAGTCTGAAAGATGGTTTTTTTTTTAATTTATTTACTAGTTTAAGTACCCGTGTGTTACACGGGTTGACTAAAAAAATACTTGAGTGAATTTATGTTAATTTGTTATATGTTAATATCCGGACCCATACCCAGTTATACACGAACCCGATCATACCTTACCCAGGTACATAGGGTATGGTTTCTCCTCCATACACGTACCCAAACCCTACCTGGTTTCTTTCAATACTTGATCATACCTGAAACCAGGTATTAAAAAAACCCGATATGAGCACCTCCATCCCCTTATAGCATAATCACACGTCTAGTGTTCTTTTTGTTAAGTTTGGTATTCATTGCTGAGTTTTTTAAGTTACCAACCCACTCATTTGTTAAGTTTTGTTAAGCTTATGGAGTTATGGGTAATTCTAAGTTTTTATAAACTACCCAACATGTATGGCTGTAGTGGAGACGGTTAGTCTGCCTACTTTAGGTGGCTGGATAACAAAATATATTTGGTCACAGGTGCAATAGTAGTAATAAAAAGAGTTATAAGAATTGCAGAAGGTGATGTCAACAATAGATATGCCAACAATAGATAAATATTGAGCGATAATAGAGAGTGAGTAAAGGCTAAGTGTTAATATCCCAAGTTTTTTAGGTGATTTTTGTGTAGAATAAGGTTAAAACTTTTTTTTATCCGCTTCATTAGCTAAACCTGATTAGAACAATATACGTGTCATATGATTGATGATGAAGAATACATGTTATATTTAAGCAGTGTGAGAGGATGTTACTTCCCAATGAAGCTATCTAGTTGCTTTTATCTTTGGGTTGACAAAGACTGTAGTAGCTGGTTTGTCTATAGTAAATAATAGAAGTCAGTCGAGAACAATGAGAGGTCAGTTATATATTAGAACAAACAAAATTATTTTTAATAATGTGTTTTGATATAAATGTGATGCTAAGTGACCATACTGAGAAACTTTTGTTGAAGTAACACCAGTAGTTATTGATTGGGGCATTTGCATTACAACATCTTTGTCAAAGTGGGCTGCAATCTCTTTCCATATGGTAACTCAATAAGCTCACTACTGGGAGATAAGAAAATAGTTTTAGAAGAAGGTATAAGCATGAAAATATATAACCTTGTATCTTCAAGCATTATTTTTAGTGATTCCTTGTTTTTTTAGTAAGAACAACTTTTATTTCACAGCATGGCCTATGTAGTATGTATAAATTTTGCCTTTTTTAGTTTTATATTGACTTTACGAACTCTAAAATACTATTTTTTTTTTGACGTTTTCATGTATTTGGGAAAAGAAGGATCCGATATACATTAAATGTAAAGAGAAACGAAAATTTGAAAGAAAAAAACATAAGGAATACCTGTATGCTAAAATGATAGCAAATGAGGTTTTCTTTTTAAACCAAAGAGCTGTTAAATGTGAGCATAACTGTTGGCAGATCAGCCAAGTGTATTCATAAAGAGAAAAATTACACCTGAATTCACCAAGAGGCCCTCTAGGTCCACCGCGATAACCATCCCTATCACCAAACCTAGGTCTGTCTCCATCAAATATTGGCAGTCCTGTGTAGACACAAACGTTATACCAATTAAACACAAAACTTGTAAAAAGTTAAACAAAAGAAATTAGCAACTTTTAATAATCACCTAGGGCGGTCGCCGGGAGGTCCACTCATGGGATGTCCAAGAGGCTTAGCGGACGACTTAAGAGGAGCAGGCACAATGTCAAAGGGAAGATTCAAATAAGTTCTCAAGAACTCGATCTCATCGTTGGTGAGATACCAGTAATAGTGCGTCCAGGCAAATGTCTCTTTCAATTACTCCTTCGATTTGAAACTCTGCATCTGCTTAATCGCCTACAAGTTTGGAACATCCATTTCCGAATGCTTTGCCAGATTATAATCCTTCTTGGCAAATAAAAGTCCCTCTATAAAACAAATTCAAACCAAACAACAACCAATCACCATTGAATCACACACATGTACATGTATATTTATATGTATATGTATGCACAAAAAGACGGTCTTTACAGAACCAATAGTTAGTTGAGATCAACATAAGCAATGTACATATCACTTCAATAAAAAAAAAGTAAAGTGAAAAACAAAACTTTGTTTATATTTTCTCCTAAATTTCTTAAAAATGGTATACAAAATGTGCATGTAATGTATATGCATATATAAAATAAACAAAAATCAAACAATACCTTAAAATAAGTACCTTGGAAATGGGCTTGTGATTTTGTCAGGAATAATCTAAAAAATAATAAAAAGCAACAAATCAGAAAGTAATCGGAAATCTTGAAGTGAGAATCAATTAGAAATTTACCATGGCTGCTGCTTTGGAGATGAAAGAGATCAGAGGGGACGGAAATTTGTTGATTTAGAACACAAACAGAAGTGACAATAACATACCTGATTAGACGTAAAACCCTAGCTTTCAATTTGAGGGATTTGAGGTTGGTTTCAGTATACAAATCAAAGAAGAAAATATACAAGTACATGAGTAATTAGATAACATGATGGATTCAGAAAACAAATACCTAGATGAAGAAGAAATCGATGAATTTGAAATTAGAAGACGAATGCGGCAAAGAATGATCTACAAAGTGAAACGATAGCCTCTGGTTAGGGTTTGTGAGGAGCAATTATGGAAAGGAAAGCGTTTCAAGATTATGGAAACTATTTTTGTGATTCCAATCCGCGTGTGGAGAAATAGCGGAAGAATGGTTTTGGTTTTAGCGCTCAAAAAATATAAAGATGGAGTAATCATTTGCCACATGTCAATAATAAGTTTAAGTAGATGAAAAGTGGCCAAAATGCTTTAATATACATAATAGATGTTTTTTTCATTTTCACCTTCTCGTTTAAATCAATATCGTTTAATTTTAATTGGGTTAGTTCTCTGTGTGTTACACGGGTTAAACAATTTAAACTATATAATAAATATTTCTTATAAATGTAAACCAAAGATGGAGACATTTATATACTAAATTGACATAAACAAGTTAATATAAAGATGATGTATGTTAGTATTATAAAATTCATCAAAGAAACATGTATGTTAGTATTATAAAGATGATGTATGTTAATAAATATAGAACCTAACTGTTATGGGTGGAATTTTCTAACTCATATCCTGAAGATATATCCCGACTTTACATGTTAATCACAGCGACCAAGATACTGAACCATGATATTGGTAACATCCTGCGGGGTATCCTACTCGTTACTAACGATTTAGTTTGTATGCAAGGTACAAACGATCACAAGACTTGGTCTTCCTGAAGACTCGTTCACGGCAGTTAGAAGAAAGACGTTGGAAGCCTGAAGAGAGAGTCAACAACGGTCATAAGGGAATATTCGCAACATCCCTAGAACATAAGATAGTTAGTTATCTTTGTTTACTATTTAAAGGGGACTTGGATCAGCACTAAGACACACAAAATCTCGTACACTTTCACTTTCTAATTGCAGCAACAATCACAAACACTCACAACACTTACACAATTCGATCTTTCTAACACTTAGGGCTGATCCAAGCAGTATCTCGAAGTTGTATCCTGCTATTTAATCAATAAGAAGAACAAGGCAGCTGGCGATTGTCAGCTCCCGAGGTTTTATGCCGGCGATCTAGATTGGTCAAGGGTTTTCCTCATACATCCTTTGTCAATTTCTACTTTTATCGCATTTACTTGTTATTTTGATATAGTTCATTATCCTGAAACTATATCGTGAAACTGTTTTCACAAACAATCAATTTAACATATTTTTACGAATCACAATAGCACGCTACCTCACATACTAAGTTTGATCACTTAATTGCTTCGGTAATTTTTTACCAAAACAATTTGGCGCCCACCGTGGGGCAAGTGGTGCTATTTCTAATCAAAAGTTTTCTAAAATCACCTATCGGTTTTTTAATTCTCTAATCTTTTTGCAAGATTATTTTTTTATGGCTTCTCAGTCAGGTTTGAGCTTTTCCTCGGTGCCCGCGTCAAGCTTTGCTGTAACTGGTTCATTACCTCTTCCTCCTCCATCAGTCCAGACTTCTCAGAGAATGAGTGAAAGCCAAACAGCTCGGGATGCTACTGCTGCTCAAAATGCTTCCAGATTCGGAGTTTCGGCAAGAACTCCACTTTTTTGCTTCTAATGATGAAATCTTATCTTTGTTTGGTAGTATACAAGATTAAATGAAGAAACAACAGGAAACTAACCAACTCATGATGAAGGAAATACAACTCTTGAAATCCAACTCCAAGAGACCTGCTGAGGATATTGTTACCCCTTTGCAGCCCAGGATGCTGAACTTTAGTTCAGCAGTATATACTGAGGGTAATCAGGGCGATGTCGTACCAAACCATTCCCGGAGCAATGCTCCTGAAATACCCTCATCAGCCAGGATATCGACTGTGAGGGGCCCAGGATACGCTCCAGGATATGGCTTGAATCAACAGACTGGTAACTTATCTAATAATGTTAATACTCTTGTTACTAACAATGTTGGATCTTCGCAGGATACAAGTGAAACCTCAGCACTCTCTAGAGAGCTTCAGAAGCTGAAGGATATGATATCAAGTGTACCTGGGGTAGTGCAGCCCATACCGGAAGTGTCCCATGATAGTCACAACATATTCCGCTTCGTTCGCCACATTTGTGATGCTGAAATCCCAATGAGATTCCAAACTCCCAACATGAAGCTTTGTGATGGGACGACGGATCCTGAAGAACATATTGCCCAGTATAGGGAGAGGATGGAAGTGAATCCTATTCCACCGGATCTTAAAGAAACATGTCTCTGCAAGGGTTTCGGCTCTACTCTAACAGGATCAGCCTTGAAGTGGCTCTTAAGCGTTCCACCTCATTCAATTACATCATTTGCTCATTTGGTTAATTTGTTTAACAGTCAGTTTTCTTGTAGTAGAAGCTTTGAAAAACTAACAAGTGACATCTACAGGATAACACAGGGACCTCAAGAATCCCTTAGGGATTACGTGAACAAATTTAGTAGGGAATCCCTGGATATCCCGAACCTTGATGTTGCTACGACAGTACAAGCATTCAAGATGGGATTACAGAAGGATTCCCAATTTTATCAGGATCTTGTGATGAATCCTTGCAGGAATCTGGATGAAGCTCGAAACAGGGCTCTAAGATATATCAGGCTTGAAGACGACAAGAAAATGCAAGAAAGGATGAATTCATCCTCAACATACGAATCAATAAACAAGAAATCGGAGTCCTCATACAAACCATACCGCTCTAGGCCGTATGGTAAAAACGATAGCAAGAAAGTGAATGATGTTGAGGATGAAGATAGCGAAGAATATCCTGACTTACAAGAATACTGTTTTTTCTGTTAATACTCCTGAACTAATATATGCCATGTAGGGCTTAGGAGATAAAGCAAGGTGGCCTAGGAAGAACCAACAAAAGGCTGATTGGAATGATAAATCCAAGTGGTGCGCCTTCCATGAGGATTTTGGACATGTAACAGAAGATTGCATAGCCCTGAGAAAGGAGATAAGTTATCTGCTAAGCAAAGGCTACTTGAAAGATCTTATCGGCAGGAAGAAGAGTAAGGGTCAGGATACTGACATGGATCCTGAACGAGCAGGATCCGATATATGTGGGACCTCTAATTCTGCCGTTAAATTGCATGCCAAAGAGGCAAAGGCAGAAAGAGGGGATAAGCCAACAAGGATGACGATGCTTATGAATGACAAAGTCATAACATTCGATAGTGACGACCGGGATAACATCCAGGATCCTCACCATGATGGTCTGGTAATTACCTTGTATATCGCTAACCATTTTGTACGCAGGATATTGGTGGACAAGGGGAGCTCGATCAACATCATCCAGTTAGAGACCCTGAGAAGGATGAACATCCCAGAAATGGAGATTACCTCGAAATCCACTGTGCTTGTAGGGTTCAGTGGGGAAGCGAATAACACTGTTGGAGAGATAAAGCTGCCTGTCTACATTGAGGGAGTAAATTTCATGGAACGGTTTTGTGTCATGGATTCGTTATCCTGCTATGATATTATATTAGGCAGGCCATAGATTCATGATATGAAAGTCGTGCCTTCCACTTATCATCAATGTGTCAAGATCCCTACTCCTTGGGGGTAGTCAAAGTGGAAAGCGACCAGCAAGAAGCAAAGGAATGCTATTCCTCTTCAATGAAGGCGACAACAAAATCCAGGGTAGGATAGCAATTAAAGATACAAGCCCAGGATATCGTGGAAACTTCGGAGCAGGATGTTAAGAAGATTATCCTGGATCAAGATAATCCTGATATCTCAGTGCTTGTAGGGGCCGATATCCCTCAGGATATTGAGAGTCAACTTACTAACTTTTCGAAATGCAGGATGTCTATGTTTGCATGGAAACATGAAGACATGACAGGTATATCAAAAGATATTATAACTCATAAACTTGGAATTGACAGGTCTTTCAAGCCATTTCAGCAAAAGAGAAGGAAATTTGCTCCTGAAAGAAATGCGATTATACAAGAGGAGGTTGAAAGATTATTGAAGTCCAGGATGATTAGGGAAGTCAAGTTCCCTAAGTGGCTAGCAAACGTAGTGGTGGTTCAAAAGAAAAATGAGAAATGGGGGGTTTGTGTAGATTACACAGATCTCAATAAAGCTTGTCCGAAAGACCCGTTCCCATTGCCTCATATAGATTCGATGGTGGATGCAACTGCCGGCCATGAAATGCTGACCTTTATGGATGCATCTTCAGGATTCCAGCAAATCCAAATGGAGCCATCTGATCAGGAAGATATAACATTCATGACACCTACAGGTATATACCGTTATACTGCCATGCCTTTTGGTTTAAAAAATGCAGGTGCAACATATCAGAGGCTGGTAAATATGATGTTTAAAGACAAACTAGGGGACACAATGGAGGTGTATATTGACGACATGGTGGTAAAATCCAAGAAAGCTGAGGACCATCTCCAGGATCTTGAATGTGCTTTCAATATCCTGAACCAGTATAATAAGAAGCTGAATCCTGCTAAGTGTCACTTCGGAGTGGGGGCAGGAAAATTTCTAGGATATATGGTGACCAAGAGGGAAATATAAGCAAGTCCAGAACAGATTAAAGTTGTCCTGGATCTCAAATCACCATCCAATATGAAGGATGTTCAAAGGCGAACAGGGAGAGTAGCGACATTAAACAGGTTCATATCAAGATCCTCAAAAAAGTGCAAGGAATTCTATGATATCCTGAAGAAAAACAAAAAGTTTGAATGGGGTGAAAGACATGAAGCTGCCTTGCAAGAGTTGAAGCAATATCTTTCAAGTGCACCCCTGTTGATGAAACCTGAGGATGGTGAACCCTTATCCCTATGTCTTGCAGTATCAGGGAATGCAGTAAGCGCTGTTTTTGTAAAGGATCACGAAGTTCAGCAGTATCCTGTTTATTATGTTAGTAAAAGTTTGTTAGATGTTGAAACCAGATACTCACATTTAGAAAAACTAATATTAGCTCTAGTAACGGCATCAACTAAGCTTAGACATTACTTTGAAACACATAGGATTCATGTTAAAACCAATTATCCTATTAAAAACGTGCTTAGGAAGCCCGAAATGTCTGGTAGAATGGCTAAGTGGTCCGTAAAATTGAGTGCATATGATTTAATATATGAACCTAGAAATGCTATAAAATCTCAAGCTCTAGCAGACTTTGTGGCTGATTTTAGTAGTGATATACAAAATGAAGCTAACCTAGAAGTACAACAACTAGGTGTGAATTCAGGATCTTGGATACTGTATACTGATGGTGCATCTAATGTAAGAGATGTAGGATTAGGGATACTACTAAAATTGCCACATAGGGACATATTACCCCAGGCTATTAAATGTGAATTTCCTGCTACTAATAATGAAGCTGAATATGAAGCCCTGATAGCAGGATTAGAATTGGCTAAGAATATGAATGTTAAATGTTTACAAGTGTATGTTGATTCCCTGTTGATTACTAACCATTTCAATGGATCTTATACAGTCAAAGGTGAAAAGTTGACTGAATATCTTGAAATTGTTAAAAAAATAGTAGGATGTTTTGAAAATTTTACACTTGAACAAGTACCAAGAGAAGAAAATGTTGAAGCAGATGCTCTAGCAAATCTAGGATCTACTGTCAAGATATCGGAAGGAACTCGGATACCAATACTACATATCTTGTACCTGGCTATGGAACTTTTCAAGTCTCAGGATAAGGAAGTAGTAATGGTGCAGGATCCTAGTAACAGATATCCTAAGGAGAATCCCGAATCATGGATGACTCCAATTATGAAGTATCTTGACAAAGGAGATATCCCAAAGAATGAGAATCCTAAAGCTTTCAGAATGAAGGTATCCTGTTTTACTATTATAACTGATGTTTTGTATAATAAATATCTTGCAGGTCCATATCTGAGGTGCTTGGAAGATCCTGAAACCAAGGAGGTACTTCAGGATATACATGAAGGAGATTGTGGAAACCATATTGGGGGCAGATCTTTATTCTCGAATGTGTTAAGAACGGGATATTACTGGCCGACTATGAGAAAGGATGCTACAGAGTATGCTCGAAAGTGTGATGCATGTTAGAGACATAGCAATATACTACATCAGCCTACAAAACCATTATATCCTATCATATCTTCGTGGCCATTTATGAAATGGGGTATGGATATAGTAGGAAAACTCCCAAAGGCTCCGGGAGGAAAGGTTTTCATGCTGGCAATGACGGATTATTTTTCCAAGTGGGTTGAAGCGGAAGCCCTTGCCCAAGTAAGGGATCAAGAAGTGGTATCTTTCATCAAAAGGAATATCCTGACAAGGTTCGGGATACCGGCCGAGATAATTTGTGACAATGGCTCTCAATTCATCAGCAAAAGAACCACTGATTTTTGCAAAAGTTGGGGAATCAAAATGATCACATCAACACCAGTGCACCCTCAAGCTAATGGACAGGCAGAATCCTCAAAAAGATTGTTTTGGTCAAAAATTACCGAAGCAATTTAGTGACCAAATTAGTTTTGTGAGGTAGTGTGCTAGCAGTGTTAATGAAGCTTGTATCGGTTTGCTAGTTTGTAAAAACACTTTTCAGGATACAGCTCAGGATATTGAGCTATACCAACAATCAAACAATGAGCAAAAATGTAAAGGTTGACACGAGATGTACGAGGAAAGCCCTTGATCAATCTAGATCTCCGGTATAAAACCTCGGGAGCTGACAATCGTCAGCTGCCTTGTTCTTCTTATTGCTTGAATAACCAGGATACAGTGCAGGATAATGCCCATATCGCTACTAAGTGTTACAATGGTTGCTAGTTGTGACTGTGAATGTGTGATTGTTGGAAAGAAATGTGTATGAGATAGAGAGAGCTCGGAGTGAAGTGAGTTCAAGTGTCCTTCCTACGATCTGGCCATCCCTTCATATAGTTTCTAACGCTAACTAACTATCCTATATTCTAGGGATGCCTTGGAATATTCCCTTCTGAATGTTGGGGGACTGTTTCAGCTTGTTTTCCACGTGCATATTAACTATAAGTCCGAGTCTTCAGCTCATATAATCGTTACAACACTAATAGCATTGACCAGCATCCGAAATTCTCGCAGAATATGCCTTTCTTCTATTCTGACCATTACAAGACCCATTCTTCCGCCATCAACGTCCATTTTTCAACCACTTTGAGCTAATCTTCAAGTAGACCAAGTCCTTTAACGTTGGTACCTTGCAACCAAAGAAAATCGTTAGTAGGGAGCAAGATACCCCCGCAGGATGTTACCAATATCCTGTTTCAGTATCCTGATCGCAGCATATAATATCAGGATATGCCTTCGGGATATAAGCTCGAAATTCCACCCATAACAATTGTCCTAAAAAATATAACTGTTGGGATCCTGAATCCAAACGGGTATATTTTTCTTTGCGTTGTTCGATGCACTTAATGGGACGTAGATATTGATGTGACTTCGTGCAACTTCCAAGGTTATACTTTCTCATAAGTAGGTAGTCTTCTGGCATGTCTGGTATTGATATCTATTTTAAGTTTTCCTGCATATGTTTGGTTACTTCAGAATATTATCATGTAATAAAATTAGAACTACACCCTTTTACGTAGATTCCACCAAGGACCCTGCTACTTTCGATCTAGAGGAGCTTGACAGCTTTTCTAAACCTTCTTTCGCTGCTACTAAGCATTCCCCTCTGACTAGGTCCCGGCATCAGGATCTAAGAAGAGGAAGGGTGCTGACCTCCCTGCTAGTGCTACCACAGCCTTCTCCTATGAAAATCTTGGCTTCATGGAGTCCATTGATTCCATGAACACATCCTTGTCTTCAGTTTTATAGGGTTTAAATCGCTCGGTGTCTCTTTACGAGGAGGCTTGTGGAACAGCGAAGCTCCTAGAGGCAAAGTTGAAGGATTTGGGAGGCAACCTTGTGGAGCATCCTGCTATAGTTGAAGCCAACAAGTCCTCCAAGGTATCCGAGACAATAGTGGATGCAGGTGGCAAGGCTGATGAGGAAGGTGGAGCTTGAGCTGGTGGTGGTGTTGGTGTGATGTTTGCTGAACAACTTACTTTTCCTTCACTTATATTTCCTGCACGTAGATACATTATGATGGCCAAAGGTGGAGGGATCCTGGGTCTCAGGACGAAGCCTTCGGTCATCAATGTTAATATGCTCCTGAACCTTTTACATTCTTGGTGGATGGGTCTCGGTTTGAGACAAAGCCAAGAATGTAACATTTTGAACCGTTCATATTAGACTTAATCTTTTGACCTTATCTCTATGTTACATGTTGTGTTGAAAATCCTATTTGAGTATCCTGATCAGGATACTAGTATAACGTTGACTATTTTACAATTCTTGTTTCAAAGAGTTTTATAAAATTTTATCGAATACAACTTTTTCATAAAAACCCATTTTAGATAAGGCCTTCAAACTTATGAGAAATAGGAATACATACCAAAAATACTTAGGTGAGAATTTCATATTCAAGCTTAGGATCCTTCATCATGTCCCCAGTATGAAATGCTTTCAACATTCACAGTATTTAGCTCTAGCATAGATGTCCCCTGTCTGTGCAGGATCAACATATTGCATCAGGATATCATCCTTTAAGTAATTTTCCAATTGACCTTTGAACTTAGCAATCTTCTTTCAAACATAGTTGCTCATGTTCATATTTAAGAGTATTCGTGGATTCTCCAGAAACTTTGCATTTTACTGGGGTTAAACCCATTTTCCACGCATATAAGCAGGAGTATAAGAACCTCAAGACTTGAAAAGGTGAAAACTTTAAGTCTTTGAGTTTACTGGGGAGATTACCCATGTTTCGTGCGCTACAGGCGGGAGTGTATAAACTCCAAGACTTAGAAAGGTGAAAACCTTTAAACCTTAGAGAGTATGAAAATCCCTTTCGCGAGAGAGGGTGATCAATCCTCATATACCGTAAGGATCCGGGATATAGCCAACAATAACGAAATTGTCAGCCACTTTTACATGAACTGGTCCCGCCATCTTGAACTATATCCGAATACTTGCGCTCCAGGCGGGGTGTTTAAACCCAATTCAGATGAAAGGTGTATACCTTTAAACCTGTGAAGGGATCTGAATCCCTTAAACGTGAGAGAGGGGGCCAATCCTCTAATCTTTCGATCCATCTTGAGCAAGTATCTTGAAGCATATCCTACAAAGCACCTTTAAACTAAGGTGGGTGTTAGCTTGGCTAACACCCCCTCTGATGCTTAAGTCAGTATTGGGTTTCAAAGAATAATAACTTAAATTAAAAAAATATATTTAAAAGATATAAAATTCATACCATCCTGAGTTAGAAATCAAATTCTAAACTCACTTGAAATAAGCCTTAAGATGTATAGCATTCCAGGATCTTGGTATCATATCTCCCTTCACGGTCTTGAGTCAGTATGCTCCTTTTCCTGATTTTGACTCAATCTCGTATGGTCCTTCCTATTTTGGGGCTAACTTGCCGTCGGCAGGATGTTTTGAAAAGCTTTTCTCAATACCCACTCTCCAACTTGGAATCTTCTGGTTCTTAAATTGTTGTTGTATGACTTAGCTATCCTTTGTTGATATGCTGCCATCCTTAGCTTTGCTGCATCCCTTGTTTCATCTACGGTGTCTAATTCCTGATATAAGACTTCAGGATTCGCTTCAGGATCCCGTAGGCTTGACCTAGCTGTGGGTATCACCATCTCTGTTGGAACCACTGCTTCTGCCCCAAATATCAAAGAAAATGGAGTTTGCCCAGTAGCATTCTTCACAGTTGTTCTATCAGCCCATAGTACAAATGGGAGTTCCTCAGCCCATCTTCGTTTTCTGGCACCTAACCTTTTCTTCAAGTTATTGACAATTATCTTGTTGGAGGATTCTGCTTGTCCATTGGCCTGAGGATGCACCGGTGTTGACGTGATCATCTTGATTCCCCAATTTTTACAAAAATCTGTGGTTCTTTTGCTGATAAATTGAGAGCCATTATCATAAATTATCTCAGGCCGGTATGCCGAATCTTTTCAGGATATTCCTCTTGATGAAAGATACCACTTCTTGATCCCTTACTTGGACAAAGGCCTCTGCTTCAACCCACTTGGAAAAATAATCTGTCATTGCCAGCATGAAGACCTTTCCTCCCGAAGCCTTACGTAGTTCCCCCACTATATCCATTCCCCCACTTCATGAATGGCCATGGAGATGTAATGGGATATAATGGTTCAGCAGGCTGATGTAGTATATTGATGTGTCTTTGACATGCATCGCACTTTCGAGCATACTCCGCAACATCTTTTTTCATGGTTGGCCAGTAATATCCTGTTCTCAACACTTTTGAGAATAAAGATCTGCCCCCCAGTATGGTTGCCACAATCTCCTTCGTGTATATCCTGAAGTACCTCTTTGGTTTCAGGAGCTTCTGGCACCTCAGGTATGGACCTGCAAGGGATTTTTTATACAATACATTATTTATAATTGTAAAGCGGGATACCTTCATTCTGAAAGCTTTGGGATTTTCATCCTTTGGGATATCTCCTTCTTCAAGGTACTTCACAATTGGAGTCATCAAGGATTCAGGATTTTCCTCAAGATATCCATCCTAGATAGTTATTACTTCCTTATCCTGAGACTTGAAAAGTTTCATAGTGGGATACAGGATATGTAATATTGGTATCTGAGTTCCTTCCGGTATCCTGACAGTGGATCCTAAATTTGCTAGAGCATCTGCTTCAGCATTTTCTTCTCTTGGTACCTGTTCAAGTGTAAAATTTTCGAAATATCCTGCTAATTTTTTAACAATTTCAAGATATTCAGCTAACTTTTCACCTTTGACTGCATAAAATCCATTGAAATGGTTAGTAATCAACAGCGAATCCACTTGTAAACATTTAACATTCATATTCTTAGCCAATTCTAGTCCTCTATTAGGGCTTCATACTCAGCTTCATTATTAGTAGCAGGAAATTCACATCTAATTGCCTGGGGTAATATGTCCCCCTGTGGCGATTTTAGTAGTATTCCTAATCCTACTCCTTTGACATTAGATGCACCATCAGTATATCATATCCAAGATTCTGAATTCTCATCTAATTGTTGTATTTCTAGGTCAACCTCATTTTGAATATCACTACTAAAATCAGCCACAAAGTCTGCTAAAGCCTGAGACTTTATAGCATTCTTAGGTTCATATACTAAATCGTATGCACTTAATTTTACGGACCACTTATCCATCCTACCAGACGTCTCAGGTTTCCTAAGCACATTTTTAACAGGATAATTGGTTTTGACGTAAATCCTGTGAGTTTCAAAGTAATGTCTAAGCTTAGTTGATGCCATGACTAGAGCTAATATCAATTTTTCTAAGTGTGAATATCTAGTTTCAGCATCTAACAAACTTTTACTAACATAATAAACATGATACTGCTGACCTTCATGATCCTTTACTAGGACCGCACTTATGGTGTTTCCCGATACTGCAAGGTATAGGGATAAGGGTTCACCATCCTCAGGCTTCATCAACAGGGGTGCACTTGAAAGATATTGCTTCAGTTCTTGCAGAGCAACTTCGTGTCTTTCTCCCCATTCAAACTTTTTGTTCTTTTTCAGAATATCGTAAAATTCCTTGCATTTTCCGAGGATCTTGATATCAACCTATTCAACGACTGCTACCCGTCCTGTTAATCTCTGCACATCCTTCATGTTGGAAGGTGATTTGAGATCCAGGATAGCTTTAATCTGTTCTGGGCTTGCTTCTATTCCCCTCTTGGTCACCATATATCCTAGAAATTTTCCTGCCCCCCACTCCGAAGTGACACTTAGCAGGATTCAGCTTCATATTATACTGATCCAGGATATTGAAAGCACATTCAAGATCCTGGTGATCCTCGGCTTTCTTGGATTTTACCACCATATCGTCGATATAGACCTCCATTGTGTCCCCCAGTTTGTCTTTGAACATCATATTGACTAGCCTCTGGTATGTTGCTCCTGCATTTTTAAACCAAAAGGCATGGCAGTATAACAGTATATACCTGTGGGTGTCATGAATGATGTATCCTCTTGGTCGGATGGCTCCATCTGGATTTGCTGAAATCCTGAGGATGCATCCATAAAGGTCATCATTTCATGACCAGCAGTTGCATCTACCATCGAATCTATATGAGGTAATGGGAATGGGTCTTTAGGACAAGCTTTATTGAGGTCTGTGTAATCTACACAAACTCTCCACTTCCCATTCTTCTTTTGGACCACCACTACGTTGCTAGCCATTTAGGAAATTTAACTTGTAACATTTGCATAAATCGGGTCTCGAAAACCCGCACTGTTTATTTATTATGTTATGATTAAATGATCATCGTGTATTTATTAGAGCCGCGTATTTAATTTGTCACAAATAATAATAAATACAAACTCAAATAACAAATAAAATATTGAAAGAGTTATCATAACATTTAAAATATTAGTGTAAAAATTTAAACAAAAATAATGGGGGAAACCGGGGTCGAACTCGGGTCTCCTACACGCGCACACACACTAAATACCACTACACCACACGCATCTTAGTGACTTTTTCTGGAACAAATAATTCTTATAGTCGAAATAGACCTGCAACTCCATGAAAGCTTCATCTCTGGATCTGTCAAAACCAAACTGAATGTGTAACGTTCAAATCCCCATCTTAAACAAGTATAACTGATGTTTAATTCGGATATAACCGAAAACTTTAAATCTTGTTCATCATGAACCTTCAACTCATAACCGAAGACATTTAAGATGATTGATCATATCATTGCTTATAAATACCGTATACAAATCACTCCCAAAACCCACATATACTTCCAATTGCTTTTCGGAAAGTCACTGTTAATTCAAGAATCAAGTCTCGCTCGCTGGAAACTTTGTTCTGTTAGCCGGAGTTGTCGTCGGAACATCCAAGTCGTCGGTAACCCTTTAACTTGGTTATTGGAAATTTGTTTTGTTCTGCTTTGAATCCACATATAGCCTATCATCGTTTTTATTTGAGATAGATCGTAAAATTTAATCTGGGTTTTCCCAGATGAAGAAGATAACGATAAACACATTATATGTATATTGAATATGAGTTTTAAGTGGGTTAGACACCCAGCCCAACTGGTTGGGCTGGGTGCCAAACAAGATGAAGGCACGGGTTCGATCCCCGCTATGCACAACCGGTCCAGTAATTTTAAAAAAACCTTTTTAGTTAAATGGAATCCTGATAATCTTAAAGAGTGAATAAGAATAATTAAAAACCAAATCTAAACGGGTTAGACACGTAGCTCAGTTGGAAGAGCTGCGTGCACGTGAACGAGAGGTCGTGAGTTCGAGTCTCACCATACACGGTCAAAAAGTCAGCGATTCGGTCAAGGTCTGGTCAGACCTGACAATACTTTTTTTTATTATTTATTATTATCTTTAATTTATTTTCCTTTAATTATTCCTATCAAACAGATATTAGTATTTTAATTATTTTTTTTTAAATCAACAAAAATTACATTTTTTTAGATTAATTCCCAATAATAATATTTGGAAGCAATATAAACTCCAATTAATATATATATATATATATATATATATTATATATATACATATATAAACCAAAATATTAATCTGTTTATATCTACCGATTAATCACGTACCTTTTTAGGTTAGTATCCTTTCGTTGATCAAATCCTCAACTCGTGCGCTTTCATTTTCAAGCAAGGAATACACCCACGGTGAGTGAATCTCTATAAATTTCCCGTTTTATTCACGTTTTGGGGTGTATCATGTGTCGTACAATTCCTTTATTTTATTTAAACACTTGTGCTTATATCATCTTGTGGTCAAATATGTAATGGTCGTTGTGTGAATATTATGTGGATTAAATTTATCATTTCAGTGCACTCATTTCATTAGGCCCATCAGTTCCTCGTGGGATACGGGTTGAGCATCAGGTGCCTCATTAGATCGGCTCCGTTTGATTGAGCCTTGATCTCAAATACATCATCATTCATGTCATATATTCATTCAATGTGGTTTGTGATTGTTTACATATATATATTTGCTCACATGCGATTTATGCACGAATTTTCTTTAATATATAAAACAAGCAATTATTTAAAATGTTTTATCAAGGTTCACTCGCCAACTTTTGTTGACCCAAAATCTTCCCTGTTTTACACATGATACAGGTGATCCAGTGGAGGAAAGAAACACTTAGGATGGCCTAGAAGAATAAACAAGATATTGCGTTGGAATAAACATTTAGATTTTTTTTATTTGTATGAACCATGTTTATTGGATATTTGAATTTATAATTTGAATTTAATAAATATGAAACTTCTTAGTAAATATCATGAGCTTTGGTGATAACCCAATCATGCCCCGACTTTTATTCCGCTGCGGGTCGGGGTGTGACATAACTTCCCTAATCATCTTGGATTTCAACAACCTTTCAACCTCCTCTTGTATAATCGCATTCCTTTCCGGAGCGAATTTCCTTCTCTTTTGTTGAACGGGCCTGAAAGATTTGTCAATTCCAAGTTTGTGAGTTATAATATCTTTTGATATACCTGTCATATCTTCGTGTTTCCATGCAAACGTAGACATCCTGCATTTCAAAATTTAGTAAGCTGATTCTCAATATCCTGAGGGATATTGGTTCCTACAAGCACCGAGATATCTAGATTATCCTGGTCGAGGATAACTTTTTTATCATCCTGCTTCGAAGTCTCCACGATATCATGGGCTTGTATCTTTAATTTCTATCCTACCCTAGATTTTGTTGATGCCTTCATCGAAGAGGAATAGCATTCCTTCGCCTCCTGTTGGTCACTTTCTACTTTGACTACCCCCAAAGAGTAGGGATCTTGACACATTGATGATAGGTAGAAGGTACAGCCTTCATATCATGAATCCATGGCCTGCCTAATATAATATTATAGCAGGACAATGAATCCATAACACAAAATCGTTGCATCGAATTCACTCCTTCAACATATACAGGCAGCTTTATCTCCCCAACCATGTTCTTTGCTTCTCCACTGAACCCTACGAGGTAATCTCCATCTCTAGGATGTTCATCCTCTTCAGGGTCTCTAATTGAATGTTGTTGACCGAGCTGCCATTGTCCACCAGTATCATGCGCACAAAATGGTTAGCAATCTACAAAGTGATTACTAGACCATCATGATGAGGATCCTGAATGCTATCCCGGTCTTCACTATCAAACGTTATCACTTTGTCGGTTGTAAGTGATGTCACCCTCGTCGGCTTGTCCCTTCTTTATGCCTTTGCCTCTTTGGCATGCCTCTTAGCTGCAGAATAAGAGGTTCCACATATATCGGATCCTCCGGATATAAAGTTGATTATCTTGGCGTCTAGGGGAGGCGATGCTGCTCGTTCAGGATCCTTGTCAGTATCCTGACCCTTATTCTTCTTCTTTCCCATGAGATCTTTTAAGTAGCCTTTGCTTAGCAAATAGCTTATCTCTTTTCTCAGGGCTATGCAATCTTCCGTTACATGTTCAAAATCTTCATGAAAGGCGCACCACTTGGACTTATCCTTCCAATCAGCTTTTTGTTGATTCTTCCTTGGCCACCTTGCCTTATCTCCTAAACCCTGCATGGCATATATTAATTCAGGAGTATTAACAGAAAAATAGTATTCTGACAACTCAGGATACCCTCAGGATCTTCATCCTCAACAGTGTTCACTCTCTTGCTGTCATTCCTACCATATGGCTTAGAGCGATATGGCTTGTACGATGATTCTGACTTTCTGTTAGTTGACTCGTATGTTGAGGATGAATTCATCCTCTCTTGCATTTTCTTGTCGTCTTCAAGCCTGATATATCTTAGGGCCATGTTTCGAGCTCCAAGTTCCTGCAAGGATTCATCACAAGATCCTGATAAAAAGGAGAATCCTTTTCTAATCTCATCTTGAATGCCTGTACAGCCGTAGCAATATCAAGATGTGGGATATCTAAGGATTCCCAACTAAATTTGTTCATATAATCCCTAAGGGATTCTTGAGGTCCCTGTGTTATCCTGTAGAGGTCACTTGTTAGTTTTTTAAAGCTTCTACTACAAGAAAATTGACTGTTAAACAAATTGACCAAATGAGCAAACGATGTAATTGAATGAGGTGGAACACTTAAGAGCCACTTCAAGGCTGATCCTGTCAGAGTGGAGCCGAAGCCTTTGAAGAGACATGCTTCTTTAAGATCCAGTGGAATATGTATCACTTCCATCCTCTCCCTATATTGGGCAATATGCTCTTCAGGATCCGTCGTCCCATCATAAAGCTTCATGTTGGGGTTTGAAATCTTTCGGGATTTCAGCATCACAAATGTGGTGAGCAAAGCAGGATATGTTATGGCTATCCTGGGATACTTCCGGTATGGGCTGCACTACCCCGGGTACACTGGATATCATATCCTTCAGTTTCTGAAGCTCTCTGGATAGTGCTGAGGTTACACTTGTATCCTGCGAAGATCCAACATTGTTAGTAGCAAGAGTATTAACATTATTAGAAAGGTTACCAGCCTGTTGATTCTGGCCATACCCTGGAGCATATCCTGGGCCCCTCATAGTCGATATTCTGGCTGATGAGGGTATCTCAGGAACATTGCTCTGGGAACGACTTGGTACAACATTACCCTGATTATCTTCAGTGTACACCGCTGAACTAAAGTTCAGATTCCTGGGCTGCAAGGGAGTGACAACATCCTCAGCAGGTCTCTTGGAGTTGGACTTCAAGAGTTGTATTTCTCTCATTATTTTTTGGTTAGTTTCCTGTTGTTGCTTCATCTGATCCTGTATATTACCAAACAAAGCTAAAATTTCATCATTAGAAGCCATAATAGGAGTTCTCCCTAGGAAACCAGATCTATAGACATTCTGAACAGGCAGAGAGTCTCGGGATGGAGGGGGTGGAAGCATCGAACCGGTTGTAGCAGAGGTTGTAGCAGGCGTGGAGGAAGAGCTCATGTTTGATTTCGAAGCCATTGAAAACAGTTGTGAAAAAAGTTTTGAAAACAAAAAGCCAAGTAATGATTTTAACAAAGCTTTTAGTAGAAATAGCACCACTTGCCCCAAGGTGGGCGCCAAATTGTTTTGGTCAAAAATTACCGAAGCAATTTAGTGACCAAATTAGTTTTGTGAGGTAGTGTGCTATCAGTGTTAATGAAGCTTGTATCGGTTTGCTAGTTTGTAAAAACACTTTTCAGGATACAGCTCAGGATATTGAGCTATACCAACAATCAAACAATGAGCAAAAATGTAAAGGTTGACACGAGATGTACGAGGAAAGCCCTTGATCAATCTAGATCTCCGACATAAAACCTCGGGAGCTGACAATCGTCGCTGCCTTGTTCTTCTTATTGCTTGAATAACCAGGATACAGTGCACGATAATGCCCAGATCGCTACTAAGTGTTACAATGATAGCTAGTTGTGAGTGTGAATGTGTGATTGTTGGAAAGAAATGTGTATGAGATAGAGAGAGCTCGGAGTGAAGTGAGTTCAAGTCTCATTCCTACGATCTGGCCATCCCTTTATATAGTTTCTAACTCTAACTAACTATCCTATATTCTAGGGATGCCTTGGAATATTCCCTTCTGAACGTTGGGAGACTGTTTCAGCTTGTTTTCCACGTGCATATTAACTATAAGTCCGAGTCTTCAGCTCATATAACCGTTACAACACTAATAGCATTGACCCGCATCCGAAATTCTCGCAGAATATGCCTTTCTTCTATTCTGACCATTACAAGACCCATTCTTCCGCCATCAACGTCCATTTTTCAACCACCTTGAGCTAATCTTCAGGTAGACCAAGTCCTTTAACGTTGGTACCTTGCAACCAAAGAAAATCGTTAGTAGGGAACAGGATACCCCCGCAGGATGTTACCAATATCCTGGTTCATTATCCTGATCGTAGCACATAATATCAGGATATGCCTTCGGGATATAAGCTCGAAATTCCACCCATAACAAAGATAATTGTCAATAATTTGAAGAAGATATTAGGTGCTAAAAAAGGAAAATGGGCAGAAGAATTACCATTTGTACTATGGGCAGATAGAAGAATAGTAAAGAATGCTACTGGACAAACTCCATTCTCATTAGTGTTTGGGGCAGAAGCAGTGATTCCAACAGAGATGGTGATACCTACTGCAAGACCAAGCCTACGGGATCCTGAAGTGAATCCTGAAGTCTTATATCAGGAACTAGACACCATAGATGAAACGAGGGACGCAGAAAAGCTAAGGATGGCAACATATCAGCAAAGGATAACTAAGTCATACAACAAAAATGTAAGAACTAGGAGATTCCAAGTTGGAGATCGGGTATTGAGAAAAGTGTTTCAGAATACGACTAATCCTGCTGATGGCAGTTAGCTCCAAAATGGGAAGGACCATACGAGATTGAGTCAGAATCAAGAAAAGGAGCATACCGGCTCAAGACCATGAAGGGAGATATGATACCAAGATCCTGGAATGCTATTCATCTTAAGGCTTATTTCAAGTGAGTTTAGAATTTGATTTCTAACTCAGGATGGTATGAATTCTATATCTTTTAAATATATATTTTTGGTTTGATTTATTTTTCTTTGAAACCCAATACTGACTTAAGCATCGAAGGGGTGTTAGCTTAGTTTAAAGGTGTTTTGTGGGATATACTTCAAGATACTTGCTCAATATGAATCGAAAGATTAGAGGATTGGCCCCCTCTCTCACGTTTAAGGGATTTAGATCCCTTCACAGGTTTAAAGGTATTCACCTTTCTTCCGAATTGGGTTTAAACACCCCGCCTGGAGCGCAAGTATCCGGCTATAGTTCAAGATGGCGGGACCAATTCATGTAAAAGTGGCTGACAATTTCGTTATTGTTGGCTATATCCCGGATCCTTACGGTATATGAGGATTGATCACCTTCTCTCGCGAAAGGGTATTTTCATACTTTCTAAGGTTTAAAGGTTTTCACCTTTCTAAGTTTTGGAGTTTATACACTCCCGCCTGTAGCGCACCAAAACGAGGGTTTATCCCCAGGATACTAAGAGTTTATCCCCAGGATACTAAGGGTTTATCCCAAGTGAAACTATAGTTTTTGAAAGATTTCATAAATGTGACCATGATCACACACATTCTTTCATGGAGGAAACGTTACAAAATTCGATCATTAAGTGAAGGGATACTCAAGTATGTCATATACTGATGCAATATCCTGCACAGACACGGGGCATCCATGCTGGGGACATTGCAAATGATTCAAAGATTGGAATTGAAAGTTATTGCACAAGTATTTCTGGTTTTTATTTTTCAAAGATTGAAAGCCTTGTCTACATAATCCAAATTTCATATTATTCAACCAAGTTTCTGTCTAACATTTTAATTAAAGGTAACAAAAATGCTGGACATTTCATCAGTATCCTGACCAGGAAATTCGGTCAGGATATGCAAAACATGTTTTTCAGAATAATAACATAACAACATCGGATAAGGCTAAAAGGTTAGTTTATTATTAACATTCCAAATGTCACATTCTTGGCTTCGTCTTAAACCAAGACCCATCCACCAAGAATGTGATAAGGTCTAAAAGCATATAAACAATGATGACCAAAGGATTCATACTGAAACCCAGGATCCCTCCACCTTAGGTCATCACAAAATACTAATTTTTAAAGTACAGGAAATATAAATTGTTCAAGTGCAGGAAAAGTAAAATTGTTTAAGGATTACAGACCATTCAAATTAAAAAAGTGGGCTCCGGCCTAGGCATTAAATATCCATCATCGCCCACTTCACTACCATTATAATGCAGCACCTTCAGCAGCAGCCTTGGCAGCATCATCAATCATATCCTCACCACCAGCACCAGCATCAGCCTCGACATCCTTGGGAGCTTCAATCGCATTCGAAGGCTGCTCGACCACCGGTTTGGTAGGGCACTCCACAAGTTTCCCTCCCAGGTCCTTTAGCTTCACCTCCTAGGCATCGATATTCCAGGCAGGGCATTCAAAGCCCGCAGCTTTGGCTTCATACGCCATTTTCAGCCTGGCTTGGAGGAGGGAAATCACGACAGAACCTTTGAGGCCTTCCCGGTAGGAGTTCATATCCTGCTCATGCTGGAGTTGGGCTGCATCCACCTTGGCCTGGGCATCCTGATTAGCCTTTTGGATGGCAGCCTGAGCTTCCTGAGTCATTGCTTTGTATTTATCCTTGTAATGCTGGGATTTGGCGGCAGCAATCTTTTCATGGTTCTTGATCGTGACTTGAGCTTCCTTCAGCTTGGCCTCTAGCATCCTGTTGACCCACATGCGTCCTCGTAAAGATGCGTCAGGCGACCGAGACCCTGCAGTCCGAGATACAGGTATCAGTATACACATAATATAATCAGGATATCTGTTCAACATAGATGTACAGGATACGGGATAAGGATATTTACCTGGTTAAGAGAAGAAGTCATCAGGGCACTGGACTCGAGGAATTCCTGGTTCTCCTAGGGAAAAGCCTCATCGGTAGCAGGGGAGTCTGTTTCTTTTCTTTTTCGAGAGCTAGTGGCACGTGGCTTTGTGGCAGGGGAAGGTCTAGGCATGGCCGTGGCCTTGGAACTGGTTGCAGGCTTGGATACAGAGGATGGCTTGTTGGATTCCTTCTTCGATTGGACAAGGCCAGAGTAGCTGTCAAGTTCTTCAAGATCAAAGACCTCTGGGATTTTGGCTGGCTCTGCACAAAAGGGGAACTCTCAACTCTTCTATACTCTTATAGCTTAATTAATTGAATATATGCAGGAATATGTAATGTAGGTACTCTTACCAGACATGTTGGAGCTTGAATGTTGGCTTAAACTTGTGGAGAGTATAGAAAAACTTCTCTCTGCAACAAAAAGAAATAAAGATGCCAGTTCAGGATGTAAGGTCAGGATACATTTGGGGATATTCCCAAAACCCTAAATCCTACCAGCAGTCAACCATTTCACAGGAAGATCAACACCCTTGTCAATGGAGTCCCTTTTTTACAAAGAAGAACTTTCGTTTCCATTCATCCTCATTTTTGGTTGCCTTGAGGATGAGGGGTGTTTGGAGGTGGAGAAAAGCAGGAATCGGCTAGAACCATGGGATCGTAGACGGTAAGCAATGGCTATATCTTCAACGCATAACTCAGGGATATGATGAGTTTTGATCCGGTCCAGCACCGCTAGCACCCTCCAAACCATGGGCATGGTTTGGGCGAAACTAAGGCCGGTAAGGTGAAAAAAGCGCATGATGAAGTCCAAGAAAGGATATCGAAGTCCAATAGAAGAGGGATAGAACAAAAGAGAGACCCACTCAGTAGAAGATATGTCTGATCAATGGTTCCGATCAAACGGATGGATAATCGCTCCGGTAGGGAAGGCGCCAGAGGCTCTTAGAGCGGCAATGTCAGCGTTGTCGAAAGAACAGGTCTCCTTTGTGGAATGTTTGAGCAGACTTTACTCAACGAAGGTTGGAACAGAGTCGCCGGTGTGTGATCGTGTTCGAGTAGCCATGGGGGAATCGAGAGCAGAACAGAGAAAAAAGAGAGAAGGGAGAGAAGAAGTTACCTGAATTCCTGAGATTATTGTGATAAGTATTCGGGAAAGAAGGAAAGATATAAGCAAGAGATAGATAGCAACGAGTAAAAATCGCATGGGAAGTTGCACCGTGTCACATCACATCTACATCTCAATAAGTGCCTCGATCGACGCAAGGAAAAATACAACCATTTGGACCCCAGGATCCCAACAGCTATATTTTTTGGGACAATTGTTATGGGTGGAATTTTCTAACTCATATCCTGAAGATATATCCTGACTTACATGTTAATCACAGTGACCAGGATACTGAACCAGGATATTGGTACATCCTGCGGGGGTATCCTGCTCGTTACTAACGGTTTACTTTGTATGCAAGGTACAAATGATCACAAGACTTGGTCTTCCTGAAGAGTCCTTCACGGCAGTTAGAAGAAAGACGTTGGAAGCCTGAAGAGAGAGTCAACAACGGTCATAAGGAAATATTCGCAGCATCCCTAGAATATAGGATAGTTAGTTATCTTTGTTTACTATTTAAAGGGGACTTGGATCAGCAGTAAGACACACGAAATCTCGTACACTTTCACTTCCTAATTGCAGCAACAATCACAAACACTCACAACACTTACACAATTCAATCATTGTAACACTTAGAGCTGATCCAAGCAGTACCCCGAAGTTGTATCCTGTTGTTTAATCAATAAGAAGAACAAGCTAGCTGGCGATTGTCAGCTCCCGAGGTTTTATGCCGGCGACCTAGATTGGTCAAGGGCTTTCCTCGTACATCCTGTGTCAATTTCTACTTTTATCGCATTTACTTGTTATTTTGATATAGTTCATTATCCTGGAACTATATCCTGAAACTGTTTTCACAAACAATCAATTTAACATATTTTTACGAATCACAATAGCACGCTACTTCACATACTAAGTTTGATCACTTAATTGTTTTGCTAATTTTTTACCAAAACACTAACTATATATAAAATTTCTTAAAATAAACTAATAGACAATAAGTAAAATCACCATAATAAATAAATGAGATATTTGAGTGTGTTCTGGTAAACCGTCAAAATATTAAAAAGAAAATATTATTTATTTTTTTCAGGAAGGAGCTAAATAAAAGGCCATAAAAGATAATACCCAACAACTAATTATTTAAAAAATATGAAGTCTATCATATTCATTATTCAAGCTTATAACAACAGAGCTGACGATTATGTTTTAGACGGGAAAATAGAATTCTAGTTAGTCTCAATGATTGTCATGTGTCTTAAATTGATTTACATTATTATATGTATATATATATATAGAGAGAGATATTTAGTTATATGATTTATGTTGCAATTTAAATTATTTAAATAGATTATATCATCAAGCCATCTCACTTATCATCTAACTTATAAAAAAGACTACAAATAATGTCACATGGCATTCTCTCCTTCAACCTTAAAATTTTTATTTATATTTATTTAATATATTTATTTTAATATTAATAACTAATATATATATATATATATATATATATATATATATATCACTTATCTTTATCCTTATCTTTATCTAATATTAATAAATAATTTTTTTATCTTTATCTAATATTAATAAATAATTTTTATTTCGAACCCAAAAGTTTTCTTTTTTTACAATTTAGACCATTTGTTTTTTTTTACTTTTAAGTCAAAGTTTTTCATCTTTTACAATTTAACCCCAACTCTTTTTTATTTTCAATTTTGGTCCACCGTACTTTTCATCTTTCCAAAGTTTTTTCGTTCGTTTTAAATTTTGTGAGTTAACGCACATCAACGTGCGTATGGGGTTCAACATTTTTTTCGTATATTTTCTCGTTTGACTGGCCCGTCGCAACACATCTGTTTTTCTCTGTTTGACAATCTCGTCGCAACGCGCGGGTCTTGGATTGACTTAGTTATTTTTTTTCTATATTTTACGTTTCGACTTAATTTCTCTGCAACGAGCGTGCGTAACTCAAAGATTTTACATCTGTTTTTTGCTCTGCGTTATTTTTTTCCGTTTTTATTTATTTTGTTTTAAGAGTTTTCCGGTGTTGGTGATTGTTGACAGTGGTATAGCATTGGTACTACTTAACATATTTTTATGATAACAACTACAACGCAGGGGCTTAATACTAGTAAGTGAATAAACACTGGAAAAAAATGATGAACTTCATAAGATAGCAATCTATTTTAATTAGTTTAGGTCTTATATATGGCAATTTAGTTTTATCAATATGCTCTTGTTTGTTTAATTTACTTTGTAGATGTAGGTAACTTTTTCAAAAGAAAAAAAAAAACGGAAGCTGGCTTCAATTCAGTTCCTTTTCATCAAATGAATTTTAAAATTTATGCAAATGAATTATAAAATTTATCTTTAGATATTTTAATAAAAAAATGTTTTGTTAATAAACTAATGATAATTTTTTTTTCTAGAAGAGATTAATTAAAATTAAATTAAATAATAATTATCTATAAGATATTAAACTAAATAATATTTATTAGAAGGGTTATCTATAATTAATTAGAAAATATTAAATTAAATAATAATTATTCATAAGAACATAACCTAATATGATGACAAGTGTCACAAAAATGGTTTCTTTTATTATATAGCATAGATAAATGATGATATTCAAGCAGCTGAATTGATAACTTATATAATTTATTTATTAAAACACATTATTGCCATTTTGTTTAGACTTTAGATGAAAACACCGAGTATTTCTCAAATAGTCATATAAGGAATATTAGAAACTATGTTACCTTATAATAAAAACTCAATATTATTTTGATAGTTTAACTAAGTACTAGACACAAAAGAAAGATATGAGAATAGTGTATATAACGAAGGTGATTAATGCCCAAGCTTTGAATATATTCTATAACTAGGTTAGTTACCCGTGTAATAAAGGGGGCTGTACAAATCAAATAGGACTTATCTCAAAAGAAATTATAATTATAATACACGTCTATAAAACCACTGATATAGTATTACTAAATAAATTCTATTATTGGTGATAAACATAACTTTAGAGAGAAGCTGTTTCGGTTTAACCTGACCTCGCCCCTTCAAAAGTTACCCATTTTGTCTTCTTCTTTCTAGAATTTTGAGTGGGGCACGACCACATGCTTTGGTGGCACGACCCCGTGTTTGTCTTCCGATACGTTGTTTTTGGTCTGTGGGTGGAGCTTGGAAGGTTGGTATAATGTATCAACTTTCCTTCTTTTGTATTCATGTTAGTTTTTGCTGTTAATTTGTTCTTTTTGTACATTTAAGCTCTTTTAATCCTGAAAATCAAAAGGATACAAAGAAACACTTTTTCCAATATTAGTACTAAAAAGGTTGATTTTATACTTTATTGATATAATTTATATGTTGCATTTGGTGCATATCAACGGTTTTATCTATAGCTCTCTCACGGTCTTGGCGGGTTCATCAGTTAGATATCACATATGCTTTCTTACATGGCAATCTACAGGAAACTGTCAACATGTATAAGCCAATGGGGTTTTGAAATAAGGACTCTCCTGATCATGTTTGTTTACTCAAGAAATCCCTATACGGTTTGAAGCAAGCACCATGTGCTTGGTACCAGCGGTTCATGGACTACATCCTAACTTTGGGTTTCACACAAATTTGATTCTATACTTCGCTTTTCATTCTTCAACCTAATGGTCAGACGGCGTACCTTCTATTATATGTGAATGACATCCTTTTAGTCACCTCCACAAATGAGCTTCGACACATTCTCATGACACACCTATCGGATGAGTTTGCCATGAAGGACTTGGGTCCTCTTAGTTTCTTTCTTGGTATCTCGGTCACACGAAACCAGAATATAATATTTTTATCTCAATAGGTCTATGCAAATGAAAAATTGAACGAGCGATATGCGCTCTTGTAATCCGGTTGATACACAAGCAAAACTTAGCAGTTACGGAGATGATTTTGACAACCCTACTCTATATAGCAGCCTAGCTGGCGCATTACAATATCTGACTTTCACTCGCCCAGATATTTGTTATGCTATTCAACAAGTTTGTATTCATATGCATGCACCAAAACTCGGACATTGGAATGCTCTTAAATGTATTATTCGCTACATAAAGGGCACTTGTTCATATGGTCTTACATTGGGAAACACACCCGCCCCATCACTCTTGGCTTACACTGACGCCGATTAGGCGGGTTGTCTAAACACTAGACGCTCCACCAACGGATTGTATTTATTATGGTAATAATCTTATTTCTTGGTCTTCGAAACGATAACAAACAGTCTCGAGATCCAGTGCTGAAGCAGAATACCGTGGTATGGCCAATGTTGTGTAAGAGATTTATTGGTTACGCAACCTCTTGCTAGAATTGAATAGACCTCTCCCTCGGGCTACTGTAGTATATTGCGACAACGTTAGTTCCATCTACCTATCGGGCAATCCGGTTCAGCACCAGCGTACCAAACACATTGAGCTCGATATCCACTTTGTTCGGGAACAGGTTCAACAAGGTCAAGTACGGGTTCTACACGTCCCCTCTAGCCATCAAATAGCCGACATATTCACAAAGGGTCTTCCTCGGGTCCTATTCGATGACTTCCGCTCCAATCTCTACATTCGGTCACCTTCCACTTCGACTACAGATGTATAATAGATCATATATATTTAGAATATTGTATAGCTGTCAATTAGTGATATTGTTCCATAGGGTGAGGTTCCTGTAAAAAAGACCATTTTTCGTGAGAAGTGTGAGAAGGCATAGAAATTAACATGTAGGCATCATGTTTTGAACTTAGTCATGATGTTTTGGGTTGTTTTGGCAAGAAAAACACCAAACATAACAATTTAAAACACAATGCAATGTATTATAGACGTGCAATTTAAAAAACATTATTTAACAATTAAAACACATTACTTAACGTTATTGTCATGGTGTTTTAAGTTTTAAGCCTAGAATTCATTTTATTGTGTTTTAAATTGTTATGTTTGATGTTTTTTTTGACAAAACAAACCAAAACATCATGCCTAAGTCCAAAACATGATGTCTACATGTCAATTCCTGTGTCTTCTCACATTTCTCACGAAAAATGCCTTTTTTATAAGATTCTAAACCTGTTCCATAGAATAGGGATTTGCTTTGTAAATTTATACGTAAATATATACACAGAATTGTGAATGGGAAAAGGCACGGATCATATTCCATCAATTTTCAATAAATTTTGTGTTACTTCATTCATAATTACTTTTTACAATTGAGTAGGCTTTCTAGATTAGCTTACAATGAAAGTATATATAATATTTACCCTCACAGCCGTGGTACAATTATTGTTTCTTCGTCCTAATCGATAACATTTACAATTTTAAACGTGTTTAACTAAATAATTAAATAAATGACATTTTTATGACACACGCGTTTAAATGTTATATGTCGCATCAAACAATTAATCATGTGTATTATTCGCCCCGTTTTGGCGGGACTCGCCAAAATAATCCTAAACCTTTTTTTAGCGACAAATTTAGATCACTGACGGACCACCGGAGTATCATTATAATCCTAAACCTTTAGTTATTAATTATAACTAATACTAAAATTAGTATTAAATATTATATATGAATTTATTAGCTTATCTAAAACTTTAATAAGTCCCGGTTCAAGCATTTTTGTTATGGTCGCGTAGACTCCCACGCATAAACAATCCACATAACGCTTGATTTGGTTTTTAGAGGTATTTCGGTGTGTTTGAAGTTCATGGGTGATTGATCTATAGTCTACCATTATCACTGGTCGGTTCACTTTTCTCTACTCCCCAAGAATAAAGTAGGAAATACAATCAGTCGATCTGTAACATCCCAAACTCTCACTTTATAATTAAATGAGTTTTATTATTATCATTATTACTACTATCATCGCTGTTGTTGTTGTTATTATCATTATTATAACTATACCTAGTATCCTACCAGTACTTATTATCGTTACTATTAAGGATACCGTTACTATTATTACTTACGACATAGCAAATAAAACAACACATCTCGTATTTTACATATGAAAGCATCAAACACAGTTGAAACATACATAACACATAAGGAAATACAACATCCAGCCACTCAAAGTCAGTTATTTAGTATCACGTACTCCTCGTACGGTATTTGACTTCGACTTGTTTGATTCTAGAGATGGGTAGTCTCAATATCCTTAGTGAGCCTTTTGTAGAACTCCATGAATGTGTCCGGGTCAGGAACATTAGGGCTTAACTTTTCATACTCGACGGTCCATGTTACCACGTGTTTGAACCCTTGGTATCCACATGAAGATTGACATAGAAGCTCTTATAAAGTTTGAGGAAATCTCCGTCAACAAACTGAAAGTTGATCAACTTTTTCTCCTCGTCAATGGCAAGAATTTTTGTTTTTGCAACACAATCTTTCCCATCTGCAAAACAACATATATAACCAACAATCTTTCCCATCTGCAAAACAACATATATAACCAGTCATGCAATGTGGCTTTTTAGTCCTATTCAACAAATATGACAAGTGACAAAGTTGTCAAAACAAGAATACATGTGTATGTGTGTGGACAGTCACGGGCGTAGGATAGAAGGGGCCGGGGGCGCCCGACCCCCAAAACTTTTCGCTTAGTAATGTTAGGTATGTAGTTTTCGTATAGAATTTTTTAGGCATATACGTTTTCGACCCCCGGTTGGAAATATCAAGCTTCGCCACTATCGACAGTTAAACTAATGCTGTGTGTAAGTGGTTTACCATGGAAATAGTTCCAATGGAGGACAGAGCCCACGGTTCCGGCTTGACCGTCATGGGTTTGACAGTTCGGAACTAAAGTCGGGCTCAAGTTAGGAATGTGGTGCGGGTTTGCCTTCATAAGTCGTGAAAGACGTCACCCTTTGCCTTGATTTCAATCTGAGCGACTCTCTTACCACTCAATGTCATTTTCCTTTAAACTGAACGACAAATTAAGGATGAGAAAAATTTGGTGCATGATCATCACCATTTATAGGTGCCAAGGCTTTCCCCCACAAAAAAATAATAATAATATTTAATTGTATTAACAATAAATATTTATTTATCATATGATTAATTAATATGCATACGTTACCCAAGATTATGAGCATGTTTAAGTTGATAAGTTTTTGTAGCTAATTAATTACATATACCCATAATTAAACACTTACGGGTTTTATTCACATGATCAGATTTATTGGACAAATAATTAAATAGAATCCTTTATAACCTGATCTCGCGCCGTAATTAAATTGAATTATGAATCTTTAGTCTTAAAAAGAAGCATGCCACAATCACGAGAGAGGATATATGCATAGGGTTGTAAACACAACCAAACGTGCTCGTTCATTAAGGAACGAACATGTTTATGAAAGGTTCATGAACGCTTACCCGGATGATATTTCTTGTTCGTGTTCGTTTATTAATGTTCAATGTATGACACTTAGCGATCATAAACGAACACAAATAATTGTTCATAATCACAAATGAATGTTGTATAAACATTTTAGAAAAATCCGTATTTTTCATCAGAAAGATTAGCAAGAATCTACCAAATTAAATAAGTACTTAACATAAATAAAGATAAAGAGTAAAATGTCAAAATTGTCCCTGAGTTTAGTCGCTTTTGCTTCTTCAGCCCAAAACGAAACTTTATTGCATTTGGGTCCCTATGGTTTATTTTTGTTGTCATTTTCATCCAATTGGCAAATTGGGTTAAAATATCATGTTAACTTCTCCCCTTTATTGTCGTTTCCTCATTTTATTAAAATATATTATGGCATAAAATGACAATTGTAACCTTCATTTAAATGAAGAAACCGACAAAAGAGGGAGAAGTTAACAGAAAATTCTAACCCATTTTGCCAATTGGATAAAAATAACAACAAAAATGAAATCTCAAGGACTTAGATACAAAAATTTTCATTTTTGAACTGAAGTGGCAAAGGTAACCTAAGGTTAGGACCATTTTGGTATTTTACTCAAAGATAAATAACACAAACTGAAATTGAAAGAGTCAAATCATGGATGTTGCGAAGGCATATATTATAAATGTGTTGCAATTTTTAACAACTATAGCCAATAAAATAAAAATGCAACATAAAAAAGCCTTTAATTGAAGGAACACAAATGAACATAAAGAGCGAACATACATGAACACATTACCGAACGTTCACAAACATAAACGAACAAACACAACATCTATTCATGTTCTTTTGTTTAACTTATCGAATGAAATTTCTTGTTCGGGTTTTTTCATTTTTAAACGAACGAATATAAATAACTTTCCGTTGAACAGTTTACGAAGTGTTCGCTTCAGTTCATTTACAATCCTATGTATGCATATAAAATTGTACAAAAGATACTCAAAAAACTAACAAGTACAGAAAGACATATATTTTCTTACGTACTTCCGCAAACGACTTCAAAAACTCAAAATGTCCTATGTTCAGCTTTACGAGATCTAGGGAAATAAGTGAGGGTGACTACACAAGCTTTTATAAGAAAACTAGGTTAATACCCGCGAACTTCGTGGTTTTAAGAAATGATATTTTTTTATTGTTGCAAAAAAAATTACGTTTATACTGATTATAAAGAAATTGTACGATAAAAAATTATGGAAAATCTGAAATTGACGATGAAAATACAACGAATCAGCGTAGCGTACGACAACTATAAAATAACCGAAAGGATAATAAATAAAGGAAATACATTTTTGTGGTTTGAAATATAAATTGAAATCCTATTACTGTAATACTTCTGCTTGCTGGAGTCTCGTAACCAATAATCTCGAATTCGTACTTGCAACACTTAAAATGAAAGAAAAAAATGTAGAATATATATTTAAGGAAGAAAATGCTAAATCATACTTAAAAGAAGAGTTATACATCAAATCTTGACAAAATTGAGAAATATTTTACTAATAGTATGTAAAGAATTGATCATTTCTTTTTTCATATATAAAACAAAATTGAGAACTTTAAATCCATACAATAGATGAAAAATATCAAATATCAAACAAATACGAACTATGTAAATCAATACATTGAAAAAAATAAGATACATGTATTTACAAAGAACATTATACTTTATGATAATCATAACGAAATTCTCTGAAGGAAATTATTATAGAACTCTTAGGTTCATAAAGTAAATAAAACAACCAACGTACTATTGATATAAAAAATATTAGAAGATTCTAACGTATATAGAAAATTTGTGCTAACCTTGCAGCTTCTATTTCATTATTAAACAATCCAAGATAGATGTACCTAATGCAAAACAATGTAAGGCAAACAAAAGTGTACACTGAATAATTCATATTTTCCAAAATCATGGTTAATATTAGAAGCTACATTCATCTCGGTCAAGGATGTTAACATATTTCATATTTAGTTATTATTATCAGCCAAAAATATTAAAAACATATTTTATTGATGTTTTATAAAAATATTAATATATTCTTAAAACATACTTCTAATAATTCAAATGATATTGTAAAACATACAAATGCTGGCATCTTGAGGAACAGAATATCTAAAATAGACTAAAAGCTTCAAAAGTTATGATTTTAATGATTTAAAACATATATAGTAACAACTAATAAATGTTTTTAAAATGATTATTAAATAATCTGAATCTAATTAGTTTTATAGAAACCAATAATTGTTGATTAGAGTTATTAAAAATTAGAATAATTAGCAATTGTAAAATATGAATTTTGTCAAATTTTATTTTAGGTAACTTTATTTAAAAATAAGTCAAATAGAATTTAATTTAAAATTACTATAATATTCTAAAAGAATTTAATCAAAGTTATACATAAAATTTTAAACCATTAACATGTCTAGATACATTGAACCCTACGAGAAAGGCAATCCAACTAATGTTGTTAATTGCAAATCATTGATTTCCATATTATCATCCAAATCAAAATTGATTTAAAATCAAGCAATTATTTTTCTTCTAAATAAGGAAATAATAATTAACAATTATAATTTTATAACAAATAGATGGATATATCAAACCTTGATGATTAATTGAAAGTAATAGTAATCTTACCTTAATTTTTAGAATTATCAGAACTTTGCTCGACGGCAGAGAAGGAGGAGAGAGCAATAGTTAGAAACCCTAATTTTTTAGATGAAAATATATGTCTAACGAGTTAAAGCTTTTATATGGATCCATTGACCCATATACTATCTAATGGATCCTCACTTTCAAGGAATGGATTTGTTTGTGTAAAGAAGCTTAAAAATGTCATGTGGCATATATAGCTTAATAAAATTGCCATGTGTCATATTTTTCCTAGAAAAATGTATGTGACACCCTAGGTATGTTCTTTATTAGGATGTATAGATGCTTTGAAAAAAATTAAGTAAAATGAATTTTTATAAGTTTTTTAACTTGTTTTACCCATGTTTCTTCGTTTCCAATTATAAGAAATGCTTCGAAAAATGTAGGTTACGTAACTATTAACATAAGTTGCATGATTATTTTTTGTTGCCTAATTATTATGAGTAATTAGTCATATGTGTTGGTAAGTTATTTACTTCATGGTAATTACCTATATATTGTTTAGTTACTTGAGGCACGTAAACCTTAGGTTGCTCGGAATGTGTAACGCTTTGTATATTCCGTTTATTTAATTATTTATTTAGTCATTTATTCAATTTATTTATTTATTAAACTAATTAATTAATTATTCATTTTTTTCATTTATTTAATTACTTATTAAGTATTTATTACTTATTAATTAATTAATTAATTATATATTTATTTAATTAGATAATCATTTTCTTAAAAATAAGAATTTATAATCTAAAAGTTAAGTTTTTAAACTAAGTTAACTAATCAAAGTATAAAAGCTAACATAGTTAATTACTAAGTTAACACATGGAGGGACTAATTGTGCTTATAATGAAACTAAACTACAGAGACTGTTGTGTAATTTCTTTAAACTTAAAAATATGAAAAACAAAAAATAAAGGTTGAGACGGGACTCGAACCCGGTCTCTCCGGAACCAAACACGCGTACAACCACTCTCTCGCATAACTCTCGCATACCCAAACTCTCTGTTCGCTAAACCCCTCGCCGGAACAACGTGCAACTTACCGGAATCCCGTTGGAGGAGACAACCGCCGTCGCCGGAATCCAACGGAACTTCTGCTTGTATTCGGTATGATAGTCTCCTATCTCAGCTGGTCTGGTTACTCCTTATTCAGTTAAATAAGGAAGATGACCGCTATACATGTTAAAACTTTTAGAATCTGTAAAACAAACACCAAACAGGATTTGATCCAGTGGTGTTGGGCGCCTTTGCTTAGAACAGGTCAAGGGTACGAACTGGGATCCTGGCCGGGTCAATACTGTTGAGTTGGTTACCCGCTGTTGGGCCTTGGGCCACAGCCTTTTTGTTTGTTTTCTTACTCGGGCCAGCTCCGGTTTGGGCCACATTTCTTTTTCATTTTCAGTTTTAATAGTTTGGGCCGGGTTCCTATTGGGCTGGTACCATTTGGGCCGATTGTTGGCTGCCTCTTTTGATTGAAGGTGTAGGTCTTATTTTTTTTAACAGTTTAATTAACAAGGTTTTGTAAATCTTATTTTAAACTATCATTATTACTATTTAGTGTTACTATTATAAGATATTCCTAATCTTATTTTATTTAATATTATTATTATTATTATCTAATATCGTTAAACCATTTTCGTCACAAATCATTATTTTTGTATTTAGTACTTCCCATTTTTAAACTTAATCGAAACCATATACGAAAGCGTTAGCGTATTTAAATCGACGAACCTATAAACAATATCTAGCAATGTGAGACAATCCAATTTAATAATTAATCTCGAAATCATTATCTTGTTCTAGGTTAGTCAATCTCGATCCTCATTCATGCGATATTCCAAGAAACTTTTACGCAATCAAAGGTGAGCATACTTGACCCATTTTATTTTTATCACTTTTGGGTGCAACATGTATTCTTATTTAACACACGACACTTGAATCTTTTTGACACACAATCTACTCACTTTTAGACATGAACAGTGTGATGCTTGTAAGACTATTATGCTATGTAAACTTCTTGTGTCTATATGATCATTAACTTTTGATAGCATACCTTAACAATTATAGCTATAGGATTAACGTACCACCCTTGAGACTTGGGGTATTGTTAAGTAAAACACTTTAACCTCCCGTTAGACTTTGGGAAAGGCACTTTGCATTGGAAACTTGGGTTTGAACACATAGTTTACATCGTTTCAGCATACTTGTTTACTTGCTCATTGTTTATATGTTGGGTACGATTTGAAACCTTTTACTCATATTATACTATGTATCAAACTTGTATGCTGCGCCAACATTTTTGTTAATTATTTTAATACATGTTGCAGGTTGATAGTTCAAGATGAAGTGAAGAAACAAGTTAGGGTGGACTTTAGAAACACATTTTAAATAAACATTTATTATGTTTTATTTCATTTGATTATTTGAATTCTTAGTCATTTATAAAATTGGATTTAATTTATATTGTCACAAATAGTGTTATGATGCAACGAACAATGTGTTCGTCTCATCCCGATGTTTCTGTCATCGATTGAGGTGTGACAGTATGGGTGATGGTCCTCCTTAGAGGATGACCCTCCACGTTAGCGTCACGTAGATGGGTGTGAAGATAGGCTAAAGGGGATGGACCTAGAAAATGGAGGATATGCTATGTATGTATAGGAGTGTGTGGTATAGAGAAGAAGAGAGAGGGATGTCCTCAACGTTTGGGGGAGGATGTCAAAGACGACGCCGGGCCTAGTGGAAATGATGTTTGGGGCGTTGCCGGGCCGGGTGTGACTAGAACGACCCCATACCGAGTAGCCTTACACAAAAGTCAAGCTCTTATAACTTTTTCTTGCTTTTCAATAATTACGCATAAAAGTTTACTTTTTCACTAACTGGTTATATATATTTGTTCAAAGCCAGATTTGATATTGAATATCTTGTTTTGATGTACATTTTGATTATAAAACATACTGTCTCTTTTAAATCTGATTCGCTACAAAGTCGATAAGATTATGTTTAATAAATTGGACGAGGATATATATAAAAATAGTCACGTGTATTAAATGCATTAGATTTTAGCCTAATACAAGATGCAATTGACATTAAAAAAATATAAATGTCTATCTTGCGTACGCAATCTTCTAATCTCCCTACTAATTAAAGTAACTAATACTAATAAAATAGTTTAAGTAAATTGCTAATACTAATAAAATAGTTTAGTAAATTGCAATTTGAGTTGTCGTGGTTTGAGCCAAATGCTCTATGAGTCCCCAATTCTTAAAAATTGCCAGCCGAGTCCCCTCGTATTTTATTGTGTACAACGTTCGCATTTTGTACTTTTCTTATTTAGAAAGTAATTTTATTGTGTACAACGTTTCGCATTTTGTACATTTCTTATTTAGAAAGTATATTGTATTTTCTATTTATGAAAACTTTTAACCATATCGCATTCGCTTTTAATCTTGTAATCCGAGACGTTGATTATAAAAAAAATCATATTTTTTATATACTTGTATACATATTACATGATTGCAATCTACAGTACCATCTTGAATGCAAATTATACACGCTACTGATATTCAAAAAATACTTGTATTTATATTTTATACGTACCTGATACTTATTAAATACGACGTTACATATTAGTTATATGTTAAATGGGTTGAAAATACGTACAATTATTACAACATAACCCAACCCATAATCTTTGTGGCCTTCTTACTACATAATAATAAGAATAAATAATAATAATAATAATATAATAATATAATAATAATATATAACAAAACAAAGGAAAATGGAGCTTTACAGCACACGAAAGTAAAACCTTCGTCCCCCCCCCCCATCCACACGAACCACCAAAAACCAAAGGGTGGCCTTCGTGCCAACAAATGGGCCTTCGCCCCTTTTTTGTGTCATACACACTCACGAACCACATATGCATACACAGGTAAACCCCTCTAGTGCACTAAAGTCCTTCGTGTAGAACCACCTGCACACATGAACTTTTATGCGCAATTCTCACGGAAGCTTTTTTTTTCTTTATTGTTTCAATCTATTTTAACCACCAACCATCATCCACTTTGATAAATGTTTAAACCTTAAATTTTAACTTATAAATAGCAGCCTCCCTTTCACTCTAAATCCTTTTCCACTCTCAAATCCTCACATTCTCTCAAGTCCTCTCAAGCATAACAATGAACTCCAAATTGTTCACAACGAGTTTCTACTCACTTTTCTCTTTTTTTCGTTCTCTTTTCTTCACTAAACTTCTTGGACAACTTCTAGAAGGTTTCCACAAGTTTGCCTTAGCAAACTAATGTGGAACCTCACCACATTGTGGTCCAAGAAGTTATAAACTTACTGTTTTAAAATTATATTCTTATTTCTTGCTTGTTGATTTAAAAACTTGTTGTAAACTTATACCCACCAAGCCCCAACTTAGTTCACAGTTGTGTGTTTGTGTTGTGGTTAATTTCCCCCAAGAACACAAGCCTAAATCTTATTTAATATCTGTCCAAATGTTCTAAGTGATTGAAAACCATCCAAGCTTCAACCCTTTATGTTGAAGTCGTGTGCATGAGTTGTGAACCATGGAAGCTTTGGCTATCCGAATTAGTTCTACAAAACCTCACTTTTCACACATTTCAACTAGGGACATCAAGTAGCTTCCAAGAATCAAAGTAACATAACCCTGGCTCGCCTCCAACATTTGCCATGTTGGGTATGACACGCCCGGGTTATCCTTACTTAGCTACTTGACGAACTAGTTAGTCGTATTTTATTTTTATTCATGACCAAGCGGGTCATCAACTAAGTTGATGACTTTGTACTTTGGTGAAACATACAATGAGGTTAATCTTACCTCCATGCTTGACTTACATGATTTATATGATTATACATGATGGACTATATACTATAATATATATTTAACCGAACACATGATACTAACCGGATTACGGTTAGGTGTCATGAACTTAGGTTATATTATCTTTGTTCTAGACTCCTCGTTTGTGATTCTAATGGGAAGTTAGGACCCATGAAAAACAATGGAAACTTAGTGTCCAAACGGTATTCAGACAAGATATATTTTCGTTACATACATACTTTTATTATTAAATTCTGAATCCGAACTCTCCACAAATTCCATAATCTCACAAACCTTCATTTCCCAATGTATGGTAACTTCGGGTTCTCAACTCTCTTACGCATTGATGCGTGGTTGAAAACCGGTGCTTAATTGTATTCAAGTTTGCGTTTTTACATAAACTTGGGTTTCGAATTGCCTACTTTGATATGATTTGTGTTTTTGCAGGTTAACAATGTTTAAGGAGCATTTCGGAAGCTTTACTTGGCATTGGGATGGAAAACGGGTTAACCAGGAGCGAGAAACGGACAAAATAAAAAACCAGAAATGGGTGGGACGTCGCCGACGCCCTCCTGGGTCTTCGGCGATGTCCTTCAGATAAAGGCGACGCCCCTCTTTAATGCTAGACGCAGAAAATTAATTTTCAATGATGCGGGACGGGCATATCACTTGTTTTTTACCATTTTGTGGGAGACACAATTATTGAAGTTTGAAACCTTTCTTGGAGCCAAGAACACCAAGAACCTCAATTCCAATCCATCCGAATCATCCACCATCATCCGAATTGATCATCCATCATCACAATCCTAAAACCTAATCATTATCATCTTCACCTCAACATCATCTATTCATCTCCACCACAAACCCTAACCACCATCACCACAAACCCTAACCACCATCTATCCATCATCCGAATTGATCATCCACCACAAACCCTAACAACCATCACCATCACCTTCAAAGCTTCAAGATGTTCATGATCAAGCTTTAATCAACATCCGGTGATCGTGCTCCGTTCACCATGAGCGGCTAGTCTCTTCGCGTTTCACCCCGGTGTAGATTTTTGTAAGATTTCTAGTGTCACACCCCGACCCGCAGCGGAAAAGGTGATCGGGGCATGATTGGGTTTTCATCAAATCTCATGACATTTATTATAATGTTTCATATTTATTATTCCAATTTAAAGGAGATCATACAATCAAATCATACAAATACAACATGTTCTATACATCTATCTAAACTTCATTATTTTTCTTCTAAGGCACTTTCCTATGTGTTCCTTGCTTCATCCTTTCCACCTGTATCATGTGTAAAAATGGTTTTTGGATCAACAAAAGTTGGCGAGTGAACCTTGTTAGAAAACATTTATTATTTATTTCTTGTTGTATTTAATATGGAAAAATTGTGCAATAATCATATATGAACAAACGTAAATAAAACATACAATAACAAACAAATAGCATACAATAACAAACCAATAGCATACAATAACAAAACACCTTGCATGAATATGTAATATGAATGATAATGTAAATGTTGGCAACGTCTCGTTCACGCTCATAGGTAATGGGGAACGGCTCACGCTCATAGGTAATGGGGAGCAGACAACCTATGATGAAATGTATGTGCGATCAAGGCTCAATCAAACGGAGCCGATCGTATGTTGGCAACACCTCGTTCACGCTCATAGCTAATGGGGAGCGGCGGCCTATGATAATGTATGTACTGAAAATGATAAATTTAATCTAAACAATAATCACACAAACAGATGATACATGTTGAATATACATTTAATCATGAATATGATGGGTGCACAATAGATTAAATGTAATAAATAATAAACACATGATACACCCCAAAAACGTGATTAAAACGGGGAATTTGTAGAGATTCACTCACATTGGGTGCGTTCGGTGGATGATGTTGAATGCGCACGAGTTTAGAGGATTGATCGACGAGGAATAACTAACCTAATTAATAACGAAAAGGTACGGTAAATAAGCGGATTTTATTAATCAATTTTAATAGGATTTTTGGATATATTTTTGTGAGTTTAAGGCTATTTTCTAACTTTAAAAACGTTTATTTTTAATTATTTTTAATTGATTTTTAAATTAAATAAATAAATAAAAATATAAAAAAATGTTGACTTTGACCGTTGACCGTTGACCATGACTGTTGACCGTTGACCGGTTCGGTCAGTTATATAGTTGCACTGAGTGAGGTTCGAACCCGTGACCTCCCGTACGCGTGCACGCAGCTCTACCAACTGAGCTACGTGTCTAACCCGAAATATTTCTGTTTTTAATTATATTTATACACTAATTAAGTTAATCCGAAAATCATTTATTTTAAAAAGGATTTAATTGTATCGATTCGGTGCTCTCCACAAGTCTCGAACCCGGGACCTGTGGTTTAGTTTGGCACACAGTCCACCGCTGGACTGTGTGTCTAACTTGGTAAATATTTTGGTTTTTATTATACTTAACAGGTAACTGCGGGTGGATCCGGTTCAGTTTAAAAAGGAACATTTTTATTACAGAGAATGTGCTTGTGTCAAGGATCGAACTCGGGACGTATATGTATTGTGTGCACACAGTCCACCGCTGGACTGTGTGTCTAACCCGTTTATAATACCGATTTTAATTAATCTTATAATCATAATAGACTTCATCTTCTTCGTTCAAAACACAGACAACGGTTAAACCAACTGTTTCTTGTTTAATTCGGTTAACGAATATTATGAGAAATTGAAAGGTATTGAACAGAAAGGTTTGGGGAAAAATGTACCGAAACAGGTCGTCTTTTTCAGAACTCCGGCAAGGATTCGTCGGCTCTGTTTTGTGAACTTCGGCTGTTAGGATCAATTAACAGTTTGGATGGATTAGATGTGAAATTGAACTACTGAGCAACGATTATCAGTAGGTTTAAATGATCATACCGGCTCACGGCGTGATTCTGGAAATTTCAGAAGTTTTTCGGCGAAAGCAGAATTTCCGACAACGTCGTCTGGGATTGATTTTGGGTGATAGATTGATGTTAGTAATGGTCTAACAATGGAATGGAATAGAAAGAGTCGAGGTATTTACCGTGATGATGTGAGTCTCGGTTTTCCGGCGAAAGTCTGGTGATTGCAGAAAAATTCCGGCAAGTGAAATTGCGTCGAGAATTGGTGTGATTGTGAGCGAAAAGATTATCAGAGTCTAGAGTGTGTATTTATAGGGAAAAATATCGATGAATTGGGTCTGATTACCATCTTGATTCGTTGGTCAATAATTATCCGGCGGTTATGACTGATGTCGCGGAGCTGGACATCGGTTATAACCGATGTAAGAGTTATTATGCACGTTAAGTCACAAGAAACCGACAATAAATGGCGAAATCGTCGGGATTACCGGCGACTGCGAAATGGGCGCGTCGGTTGACTGATTTTGAAAACGAGTTTTTGTTATTTGAATTAATTGATTTAATATATCAACAAAAGGCACAAGTGGCGGAGTGGTTGGGCGAGTGTGAGTTAGGTCTTTGTGGTTCCCGGCTGACCCGGGTTCGAAACCCGGCATCAGCATTTAATTTTTATTTCATAATTTTTAATACATTTTCAAATATAAACTTTATATTCTAATATACTTATTAATTATGTTTCGTTTAAAATTAATTTGAGCATTAAATATGCAACGAAATTTTTAACTGAGTGTTCGGTTAATAAACGAAGCGGGTTTGGTTAACCCAGTTTTTGACGGATGTTACATCTAGGGTTTATACATTTATGTTTAGTTGATTTTGTGACAAGTTGTGTTTAAAGTATTTGAAACTTTTGATAGTTGTCTTGTATTTGTTTCGAATTCTTAGATTGTCGAGTGATTATAAAATTTGACTTTACAAAATGGTGATGTGCAATTATGCCTTATCTTAGCTTAGGAGTTCTTGGTAAAGAAGTGCACCACAGTCCGTTCTTTGTAACGTTGATAGCCTTTAGCACCTAAGCCACATGACACTAAATCCGTGAATCAAGTAATTCAACTAAATCAATTTAAACCGTGTAGAAGCCCTAGGTCTTGCGTTTATCGAACCGGGTGTGAACCTTGTTCTCCATTATTGTTTAAAACCATTTAAGCAAGTTTTTTGTGTAATCACAAACATTCGAGTTTTAGTAGCACTTTAGTATTAAACTTGTCGGTTTCGTCCGACACTTCTTTTTCAACAAAAAAACTATTAAATCATTTTAGCAAGCTTCATAACTGTGACAACCTTTAAAAATCTATCGCGTCCATCGCAAACCACAAACTCTTCATGGTTCGACCCTGTACTACCACTAACTCATAGCTAAGGGTAAATCTGGTATATAAATATTATCTTTGAGCGGGGGCCGACACTCCGATCAAATTTTAGCGTCGTTTCCGGGGAGTTCGTGCGCTTTGTTTTTAGATATTAATTGATTGTGTGATTATCTATCTAAGGTGTTTGTTTCTTTTGCTACTTTCTCTATTTTCTTGTTACGCGGGTGTGTCACTTGTGTAGGTTACAGGTAGTGCATGCATACGAGAACTTCTGGGGGGACCTCACCGTTAGTGTTTGAACCAGAGATTGAGCGGGTTGTTAGAAGGAACTAAGCCAACTGGTTAGAGGCAACCATTGTCTCTAATCCACTCAAAACCAGCTCACCACCTACCCCTTCCTTTGGACCCATGCCGATGGATCACCAAAACTCCAACCAACCCAACAACCAACATCAACACCAATACCAAGATCACCCTCCCAAAACCAAAATGTTCAAAATAACCAACCATGGGGCGGTAACAATTCGATACCACCAACACCACCTTTTTAAACCCGTGGCCGAAACCAAAACAATAATCAAAGTACGTCCACACCTCCACCTCAAAACCAAAACCAACAATACCCATTACCACCCAATCTTAACAACTGGAATATTAACACCAACTGTGGAGTTAACCAAAACCGTGTCATTCCCACGAATGAAGATTAATTTCTTAATCTTGACGATTTAGAAACAATATTCCTGACGATACACCGTATAGCGTTCACGGTTATCAATCACCGGAACATGTGAGTATTCATTCGGAATACTCGGACGACGGAGGGGATTATAACGAGAGGTTGGAAGACGAAGTTTGGGGTGAGGATAATGCGGGGGATTTTTACAATGCTCGGGGGTTTGACTATGAAGATATTGGCTATCTAAATGCCAATTATGTGGGGAACAACGAAGATTATGGGTATGATTATGGCCGAAATGACGGTTACGGCAATAACTATCAACCACGAAACAATCAACGGATCCGAGGAGTACGGTAACAACAATAAAAATAATGGCAACCGTAACCGGATTCCGCAATTTGTGGGCGGAAGTAATTAAGGTGGTGAACGAGGGGTAACCAAATAGTGGGTAGAATCCTGTAAAAGTTATGAAGTAATGCTTGAAACCAAATAAAAAATAACATCAAATTTGGCATTGGGTTTAGAAAAAATGACCAATTTCTGAAAATGTTACTGTAAATGATTCTAGTTTAGTTGAAATGATTCCGACAAACTTGGTTGGTCAAGAAATCAAAGTCACTGATAAAACTAGAAAGAAAATTGTTCTAGAAAGACCTTAAGGATCCTCAACTTTTGAGGAAATTGAGAAATATCAATTTAAACCTACATGGTCTGATAAGTGTGACATTCTTGAAAACTTTAAGCCAATGGATTTTACAACCACGAATGGTGTCAAAGAACCCAAAGTCAAGATCATACCACTAAAAGATTTCCCAGCAGAGGTTATAAACTCTGTTGACAAAAAGTCAGAAAAAGGGAAGAAGAAAGAGAAAATCAAAAACCTGTTTTGTGATTTCTGTGAAAAGAAGAATCATGTTACTAAAAATTGTATACTTCTAAAAGCATATGACATTAACAAAACAAGTGTGATACATGATTCACCAAATTGCAACATCTGTGGTAAAACAAATCATAAAACTCAAGAATGTGTTTATCTCAAGAATTTTGATGTAAAAAAGAATGAGTATAAATCAAAAGCACTGGAGAGTCCAAGGATTAGTACTTCAAAAGGAAAATCCAAACAGAGCTTTGAGCCAGTCCAAACATCTGTTACCAAGAAACTGAATGTAACCTCTACTCCCAGAGAGGTTCAGGTAACAGTGCTCCGCCAATAAATCAATATCCAAGAGGTCATGGACAGCCTGCATATAAAAGTGTACCACTTGGCTATGAGGTCTACAAAAGACCATCAAAACCAATGGTTAACAGGCATCCTCATGGATATGAGCATTTGATAGGAAATGGTTCACAACAGTGGTTATAAAAGTATGTTCAAAAGACTGACCATTTTCCTGAATTTTAAACTGGACTATTTGTGACCCCATACAAAGCCATTTTGGCTTTAGAAACCCACCTAAACTAATTGTTTACTAATGTGTAGGGAGCTTCTACTTGCCTTGATAGTTTATGGTATGTAGATAGTGGAGGCTTTAGGCACATGGCAGGATGTAATGCCCTTCTCAAAGACTTCATGGCACATGGAGGGGGTGACATATCTTTTGGTAATAATTTAAAAGGGAAGGTGTTGGGGTCAGGGATTGTTCAGTCTGGGAAACTCAAATTTGAATATGTGAATCTCATTGACAATCTAAATTTAACCTGCTGAGTGTCTCATATATGAGTGACAAAGGATATGGATCCTTCTTTACTTAGAAAACCTGTCAAATTGTTGGTCCAGAAGTGTTAAAAAGAATGATCAAATACTTGCTGAGAGCAAAGCACAACTTGTTGCTCATAAGAATGACAATGTGTATGTGGTTGATATGTTGAAGGATAATCCAATGTCCAATGCATGTATGTTCTCGGTTGCTTCAAGCAAAGAGACAGAACTGTGGCAAGCAGACTTGGTCACACAAATCTTAAGACTGTCACCACACTCTCCAAACATATCTTGTTAGAGGTTTACCCTCAAAACAATTCACTTGTGATGAACATTGTGTTTCCTGTTTAAAAGGCAAATGACATAAAAGTTCATATAGTCAATGAAGATCCAAAACAAGTCAATGCTTACAGTTGTTGCACCTGGATTTGTTTGGCCCTGTAAAAATCATGAGTCTAAAACAGAAAAGATATTATCTTGTCATTGTAGATGATGTTTTCACGGTTTACATGGACTTTCTTCATGCACTCCAAAGATGAGACTGCAGACATCTTGCAAAATTTTGTTAAACAAGTTGAAAAGCAATTTGACCTGCCAGTAAAAGTTTTAGGAGTGATAATGACACAGAATTTAAAAATAAGGAGTTGGATGATTTCTGTGTGTCAAAAGGGATTGTTAGGCAATATAGCATCCCAAGGATACTTCACACCCCGATTTCCATGTGTAACCCGGTGGGCCCGGTTGGGGAATATTGTGACATAGTTGATACATCATAACCAAACAAACACAGCACAACGAAAGTCTTGGATTTAAATTACTATTACAAACCGAGTGTCCAAAGTTCAAAAATAAATTACAAGGCTTGTAATGAAAAGATCCACAGGCAGATCGAATAAATATGTACAAAGTATTTGTTCAACAGACTTAAGCAACCTAGGGACTTGCAAGATCATCTATCGTCACTATAGCGCAACTCCCAATCTATTGCTGTGCCACCTGTAACTTGATCTTTTGAAATTACGTCAGTTTTCACTGGTAAATACTAATAACCGACTCATTTTGAAAAACATTTATTAAAAATGATTTTTGGTGCACTTGGCACATTTTATAAATAACTTGGGATAGTTCAAAATGACCCTTGTTTACAGTTTTACATGTTTGTCAATACATATGGGGTCCGGTGCAGAAACCGAATAACCGGATTAACCGACACGCCACTTTAAACAATCCACCAACAGGATTTAATATTTTATTAGCATTAGCGTCTTCGGGTGTATGCCTACACCCCGGCTTAAGGTCGTGGCCATTAGTAACTTTAATGAGCCAATGATATCCCAGACATGGTCGAATTAACCCCCAATGTTTAACTTACAAACAATACAGAATAAAACGGTTATAAGGATTTAGTAAATCACAATCCGATAACATGATTCCATACCCGACCAAGCGGTATTATTATACCGTATCCCAAGTCCGTATAGGGAAAATAAGTTAAAAGTATTTACCTGAGCAAATTCTTCAAATAGATAAATAACTCAGCCGACTATTCGAAAAGTAAGCTTAGATGGCAATCTACCGGGGGGCTCTTAGTCTGGAAATGATGGTGTTTATAACCATTAGAATGCTAACAGGTCCTATCTACTTTGTAGACTCGAACCGGTAGCTTAAAGATAATAACGGTGCTAAACGCGAGATTAAGCGATGACCGAATAGAATGTAATTTAAACCCGACAAGTATGGAGACTTGTTTAATATGGGTAAACATGTTACATTCTGGATTTTGAAAATAAAATGATAAGGTTAAACTCGTTTCGGTTAAATTACGTAAACTAGTTACGTAGGCCGAACCGTACGCATATAAGCGAAACCGGGTAACCGGATGAGTCTTATACAAGTTCCATATGCCATTATACTTTAAACATGTTGTAATATCAGTAGGATATCAACATGTATGCCTGTTATGGTTTTAAAATCAAGTTACCCTCAAAAGGTCGTCTTGGTTCATTTATGACTTGTAAAAGAAATTATGAGCAAACTGATGTAATGGTCATAATCTTACTATAAAAATAGTTCATTTATGATGTTATATCAGTAGGATATCGAGTATGTGTGTGGTTTAGAGTTTAAGACCAAACTATGCCCCATAAGGGCATTTTGGTCATTTCACACATAACTTGATGATTTACTTGGGAATCTGAGTTTAGTTAATGTACTTACTGTTATACATAAAATAAGTTTTTAAATCAGTAGGTATCAAGTCTTGGTGTTTAGATACGGTTTTAAACCATACTATGCGCCTTAATGGCGATAAGGTCGCTAAATGACGATTTAAATGGTATTTGAATGAAACTGATGTTGTGAACAGATTTGTATGATGAAAATAAGTTATTTGATATATTATAACAGTAGGTAAAAGATTGGTTATGAAAAGTATCTTTAAAACCATTTTATGCATCATAAGGGAAATATCGTCATTTATCGCATTATGCAAAGACTTGTGTATAACTCAGTTTATAATCTGATTTAACATCCCTAGTAATCCTAATTATGATATTACATCAGTAGGTAATGAGTTTTGTTGAAGAATTATGTTAAAAACCATTTTAGATACCAAGGGCATTTTGGTCCTTTAAAAGCATGATTTGCGACAGTTAAACAAAACTCAGGTTATGACCAGATTATTGACATCAAAATAAGTTAGTCATGTTTATATATCAGTACATAATTCATTTGTATGCTCATTTGTAATTAAAACCTTGTTTTTAATTAAAAGGGCATTTTAGTCAAAATTCGGCATATTATACAGAAGCTTGTATAAACACTCGAATTTGTATGTGACCATTTGTTATGATAACAGAGGATCATTCTAAACTTATTCATGGTCACATTACGACATTATTTCAGTTTCATAACTTCCTAAATCGGATCAGAATCGAAAGTCAAAGCGTGAGTCAAATACCGCGACTTTCGGTTGTAAACCGATTCAAAACTTGGTCTTGTCGGGCCGCATGGATTAAGACATGTTCTAATAATATTTACTAAGTTGTTGGAGTGTCAAAACGGATTTTATGACCTTCACATTGTTAGTTATGCAATTATTTATAATCTGACCCGTTGATTTTCAGTTGACTTTTACTTTGACCCGACAATTGACCAAGCAAATGTGGTAATCAGTAGACATCCTTTTGAGGGATTAAAATCTACATAATTACGGTCGCGTGACCACATTCGTTGCGACAATAGACTGAGCGGATGTGGTTTTAAGTCAAAGTCAAAGCATTTTTACATCAACGCTTTGACTCGAGCCATAATCTTAATGAAACTGAAATGAATGAGTTAGGACACTTACTAGAGGTCCTATGCACGAGTTCCTACTGATTTGGAAGCTCCTTGTAGACCAGAAACCTCTTGAGGAAAAGCAAGAGTTGGAATGTAGCAAATGAGCAAGTTTTTAGACAAGATCAAGTGTCCTTATATAGTGAAGGAGGAGTAAGGAGGTGAAGCCAGGTGTTGGGAAGGTTGGGAGGAGTTGCCAAGTGGTTTGGGACGTGTCAAGACCCAGAAGAATGTGGCAAAACGCGCACAAGGTGGCAGAAACTGCAGCCTGCAGCTGGCAAGCAGAATTCTGCGAACGGGCTTCTCCCGCGCGTCGCGCGGGGACACTATGTCCCTGGCGCGTGGCGCCTGAGGTGCCAAATCACAAAATTTCCATTTTGGCCCCTGGACTTCTCCAAACTCCTATATTTCGACATAAAAGCATGTTTTATTCAATATGGCTCCTGATTAGCACTTTCGGGAGTATAACCGAACATCATTAAGCTCCGGGTTCGTTAAAAGGTCACTTAGAGGCATAGTTTAAGCATGTTGACACGTTTAACCCCTCAACTTTAATATTCACCACTCAGAGGTTATAAAATAACATGTTGGCAATTTTAGTCCCTCTCGTCCAGCACACGGCATACGAGGATCATCGGGACACGTGTCTAAATTTTATAGGACATATAAACACAAGGTGTTACAGATACCAGAAAATGGGGTGGTTGAATGGAAAAAACAGAACTTTGATTGAAGCTGCAAGAACTATGCTTGTAGACTCAGGTTTACCCTTGTCCTTTTGGACAGAGGCTGTAAACACTTCTTGCTATGTTCAGAACAGAGTTTTGACTATCACAGGCATCAAAAGACTGCTTATGAAATTTTGTACAAGATCAAACCACTGATCTCATATTTCAAAATCTTTGGCTACCCATGCTTCATTTTAAACTTAAAAGATTCAATTTCAAAATTTGCAGCCAAAGTAGATTGTGGTTATTTTCTGGGATACTCAACCACTGCTAAAGCCTACAGAGTTTTAACTCAAGGACTAAGTGTGTAGAAAAAACTTTGAATGTAAAGTTCAATGAACTTTCCTCATTAAAAATTCCCGCAAATCCTGCTGAATTGTTTGACCTAGACAAATTTACATTTGAAGATGTGTCTATCAAGACTAACCCTGCAGGTACTTCACAATCTTCTCATCAAGACACTGGATATGGCATTGTGATCCCACAATACAAAGTCATCTCCACCACCTGAGCAGCAGATGTTACTAACAACTATGAAAACTCGGCCACTTCTGCATCAACTGTTGTTCATCCTCAACCCTCTACCAGTTCATCACATCTAACCTCTATTGACAAAAGTCAAACGTCTGTAGATAAAAGTCAACATGTATCCACACCTCTCCCACCTATAACTCCACCTCCATTTCAAACAGATGTTGGCTCTTCAAAATTGCCAACATATGTTAGCTCAGATGATTCCCATTTGCAGCCTTCACCGAAAAATGCCATTGTTCCATATAAGGAAGATCCGATCTACCTTAAAAGTCATCCATCTGATCAAATCATCGGCAACATCAATGACGGGGTACAGAAGTCAATGCCAAAACATTTGTTTTTGCTTGTTTCCTATCTCTCACACAACCTGTGAAGTACCAAGAGGCACTGAAAGGAAATAGTTGGGTAGAAGCCATGCAAGAACAACTCTTTTAATTCAAAAGAAAACAAGTATGGGAACTTATACGACTGCCTAAGTATGTATGTCCAATTGGCACAAAGTGGGTCTTCAAGTACAAAACAGATGAAAGGGGTATTGTTGTCAAGAATAAAGCTAGGCTTGTGGTTCAAGACTACAGACAAAAAAGAAGGCATTGACTACGATGAAACTTTTGCTCCAGTTGCAAGATTAGAGGCCATCAGATTATTCTTAGCCTTTGCTGCCAACCACAACATCAAGGTGTTTAAATGGATATAAAAGTGCATTCTTGTATGGTAAGATCAAAGAAGAGGTATATGTTTGTCAACATCCTGGTCTTGAATATGCATTTTATCAAAATCATGTCTACAAGCTTAATAAAGCTTTGTATGGCTTGAAACAAGCACCTAGAGCCTGGTATGAAACTCTTTCCACCTTTATCTTATCCATTGGTTTCACAAGAGGTAAAATTGCTAAAACTTAAATGGAGAGGAAATGATTTGATGCTTGTCCAAATTTATGGGGATGGCATCATTTTTAGATCCACATGCCCTGCCATGTTTGAAGAGTTTAGACAACTCATGGAAGCAGAGTTTGAAATGAGTTCAATGGGTCAGCTCCAATATTTTCTTGGTCTCCAAGTTAAACTAATTCACAATGGTACATTCATTCATCAAAGTAAATATGTGTAAGAACTACTTACCAAATTTGAGATGAATGAATGTAAATCATGTAGCACACCCATGGAAACCTCAAAGCTTGTCACTGTTGATGACAAAGATAACTTGGTTGATCAAACTCTTTATAGAAGCATGATTGGGTCTTTATTGTACCTAACTGCTTCTAGGCCCGACATTATGTTTGCAACGTGTGTTTGTGCCAGATCCCAATCAGCACCTAGAAAGTCTAATCTTATTGCTGTGAAAAGGATATTCATATACATAAAAGGTGCCCCCACACTTCGTATATGTATCCTGCTAATGGAAACATTGAGCTTTCAGGTTATTCAGACAGTGATTTTGCTGGTTGTCACACCACAAGGAAGTCAACCTCAAGAGGGTGTCAATTCCTAGGCAATTGCTTAGTGTCTTGGCAAAGTAAAAAGCAAGCTGTAGTATCCACATCAACAGCAGAGGCTGAATATATTGCTGCTGCAAGTTGCACTGCTTAACTCCTTTGGCTTCAAAATCAATTGTAGGATTTTAGTGTAACTGCTCTAAAGACTCCTCTCATGTTGGATAGTCAAGCAACTGAAAACATCATTAAAAATCCAGTCTCTCACTCTACCACCAAACACATTGACATCAGACATCACTTTGTGAGGGATTGCTATGAAAAAGGTTTGATTTCTCTGCATCATGTTCCAACTAAAGATCAACTGGCAGATGTTCTGACAAAAGCATTAGATACATCTACCTTTGAAAGTCTGATCTCTAGGATTGGAATGCTAAACATGGATTAAAAACAAATTTATGTGTTCCATGTGTAAATAGCATTAAAATGTTTTCAAAAATCCATCCTTTAAAATAGCTTAAATTGAAGTTTTTCAATAAATCTCTAAAGTCTACTCATAACCACTGTTTCTCTTAAACCTCCGTTTGGCTTGAAAATCTATCCACTGTTAAAAGTGTATCCTCTGTTTCATATTGCCACTGTTTACATCCACTGATTGGGCAAAACCACTGCTTTTTCCTAAACCATTGATATCTATCCACCGATAGTGTTAAAATCACCACTGTTCCCATCCACTGTTGATACACAACAATGGTTCCTTAAAAACTGTCATCCACTATCATCAGATGTTACACATTGAAAGATGTTAGCCATCAGATCTTTTGAAAACCGTTGCCACGCCAGCATTCACTTTTTTACTTTATAAAACCATGTTTTATCCTAACAGAGTTTTTACTCGCTGTTTCGAATTCAAAAATTCTCAAAGCGGTTTCCATTACTGTCATCTCCTTCTCGAATAAACAATCTTCACTCGTTCACCAACCTCTCATCATCAAAACTCCTCATAATTATCTTCCTATTCTTGAGGAAACCGACAACAATAAAGCTTATCACGCCATGATCAAAAGTCTAAAAAAAATCCAAATAAAGAGATATCATGGAAGCAAAAGGCCCAATTGATCTTGATACACTTCGTCGATTTTGGGTGAATGTTGAAGTTCAAACACAAAAGAAAAAAGCTTATGCAATTACATCAAAGGTGGGTGAGTCTCTCATTTAAATTTCTCTAACCACCATCTCCATTGTTTTTGGTCTCAATGACCTAGAGGCCAAAACCTCTTTTTCACAAATAAAGAACTACATGTTGAGTTCATTGAACGTGGGTACGAGGTTCAGCTTACAGGTAAAACTATCTATAAACCTAATTTTCCTGCTGATATGAAATTCTTTTTCCATACTCTGTTAGTATGTTTGTCTGCCAAAACTACTGCTTTCAATGAAATACCTTTTGTCACACCCCGACCCGCAGCGGAAATAAGAGTCGGGGCATAATTGGGTTATCACCAAAGCACATGACATTTAATATAATGTTTCATAATTAATAAAGTCAAAGTTACATTTTCAAGCATCCAAACATGTTCATCCAATACAAAGAAAATAACCAAACATAACAATCCCAATACTAAGTTGTTTTATTCTTCTAATCCAGGTCCTACGTGTTCCTAGCTGCTGCTGGTTCACCTGTATCATGTGTAAAATGGAAGTTTTTTTTTGGGTCAACATAAGTTGGCGAGTGAACCTTATTAGATAAACATTTGATAATGATTTTATGGTTAGTTTATCAATGAAATATTGTGCATAATCATAAATGAGCAAATGTAAGTAATCAAGCATTGGCAAATAGCAGTTACAATTATAACATACGATAACACTTGATAGCATACATGAACATACCAATATCATACGATAACTAACATAAATGAACTGTGCGATCAAGGCTCAATCAAACGGAGCCGATCGTATTGCATGTATTGAAAATGTAAAATGAACTGTGCGATCAAGGCTCAATCAAACGGAGCCGATCGTATTGCATGTACTGAAAATGTAAAATGAACTGTGCGATCAAGGCTCAATCAAACGGAGCCGATCGTATGCGGGCACGCCAGGTTCAACCGCATAATAAAATGGGGAACAAGCTCAACGCGCATAAATGGGGAGCGGCGGCCTCGGCAATTGCATGTACTAAAATAATAAATTGCATCCAATAATAACTACTTAACAGCAACAAACTAAATACACGTGTTCATGATATGATGTATGCACAATGGTTTAGTTATAATATGTATATAAACAAAGACACATGATACACCCCAAAACGTGATTAAAATGGGGAATTTGTAAGATTCACTCACATTGGGTGCGTTGAATTGGAGATGGTGAGATGCGCACGATTTAGATGAGCGGATCGACGAGGAATACTAACCTAAATAATAATGGAAAATATATTAGATTGATGGATTTTATTAAGGATTTTAATGAAATTTTTAGATATATTTTTGTGAGTTTATGGCTATTTTCTATCTTTAAAAATGTTATTTTTAAGTATTTTTAGTTGATTTTTAAATTAAATTAAATAAATAAAAATGTAAAAAAATATTATTTTTTTTAAGTGTTGACCGTTGACCGGTTCGGTCAGAGAATAATCCTGCACCGGGTGGGATTCGAACCGGCGACCTCCCGTTAGCGTGCACGCAGCTCTACCAACTGAGCTACGTGTCTAACCCGATATAAACTCGTTTTTAATTATATTTATACACTTATTTGAATTAACCGAAATTTCCTTTATTTGCAAAAACGTTTTAATTCAATCGGACCGGTGCTCATGACGAGTTTCGAACGCGCGACGTGTAGTTCATGTTGCACACAGTCCACCGCTGGACTGTGTGTCTAACCCGGTTATTATTTCGGTTTTTATTATACTTAACAACTATCTGTTTTAACCCGGTTCAGTTCTTGATCAAAAGGACATGTTATTACACAAGGCGTGCGTGTAGAGGGGATCGAACTCGGGACGTGTATAGTTTTTGTTTGCACACAGTCCACCGCTGGACTGTGTGTCTAACCCGTTTATAATCCTGATTTTAATTACTCTTATGTCATTACTGAATTCATCTTCTTCATTACGAACACAGACCTCAATCAAACAACCGATTCGTGATTAATCTAGTTAATAAACATGATGTCTAGCTTGAATGCATTAAACCGAACAGTTTGGGGAAAGAAGATACCGAACAGGTTGTCTTCTTCAGAGAGTCCGGCGACACTTGTCGGCTCTGTTTTTGAACCTTCAGCCGAGAGAATCTATTAACAGGTTTAAGGGTTTAGATATGAAATTGAACTAGTGAATATTGATTATCAGTACATTGGAATGTGCATACCGGTAATTAACGAGTTTCCGGCAAATTCCAGAAATTTTCCGGCGAGCTCAGATAGTCCAGCAATGACGTCTGTGGTTGATTTTGAGCGATGGGTTAATGTTAGTAAGGTTCTAACAATAGATTGAAACCGTAAAGTAGAAGTATTTTACCGGCTTGTGTTGAATACGGTTTTCCGGCGACTTTTGCAGAGAATTCCGGCGAACTGTTTTAGGCGCTCAAATGGTCTGCAAATGCGACGAAAAGGAATTGGAGTATTGGTATGATATCTCTGAATCGCGAGAGTGTCTGGATTTTGAGTTATTCAGAACTTGATGTTCTTTTTCGGTTTTAAAAATAAAAAATGATGAGTCTTTAATTTTAATCAATTTCCGATTGATTAGAAACCGTCGATCATCGGTTATAACTGAATGTGTGAGGTAAACAATCGATTTGACGATTGTTTTGCCGATTGCCGTTTTTCAGGTGACACCATCGGTTAAACTGAGTTTGTGTATAAGTTCCATTTGTTTTCCTAGAGTTAACAGAAAACACATTGTGGCGGAGTGGTTTAGGGAATGAATGTTAAGTTGTTTAAAGAGCCTTGGCTGACCCGGGTTCGAGTCCCGGCAGCTTCAAATATTTTTTATTTGTTTTATTTTAACTTTTTATCAAATATAATTTTTATAGTTTAGTTTATTTATTAATTATGTATCGTTTTAACTCAAAATAATCATAAATAATTAACGCAACTTTTATAACTTGGTACAAGATTACAAAACGGAGCGGGTTTTGGAGACCCGATTTTTACAAATGTTACAGTATCCCCTACTTTTAGGAATTTGGTCCCGAAATTTAAGTAGTTGAAGTAGTAGGAAAAAGATGCGGGTATCTTTCACGCATTGAGTCTTCACGTTCCCAAGTAAACTCAAGTCCCCGTTTTGACTCCCAGCGTACCCTAACAATTGGAATGCGACTTCGACGAAGACGCTTCTCCCCGTAATCCATGATCTCCACTGGTCTTTCAATAAAATGCATGGATTCATCAATCTGAATATATTCCAGCGGAATATGGAGATTCTCATCAGCGAGGCACTTCTTCAAGTTCGACACGTGGAATGTGGGATGAATCCTGTCGAGTTCTTCCGGTAGGTCAAGCTTGTATGCTACAGGACCTACTCTTTCGAGTATCTTGAAAGGTCCTACGTAACGTGGTGCTAGCTTTCCCTTTTGACCAAAACGAACTACTCCCTTCCACGGTGATACTTTTAAAAGCACATGATCACCAATGTTAAACTCTAAGGGCTTCCGTCGTTTATCTGCATAACTCTTTTAACGACTTTGAGCTGCTAGAAGATTGTTTCGGATTTGATGGATCTTATCTGTGGTTTCTTGGATCAATTCTGGACCAGTAATTTGTGCTTCTCCAATTTCGTGCCAACACACAGGAGATCGGCACTTTCGACCATATAAGGCTTCAAAAGGTGCCATGCCGATGCTCGAATGATAGCTGTTGTTGTACGAAAATTCAACTAACGGTAGGTGGGCGTCCCAATTTCCCTTGAAGTCTATGACACATGCTCTAAGCATATCCTCAAGAGTTTGAATGGTGCGCTCAGACTGTCCATCAGTTTGAGGATGATAGGCGGTACTGAGATCTAATCGTGTGCCCATAGCGGATTATACTGCTTGCCATGTTCGTGAGGTGAAACGACCATCACGATCAGAAATAATACTTAATGGTACCCCATGTCGGCTTACGATTTCGTTGATATAAATACGAGCAAGCTTTTCGTTCTTGAAATCTTCTCGAATAGGAATAAAGTGAGCTGATTTTGTAAGTCGGTCTATAATCACCCATATAGTGTCATACCCACCAGAAGTGCGAGGTAACCCGGTAATGAAATCCATGGTTATATTTTCCCACTTCCATACAGGTATTTCCGGTTGGACTAGAAGTCCTGAGGGTCTTTGGTGTTCAGCCTTCACCTTAGAACATGTGAGACACTTGGAAACAAAAACGGCAATATCTTTCTTCATTCCAGGCCACCAATAAGTGTATCGTAGGTCTTGATACATCTTATCGGCTCCTGGGTGTATAGAATATCGCGTTTTGTGAGCTTCATTCATAAGAGTTTCACGAAGATTGTTGTGGTTAGGAATCCAGATACGATCTAGGTAATACAGGATACCGTCTGATTTAGTTTCAAGTTTTAGCTCGGCTCCACAGGACATCTCTTTTCGTACATCTTCTTCTGTTATTGAAACGTGTTGAGCTTCTCGAATTTGATCTTTAATGTCGGTTATAATTTGCGAACATAGAAGATGAATGGAGTTCGCATAACCCTTTCGACTAAGTGCATCAGCCACCACATTTGCTTTACCAGGGTGGTATCTAATTTCACAGTCGTAATCATTCAGGAGTTCGACCCATCTTTGTTGCCTCATATTTAACTCTTTTTGATTGAAGATATGTTGAAGACTCTTGTGGTCAGTGTATATTTCACACTTAGTACCATAGAGATAATGTCTCCATATCTTAAGAGCGAATACAACGGCTCCAAGTTCTAGGTCATGAGTGGTGTAGTTCTTTTCATGTGTCTTGAGTTGCCTCGAAGCATAAGCTATGACTTTTCCTCTTTGCATGAGAACGCAGCCTAATCCTTGCCCTGACGCGTCGCAATAGACTACAAAATCATCACAACCTTCAGGAAGAGTGAGGATTGGTGCATCACAAAGTTTTTGTTTAAGAGTTTGAAAAGCTTCTTCTTGCTTGGGTCCCCATACGAATGGTTTTCCCTTATGGGTTAAAGCCGTGAGTGGCACAGCAATGCGAGAGAAGTTTGAAATGAACCGACGATAATAGCCAGCTAGTCCAAGAAAAGATCTTACTTCAGTTGGTGTACGTGGAGCTTGCCATTCTTGAACTGCTTTGATCTTTGAAGGGTCAACATGTATTCCTTTGTCATTGACTACATGCCCGAGGAATTGCACCTCTTTTAACCAGAATTCACATTTAGAGAACTTGGCATAAAGCTTTTCCTTTTCTAGAAGTGCAAGAACGAGTCGAAGACGACGCTCATGATCAGCTTTAGATTTTGAATAAATAAGAATATCGTCGATGAAAACTATAACAAATCGATCAAGGTAAGGTTTGCAGACTCTGTTCATTAGGTCCATGAAGACAGCTGGTGCGTTGGTTAATCCAAACGGCATAACCATGAATTCATAGTGGCCATAACGAGTTCGAAAAGCAGTCTTAGGGACGTCTTCTTCATGCACTCTAAGCTGATGATAGCCGGATCGAAGATCGATTTTCGAAAAGCAGCTGGCACCTTGTAGTTGGTCAAGAAGATCATCTATACGAGGTAAAGGATATCGATTTTTGATGGTTAACTTGTTGAGCTCTCTGTAGTCGATGCACATACGAAAAGATCCATCTTTCTTCTTTACAAAAAGGACAGGTGCACCCCAAGGCGATGAGCTGGGACGTATGAATCCCTTGTCAGTCAACTCTTGCAATTGACTGGCTAGCTCTTGCATTTCAGAGGGGGCTAACCTATATGGAGACTTTGCAACTGGTGTAGCACCAGGTATAAGATCAATACGGAATTCGACATCTCTGATTGGAGGCAGTCCTGAAATGTCGTCAGGAAAAACTTGTGGAAAATCTTTTACTACAGGAATATCTTCAAGTTTCTTTTCTGTGGTCCCCTTCTTGATGATATGGGCTAAAAACGCGACATAATTCTTGCGAAGATATTTTTGAGCTTGAAGACAAGACATTAAGTTGAACCCTTTCGACGAGGTTTCTCCAATGATTCGAAGAGTCTGACCGTTTGAAAGAGGAATACGAATAAATTTTTCATGACATACAACTTCCGCATGATGTTGACTGAGCCAATCCATACCGATTATGATGTCGAAACTTCCCAGCTTCATAGGAATAAGGTCGACTGAGAAATCTTGGTCGTTTAAGGTGAGTGTACAGTTGCGTAAAATAGAGTCTAATGAAACTGGTTTTCCGTCCGCAACTTCCACCGTTATGGATTCCGCGAGCTTATCCCGATTTTTGCTTAAAATAGTTTCAAATTCTAATGACACGAAACTTCTATCCGCACCAGTATCAAATAACATAGAGGCATATCTACCATTTATAAGAAACGTACCGTTGACCACATTGCCGTCAGCTCTGGCCTGGTTCGCGTTAATATTGAAAGCTCTTCCTCTAGCAGGTGGAGGAGCTTGGTTCGCTTGATTCACAGGGTTGGCTTGGGCCTGAGCATGAACCAGCCTTGGACATGTGTTTCTGAAATGACTTGGGTCGCCGCAATTGAAACAAGCCCGCATAGGTTGGCCCATAGGGTAATTGGGTTGATAGTATGTTTGGGCTAAATGTTGGGTGGGTGGAAATGGTAGTTGTTGTTGTGCTTGACCCATTAACTGTTGGTGGGTTTGGGTTAAAGGTTGGTGGCGGTTTGTTCGTTGAGGCATGCGGCAGTTTTGAACAGTATGTCCTGCGCGACCGCAGCCGGTGCAGTATTGGCAAGGATGATCAGGGAGTGGTGATACTGACAACGGTTACATTTTGGTAATGGGTCTGTGTAGGGTCTTCTGTATGGCGCGGGTGAAGGAATGACTTGAGTGATGGGTGCAGCAGGAGTAGGGGTGTTGGTTTGGGTGACTGCAAAATTCCTGGTGTTACGCTTCCTCTTGTTAGCAAACTTAGAGGAGGGAATGGGGTGGTTTGAGGTTTGTCCCTCAACAGGGGCTTTCTTCTTCTCTTCTTTGAACTTCCCATTGCGAATTCGGTTTTCGGTCAGTTCAGTTGCCAACTCCATGGCAGCTTCGAGTGTTACCGGTGAAACGCTGAGAACCGAATCTTGGATTTTCGAGGGAAGTCCTCGAATATAATGCTCGATCAGACGATAGGTTGGAGTGAATAAATTTGGAACCATTTGGTTCAACTCCAAGAACCTCTTGTTGTAAGTAGAGTGATCACCCTCCTTTTGCCTTAGAGCATGAAATTCATCCTTCAACTTCTTAATTTCACTTCTAGGACAGAAATGCCTAGTCATGATTTCCCTTAACTCCTCCTAAGTTAAGGCCATCGCATCTTCAGTTCCCCTCTTTCCTTTCTCGGTATTCCACCAAGTGAGAGCTACACCAAGTAGTCTCCCGGTGGCGTAACGAACCATGCGATCCTCAGGACAATCGCAGTTTAGGAAGGCGTTTTCCATCTCCTCGAACCAATGTAGGAGAGCAGTGACACCCTCGGTCCCTTCGAATTTTGGAGGATCACAGGACTTAAAATGTTTGTAAAAGCACTTGTTGGTGGGAGGGTTGTCGATGTTCTGGTCCTGTTGTTGAGGAGGGTTAGTAGGATTTGTAGCAAGGGCTTGTTGTACTTGTACCATGATGTCAGGCAATATCGTGGCCATTTGTTTCGCGATATGAGTGGCCAAACGTTCCTGAGACTTTCCCGATCTTTTACCCCTTCGATGCTGTCTAGACGACATCTACATGATCATAAAATGAGAAGATTGTGAGTTTATGGTGTCTTTTTAGGTGTCATGTGTCTTTAAGAAAATGTAAATAACATAAATATCAATAATGCAACTACATCCATAGGATGTCTTGGGTTCGCTCATGTTGGGCCTCAAATGTCCCCCATACCTTCACCTACATAGTCATGTGGGCCCCCATGGCTATTGGCTTGGTAGGATTCACATTAGTATTGGCAATTTAACACTCGCATCCCCTGAATGCAAACCACAAAATATGTTCATGAGATGTTTGGTCGGAACGTGTCCAGGTGTAGACACAATGACAACTCAAAGTGGGATTAGTTCACACGACGTTTGGTATAGCATGCTTTGGCCTAATAAGTACTTCGTACTCTCATCGTTAGTCCCCAGGTAGGCAAACTGGTCCTTTATTTTGGATTTATACGAATGCCAGCCTAGACAGGACGTTCCGACTACCGGTACTAGTACCCTTCCAGTTACTACATGCCCGTCATGAGAACTCACTTTGATGAGATTTGAAAACACGAAAATCATTGTAAAATCAATCATGATGTGGTGTGTGCTTTCATGGATGTGATATGTTATGAGCATACGATTTCATGATAGGCATTATTTGATAATACATACTTATGAACATGCTTGCACAATATCAAATGTAACATTTAACATAAAACATATAAACATCATGAAATTTGGCATATAACACACAAAATTCTTATAAGTTTCTAATCGACTATAGTATAGGCTCTAAGGGTCTAATAACCTATCCTATATCCCTATAGTCATGGCTCTGATACCAATCTGTCACACCCCGACCCGCAGCGGAAATAAGAGTCGGGGCATGATTGGGTTATCACCAAAGCACATGACATTTAATATAATGTTTCATAATTAATAAAGTCAAAGTTACATTTTCAAGCATCCAAACATGTTCATCCAATACAAAGAAAATAACCAAACATAACAATCCCAATACTAAGTTGTTTTATTCTTCTAATCCAGGTCCTATGTGTTCCTAGCTGCTGCTGGTTCACCTGTATCATGTGTAAAATGGAAGTTTTTTTTTGGGTCAACATAAGTTGGCGAGTGAACCTTATTAGATAAACATTTGATAATGATTTTATGGTTAGTTTATCAATGAAATATTGTGCATAATCATAAATGAGCAAATGTAAGTAATCAAGCATTGGCAAATAGCAGTTACAATTATAACATACGATAACACTTGATAGCATACATGAACATACCAATATCATACGATAACTAACATAAATGAACTGTGCGATCAAGGCTCAATCAAACGGAGCCGATCGTATTGCATGTACTGAAAATGTAAAATGAACTGTGCGATCAAGGCTCAATCAAACGGAGCCGATCGTATTGCATGTACTGAAAAATGTAAAATGAACTGTGCGATCAAGGCTCAATCAAACGGAGCCGATCGTATGCGGGCACGCCAGGTTCAACCGCATAATAAAATGGGGAACAAGCTCAACGCGCATAAATGGGGAGCGGCGGCCTCGGCAATTGCATGTACTGAAATAATAAATTGCATCCAATAGTAACTACTTAACAGCAACAAACTAAATACACGTGTTCATGATATGATGTATGCACAATGGTTTAGTTATAATATGTATATAAACAAAGACACATGATACACCCCAAAACGTGATTAAAACGGGGAATTTGTAAGATTCACTCACATTGGGTGCGTTGAATTGGAGATGGTGAGATGCGCACGATTTAGATGAGCGGATCGACGAGGAATACTAACCTAAATAATAATGGAAAATATATTAGATGGATGGATTTTATTAAGGATTTTTATGAAATTTTTAGATATATTTTTGTGAGTTTATGGCTATTTTCTATCTTTAAAAATGTTATTTTTAAGTATTTTTAATTGATTTGTAAATTAAATTAAATAAATAAAAATATAAAAAAATATTATTTTTTTTAAGTGTTGACCGTTGACCGTTGACCGGTTCGGTCAGCGAATAATCCTGCACCGGGTGGGATTCGAACCGGCGACCTCCCGTTCGCGTGCACGCAGCTCTACCAACTGAGCTACGTGTCTAACCCGATATAAACTCGTTTTTAATTATATTTATACACTTATTTGAATTAACCGAAATTTCCTTTATTTGCAAAAACGTTTTAATTCAATCGGACCGGTGCTCATGACGAGTTTCGAACGCGCGACGTGTAGTTCATGTTGCACACAGTCCACCGCTGGACTGTGTGTCTAACCCGGTTATTATTTCGGTTTTTATTATACTTAACAACTATCTGTTTTAACCCGGTTCAGTTCTTGATCAAAAGGACATGTTATTACACAAGGCGTGCGTGTAGAGGGGATCGAACTCGGGACGTGTATAGTTTTTGTTTGCACACAGTCCACCGCTGGACTGTGTGTCTAACCCGTTTATAATCCTGATTTTAATTACTCTTATGTCATTACTGAATTCATCTTCTTCATTACGAACACAGACCTCAATCAAACAACCGATTCGTGATTAATCTAGTTAATAAACATGATGTCTAGCTTGAATGCATTAAACCGAACAGTTTGGGGAAAGAAGATACCGAACAGGTTGTCTTCTTCAGAGAGTCCGGCGACACTTGTCGGCTCTGTTTTTGAACCTTCAGCCGAGAGAATCTATTAACAGGTTTAAGGGTTTAGATATGAAATTGAACTAGTGAATATTGATTATCAGTACATTGGAATGTGCATACCGGTAATTAACGAGTTTCCGGCAAATTCCAGAAATTTTCCGGCGAGCTCAGATAGTCCAGCAATGACGTCTGTGGTTGATTTTGAGCGATGGGTTAATGTTAGTAAGGTTCTAACAATAGATTGAAACCGTAAAGTAGAAGTATTTTACCGGCTTGTGTTGAATACGGTTTTCCGGCGACTTTTGCAGAGAATTCCGGCGAACTGTTTTAGGCGCTCAAATGGTCTGCAAATGCGACGAAAAGGAATTGGAGTATTGGTATGATATCTCTGAATCGCGAGAGTGTCTGGATTTTGAGTTATTCAGAACTTGATGTTCTTTTTCGGTTTTAAAAATAAAAAATGATGAGTCTTTAATTTTAATCAATTTCCGATTGATTAGAAACCGTCGATCATCGGTTATAACTGAATGTGTGAGGTAAACAATCGATTTGACGATTGGTTTGCCGATTGCCGTTTTTCAGGTGACACCATCGGTTAAACTGAGTTTGTGTATAAGTTCCATTTGTTTTCCTAGAGTTAACAGAAAACACATTGTGGCGGAGTGGTTTAGGGAATGAATGTTAAGTTGTTTAAAGAGCCTTGGCTGACCCGGGTTCGAGTCCCGGCAGCTTCAAATATTTTTTATTTGTTTTATTTTAACTTTTTATCAAATATAATTTTTATAGTTTAGTTTATTTATTAATTATGTATCGTTTTAACTCAAAATAATCATAAATAATTAACGCAACTTTTATAACTTGGTACAAGATTACAAAACGGAGCGGGTTTTGGAGACCCGATTTTTACAAATGTTACACCTTTAAACATTCAGTATCTGGGATATGCTATTTTGACAAAATCTGATCTTAATTTTTCCCAGGTATTGTTTTTTGATTTGATGACAAACTCTAACAACATTGCAAAAAATCAAGCTTTTCTTATACATCCAAGGTTATTGAGTGTTTACATTCAATCCCAAGTTTGTAAAAAGCATGCTACACAAGGTGTCATTAGTCTTGTTTGCAAGCTTACACATGAAACTTTTACAAGAATTACAAATCAAACAACTAAAGTTTTAAAAACACAAGCAGAGTGGAAAGAGCAAAATTTAAATGCACAAACATCACAAGCTCAACCCACTCCTGCTGAGCCCACTGCTCCTGGTGATCATGGCACTACAACCAGTGTTGTCAAACCCATACCAGCCAATTCTAAAAAGAAACCCTCCAAATCCATAAATCCCACCAAAACAAAACCCCAAAAACATGTTCGTCTAGAAGATGAGATCCCAGAGGTTAAGCCAATGACAACACAAAAGTCACTTGAAAACATTGCTGCTACGTCCTCACAACAGTTGGAAAGATCGCCAGCTTCTTGCCTACCTCCTCTCATCATCTCACAAAGGGAACAAGTTGTAAGAACAGGGAAACCAAATTATGAAGCAATGGATGCACTTGAATCTATCTTCCGCAGCCCCTCTCCAGGGCAATGTCGCTTTCTACTCCACAACCTGCTTCTCCTATTCCTTCCACTTTCATACCTCTGTTTCATGCTATTGAGAAAACTCAGACTACAAACAGTCCCTCTCATTCACACGTTACAGAGAGTACACTCCCACCATTGACTGGGTCTGAGAAAACTCAATTAGCTAACCCTGAAACAGCTGAGGTGGCTACACCCCAAGAGTTACACGTAAATCTTGGTGGTAATTCAATTGAAACAACTACTAAAACTGTTCCACAACAGTGGCTTAGTTTAACAGTGGTTACATACATAAGACTTCCTTGAAGGCAACAACTGTTGAGGTTAGAACTATAACCTCTGCTCCAGTTGGAAGACCCCAGAACCAAGAAAAATGGGCATCTGTTTCTGATGATATGGGATTCATTTCCATTGAGGTTCCAGATAAAACTACCACTGGTAGGAGTTCAAATGATCCTATTAAATTAGGTGATGAGCTAAGATGCAAGGAATTAACGGAGAGGATGACATCAATGGAATCATCAATTTATGACCTAAAAACAAAGATGAAACAACTGCTTCAACATTCCCAATTACAACCATCTTCATCCACACCACAGACTGCTGATGAGCTATGGCACATTGGGCAACCCATCATTGTAGCTCAGAGAAGATTGTCAGATATTCAACATGAAACACAAATCAGTCTTATCAGAATAATGGTTGAGGCTAATTAAACTTATATTTGAACAAATGAAGTTTAACTTATCTTCATTCATTGATCATCTTTGAACTTTTCACAACTAACTAAACTCAATCCTAACGGCCCGTATGATGAAAAAGGATGTGCGGGCGGTTCAGTTTGCGGTATGTAGAGATTGTGGGAATATTGGTCATCAGACCGAGGAGTGCCAAGTGAACATGGCACAAACCACCGAAGAGGTGAATCAAGTGTGTGGAGAATAGAAGCAATACGACATGAACTCAACACTTATCAACGGTTTAGAACCATCCTAACTTAGTATGGTAAGCCCGAACCAATGAACCAAATGTCAACCCGAAAATCAAGTGGTTCATCGTATCAAAACCAACAAGGCGGTAACAAGGGGTTGGCTAATGAAAAGGGTGTGAGGTTAATACGCCCTTATCCAAACTTTGTTGACCATCTAAAAAGTGTAATGAACCGTGGCCATATCAAGAAGAATGTGGAAATTTTCAGCAAGTAAAAATCAATACCACTCTTAGATGCATCAAACAAGTACCCCTTATGCTAAGTACTGAAAATTATGCAAACCCAAAAGCAAACTCAAAATTCCTAAGAAATTTGATCAACCGAAAATGTGAGTTCGAACTTCGGTGCACTTCCACAAAGTGCAAGATTCGGAGCGCCCACTATTCAATAACAAGTGGCTGAATTTAAAATGACTAGGGCACTTTGATCTGGGGGCGAGTGTGAGTATCTTTCGGATATTTGTATGACCAACACGAATTTGTCCACTTCAAGCGGCAAACACCAAGTGTTGTCGACTTGACCCCCAAACTACCCATGGATAGTCACGGATGTAATTCTCAGGTCAAGGACTTTTACTATCTGGTGGATTTCTGTACTCGATAGTCTTTTGGACGAACTTAGCACCAACGATTATCTCGGGTCGACCATTTTTAGCAACATCGGATTTCCCAAATTAATTACAAAATGGGGACTATGATATAACCTTTGGTAACCAGCGTGTGCGGTTAAATGACTTTTCGGGATTAGCGGATCCTCTAGTTAGCGATGATACTATATGGCGGACGTTGTTGACGAGTGTATACCTCTATGCGACATGGGTGTCGAAGAGGAAAACATAATAGATGGGTGTTTTATGTTTGACAGGTTGCAAATGGAGACGAATCAGAGCATGGATAAGGAGGAAAAGAAGATGGAGGTGATGACAGTAAAGGAAGGAAGACCCACTTGGACACACCAAATGGAAAGTCTTCCGGAGCAGATTGATACAAAACTAAAGCCATCGTTGGTAGAGCCTCCGGTTGTGGAATTGAAGGTGTTGCCCAAGCATCTCAAGTATGTTTATGTGGGTGAGGGAAACACACTTCCGGTCATCATTGCATCAAACTTGACCGAGGAGCAAGAGGAGAAGTTGATGGTGGTGTTGGTCACCAATAGGGCGGCTATTGAGTGGACCATAGGGATTTGAAGGGAATTAGTCCCTCGTTGGTGATGCATAAAATCACCATGGAAGACGATGTAACTCCTTCTTGTGATGCACAATGGAGGTTAAATCCGAACTTGCGTGAAGTGGTCAAGAAGGAGGTTTTGAAGTGGCTAGATGCGGGTATTATTTACCCCATTTCGGATAGCCAATGGATGAACCCCACACAGACCGTTCCCAAAAGGTGGGCATTCAAGTCATCACTAATGACGCAGGTGAAGAGGTCGCCACTCGGCCGGTAACCGGGTGGCAATTTGTGTTGACTATAGAAAATTGAATTCTGCAACTTCCAAATATCATTTCCCTTTACCATTTATTGACCAAATTGTTGAGAAATTAGCGGGTCAAAAATTTTATTGTTTCTTGGATGGGTATTCGGGTTATAATCAAATTGCTATCCATCCGGAAGATCAAGCTAAGACTACTTTTACTTGTCCGTATGGCAAATTCGCATTTAGGCGAATGCCATTTGGGTTCTGTAATACCCCTGATGTGTATAAAATGCAACATATAAATTACATCAAATGAGGCATAAAACTAACCCTTTTCTAGTACTAATGTTGGAAAAAGCACGTTTCTTTGTTCCTTTTGAATTTACAGGATAAAATTAGCTTAAAAGAACAAAAGAAGCAAATAAGCAGCCAAAACCAACATAAATACAAAAAGAAGGAATAACACAACATGCCCGACCCCTCAACAGCACCCCAAAGACAAAAACAAGGAAACAGAAGCTGACCACGGGGCCGTGCCCAGCCAGGCATGGGGCGTGGTCAGCCCTTTCACTTAAAGACAAAGCATGCAGAAGCTTCTATGCCCACCACGGGGCCGTGCCTAGGCCACCATGGGGCGTGGTCAGACTCTAAGATTTGCATAATCTTTATAGTACAGCGAAGATTTGACCACGGGGCCGTGCCCAGAAGCCATGGGGTCGTGTGGGGCCCTCTTCTGACAGCTGCAATTAATGAAGGGAGAGAAGAAGCAGGCCACGGGCAGTGCCCGCAGGACACGAGTGTAACAACTCGAAAATTCAATTGTTATCTTTCATTTTGTTTTCTTGTTTATCTACCTTGGTACTCCCGAGATTCGGTTAATAATAAAGTTTATGTTAATTATTTATGGTGTTGTACGTTATTATCGCATCTAATCTCTTATTAAATCGCATCGCTTATCTCATCGCATCGCAAATCGCAATTGTTTATGTGGTTTTATATTATTTATGTGTTATGTGTGTTTGTGGTTATGTTTCCAATCGCTATTGCACTCTCGAATCGCTAAATCGCAGTATCATACCAACTATAACACTTAACACTCTAATTTAACGCTTAATATAACTATCTAATGCGAACCGAATAACCAAACGAACTCTTAACGCGAAACAAACGAAGAAAATCCAATATTTGGACAAGTTCGCTCGAACTTGGTGACCCCAAGTTCGGCCGAACTTGGCTAGCCAAACCCAGTTCCCTCATATAACCTCAAGTTTGCTCGAACTTGTACAATTATGTACAAGTTCGGCCGAACTTGACTGGTGACTCTTCAAAATCTGCTAAGTTCGCACGAACTTGCATGTTTTCATGCAAGTTCGGCCGAACTTGGTCTCATCAGCTCTACTTTTTGCCTTCGCCTATAAATACCAAGCTCATCCCTCTCATTTGAACTTGCTGTAAGTTCACCCAGAGCTCACATAACCCGAAACCTTCATGTTCTAAGTAAGAATCAACCCGATTTCGACTACAACAACGTTTATCAACAACCAACAAAGGTTTACAATGATTTTGCACAAGGATCTACCTTCGTTTTCATCAAAAACCCATTCTTTTACGAAAATCTTCATCTTTTTCTTCAAAACTTCTGTTTTTAACTTAGATCTACACAATACGAGTTCGTTTGGTGTTAGCAGAGTCTTCCCAAACACGAGATCTGCAAGATCTCGGCTTGTAAGTTCTAGATCTGAGAAAAACCTTTGAAAACCATTGTTTTCTACACAAGATACGGACTTTGATGATGTTTTGTTCATTTTCGGGTATGAAACGAAGCATCTATCATTCAAGATCCCAGATCCGGAAGCACAAGGACGTTTATGTTTGTTTACACAAGCCGGACTAATCCGAACAAACCCCGAGTTTGCCCGGATTAGCCAACGCTTTTGTAAAACGGCTAAAACAGCTCTAAAAGACCTCTCCGACTTAAGTTTGCTCATAGCACAGGGTTGGAGGGATGAACACTCGATTTTCCTCAGCAAACGACGCGATAACGCAAGATTTTGGACCCGAAACATCAAATTCATTCGAGAATCACCAGCTCACAAGGTCAAGTTCGACCGAACTTGCACCCAAATGGTTCAGGTTCGACCGAACTTGGGCTAATCTCATCAAATCTCCTACAAGTTCGACCGAACTTGTCTAGTTTCTTAAGAAACTATGCAAGTTCGCCCAAACTTGTCTCCTCAGTAAGAGATCCTTACAAGTTCGCCCGAACTTGACAATTTTCCTAAAGAAACTCATCAAGTTCGACCGAACTTGGCTTTAATCTCACCAATTCTACACAAGTTCACTCGGACTTGTGTGTTTACACACAAGTTCGCCCGAACTTGTCTACTGCCCAACCAAGACTTAACCGTTTCAGCTTTTCAGAGACTGATGCACTTCCGTTCGCGTATGCAGGCTGATCCGGTGCTCTTCTCGACTCTCCTCAGATCTCTAATCTTACCTAAATGCACCCACAGTGAGTATACTTGACCCATTTTTGCTTTAACGCACTTTTTGGGTGTTACATACGTTCCTGTATTAAAATCACATCCCAATTCAAAACTGTTTATCACACGCGAATAATCTGATTGTATATGCTCGATACGTGATACTAGAAACATGTGACTAGGACTTATTTTCGTTAACTTGCCTCCTTAGCTAGTATGGTACTATAGTGTGGCTTACACCCGACGGGGTCTAGTTAGGATGGACGTGCAAGCCTTCTCACGGTAGTTAGCATGAGAAATGAGCCTATGTTATGTTAAGTGTTTTGGTGTATCATGATATGTAATTAGATTGTTTTGCAAACGCTTTCTCGACTATGCTAATATTATTCAAACTCGTATGCTCACCTTTACTTAATTGTATTGACTTGTATTTTAACGTATGTAACAGGTTGAGGATTTCGCGTGGATGCTTGGATGATGCTTAGTTTAGTTTGCTTTGCTTAGTTAGTTTGTTTATGTATTTTGGATTTGGAACTTATGTATGAAATCTAGGGGAAATCGAACCCGAATGAATTTTATGAGAAATCTCTGTTTTGTAATAATTGTTTAAATGTTACGTTTAATAGTATGGGATATTAAGCAGGTTGTGATATGTTGAATGATTGTTATGGAACATCTCGTGAAATCAATCTGGTCGCCTAGTGCCGCTAACCCTGATGTTTCCGCCATCGGTTGGGGTGTGACAGATTGGTATCAGAGCGCCATAACTTTAGGATAGTAGGTAGAATTGCCATAATTCGACCTAGTAGCATGTTTAAGTACCCGATTGACCTATCTATGACTTAAATGTTAAACTACTTACCATAAATGCTTAAATGTGCCTTTCCTAAGGCTAATACAATAATACACGCTTGGAAATGCTCGTATCTCATAAACGAGTGATCAAGTCGAGATTAGGTGTGAAAACCGAAAACTCTCGATAAGATCATTCACTCCACGCATATTCTATTGCACGAGATACCTTCGTTGAGTTAAGAGTGACATCCAAACCTCGACGAACATCTCCATTTCTACCTAGTGGAACGCCCGATGAAATCGGTGAGCGTGGCCACAACTAGGAATGATGTTGTTAAGTTAGGGGTGAAACCCGCATCTTAATAACTAATTCCGTGCTTCGATTTTCAATCTCACCAAAGTCTCAGTTATGCCAATGGTTTGGAACACGTATTAATTGGAAGGGTAAACGTCGTTAGCCGCTTGCGGTGAGAACGTTTATCTATTAGGCCAAAGCGTGGGTCCAAATGCAAAGGGTAGTCGAATCACTTTGGCGTGTCAAATGTCTCAAAACCCCGGACACTCCCAATTGATTTAAGCCTATATCGTCGATTTACGCATCATCGAGGTTATTACTATTTATGTGTTTTAAAATTTTGAGAATTTTCGCTTTATTCGATTTCTCGCTTTGATGATTTATCATATCATCGATTTCTAGATTTATCGCAATTACGCTCTCGTAATCTAAAACGCTAATTAATACACCAACCAAACTAATCGCTTAACTCGCTTACGCCTATGAGGACGTGTGCCTCATACGCGGTATTATCTCGCTATTATATATATCGCTTATATCTCGCTTATATCTCGCATCTTGTATCGCGCTACGCATTGTTATTATTAGAAGGTGAATACGTGCAAATATGTGCTTACGTGCTTATATCCTTACGTGATTACGTGCCTACATGTTTATGTGATTTTGTGCCTTGTATGAATTATAATAATAATAAATATTTAAACATTACTCTATTATAATCGAATCTCATTTAATCTAAATCCTTTGTGTAGATGTCTTCCATGGGATCGCACACCCGAAGGAACCTCCAGCGCAGCAACGCCGACAAGCATATCGCTACTATGGTAGCCAAGGAAATGGCATCCCGCAAATTGTCTCAGAAATCCATGCTGTAAGCAGCAACTCATCTGTGGACTCCAACGGAGATGCCCCGAAACCCCACTTCAGCTTTAAGCAGTTCAAGGCATGTGGATCGCTTACTTTCTCAGGCACAAAAGGACCGAGTGCCATGTTCCACTGGGTTGACTCAATCGAGGTCACATTCCGCCAAAGTGGGTGTCCCGAGGCTCTGTGCAGAATCAATGCCATCGGTGTGTTTAAGTCAAGGGCTCTCGACTGGTGGACAGCCGAGCGCAACAGGCGTGGGAACGACGAAGCTTACGGACTCACTTGGGAGGAACTTAAGGAAATTATGATCAAGGAATTCTGTCCTCCCTACGAGATCCAGAAGTTAGAGAACGAATTCCGGAATATCAAGCAAGATGGTCCCGATAATGCTAGTCTCACTGATCGCTTCAAACAGTTGAGCAGCATCTGTCCCGGTCAAGTGGATACGACCGAAAAGGCAATCAAAAAATACCTCAATGCTCTCCTCGATTGCGTCGCTGACTTTGTTCAAGCAGCACGCCCTACTACTATCGAGGAGACCTACCAGCTAGCCGCCGAGATTAATGACAAACGAGTTCAGTCTGGTTACTTTAAAAGCAGCAAGGTCGCAAACCAGGCAGTCACCGAATCAGCAGCTCCTGCTACCGAACAGCCCCGAGAGCCAAAGAACAGTCGCCGTGGTCAAAAAAGGGAAAACCCGAGCAAGAACTTTGCTCTTACTACTCCAGCGAACCCTCAGCCACTCCAGTCAGCAGCACCAAACGCACTGCCAGCAAAGCGTGCGTACACTGGTCCGCACCCTATTTGCCCTAAGTGCACATATCATCATGCCTTTGGAGGCAATTGCCGTTTTTGCACGAATTGCAACATCTACGGCCACTTCACTGTCAGCTGCCGTAGTGGTCCGTGTCAGCCAGCTCCTCAGGCTCCAATAGCTCCAGCTTTACCTGCTCCTCCTCAAGACAACCAGCAGCAAGTTCCAAAGGCACGAGTGTGCTTCGTGTGTGGTGATCCGAACCACTTTGCTAATGTTTGCCCAAACCGCACCGTGAAACAAGAGCCACAGCAGCAGCAGCCTCAGCAGCAGCCCCCACCGCAGCCTCAGCAGCAACAACAAGCTGCGCGTGGAAGAGCCTTCAACCTCAATCACCGCCAGGCCCAGAATGACAACAATGTTGTCAATGGTACGTTTCTAGATAATAGTATTTATGCTTCATGCTTATTTGATACTGGTGCCGATAATTGTTTTGTATCGTTAGAATTCGAAAACGTTTTAAAATGTAAGCGCGCTAAACTCCCAAAGACTTTCGATGTGGAAATCGCCACCGGAAGAACCGTTACCGTTAATTCCGTTTTGCGTGGTTGTAATCTCGATCTCAACAACCATGTCTTCTCGATCAATCTAATACCTATGCAGTTAGGTAGTTTCGATATCATAGTAGTATGGATTTTCTTCGTGAGAATCATGCTGAAGTTGTATACTTTGATAAAACGATTCGTTTTCCTCTTCCTAACGGTGATCAACTTCATGTTTATGGTGAAACTCCCTCAAAGAAGTTGTTGCTTTTGTCATGTACTCGGGCGCACAAATGCTTGCAAAAGCGATGTGTTGCTTTCCTCGCTCATATCGTGAACCCAGAGAAAGAAAAGAAGACTTATAAAGATGTTCCCGTTGTTTGTGAATTTCCTAAGGTCTTTCCTGATGATTTACCCGGTTTACCCTACTAGAGATGTTGAATTCCGTATCGATTTAGTTCCCGGAGCTACTCCCATTGCTAAAGCTCCTTACATCTCGCACCATCCGAAATGCGCGAGCTATCAAGCCAACTTCAAGAGCTTCTTGATAAAGGTTTCATACGCCCGAGCACTTTGCCATGGAGCGCACCTTTCCTTTTCGTGAAAAAGAAGGATAGATCATTCCGTATGTGCATCGATTATCGTGAACTTAACAAACTCATGATAAAGAATCGTTACCCTCTTCCTCGTATCGACGATTTATTTGATCAGCTTCTAGGTGCTACTTGTTTTTTCAAGATTGATCTTCGTTCCGGTTATCATCAGTTACTCGTGTTGGAAGAAGACATTCCTTAAACCGCCTTTCGTACCCGCTATGGCCATTTCGAATTTGTGGTCATGCCTTTTAGTCTTACAAATGCACCCGCGGTCTTCATGGATTTAATGAACTGTGTGTGTACAGCTTTCCTAGATCGTTTCGTCATTGTTTTCATCGATGATATCCTTATCTATTCAAAGTCGAGACACGAACACGCGCGTCACCCTCGTTTAGTCCTCGAACTTCTTCAAGGAAATCGCCTTTATGCTAAGTTCTCTAAATGTGAATTCTGGCTCGAAGAAGTCCAATTTCTCGGCCACATCGTTAATAGTCAACGAATTCACGTCGACCCTGCAAAGATTGAAGCCGTCACGAGTTGGATTACACCGAAGAATGCTTCTGAAATCCGTTCATTCCTTGGATTGGCGGGTTATTACCGTCGATTAATCGCCGACTTTTTGAAAATCGTCGTTCCGCTTACCGCTTTAACTCATAAAGACAAACCTTTTGTTTGGGATTCCAAGCAAGAGGAAGCTTTTCAAACTCTCAAGCGTATGCTATGCAACGCTCCTGTCCTCGCTTTACCCGACGGAAACGACGATTTCGTTGTTTACCGTGATGCCTCGAACCTTGGTCTTGGTTGTTTTCTCATGCAACGAGACAAGGTTATCGCGTATGCGTCTCACCAACTCAAAGTCCACGAGAAGAATTACACTACCCACGATTTCGAACTCGGTGCAGTTGTTTTTGCATTGAAGATATGGCGACACTACGTTTACGGTACTAAGTGTACGGTCTTCACCGACCATAAGAGTGTACAACATATCTTCAATCAGAAGGAACTGGATATGCGCCAACGCAGATGGGTTGAACTTCTCAACGACTACGATTGCGAGATACGCTACCATCCCTGCAAAACAAACATCGTCGCCGATGCTCTCAGTCGACGAAGCTATGTGTAGAGTATTCGTGACTCTCAAGCTTGTGCTAAACTTGAAACCCTCATCCGCGCCGCTCAACACGCATGTTTTAATGAGAAAACTTTGGAAGAAGAAATGAAATTTGGTGCCGAAACTCCGCTTTTATCTAAATCTGATAGTATTTATTACTGTCTCAACCGCATTTGGATTCCCAATCGTGATAATCTTCGTAAGTTGCTAATGGACGATGCTCATAAATCCCGATATGCCATTCACCCCGGTGCCGACAAGATGTACCAGGATCTTCGCCCTAAGTACTGGTGGTCGGGCATGAAAAAGGATATCGCCTTGTACGTCTCAAAAAGCTTAACTTGTTCGAAAGTTAAGGCTGAACATCAAAGGCCTTCTGGCTTACTCGAACAACCCGAAATCCTGATGTGGAAGTGGGAGAGTATAGTTATGGACTTCGTTACGAAACTTCCCCGTACTTCATCCGGTCACGATAGTATTTGGGTTATTGTTGATCGTCTCACCAAATCTGCGCACTTTATTGCTATACAAGAAGACTTTAAGGTCGAATGGTTAGCCCGAATCTATACCGACGAAGTTATATGTCGACACGGGACGCCTCGTGATCATTTCTGACCGCGACGGTAGTTTTACCTATCGTCTCTAAGAGACATTAAAATCTGCTCCCAGTACAACTCTCAATCTCAATACCGCTTTTCACCCTCAAACCGACGGTCAGACTGAGCGAACGATCCGTACCCTCGAAGACATGCTTCGTGCGTGCATCATAGATTTTGGTGGTAACTGGGATACGCATTTACCTTTAATCGAATTCTTGTACAATAATAGTTATCACACCAGCATTCAAATGGCTCCTTTTGAGGCACTGTATGGAAGTAAATGTCGATCGCCTATCGGATGGCAAGAGATCGGAGAAGCAAAAATCACCGGTCCCGAGCTAATTCAAGAAACGACAGACAAGATCTTCCAAATCAGAGACAATCTCTTGAAAGCTCGAAGTCGTCAAAAGAGTTATGCCGATAAATGCCGCAAGCCCCTACAGTTCGAAGTGGGAAATCATGTTCTCCTAAAGGTTGCACCTTGGAAGGGAGTGGTCCGCTTCGGCAAGAAAGGAAAGCTAGTGCCTCGATACGTTGGACCCTTTAAGATTCTGGAAAGGATCAGTAAAGTAGCCTATCGTCTCGAATTACTGGAGGAACTCAATAATGTACATCCGACTTTCCACGTGTCTAACCTCAAAAAATGCCTCGCCGAAGAAAATCTCCATGTACCCCTCGAAGAAATGCAAATTAACGAGACTCTCCATTTCGTGGAAAAGCCTGTGGAAATCATGGACCGAGAGACCAAGAAACTCCGACGCTCTCGCATCCCTATCGTGAAAGTCCGATGGGAGGGCAAACGCGGTGCCGAGTTTACTTGGGAATTGGAAAGCGATATGAAGGCCAAGTACCCGCATCTATTTGTTACAGCTACAGCTTAATTTCGGGACGAAATTCCCTAAAGTAGGGGAGACTGTAACAACTCGAAAATTCGATTGTTATCTTTCATTTTGTTTTCTTGTTTATCTACCTTTGTACTCCCGAGATTCGGTTAATAATAAAGTTTATGTTAATTATTTATGGTGTTGTACGTTATTATCGCATCTAATCGCTTATTAAATCGCATCGCTTATCTCATCGCATCGCAAATCGCAATTGTTTATGTGGTTTTATATTATTTATGTGTTATGTGTGTTTGTGGTTATGTTTCCAATCGCTATCGCAATGCTCTCGCACTCTCGAATCACTAATCGCAGTATTATACCAACTATAACGCTTAACGCTCTAATTTAACGCTTAATATAACTATCTAATGCGAACCAAATATCCAAACGAACTCTTAACGCGAAACAAATGAAGAAAATCCAACATTTGGACAAGTTCGCTCGAACTTGGTGACCCCAAGATCGGCCGAACTTGGCTAGCCAAACCCAATTCCCTCATATAACTTCAAGTTCGCTTGAACTTGTACAATTATGTACAAGTTCGGCTGAACTTGACTGGTGATGCTTCAAAATATGCTAAGTTCACGCGAACTTGCGTGTTTTCATGCAAGTTCGGCTGAACTTGGTCTCATCAGCTCTACTTTTTGCCTTCGCCTATAAATACCAAGCTCATCCCTCTCATTTGAACTTGCTGTAAGTTCGCCCAGAGCTCTCAAAACCCGAAACCTTCATGTTCTAAGTAAGAATCAACCCGATTTCGACTACGACAACGTTTATCAACAACCAACAAAGGTTTACAATGATTTTGCACAATGATCTACCTTCGTTTTCATCAAAAACTCATTCTTTTACGAAAATCTTCATCTTTTTCTTCAAAACTTCTGTTTTTAACTTAGATCTACATAATACGAGTTCGTTTGGTGTTAGCAGAAGCTTCCGAAACACGAGATCTGCAAGATCTCGGCTTGTAAGTTCTAGATCTGAGAAAAACCTTTGAAAACCATTGATTTCTACACAAGATATGGACTTTGATGATGTTTTGTTCATTTTCAGGTATGAAACGAAGCATCTATCATTCAAGATCCCAGATCTGGAAGCACAGGGACGTTTATGTTGGTTTACACAAGCCGGACTAATCCGAACGAACCCCGAGTTCGCCCGGATTAGCCCACGCTTTTGTAAAACAGCTAAAATAGCTGTAAAAGACCTCTTCGACCTAAGTTTGCTCAGTAGCACAGGGTTGGAGGGATGAACACTCGATTTTCCTCAGCAAACGATGCGAAAACGCAAGATTTTGGACCCGAAAACATCAAGTTCGCTCGAGAATCACCAGCTCACCAGGTCAAGTTCGACCGAACTTGCACCCAAATGGGTCAAGTTCGACCGAACTTGGGCTAATCTCATCAAATCTCCTACAAGTTTGACCGAACTTGTCTAGTTTCTTAAGAAACTATGCAAGTTCGCCCGAACTTGTCTCCTCAGTAAGAGATCCTTACAAGTTCGCCCGAACTTGACAAGTTTCTTAAGGAAACTCCTCAAGTTCGACCGAACTTGGCTTTAATCTCACCAATTCTACACAAGTTTGTTCGAACTTGTGTGTTTACACACAAGTTCGCCCGAACTTGTCTACTGCCCAACCAAGACTTAACCGTTTCAGCTTTTCGGAGACTGATGCACTTCTGTTCGTGTATGCAGGCTGATCCGCGCTCTTCTCGACTCTCCTCAGATCTCTAATCTTACCTAAACGCACCCACAGTGAGTATACTTGACCCATTTTCGCTTTAACGCACTTTTTGGGTGTTACATACGTCCTATATTAAAATCACATCACAAATCAAAACTGTTTATCACACGTGAATAATCTGATTGTATTTGCTCGATACGTGATATTAGAAACATGTGACTAGGACTTATTTTCGTTAACTTGCCTCCTTAGCTAGTATGATACTATAGTGTGGCTTACACCTGACGGGGTCTATTTAGGACGGACGCGCAAGCCTTCTCACGGTAGTTAGCATGAGAAATGAGCCTATGTTATGATAAGTGTTTTGGTGTATCATGATATGTAATTAGATTGTTTCGCAAACACTTTCTCGACTATGCTAGTGTTATTCAAACTCGTATGCTCACCCTTACTTAATTGTATTGACTTGTATTTTAACGTATGTAACAGGTTGAGGATTTAGCGTGGATGCTTGGATGATGCTTAGTTTAGTTTGCTTTGCTTAGTTAGTTTTTTTTATGTATTTTGGATTTGGAACTTATGTATGAAATCTAGGGGAAATCGAACCCGGTTGAATTTTATGAGAAATCTCCATTTTGTAATAATTGTTTAAATGTTACGTTTAATAGTATGGGATATTAAGCAGGTTGTGATATGTTAAATGATTGTTATGGAACATCTCGTGAAATCAATCTGGTCGCCTAGTGCCACTAACCCTGATGTTTCCGCCATCGGTTGGGGTGTGACAACGAGGTCGTGGTCGGGGTATGTTCTGACTATAAATAGGGGTGCTTGGTTCACTTCAAAGGCATCCCTTGGTAAACCACTTCTCTCTCACTTTTCCACCATTCCACTACCACTAAAACACCAACACCCACCACCATCATCCATCTATTATCTTTAGAGTGTGTAGTAGTCTCGGGATCAAGATTGATGGTAAGAGTCCTTGTCAAACAAAGGCCATGCTTGGCTAATCTCTTACATCACTTGGTGAAGACATGGCTTTAATGTATTACTTTTGATTTTTAATCTTTTGGCACTTTTTATTGGGTATGTATTAATGACTTTAATAACTAGATTCTTATGTTAAAAGTTAGTTTTCCTAACCATTTCTTCATGATGTCATTGATTTGCTCATTCGTGTCTTTATGGTCTATGTAAAGCGCGTTAACTACTTGGAAGGGGGGTTAGAAGGGTGGTTTGGTAAAGTTCTTGTCTCTTCAGTGTATAGATCCTGCGAGGACTTGGTTCAAGCTTACTAGGACCTCCTTCAATGCCCCACAGGTATTGGATGGCGGGGGTGCGAATAGCTTGAACCCCTCATATGTAAACTACTACTAGAACTTTAAACCGACTTTTTGGGATTGTATCCTTGCTGACTCAAACCACTTAGCCAAGGGTAACGTCACCTTCAAAATAGGGGCCTACTACTTTTCGCATTAATAACTTATTTAATTATCTTTCAATATTCCGACTCTTTGGGATTGTATCCCTGCTGACTCAAACCACTGGGTTGAGGGTAACGTCACCTTCAAAAGAGGGGCTTGCTACTTTAACTAGGATAATCTCTTAAAAAGTCCGAAAGTGCGAAAATCATCAAACGATACATTAAAGAGGAGTTGGATCCAAGTGATTCTATCTTGTCTATTCATATTTCATTTTATTTATCTTTTCATTTTTAGATTTATTTTTATGTTTAAAACTTTTATCCAAAAATTTGTAATGATTAGACGTTGAGGATAAAACGTACTAAAAGCTCTTGTGACCTTGGACGACCTCGGGTCTTACCAACGTTATACTACGCTCACAATGCGTGCACTTGCCCAAGTGTGCGTTTAGTGTTAGTATAATATCATGTTTTATACATTTAAAACTTGACTAATGCGAAAACAAACTTAAAATATTAATAAAATCAAATCACGCTCCACGCATACCACCCCCACCACCTTTCAAAGGTGCATGATTTGAATCTTCTCAGATATGGTGGGGGAGTCCTTAGAGATCTTCATGGATGACATCTCGATTTTGGGGTCGTCATTTGATGCTTGTCTAGACCAATTAGAAAAAGTTTTCAAAGATGTGTTGAAACTAATTTGGCCTTGAGTTCGGAAAAGAGCCATTTTATGGTTCAAGAGAGGATCATGTTAGGATACGTTGTGTCGAGTCGTGGGATAGAGGTTGACCGTGCAAAGGTGCAAGTCATCTCTACTTTTCCTTATCCCACGAGTGTTAAGGGGGTTAGTTATTCTTAGGTCATGCGGGTTTTTATAGGAGGTTCATTAAGGGATTTAGTGACATCACCAAACCTTTATGTACTTTGTTATTAAAAGATCAACCGTTTGACTTTAATAAAGATTGTAAAAATGCCTTTAACATTTTGAAAGAAAAGTTGGTTGAGGCCCCAATCTTGAAATCACTGAATTGGTCTTTACCATTCGAAATCATGTGTGATGCAGCGACTATGCGGTTGGGGTCGTGTTGGGTCAAAGGGTAGAAAAGAAACTGGTTGCTATTTTCTACACAAGTAAGACTCTATCGGATGCACAATTAAATTATACAACAACCGAGAAAGAGCTACTCAAGTGGTTTATGCATTAGATAAATTACGGGCTTACATATAGGGTAACAAAGGTATTATTTATTCTGACCACACTATTGTCAGGTACCTCATGGAGAACAAAGAGGCTAAGCCGCGATTAATTCCATGGGTTCTTTTACTACAGGAGTTTGACTTAGAGATACGGGACAAAATGGGTAGTGAGAATGTGGTTGCGACCACTTGTCCCATTTGATGGTAGAGGAGGGTTCTTCACGTGTAGAGATCAACGAGACCTTAAGTTTTCGGTATTACCTTGGTTTGCTAATATTGTCAATTATTTGGTGATAGGTGATTTACCGGCTCATTGGGATAGGAGGAGGAGATTGCATTTCCTCTCTCAAATCAAGTACTACAAGTTGGAGGAAACCAGATCTATTCAAGACATGTGCGGATCAAGTCGTGAGAAGATGTGTACCAGACGACGAGATTCCGAGTGTTTTGACACACTTTCATTCATTTGCTTGTGGGGGCCATTTTAGTGGTCACAAAACCTGGCACAAAGTGCTCAATGGTGGGCTTTATTGGCCAATTATCTTTAAAGACGTTTTTAACTTTGCTAAAAATTGTGTCGAGTGTCAAAATTGGGGGTATTTCCTTGCGGGGTGAGATGCCCCGCAACCGATCCTCATTGTTGATATTTTTGACGTGTGGGGGATCGATTTCATGAGGCCCATTTCCAAATTCGCATGGAAACTTGTACAATTTGGTGGCAGTCGACTATGTGTCTAAATGGGTCGAAGGGATTGCCACAAAACGAATGACCATACCGTTATTTGTAATTTTGTGCAAACCATATTATTTCACGATTTGGGGTTCCCGAGTTATTATTAGTGATGGGGAATCTCACTTCAAGAATTTTAATTTTGGAAAATTGTTGAAACGGTATGGTGTTGACAATCGAATTGCTACCCCTTGCCACCCGCAAACGAGTGGTTAAATGGAAGTGTCTAATAGGAAAATCAAAGAGATTATGCAAAAGACCGTTGATTGGGTCAACAAAGTTGAACGATGCTTTATGGGCCTACCGAACGACACATAAAACACCTATTGGCACTACACCTTACGGCTTAGTTTATGGTAAAAATTGTCACTTACCGGTAAACTTGTTCATTGTGCATTTTAGGTTATAAAATAAGTTAATGTTAAATACGATAAAGCAGGTAAAGAACGCAAGTTGAAGCTATGCGAGTTGGAAGAGTTGCGGAAAGAGGCATATGATTGTGCTTCAAAATACAAGGATGATATGAAGCGAGCACACGATGCCAAATTGAATAAGAAAGAGTTACATGTTCAACATTAATTTTCAAATTCCATCTTTCCCAAACCCGTTTTTACATGACCCGAGAGCACTTTTAACAACACAACTGACCCATGTTCACCATGATCCACAACTTGTCTAAAACACAAAAATACTGCATTCTTCTCCTCACAAGTCCCATTCTCACTTCATCTTCCTCCCTAATCTCTCAAGAACCCTAAACATTCAAGCTTCCATAACTCCTTCAATCCTTCACCAAATCTAACAATTCTTGAGCCTAAATTGTGTAGTTTTTCGAGAGATACAACTCCCCATCATAGTTTTCATCAAATCTTGTTTGTTTGCAAGATTTTTAGCTGTAATTTTTGGGTTTTTTTAGGGTGTTCTTAAAGTTACTTGATTTTCATCTTTTCTTAGTTTCTCTTCATTACAACACAAAAGGTATGAACTTTACTTAATTTTGAGCATGATTATCCTACGGTTTGTCTAATTTCACTGAATTTTTGAACTTAATTGTTTGAGAATATGGTTATTTATGATGAACTTGTGTTGAATTAGCTTGAAATTTGGGTAGAACTTGATTTGGTTGGGGGTTGAACATGAAAAAAGTATGGGAATGTGATTACACCCACTTGTTCACATGATTAAGCATGAAGATGATGTTGAATGTGTTGAAGTCTTATGAATTTAGGATTTTTGCCATAAAAATTTGATCTTAGATGCTAAAGGATGCTACTTGCAAAGTTTAAAATTAGCTAGTTTACATCTAATGAACAAAAATAGAAGTCAACATCATGGTTCGTGCTTAAGTTTGAGTTGTTTGAGGTTGTATAGATTGTTTTCTTTGTGTTGTTGTTAGTAGTCACGGCTAGCCATAAAAGAAGCTAGACTTCAGTGGAAGGCTCATCTTCGGGAGTCGGCTCATCTTCCAGTCTTTTTCAAAGAAAATGGCAACAACAAAGTAATGTGGAAGAGAATGATGGGAGATTGTATCTCCAGGATTGGGCGTGGGAGAATTCTAAAATAGTAGTGTCAGTGATCTATGGGAGGAAGACAAGAAGAAGGCACTCTCAAGGTTTAATGATAAGCGTCTTGAAGTTAAATTATAGAAGTGGAAAATGGCAAAAGCTGAGACTCTCATTCCAAAGAGAATTGTGCCGGAAAGAACCGTGAATGTGGAAAAGTTTAGAACGATTGGGATCGTTCAAATGATCAAAAGGCTCGGTTGGGAGAGGTTTTGGATTGATGTGAGGATATTATACCAAAAGTGTACCTAACCATTGTTTTGTAAATGGTTAGCGTCATTGAGGTTCAATAATAGGGATGGACCGCCACACACGTGGCAATTAATTGGTGATACGGGAAAGGGCCAAATGGTGATGTCTTTTCAGACAATGAACAACACTGTGTGGTTTGACTTGTTTAGGGATGACGGGTACTTTTACTATACCATGACCCATTTCTTGGATAACAAGACGAACACGGGACCCAGAGGGTATGGTTGGAGCAACCCTCCCATTCAGTGACAGAGGGGTCGCTATGAGGAGTCAACTATCGATGGAGGGAAAAATCCTTCAACCAATTTCCTTGGAAAACATCATGGTTCGGTTTAGAGATCGAGGGAAAATCAAGGCATCGGATTGTCAGGTGCTTCATTCGTTGTTATTTGGATCGCCAAAATTATCGTGGCGACACATTGTCATGATAAATACTTGGGACACCCGAGAGTCATTTGCCCGAAGAATGATACCTTATGTTCGTCTGACAAGTGCAATGATTGTGCAGCAGAATCGTCTGCCTGATGAAGCACTGTGGGTTTCGAAACCCATGGATAAAATCAGTTTTGCTTCAACGAAGCAGCATTGGAAAATCATAGTTCAAGTCGTTGGCCATCAATACCTGTGTCTGATGAACATGGACACCAGTTCCAATACATTGATCCAAGTGTTGTACAACAAGCTGAGCGGGAAAAGGAAATGGTTGACGAGGAGGACGAGGATGAGCCTCAAGGTCCGAGGAGACCTCGTCAAAGGTATGCCCGACCGCATCTGGAAGTGTCCAAAAATGTGGCCTGTTTTGTGAACAATCGGCGTAGGCCGACATATAGTAATTTAATTGGGGTCAACAGGATGTATACGACAACGTGTCAGCGGGCAACGGGGAATACCGTGAGTATGACCAACGAAGGAGGCGGTAGGAACAAGATTGGCAAACCCAACAATAAGCTCGTTGGGCCGAAGAAGCAGCTCACCGGGTTAAAGAGTAAGAACAATGGGAATTGCAACAAGAGTGGTGGGCTACACCGCAATCCCAGTGGGAACAACAAGAGTTGCACCGGGTGCAAGAGTTGTCCCAAAGACAAGCGTGGGAGCAAGAACTAGAGTGCTTCGGATGGAACAGGATACATTGGAAGAAGGTCGTTAGAGGACAAAGACAATTGTGGGAGCAAGAACAAGAGTATTGTTGAAAAAGAAGCAAAAAGCCTTACACAATTTGGTGACAAAGGTTGAACCATGGCCCTCTTTCTTAAAGATACGCGTATATAACCAATTGAATTAGTATCAAGATATAAGAAAACTCACAACAAAATTAAGAATAAATGAATAAACGCCTTTTAACTATGATTTTTGAGTGATCGTTGATTTAATTTGATAATTTTAGAAACAATGAACTAGATAAGGTAATGATAAATTTTAATTCACTCTTTAAGATGTAGAGATGAGCATTTGGTACTGGGTACGGTATCGAATTTCTCGTACTGAATCATTTTTATACGAATTCGGTACCCATTCTTTAACGTTTTGGGGACCCACTTTGGCGTTTTCGGTACTAGTTCGGTACGATACCGGTATTTACCATTTTTACATCAAAATAACGGTACCGAACAGATCGCTTTCAGTGCTGGTACCGATACCCAATGTTAAAAAAATTTCGGTACCAGTACCAATACCAAGCTCATTCCTATTAAGATTAGTATTTCTATTCTAAAAGAGACTAGTCACTTCATGCTATTTTGAGCATGTACTTGTTTAACTTAAAAGAGATTGAGCTTAACTCGTTTCAACTTTAATTCTTAAACAAGAACTAGTTCGTGAAATTTTTTTAAGCTCAGACTCGGCTCGTTTGCTGTTTACTAATTTATTATAATTAATATATATATTAATTATTTTTATTTTATTATAAAATAACATAAATTCTTTAGTTATATCTATCATAGTTTCTTATATAATAATAAATATTTTTAAATACATGTTTTATATATAATAAAAATTATATAACTAATAAGCTTGTTTAGTCTCTTGAACTCTATTAGTGAAGCTCATTTCTTAGAGGACCTTATTTTTAGGTTAGGGCTTGGTTTCATTTTGTTGTGATTTTGACCACCAACCTAGAATTGTGAGAGGGGCTGGGATCACACAAAATCAACAAAATCACTCATATCTCTCCAACTCAAACCGAGTGTCCCAAACAAATTTTTCAACCCGCATTGCAATTTGATTGGGGCCGTTTATCCTTCAATGGAACCTGATGGAGCTTGCAAGCATGCGAGCAATCCACGACGTCCACCTTTAAAAAGTAAAAACCTAACCATTATGTATACTATTAATCAATACCACCATCTACAATAAAATTAATATTTTATAAGTATTTTATTTCACTTTTGGTTTTACTAATATCCAATTATTATATTTTTTCAACTTTTTATTATTCTTTATTATATTAAGAATATAATTAACTTTATATGATTGTATTATTATAATATCTTACTATTTATTTAAATTTATTTAAAAACTACAAATTAGCAACATTTAGTTGCTTTATTTAGTTGTAACATGTGGATGGAAAGTTTTTAAGTTGCTTTATTTAGTTGTAACATGTGGATGGAGAGTTTTTCAAAAAAAATATATATCTTTTACTTTTAACCCTTTTAACTTTTTTAGTTAACCCTAAGCTTTTCAACTTTTCAATTTAACCTCAACACTTTTTAATTTTCAACTTTGGTCCCCCATACTTTTCATTTTTCGCAAGTTTTTCATTTCATGTTCGTTCTAAATTTTGTGAGCCAACACGCAGCAATGTGCGTGTGGGGTTCAATGTTTTTTTTTGTTTTTTCCTGTTTGACAGGCCAGTCGCAACGCATCTATTTTTCTCCATTTGACAAGTTCATCGCAACGCACAGATCTTCGATCAACTTAGTTATTCTTTTCTACGTTTTACGCTTCTGTCTAATTTCATTACATTAACACGCCGCAACGGGCGTGCTTGGTTCAACGATTTTACGTATGTTTTGTTCGGTTTTATTTTTTACCTTTTTATTTATTTTATTTTTACAAGCTCTTCTGATGTGGGTGTTCGCTGATAGTGGTTTGGCATTAGTGCTACTTGGCACAATTTTACAAACGTTATTAACCTATTAAGTTTTGTACTAATAATTTGTTTCGAGTTTACCGTTATACCTCCTTTACTTAAGAAAACCATTTTTTTCACGTGCATATTATTATGTACGTGCCGGTATAAATTCATTAGCGCTACGTGTCGACATAAACTTTTGCTGGAAACGAGTCAGGTCAAATATAATACGTTTTCGTTTAAAAAAACATTTTAATGTGCTATGTACGTTTCGGTTTAATTTGAGTTGGTGTATGTTTCGACGTAATTTTTTTGGGAAACAAGTTAGGTGATGTTTTGTAAATTTTATTTATAACCGAGTGGAGTTAAATTGTGGTTTTATTTTTTTCTATTTTCACTAAAGCTCTAATTCATCTCTTTTTGTTACACGTGTCATCTTTTTCGTTATACTCGCTACATTTTCTATGTATGAATCATGTCACATATAATATGTTATGATGGTACGATATATATTTGATTTACTTTATGTTTGATCCAATTACAACGCTTATATAGGTTACGTTGAGTTCAATCGGATACGTCGAAATGCGTGTTTTCATATGGTTAACGCATCACATAACGTTTGTACTAATCCATTTTATGTTTGTGATGTACCGTCGCAACGCGCGCAGGCGTTATTGCTAGTTATAATTATTTCTAAACATAATTTTTCGATTATAACTTTAGTTGTGCAGGTTTAATACAGTTGGTTTTTTTCTTTACTCTGAGGAACCTAATCGGTACTGTTTGAACATCGGTACCGGTCTCGTATTTGTTTTTATGCTTTCTAGACGTGGCGGTAAAAAGTTCATTGAAAATAAGGTTGTATTCACAATAGGGTATTTTTTGTACCGTAAGCTATGGCGAGTGTCGGCACGATAACGGTTCCATGACAAACCGAACCAGGTATTTGTTTCTATGGTTTTCAATCAATGCAAACACGTATCGATGTTTTCTTGGGCGTATCTACTTCAATTGCTATTAGAAGTGCCAGTATCGTATTGAACCGAACTGATAACGACCGAAAGTCCACTACGGAACTTTAGTAATCCCACTAGTTTAAACCATAAATAAAGTTCTGCATTGGGCTTTTGGTCGTTATCAGTTCGGTTCAATACGATACCGGCCCTATTCACTCTCAATGCTGACGTGGGCTTTGGCCCAATCAGATTACAAACACACTGAGGTTAAGATCGGTTGCTATTAGAAGCGCCGGTATCGTATTGAACCGAATTGATAACGACCAAATTCCAATGCAGAACTTTAGTAATCCCACTAGTTAAAACTTTAAATAAACATCCTTAACGGCCCTATGTCACTCTCAACGCTGATGTGGGCTTTGGCCCAATCAGATTACAAACACACTGAAGTTAAGAATTTGTTTCCCCTTAGCCCACCTTTAATTCACAAGGCCAGCCCACATACATTCATGATTTCATCTAATTTTCATCACCAATGTTCAAAACTAACTGTCGAACTATATATCTCATCGTGATCAATTACTTTTAAAGTACTTCAAACCAAAATATTATCAATGTTACTTTTCAAGTGCTTCAAACCAAAATATTAATAATCCTATATAGGAGATGAACCCAAAAGAATGATGGATAACATGATTTTGTGTGAATTTCTTATTATCGTGTTATATTACATTTACAAAACATCAAAGATCACATTGCATGAATCAGTTATATAAGCATGGTTATAAAGGTGTTACATGATATATTATACCATTTATTCCTAACATAACTTACTTGATAGACAATACAAATTTTAGGTAAATAAAAGAAGAAAATATATATTTATTTATTAACATGTATAATATTCATTATTTTTATTATTATATTCCCATGACTTAGTGTACATTGAAGTAATTGTTGCAGCCGTCGACTCTGAAAAACTCATGCCAAATTCACAAGTCGTGCGAAGCAACTGCTTCTAGCATAATGGTTGGATGTTTGTGATCACCCCAAATGTATTACCCTCACCATACTATTGGCATTTTCTCCAAAAACAGTGCATACAATTTATGATGCCTCGCATCCCCGCAGAACCATGTCTATGTTTATGTGCAGGATATAAAAGTTGTACATGGTTGTGCACTGGTCTGCGAAGGAATTTTTTTTCATATAAACGGATGACACAGTCCCAAAAGATTTCCTGAAAACGTCTCCTAGTTGAATGTTGTATTAAAATCAACGGAGTAATCTTGAATAGGTCAAGCATGTGTGGTTTCACGCTCTCTCTTCACGTATGCTCTTAATGAACTAGCGGTGTCTCGAACAAAAGCTTGTAACGATGTGTATATGATTGAAGTTAAAAAGTGGAAGTTTCACCTATCTGTTTGAATATCTTATTCCTCGAAACTTGATGAACTAGTTAGTGCAAGTGAAAGCTCAAAACAATCCATGGCCAGGGGTAGGTTTTTTTCTGATTAGATTAAAATTTTGGGTTTGAGAGAGATAGGATTATTAAGTGTTTTTTGTTATTGTTATTTTTTTTAATTGGTTAGAAGCATTCACATTGGAGCCTCAATATTAAAACATTTTATATAATATAGAGGAAGAAATTGACGAAACAACAAAAGCACCACTACATTAGAATCTCTATAATAGAGAATATATTATTGATACTAAAGTACACCTCTATATTTAAAGACTTAGGTTGCTTACTACCACCTCACGCCTTGTCCACATGGCTTGCTCGCTGGCGTGAGGCGATGTTAAACACCACTGGAAGTTGCGTTAAAGATGGCGTGGGAAGGGCAGGCGTGGGGCAAACCATGGTGTGTAGAGGGAGAAAAGATGGTGTGGCTCATGTTAACGGTCATGTGACCATTGAGTTTAAAAATAAATCATTTATATATATTAAATCTAAACATATATATACACAAACAATACACTATCTCATTTTCCACACACCTCTACATTTCTTCCATCTCTATCTCTAATATATTTTTATAAACATGAATTTCCTTCTCGAGTCATCCGATTCCGATTTCGATGATGAGATCATTACTACATTTGTTAAGTTGGGTATAGAAGTTTTAAGTCAACAAGTCAAAAGTTCACAACCACGTACAAAAAGCAAAGAGACTTGAAAGGGACTGTGAAGGTGCTCATAACCGTTTCGTAAACGATTATTTTTCAAATAATCCATAATATCCCCCTATGTGTTTCAGCGTCACTTTTTGTATGAGCCGCGAATTAGTATTACGAATTGCTAATGAATTAGAGGGCTGAATTATGTTTTTTAACAAAGGGAAGACGCAAGCCGTTTACTCACTTTCACCTCTTTACAAAAATATACATCGGCAATTCGTCAATTGGCGTACGATATTGCGTCCTATCTTTGTGAAGGTATTATTATTGTTATTATTATTAGTTAATTAATTAATATATTTCAGAAAGCCTACTTTTAGTGATATTCAACAAATATACGACATAAATGAAAGTGTACACAACTTTCCGGGAATGCTTGGAAGTAATGGTTTGCACAGATTAGAAGTGGGCTAATTGTCCACGTGTTTGGCGAGGTCAACATCATCGTGATGATCATGATGGCCCGACCTTTATACTCGAGGTCGTGGCGTCATATGAACTTTAGATATGGTGTGCATACTTTGGAATGGACGACACAAACAACGATATTAATGTTATTGAGCAGTCGCCTATATTTGACGACGTGATTAATGGAGTTGCACCTAGATCTTCATTCTCTGCTAATGGTATTCACTACGAGCATGGGTACTATCTTACCAATTTGATTTCCCTGAATAAGCAACTTTAGTGAAGGCATTTTCATATTTCATTAACGAAAAAAGAATATATTTCACAAAAAAAAAACATGAATCGGTTAGGAAGAATATACAACGTGCATTTAGAGTGTTGAAAAGAAGATATGGTAGTTGCTTTCTGGTGAGTTGCTTCACTCCTCTCCTTTCAGTCGAGCTAGGCTGAAGACTTTCTCTTTCTAGCCAAGCAAGCCCCCAAAGGCACGTGTCGTTGGCTAAGCCCTCACTTAGGATGAGTCGTGCGGGCCGCCTTGAAAGAGAATTCCCACCGCTTTGCCTTCGATGAAAGCCTGAATTCAATATGAAAGTGGGCTAACAATCTGATATATAAGAAGACCGTAAGTAACTCAGTGCTCCATATGTGTAAATTGAAAGCGGTATTCCCCCTTATATCCAAAAGAAATAGATCGAGGGCAATGCATTTATTAAGGTGCATCATGTACACTTGCATCATACTCCATAATATGATATTGGAGAACGAGGGAAAAGCAATTTATCAAAATTACGAAGAAGGCGTTGAACAACCTTAATGTACACTAACATCATATGAGAAATTTACTAATCGAGCGAAAGTAAGTTCAAATGCAATAAATGGGGCCTTTTGAGCAGACTTAGTAGATCATCTTTGGTCAAATCATGTCGACGATGTTGATGCTGAAGATGATGGCAGTAGGGACGACTATGATTTAAATTAGCTTTTATATTTCTGTTTGCATGTTTTAATTTTAGTTGCCCCTTTTTAAATTCTTTTAATGTGTTTGAATTTTTATGTATTTTTGTTTTGTTTATTTGACTTTTAATGAATTTTTATTACAGTTAATTTAATTTTCATTGTTTATTAATTTTTTAAAATTTTATTGTTATATATATATATGGTAGAGTTTATGCGAGAACCACCTTTATTGCGAGAATCGCGAGAACCACTCAAAATAAAATCTAAAAAATCAAAAAACACTCAAAAAAATTTAATATTTTTTTAAAAAAATCGCTATATTTCGTTACCAAAAAAAACTTTTTTTTTCGAGTAAAAGTTATCCATGCACATGTGCATATGTATCATTACTTCGACAAATTCCGTAATACATTATCAGTAGTAGACAATTGCACTTTAATTTACAAGGACATCCGTAATACACTACTTTTTACATTATCAATAATCAAAATGCACATGTGCATCATTATGTATAACCATTATATAACGTGTTTTGATACAAGCTGTTTGTGATTTTGAATGATGAAGTAGACCCATATACATATTTTTTGGTTAGTTGTATCTAGTGGTTGATGATTTGGTTATAGTTATCACTTTATGATGTAATATTTTGATTGGATGGATATAATGGTGTCGATATAGATATAATAAAGTGAAAAATATTGGTAATGTTTTGTATTACGGATGGTAGGAGGTAATGGTATTTTATTATGGATGGTAGGAGGTAATGGTAGTGTGTTATGGATGGTATGATAGATGAAAAAGAAAGTGCATTCAAAGCAGTGTACCAAAACACCTTATTTCATGTTGATACATATAGATGCACATGTGCATTTCTAATATTGCTAATGTAAAAAGTAGTGTATTACATATGGTAGTGTAAATAAAAGTGCAATTGTCTAATATTTATAATGTATTACGGAATTTGTCAAAAAATGATACATATGCACATGTGCACGGAAAAAAAAGTTGAATTTTTTGTTATTGACGGAATATAGCGATTTTTCCAAAAAAAAGATTAAAAAAATTTTGGGTGTTTTTTAGAATTTTTTAGGTATTTTTGGTTGTGTTCACACTTGTTCTCGCGGTTCTCACAATAAAGGGTGGTTCCTAACGGATCCTTCTCATATATATATATATATATATATATATATATATATATATATATATATATATATATATATATATATATATATATATATATATATATATATATATATAATTATTTAAGTAAATTAGTTTATATAAAAAGTAAGATTTAAATAAATTGGTAATGATTTAAAGATGGTTCACATGAGGTGAAAACTAGTGAAACTAGGGGCGGCAATTCTTGACATGACCTGCCAACCCGACCCGAACCCAACACGAGAAAAACAGGTTTGGATCGGGTTGCCCTGTATTAAAAACAAATCGGGTTCGGGTTGTGACGTGTCGTGTCGTGTATATACATATTTTTACAATGAATTTTACACACGATTCGGTTTTAAATTTATAAAAAATGATTTATACTTCAACATTAAAACACACACGAAGGGGCAAGTGTACACCCCGTCATATATGTAGTAAAGTATCGGTAAGAACCAAGTATCGATCCAAGTATGCGGGCGGAGACGATAATACTAAACCTTTGTCAATATTCTATCGGTATAAAAAGATAGATTGATGAAGTGTTTAAACTAAAAATGACTAAAACATAATATTTTTGTTTCTTTTTCTTTTTGTAAACATAAAGACTCCAAATATGAAAAATATAAGTATAGCCTTGCTTATGAACAATCGGAACATGTTAAGTAAGTCGGTTATGTCACTAAGTCACTTGGTCAATTTTCCATTTTTTTAAAGACAATTAGTATCCCTTTCAGGAATCCTAACATGACAACTCTTTGGAAAGTTAAAACGATAAACACACTTTAACCACCTAAAATTGTTCTTTAACACCCTATTGATTAATGTTTATGAAAATCCCTTAAAAATAAGTTAGTCATCCGTTAAGAGTTTTCTAACCTCACTTAATCAAGGAAAGTTACACCGATAAACACAATGCAACCACCGAGACAAGCATAACTAGAGTAAGTCACAACCGAGTCCATTTTACAAATCTTGAACATAAATTCACTAAGAAAGCAATTTTGGCCGAAACTACTAACTAAGCTTATGATTTATGCTAAGAATTCATAACGACACCATCTAACCCGCTAAGGTCCTTAGCGACGGAAAGTACTCTTGATTAATATTAATTACCCAATACCCATTTCTAGTCTCATGGGGTGAACATTTTAAGTAAGCTAAAAGTTCACTGATGCAAGATTAATTAAGCCCCTTCTTTCAAATATCCTAACTAACCATGAACTAATCATCCAAGGCAATTAACTATAATCAAGAATCCAATATCAATAACAAGGTTGCAAGACAATCATCAAGGATTAACATAAAAAGTTGTTAAGTGTCACTACAAACATGATTAACATCTAATGGTTGTTTAACAAGCAAGGAATTCAAAGTGTTTTTGCCATGAGGCTACAATATTACATAAACAACAATCTAAAAGCTTGAAACATAATCAAAATTATGGAAAGATTCAAGAATCAAGCCATAAACAAGCTAAAGATTAAAGAACCGGATGATAACGGAGCTTCTAGGAACAATGGGGGCTTGAATCCGAGCAAAACATGTTGTTACCGGAGCCCAAAAATTGCCAAAAAACGCTCCCAAAAAGTCCATTCTGCGATCAGTGAGTTCTGCCCTGTTTTTATAACAATTTGGGTCTCGCACGGCCGTGCACTTTATCCGCACGGCCGTGCACTATTAGCGCAATTTTGTGACGTCATCTTATCCGGATAAGGTTTTGAAAATGGCACGGTCGTGCGTGTCCGAGATGAGCTGGCACTGGGGATCGCACTGGCAGTGCACACGAGGAAAACAACTCCGCACGGTCGTGCCACCCTTCCGCACGGCCGTGCGCGCCTTGAACAAAGCTTGCACCAGGGTTTGCACGCTCGGTGCAGCCCTTCTGATCTGGGTTTGCACGGCCGTGCCAATCTTCTGCACGGCCGTGCACTATCTGAATCTTCACATAAAGTCTGCAACTTCGCCGTTTCACCTGGAAAATCCTTGTTTCTGCATCTTCTTGTCCGGCACGTTGTTTAAGGCCTGTAAATGAAAACATACGTGATTAAGTATCTAATTATCGATCTTTACGGCCAAAAACATGTAAAAAGGGGATAACACGGGGGACTAATTTATGTGTATTTTAACAAATATCAAACCTCCCCACACTTGAACTTTGCTTGTCCTCAAGCAAACAAAAATAAAACATATCTTTGAACAAGATTTAATAATTTACAAGCTAATAAATTAATATGCTTACAACAAGGTTAGTTGGTTTTTCGAAAAACATCGTCAAATAATTTGAACCAAACAAGCCTATGCAAACATATGTAAAGATAACTAAAAACCATGATTCCACATTCGATTGACTTAGCATGCCAATATTCACACATCTCACAATGTTCACACACACTCGGCTATATTTTTGTGAAACATACATAAGATGTGTATGTGTAAATGCTCGATGCCTTGACAATGAATCGCATAATATCATAAGCTTGTCAAAAGATCTTATCTCCACCAAGTAACATGCGAAAAAGTGCAAATCAAGAGGTCTTCACGGGTTGTAACGATAGGCTAGGGTGAAGGGTATGGAATGGACATTTAAAAGTGGTTGGATGGCTAAGACTCGGTAGTTGCGTTTAACAAGCAAAAATATATAAGAACTACACATAAGTAACGCGTGGAAGATGATTTTCGTAATCTTCGAGCTAGTCGACAATAATCTACTGTTTTTGCACTCAAAATTGCTCAAACTTTTGTCGTCTTCGTCTTTTTTTTCTTTTTTTTTGCAAAGATAATCTACAAGAAATGCTTAGTTAAACAACAACTTTAACCGAATTTTAACACTAAGGTTAAAAAATAAAACGGCTAAATTTGGCTAAGTGGGCTAAAAATGGGTGAAATCGGAAAAACACGGGAAAGGCTCAACATGGTGAACTAGTGGGTAATGGTGGGTAACGGATATAAACAAATGAAAAGGGTCAACATAAGAAGGGTGTCCTAAGTGCCTCTATCACTTTTACACAATTTCACACATTTATGGTCTCGACAAGTATGCTAATGACAAGTTATAAATCATACGAGACATTCGGCTCACTCGTGTTCCGAAATGAATAAACATATAACGAATATAAGGCTCAAACAATGCTCACATAATGGAAGGATCAGGTAAAAGTGTGAAAATTAACATGCAAGTCGTTCTTTTGTTTGTCACATAATGATGTCGGTTCTTTATCGTATCTAATGCTTTCTAAAACCACAACTAACCGGTTTATTTAATCAATAGATAATTCTGATTTTTTTTTGCGGACAAACAAAGTTACGCAAGTAACCCCTCCCGACGCGTGAACTTCGCATTGTCCCCAATGCGAAACCCAAACTAGAGAAAGGGTGGATAATACTCCCTTGAAAACGAAGAAGGTGCAAGAGCGATTCTCCAACTCATAAGCATGTGCCTCGCCAGTGCGTACTCCAAATACCTGTATACACATCACCACAAAACACAACCTAAAAAGACAACACATTGATCGCAAAGCTAAAACATAAATAATAAAATTACTAATACCATCCATACCTAAAAACATAGAAATAAAGAAAACAGATGTCTGAAAACGAAAGTACATATCCGAGGGTGTTTGAAATGACAACCAAAATGAACACCCCAAAATAGATAACAACCTAAAGACATGAAAAAAAAAGAAAATACTGAAAGATAGCAGCATCAGGCGTGAACGTTCCCTACTACTCATCATCCTCGTCATGGCGAGTGCCAGATGCACCCGCCTCTCCATGGTCACCCGGGTTCCCGAACGGGAACTGTGGAGGATCTCCGAAGTAGTTCGGGAAAGCGTTATGCAGGCCACCGAAAATATATGAAAACCCGGAGCGCATCTCCTGTCTCATGATGTCCTGATTCACCCACACCTGATCAAACTGCTGGTAGAACTCTGGATAAGAAGGGATGCCCGATGGCCACTACTGCTGCTGATACTGCTGATGCTGGGGTGGTGGCTGCATGAACTCGACATCATGGAGTTCCTCGTCGAGATCATGCTCCATGTCAACCTGCTCTTCTTCTTCTTCCTGCTGTGGTGGTAGAGGATCCCATATCTCCCCCTGCAATCCTCTCAGCCTGGGGCCATTATCGGTGTCCATCGTCAGCCCCATAAACTTTAGTGCGTGAAGATCAACGTCAACCCCTGCAGTGACCAAGGTGAGACCATTCAGTACCTCATCTGTCGTGATCCCCGTGGCGTAGGCCAGCTGAGTCACATACTCTCCCCCATGTATCTCACTGCTTGGTGTCTTGCCCATGCTGCTTACAAAAAATTCCGCCATGCGTGCAGCAAGATTAACATGCACCCCATTAACAATAGAATACAAGAAGATCAAGTCAGGGGTGGGACAGTTCCCGGAACTATCCATATGGCCAGCAATAGTGTAGCTAATGACCTGGTGGAGTACCCTAAGGAGTGGATCTCTAAAGCATGTTGTCTTGGCTGTTCTGGTATTACACTCTGGTCCGACCGCCACTTGAGCCCAAAATGCAGTTCTAGCAGTGTCATTGTCAAAACCACTGATGGAAGTGAACAGGTCGGAGTCTAGCTCCTCCGTGGTGTACATTCCCAACCTTTCCCGAGCCTTGCAACTGACCAATTATGCCACTGACCTCCAAGCCTGAACCTCACTCTCTTGGCGTGTCAGAAGTCGGGGTCCTCACCTACCTTTGGTTTCACGTAACTGTATGAGGCGAGGAACTCCAAAGTGAGTTCCAAGTAAACCGGTCGTGGGATATTTAGTAGTCGCTACATAGGCACAGAAATCATCTTGGTAAGCCTATTGGTTTGGTTCAGTGCTTGAATTGTATTCCGACTCAGCCTCCTTGGTATACCGACTTTGTTTCTTCGGTTCCATAAAGCTTGAAGCTTGTTGATGCAAGGGCGGTCCCGGTTGTTTTCAGGGTCGAAAATGAGGAAAGGATGATTCACCTACACATAAGATAGCATAAAAATAAGAACAGGCTGAAAAATTTCAGGACCCGGCATCAGAACAGCGCGTTACGAACATTCTGTTCGTTTTGTTGTTCAGGTGGCGCACGGCCGTGCGAGGTTTTGGCACGGGTGTGCGTCTCTAAAGCACAGATCGGGGTTTGTGTTTCTCGGTCGCGCACGGCCGTGCGAGCAGTCGGCATGGCCGTGCGTCACGAGATCGCAAGACTGGTGCAGCCTTCATCAAGCTTCGCACGGCAGTGCCAGGAGACGGCATGGCCGTGCTGCAGATCGCTAAAACTGGTCCATTCCACCAATTTCAACCAATTTGTCTCAAAACAAAGTGCTTTTTAACATAATGGACCACGGGTTCGCGATTAGACTTGTGATTTTGCACAATTAGTTCAAGAACTAGGGTTTGGTTTGTGATTAGGAAGAAAACCCCAAATTTTCTCGGACTAAAACCCAAATCTGGACTAGAAACTTGATTACAACGAGAAATTATGAAGGGATTCATACCTTGTTCGAAGAAATTCAAGGAAACCTTGCAAAAAGTGATGGGTTTTGAGAGAAGGGAGGTAGCGGCTGCACACGTCTGCCTTGGGTTTTTTACAAGTTTTTACCAAAAAGTGGCTTTTATACCCGTCTGAAACTACTGTGCACTTTTTCATGCGCACGGGCGTGTGCGGCCGGTGTGCACGGGCGTGCATGCCTGGCACCAGGGCTGGCATGGGTGTGCTATGCAGATGCAGCGGTTGGCACGGCCGTGCGGGTTTTTGGCATGGCCGTGGCTATCTGGCAGTTTCTCAGACAGATTCGGACAGGATGCTTCCAACTCACTTTTTACCACAGAATCACTCAAATTTGCAGGTTATAAACTGTTTACGCAAAATTTCAACTTCGGAACATTATAAGACATGAATCAAAACTGCACGAACTACCTAAAGACCGAAAAATACACCGTAACTACGAAAAACGTAAAAACTCAACATAAAGACAAAAGTACCCCTACGCGCGCATAATGCGCATGCTACATTTTTAATCATCGAGTCAGTAGCATAGACTCTCCTCCCCACACTTAGTTCCCGTGTGGGGCTTAGAGATCAATCATCTCCACCTCCGAGTCAACCGGTCCGCCAATGTATCGCTTCAACCTATGACCGTTGACTTTGAAAGTTACACCATCCGCATTCTCAATTACGATGGTTCCATATGGGAACACTTCTTTCACCGTGTATGGTCCTGTCCATCTAGAGTGTAACTTTCCCGGGAATAAACGCAACCGTGAGTTATAAAGCAACACAAGATCTCCCGCTTGGAATTGTTTTTGGTCCTTCAAGCGCTTGTCCTGCAATCTCTTGGTCCGTTCGTTGTACAACACGGAGTTCTCATAGGCGCGATTCCGCAACTCCTCAAGCTCATGGATTTGTAAAAATCGGGCTTCACCTCTGCTTTTCAAGTCCAAGTTCACCGCTTCAATGCCCACAACGCCTTATACTCCAACTCCACCGGTAGATGGCACGCTTTGCCGTAAACCAACCTAAAGGGAGTAGTCCCTATAGGTGTTTTGTAGGCTGTCCTGAATGCCCAAAGCGCTTCATCCAACTTGTCTGACCAATCCTTGCGGTTTTACTAACCGACCGCTCAAGTATTCTTTTCAACCCCCGGTTCGTGACCCCCACCTGCCCACTTGTTTGTGGATGATAAGGCGTGGACAACCTATGGTGTACACCATAACGGGACAAAGCTCTATCAAGCTGCGTATTGCAAAAATGGGTCCCTCGGTCACTGATTAGTGCTTTCGGAGCACCAAACCGGGCAAACAAACTCTTCAAAAACCTCACGACTACCCTGGCATCATTGGTGGGCAAAGCTTGTGCCTCTGCCCACTTCGATACATAGTCTACCGTAACCAGGATGTATTTATTCCCACGTGAGGGGGGAAACGGACCCATGAAGTCTATACCCCATATATCAAAGACTTCACAAACCTGGATCCACTACTGAGGCATCTTATCACGTGCGGATATATTAGCGGCTCTCTGGCACGCATCGCACGCACTGACCCATCTCTGCGCGTCACGGAATATAGTAAGCCAATAAAACCCAGAGTCCAACACCTTTTTCGTGGTGTAGTTCGCATTGTGATGACCTCCGGTAGGTCCCTCATGACAATGGCGCAAGATGCTATTGGCCTCCTCTCCAGAAACGCACCTCCTAATCACCTGATCCGCACCAACTCGAAATATGTAAGGGTCGTCCCAAATGTAGTACTTGAGATCTGTGGAAAATTTCCTCTTCTGCTGATGTTTAAGTCCTTTAACAAGGATCCCACACGCAAGATAGTTCGCAAAATCCGTAAACCAAGGCGACTCCTCACTCACCTCTATACTCATGAGAAACTCGTGGAGGAAATTGTCATTTATCGGCTCCTCTCGTGCTCTCTCCGCATCTCCGTGCTCAAGTCTAGAAAGATGATCGGCCGCTACATTCAAAGATCCCTTCTTGTCTTGAATCTCGATATCAAACTCCTGAAACAATAGGATCCACCTGATAAGACGTGGTTAGTGTCCTGCTTGCTAAACAGATATCGAATGGTTGGTGTGATCAGTGTACACAATCGTCTTGGACAGCACTAGGTATGATCTAAATTTATCAAACGCAAAAACTACTGCCAGAAGCTCCTTCTCCGTGATAGTGTAATTCTCCTGTGCATCATGAGAGTTTTGCTGGCGTAATAGATCGGGTGGAAGTGCTTATCCTTCCGCTGTCCTAACACGGCCCCTATCGCGTAATCACTAGCATCACACATGATCTCAAATGGTAAGGTCCAATCCGGTGCGACCAGTATAGGGGCCTCTACGTACTTCCGCTTAAGAAGGTCGAAAGCCATCAAGCATTCGTCAAAAAAATGAACGGAGCATCCTTTTCCAACAAACGGGTCATGGATTTAGCGATTTTCGAGAAATCTTTGATGAATCGCCTTTAGAACCCCGCATGACCGAGAAAGCTCCGTATTGCTCTAACCGAGGTGGGAGGTGGAAGTTGAGAAATGATATCGACTTTCGCTGGGTCAACTTCCATACTTGCTCGTGAGATCTTGTGCCCAAGTACTATGCCTTCTCTCACCATAAAGTGGCATTTTTCCCAATTAAGCACAAGACTCGTCTCCTCACACCTTTTTAACATCTTTTTCAAATTTTCCAAGCAATGATAGAAGGATTCCCCAAACACTGAAAAGTCATCCATGAACACCTCCATGGAATCCTCGATCATATCATGGAAAATCGCTATCATGCAGCGCTGGAAGGTAGTCGGTGCATTGCACAACCCGAAAGGCATGCGCCGGTAGGCGAATGTGCCGAAGGGACATGTGAAAGTAGTCTTCTCCTGGTCCTCAGGAGCGATAGGAATCTGAAAGTACCCGGAGAACCCATCCAGAAAGCAGTAATACAACTTCCCCGATAGACGTTCCAACATCTGGTCGATGAATGGAAGCGGGAAGTGGTCCTTGCGGGTGGCATCGTTGAGTTTGCGATAGTCGATGCAAACTCGCCATCCCATGACCGTACGGGTCGGAATAAGTTCATTCCTATCATTTGTAACTACCGTCATACCACCCTTTTTGGGCACTACCTGTACGGGACTAACCCAAACTGAATCAGAGATAGGATATATTAAACCCGCCATTCCTTTTTCACAACTTCTTGCATGTTCGGGTTTAGTCTTATGTGGCTGCGCACACGGCTTGTAATCATCCTCCATAAGAATTTTATGAGTGCAGAATGAAGGATTGATTCCTTTAATGTCCATGATCTTCCACGCTAAGGCTTTTTATGAAGTCGTAGTACCTCGAGAAGTTTGCTCTTTTCCTCGCTCGACAAAGATGCTGATATGATAACCGGAAAACAGCAATCCTCGTTAGAAACGCATACTCAAGATGTGGCGGAAGCTCCTTAAGCTCCAAGGATGGAGGATCTTAATGGATGGCTTCGACTTCTCTTCACACTCACGATCAATCTCTGTGAATCGATCCGGACTCTGGGAACCATCATCACCAATCTAATAGACTGGCTGCTCGAAATCGTGGCCCTCCTGCGTAATGCCATCTAGGTCCTCACACAACAAAGGTGTGTCCGAATCAATCTACTCGATCGTCCCCTGGAAATGGCTGCTCACATAAGTATCAACAATGTCTATATAATACATAGCATCATCCTGACTCTGGGGGTGATGCATCGACCGCTTTATGTCGAAGATCACATGCTCGTCATTCACTCGAAGTGTAATCTGCCCTGCAGCTACATCTACTATCGTCCGAGCCGTGTTCAAGAACGGCCGCCCGACTATCAGAGGCACCCTAGAGTCTTCATCCATGTCCAAAATGACAAAATCCACCGGAAACACAAACTTGTCAATCTTAACAAGCATATTCTCTACAAATCCACGTGGATACTCTATGGAATGATCTGCTAAACGAATGCTCATCCTAGTAGGTGACGGCTCACCTAGATCCAATTTAGCAAAAACCTTATAAGGCATAAGGTTAATGCTTGCTCCCAAATCCGCCAATGCGTGACTAACGACATATTACAAATGAGACAAGGCAATGTGAAACTACCTGGGTCCCCATCTTTGTTGGCAGACGGTTTTGCAGAATAGCATAGCAACTCTCATTCATCACTACACACGACATGTCCTCTAGCTTCTGCTTGTTCGAGAGGATGTCCTTCAAAAACTTCACGTACTTAGGCATTTGAGCTAAAGCCTCGACAAATGGTATGTTTATATGCAACTGTTTGAACAACTCTAGAAACTTACCATATTGTTCTTCATTCTTCTGCTTCTTTAGGCCTGCCTGGGTACGGAACTCGAGGAGTATAATCTTTGACTGGCTCACCGGGCTGTGCGGTACTTGCTGGGTCTAGCCTAGTGTGCACCTCGCCCGAAGCGTCAGTCTGGACCGTCTCAGTGATCGGTGGTGATGCCGATATGTCAGGTCCCGTGGTTTTCCCACTCCTCGTCATCACGGCATTTACATGTCCTCGTGGATTCGGCTCTGTGTTGCCTGGAAGACCCCTGGGGGTCTCTCCGACATCATCTTTGCCAACTGCCCTACCTGATTCTCGATATTCTGAATCGAGGCCTTCTGACTCTGCACCTCTCCCTCGTGAGTCAAGAAACGTTCTTCGTTTTGCTGGTAACGTTTCTCGGTTAGCTGATTCGCACTAGTAGAGCTACTCAGAAGCTGGGCCATCATCTCCTACAGCTTAGAATTATCCGAAGAGCCTTGTTGTTGAGAACTACTCCCGGACCCCTGATTTTGGTATGAATAAGGTCGGGGCTGGTAGGATTGATTGTATGGCTGAAATGACTGGCCTTGAGCCGGCTGTGGTGCTGGAGCTCGCTGCGTGAATCCGAGCGGGTTTTGGTTACCCGTGTTTGCCTTCCACCCAAAGTTCGGGTGATTCTTCCATCCGGATTATAGTGTTGCTGTAAGGATTATTTTGCGGCCTCGCTTGATTGCTGACAAAGTCTACCTCCTCCTGGCCTGCAAACATAGCTCCTTGGTCACATGCGCCTTGCTCGTGCGAAACTCCGCATTGGTCACATCCCGAACTGGCCTGTGCCACCGTCTGGGATTTATCGAATTTGGCCGCCAACGCCACATCTGTGCCGAAATAGCGGTATATTCGTCAACAGCATGGACTCCTGGGCAAGATGATGATGATGAACGGTTCCTCTCTCCACCATGACGTGAACTCGATTTTAACGCAGCTTTCTCGATAATCGTGTAAGCTTTATTCGGCGTCTTCGTCCCTAGATCGCCACCTGCAAACACATCTAAACGTTCCTGCGTATCATAGTTTAGGTCCTGGTAAAAAGTCAACACTAACTGTCTTTTGGAAAGACCGTGGTGCGGAACACCAAGTAACAAATCCCTAAATCGCTCCTAAGCCGCATGTAAGGATTCCCGTCATCCTGTCGAAACGTCATGATACGATTCCTAAGCTTCGTCGTATCTCTGGCGGAAAATACTTTTGCATGAATAACTCCGCCAATTCATTCCCAAGTCTGATGGACCCTGCTGGAAGTGACATGAGCCAAGATCTAGCTTTGTCTCGCAAAGAAAACGAAAAAAGTCGCAAACGAATCGCGTCATCTGAAACATCCCGTATCTTGAAAGTAGAACATACTTCCAAAAATGAAGCAATATGTTGACCGGGATCCTCGTGCTCTCGTCCATCAAACTGCACAGAATTTTGCACCATGTTAATAATACTAGATTTTATTTCAAAATTAGGCGCTACTATCGTCGGTCGGGCGATGCTCGGCTCCAAACCTCCACCTCCGGGTTGGTTTGTCTCGTTCAATGGCCTATCGTCATCCGCCATGGTTGTGCTACCTTCGTCCTCTGAGCTCTTGGTCTCAGAGGATACCATCGGCTCGTCCCTGTCTGCCTCCAGCTGCGCGCACCGCGCGAGATCCTCTTGAAGTCGCCTCCTCAAATCACGTTCGGGTTCGTTAGATGGTTCAACAGCGGCAAGTGCGGGGGTTGAGGACATCAACCTGCGATCAAAAAACAGCCATGCGTGAATATTATATTATTATAATAAATTATTTTTTTTTGCTGCTTATTAGCAACGAATTTTTTTTTTTAACTACAAAAATTCTTTAAAAATCGGAGTGTGTCAAAAATTTTATGAAAAATCCCAAACTAAAAAAAACGTTCGAACCGCCATTAACAATACTGTTTCACGGCTCCAAAAATTCAACAAATAAACGAATAATTAGTTCGAATTCGAGCAAATAAATGGAATAACATCGGATAAATATTTGACGAAATTCGAAAAAATGAAATAAATTAAATCGGCTAGAAATAAATATTGCAAACGAATTCATAAATGAGATAGAAAATATTTACGAGTATTCACAAGTATGTACACCGGTAAAATATTGACTCGGGTCGTTCCTAAAACTCGCCACATCCCCAGCAACGGCGCCAAAAACTTGAACTGTGCGTGTATATACATATTTTTACAATGAATTTTACACACGATTCGGTTTTAAATTTATAAAAAATGATTTATACTTCAACATTAAAACACACACGAAGGGGCAAGTGTACCCCGTCATATATGTAGTAAAGTATCAACCAAGTATCGATCCAAGAATGCGGGCGGAGACGATAATACTAAACCTTTGTCAATATTCTATCGGTATAAAAAGATAGATTGATGAAGTGTTTAAACTAAAAATGACTAAAACATAATATTTTTGTTTCTTTTTCTTTTGTAAACATAAAAACTCCAAATATGAAAAATATAAGTATAGCCTTGCTTTATAAACAACCGGAACATGTTAACCTAAGTCGGTTATGCCACTAAGTCACTTGGTCAATTTTCCATTTTTTTAAAACATTAGTATCCCTTTCGGTAATCCTAACATGACAACTCTTTGGAAAGTTAAAACGATAAACACACTTTAACCACCTAAAATTGTTCTTTAACGCCCTATTGATTAATGTTTATGAAAATCCCTTAAAAATAAGTTAGTCATCCGTTAAGAGTTCTATAACCTCACTTAATCAAGGAAAGTTACACCGATAAACACAATGCAACCATCGAGACAAGCATAACTAGAGTAAGTCACAACCGAGTCCATTTTACAAATCTTGAACATAAATTCACTAAGAAAGCAATTTTGGCCGAAACTACTAACTAAGCTTATGATTTATGCTAAGAATTCATAACGACACCATCTAACCCGCTAAGGTTCTTACGCGACGGAAAGTACTCTTGATTAATATTAATTACCCCTTATTAACACAATACCCATTTCTAGTCTCATGGGGTGAACATTTTAACTAAGCTAAAAGTTCACTAATGCAAGATTAATTAAGCCTCTTCTTTCAAATATTCTAACTAACCATGAACTGATCATCCAAGGCAATTAACTATAATCAAGAATCCAATATCAATAACATGGTTGAAAGACAATCATCAAGGATTAACATAAAAAGTTGTTAAGTGACATTACAAACATGATTAACATCTAATGGTTGTTTAACAAGCAAGGAATTCAAAGTGTTTTTGCCATGAGGCTACAATATTACATAAACAACAATCTAAAAGCTTGAAACATAATCAAAATTATAACAATTTGGGTCTCGCATGGCCGTGCACTTTATCCGCACGGCCGTGCACTATTAGCGCATTTGGTGACGTCATCTTATCCGGATAAAGTTTTGAAAATGGCACGGCCATGCCAAGATTGGCACTGCCGTGCGTGTCCGAGATGAGCTGGCACTGGGGATCGCACTGGCAGTGCACACGAGGAAAACAACTCCACACGGTCGTGCCACCCTTCCGCACGACCGTGCGCGCCTTGAACAAAGCTTGCACCAGGGTTTGCACGCTCGGTGCAGCCCTTCTGATCTGGGTTGGCACGGCCGTGCCAATCTTCTGCACGGCCGTGCACTATCTGAATCTTCACAGAAAGTCTGCAATTTCGCCGTTTTGCCTGTAAAATCCTTGTTTTCTGCATCTTCTTGTCTGGCACGCTGTTTAAGGCCTGTAAATGAAAACATACGTGATTAAGTATCTAATTATCTGTAACATTCGTCGAAAAACGGTTTTTCAAAACCCGCTTCGGTTATTAATCAAATATCCAGTTATAATTTTTCGTTGCGTATTTATTGCTCAAATTAATTTTAAACGATACATAATTAATAAATATATTAGAATTTAAAAACCATAATTTAAAACTACTAATAAATAATGAATAAAAAAATAATTGCAGACGCCGGGTTTCGAACCCGGGTCACTCACAAGACAAAACACACCACACACCGCTCCGCCACACACTGATTTTGTGATATACATGGAAACAAATAACATATATACTAAAACTAGAAAATCAAAATCCGGACCTCAGCGCGCCAGAACTCGCAATCACCGGAAAATCCGGCATTCCGCAAATTTAGCCATTTTCCTTTTGACTAAAACACTATAACCGACTTCGACCTCGGTTATAACCGACGTCTAACAGTCAATTGCGGTCATAACCGCCGGAGAAACTTTGACCGCGAATCAAGACCCAAACTCGGACAAAATTCATCCAGTTCTACCCTATAAATACCCACTCAATCTTCCGGAAATCCTTTCGCTCAGAACCATACACTTTTTCGTAGGTGAAATTTCTCAGAAGCTCGTCGCCGGAGATTTCCAATTTCGCCGGAACATCGCCGGAAATCCTTGATCAGAAAACCGTATTCATTCCTCGACCGGTATATCTATCTAAAACTTCTCTGCTATCTCTTAATTCATACTTTAATCGTTCAAATCAATAATCAAAACTGCTAAACAGTTCATACAGCCGGACATCGCAAATCGGAGCCGACGACCCTTGCCGGAAAACCGAAGCAAACCCGCTGTTCTGGTACACCATATCATTTAATTTCTCTGTTCATTTCAATCAAGTTTAAATCATGAACGACTAAACAAGAACAGTCGGAGTTCACTGTTCTGTGTTCTTAAACGAAGAAGATGAAGTCGCAAATAAGTATAAGTATAATTAAAATCAGATATTCGAACGGCTTAGACACACAGTCCAGCGGTGGACTGTGTGCACAAACAATACACACGTCCCGGGTTCGAATCGCACACGTTACCGAATTTCAGAATTAAAATCAACATTTTTACAACTGAATCGGATCAGGTCACCGAATGTTAATAAGAATAATTTAATCCATAAGTTAAACAGATATGACACACAGCCCAACTGGTTGGGATGTGCGCACTCGAACCGAAGGACCCGAGTTCGACTCCGGGTCCCTGCAACCGGTTCGGCCATATAAATCGTTTTTAATAAAAACCCAAATAAGTTAAAAGTTAATTAGTATATAAATATAATTAAAACAGAGAATATTTCAGGTTAGACACGTAGCTCAGTTGGTAGAGCTGCGTGCACGTATACGAGAGGTCCCGAGTTCGAACCTCACTCAGCGCATATAAAAACACAGTCCGACCTGTCAACGGTCAACGGTCAAAAAGTCAAATTTATTTATTTATTTTTATTAATTTATTTAATCAGAAATCAATTAAAAATACTTAAAAATAAGATTTTAAAGTTAGAAAACCTCCTTAAACTCACAAAAATAAATCTAAAAATCACATTAAGAGTATGAATTAAAAGTACTAATTTATCGAATCATTTCGTTATTATTTTAGGTTAGTTTTCCTCGTCGATCAAATCCTAAAATTCGTGCGCATCAACGTCATCAAAGAACGCACCCAATGTGAGTGAATCTCTACCAAATTCCCCGTTTTAATCACATTTTGGGGTGTATCATGTGTCGTTTAATCCCTTATTATATTTAAACACTTGTGCATCCATCATATCCGTGATCAAATGTGTATCAAATATGTATCAGTTGTTGTGTGAATTATGTTTAGATTGAAGTTATCATTTTCAGTGCATGCATTGCATTAGGCCCATCAGCTCCCCATGGGATACGGGTTGAGTATCAGGTGCCTCATTCGATCGGCTCCGTTTGATTGAGCCTTGATCTCACATACATCATCATTCATGCCACTCGATCGGCTCCGTTTGATTGAACCTTGATCTCATATACATCATCATTCATGTCATTTACTCATCCAATGTGGTTTGTGTTTTTGTTATATATATATGTTTTCTCACATGTGATTATTGCACAAATTTTCAATATTAAATACAACAAGAAATTAATAACAATGTTTTCTCAAGGTTCACTCGCCAACTTTTGTTGACCCAAAATATCCCCCGTTTTACACATGATACAGGTGATCCAGTTGAGGCAAGAAACACATAGGAAGGCCTAGAAGAATAAATCAGTTTAAGCTTGGGATTGTTTTACTTAGTTTCATTTCCTTGTAATTGTATGGATTTGATTTGAATATTTAAGTTGTAATTTGAATTTAATAAATATGAAACATTTTAGTAAACATCATGAGCTTTGGTGATAACCCAATTATGCCCCGACTCTTATTCCGCTGCGGGTCGGGGTGTGACAGATTGGTATCAGAGCCATGACTATAGGGATATAGGATAGGTTATTAGACCCTTAGAGCCTATACTATAGTTGATTAAAATTTTAAATTGTTTATGCGTTACATACAAAATTCATGATGTTTATATGCTTTATGTTTATTGTTACATTCAATGTTATGCAAGCATGTTCATAAGTACATATTATTATACAATGCTCATCATGAATCGTATCCTCATAACATATCATATCCATGAGAGCACACACCTCACAATTCCCATGATTTTTGCAACGATTTTTGTATTTTTCAAATCACATCAAAGTGAGTTCTCATGACGGGCATGTAGTAACTGGAAGGGTACGAGTACCGGTAGTCGGAACGTCCTGTCTAGGCTTGGCATTCGTATAAATCCAAAATAAAGGACCAGTTTGCCTACCTGGGGACTAACAATTAGAGTACGAAGGACCTATTAGGCCAAAGCATGCTATACCAAACGTCGTGGGAGCTAACCCCACTTTGAGTTGTCATTGTGTCTACACCTGGACACCCTCCTACCATACATCTCGCAATCATATTTCATTGTTTTCATTCGGGTGATGCGAGTGTTAAATCGCCAACACCAATGTGAATCCTACTAAGCCAATAGTCATGGGGGCCCACATGACTATACAGGCGATGCTATGGGGGACATTGGAGGCCCAAACATGAGCAAACCCAAGACATCCTATGGATGTAGTTGCATTATTGATGGTTATGTTATTTTTATTCTTTTAACGAAACATGACACCTAAAAACTTCTTAAACTCACAATTTTACTATGTATGTTCCTGTAGATGTCGGCTAGGCAACTACGTAGAGGTAGAAAGTCAGGAAGATCCAATGAACGCTTGGCCACTCAAATTGCTAAACAAATGGCCGCAGTACTTCCTGACATCGTGATTCAAGTTCAACAAGCTCTCACCGCAAATCCTATCAACCCTCCCAATCAAGAAGACCAGAGCGTCGCCAACCCTCACTCCAAAAAGTGCTCCTACAAACACTTCAAATCTTGCGATCCCCCAAAGTATGAAGGGACCGAAGGTGTTACTGCCCTCCTCCACTGGTTTGAAGAAATGGAGAACACCTTCCTCAATTGCGATTATCCCGAGGATCGCAAGGTACGTTATGCATCATGGAGACTGTTTGGAGTAGCCCTTACCTGGTGGAACACAGAAAAGGGTAAGCGAGGAGTCTAAGATGCCATGGCCTTATCATGGGAAGAGTTAAGGGAACTCATGACAAGGCGCTTCTGTCCAAGAAGCGAAATCAAAAAGTTGGAAGATGAATTCCACTCGTTGAAACAAAAGGAAGGAGATCACACTTCCTACAACAAGAGATTTCTCGAACTGAACCAAATGATCCCTAATCTGTTCACCCCTGTGTACCGCTTGGTTGAACACTACATTCGAGGCCTCACCTCGAAAATTCAAGACTCGGTTCTAAGCACTTCGCCTGCAACACTTGAAGCCGCGATGGAACTAGCTACCGAACTTACTGAGAATCGCATCCGAAACGGCAAATTCAAGATTGAGAAAAAGAAAGCCCCCATTGAGGCCCAAACTCCAAATCATTCCGTCTCCTCTTCAAAGTTTGCTGGTAAAAGGTAACAAAACAGCAGAAATTTTGCCGTCACACAAACAAACCCTCCTATCACTGCCGCACCAATTACCCAAATTGCTCCCTCAACTGCACCATTTAAAAAGCCATACACCGGCCCATACCCAAAATGCAACCGTTGTCAATACCATCACCTCCCGAAACTCTTTGCCAACATTGCACCAGCTGTGGCCGTGCGGGTCACACTATTCAAACTTGTCGCACGCTTCAACGAATGAACCGCAATCAACCCTCAACCCAAACCCACCATCAGATAGTGGGCCAAGCCCAACAACCTTTAATTCTACCACCTGCACAACATATAGCCCAATCCTACTACCAACCCAACTACCCCATGATGCAACCCATGCGAGCATGCTACAACTGAGGAGAACCAAACCACTTCAGGAACACATGTCCACGCTTGGTGAACATCATCCATGCCCAAGCTCAAGCAAATCCGGTAAACCAAGCTAACCAAGCTCCTCCACCTGCTAGAGGAAGAGATTTCAACATCAATGCCAACCAAGCTAGGGCTGACAACAACGTGGTTAACGGTACGTTTCTCATCAATGGTAGTTATGCATCCATGTTATTCGATACTGGCGCGGATAAGAGTTTTGTGTCCTTAGAATTTGAACCTATCCTCAACCAAACTCGTGATAATCTCATGGAATCTCTAACGGTGGAAGTTGCTGACGGAAAGCCCGTTTCGTAAATTCTATTATACGAAATTGTACCCTCACTCTAAACGATCACGATTTTCCAGTTGACCTCATTCCTATGCAGTTGGGAAGTTTCGATATTATAATCGGTATGGACTGGCTCAGCCAGCATCACGCTGAAGTAGTATGCCGCGAAAAATTCATTCGCATTCCTTTGCAGACGGTCAGACCCTACGTATCTTTGGAGAAACCCCTTCAAAGGACTCAAATTAATGTCCTGCCTTCAAGCCCGAAAATATCTCCGAAGAACTATGCCGCATTCCTAACTCACGTCGTCAAAAGGGAAACAAGGAGAAGAAACTCGAAGATATACCAATGGTGAAGGAATTCCCACAAGTCTTTCCCGACGACATCTCAGACTCCCTCCTGTGAGAGAAGTCGAATTCCGCATCGATCTTGTACCTGGCGCTACACCAGTCGCAAAATCTCCTTATAGGTTAGCCTCATCCGAAATGCAAGAGCTGGCCAGTCAACTGCAAGAGTGACTGACCAAAGGATTCATACGTCCTAGCTCCTCGCCTTGGGGTGCACCTGTTCTTTTTGTGAAGAAGAAAGATGGAACGTTTCGCATGTGTATCGACTACAGAGAACTCAACAAGTTAACGGTTAAGAATCGCTACCCACTACCTCGCATCGATGACCTCCTAGACCAACTTCAAGGCGCCACCTGCTTTTCAAAAATCGACCTTCGTTCTGGTTATCATCAACTCAGAGTACATGAAGAAGACGTCCCAAAGACCGCCTTCCGGACTCGTTATGGCATTATGAATTCATGGTCATGCCATTCGGTTTAACCAACGCCCCAGCTGTCTTCATGGATCTAATGAATAGGGTATGCAAACCCTACCTCGACCGCTTTGTCATAGTCTTCATCGACGACATCCTCATCTACTCCAAGTCCAAATCCGATCATGAACAACACCTTCGACTCATCCTTACACTCTTAAGGACTGAAAAGCTATACGCTAAGTTCTCAAAATGCGAATTATGGTTAAGAGAAGTGCAATTCCTGGACATGTCGTCAATGACAAGGGAATACATGTCGATCCTTCAAAATCAAGCAGTGCAAGAATGGCAAGCGCCACGTACCCCTACCGAAGTAAGGTCATTTCTTGGTTTGGCTGGTTACTATCGCCGCTTCATTGCCAGTTTTTCCTGTATTGCTGTACCACTCACGGCCTTGACTCATAAAGGAAAACCCTTCATATGGGGACCTAAACAAGAAGAGGCCTTCCAAACTCTAAAGCAAAAACTTTGTGACGCACCTATCCTCACACTTCCTGAAGGTTGCGATGACTTTGTAGTATATTGCGACGCATCAGGGCAAGGGCTAGGCTGTGTATTAATGCAAAGAGGAAAAGTGATAGCCTATGCTTCTAGGCAAACTCAAGGTTCATGAAAGAACTACACCACCCACGAGCTGGAACTTGGAGCCGTTGTGTTCGCTCTCAAGATATGGAGACATTACCTCTACGGTACCAAGTGTGAAATATACACTGACCACAAAAGTCTCCAACATATCTTCAACCAAAAGGAGTTGAATATGAGGCAACGAAGATGGGTCGAACTTCTCAATGACTACGACTGTGAAATTCGGTATCATCCTGGCAAGGCAAACTTTGGGGGCTGATGCCTCAGGTCGAAAAGGTTATGCGAACTCCATTCGTCTTCTATGTTCGCAAATCATAACCGACTCAAAGATCGAATCCGAGCATCTCAACATGTTTCTGTAACAGAAAATGACGTACGCGATGAGCTGTCATGTGGAGCTGAACTCAAAATCGAAACTAAATCCGATGGTATTCTATACTATTTAAATCGCATATGGATTCCTGATCGCGATAACCTTCGTGATTTCCTCATGAATGAGGCGCACAAAACACGATACTCTGTACACCCAGGAGCCGACAAGATGTATCAAGACCTACGATACACCTACTAGTGGCCGGGCATGAAAAAGGATATTGCTGTTTTTTTTCCAAGTGCCTTACCTGTTCCAAAGTAAAAGCTGAACATCAAAGACGGACTTCTAGTCCAACCTGAAATACCTGTATGGAAGTGGGAAAACATAACCATGGATTTCATTACCGGGTTACCTCGCACCTCCAGTGGGTATGACACCATATGGGTAATCATTGATCGTCTTACAAAATCAGCTCATTCATACCGATCCGCGAGGACTTCAAGAACGAGAAGTTAGCTCGTATCTACATCAGCGAGATCGTAAGCCGTCATGGTGTACCTTTAAGCATCATTTCAGACCGTGATGGTCGTTTCACTTCACGAACATGGCGAGCCGTACAAACCGCCTTGGGTACGCGATTAGACCTCAGTACCGCTTTTCATCCTCAAACTGATGGACAATCTGAACGCACCATCCAAACTCTTGAAGGCATGCTTCGAGCATGTGTCAAAGACTTCAAGGGAAATTGGGACGCTCATCTACCATTAGTTGAATTTTCGTACAACAATAGCTACCATTCAAGTATCGGCATGGCTCCTTTCGAAGCTTTATATGGTCGTAAGTGCCGATCTCCAGTATGTTGGCACGAAATTGGGGAATCACAAATCACCGGTCCAGAGTTAATTCAAGAAACAACCGACAAGGTCATTCAAATTCGAAACAATCTTTTAGCGACTCAAAGTCGTCAAAAGAGTTATGCAGACAAACGACGAAAGCCCTTGGAGTTTGGCATTGGTGATCAAGTACTTTTAAAAGTATCACCGTGGAAGGGAGTGATTCGTTTTGGCCAGAAGAGCAAGCTAGCACCACGCTACGTAGGACCTTTCAAGATACTCGAAAGAGTAGGTCCTGTAGCATACAAGCTTGACCTACCAGAAGAGCTCAACAGAATTCATCCCACATTCCACGTATCAAACTTGAAGAAGTGCCTCGCCGATGAAAACCTCCATATTCCTCTAGAAGACATTCAGATCGATGAATCTATGCACTTCATTGAAAGACCAGTAGAAATCATGGACTTCGGAGAGAAGCGTTTAAGACGAAGTCGCATTCCAATTGTCAGGGTACGTTGGGAGTCAAAACGAGGACCTGAGTTTACTTGGGAACGTGAAGACTCAATGCGCGAGAAATACCCACATCTTTTTCCTGTTACCACTACTACTTAAAATTTCGGGACGATATTTCTAAAAGTAGGGGATACTGTAACATTCGTCGAAAAACGGGTTTTCAAAACCCGCTTTGGTTATTAATCAAATATCCAGTTATAATTTTTCGTTGCGTATTTATTGCTCAAATTAATTTTAAACGATACATAATTAATAAATATATTAGAATTTAAAAACCATAATTTAAAACTACTAATAAATAATGAATAAAAAAATAATTGCAGACGCCGGGTTTCGAACCCGGGTCACTCACAAGACAAAACACACCACACACCGCTCCGCCACACACTGATTTTGTGATAAACATGGAAACAAATAACATATATACTAAAACTAGAAAATCAAAATCCGGACCTCAGCGCGCCAGAACTCGCAATCACCGGAAAATCCGGCAGTCCGCAAGTTTAGCCATTTTCCTTTTGACTAAAACACTATAACCGACTTCGACATCGGTTATAACCGACGTCTAACAGTCAATTGCGGTCATAACCGCCGGAGAAACTTTGACCGCGAATCAAGACCCAAACTCGGACAAAATTCATCCAGTTCTACCCTATAAATACCCACTCAATCTTCCGGAAATCCTTTCGCTCAGAACCACACACTTTTTCGTAGGTGAAATTTCTCAGAAGCTCGTCGCCGGAGATTTCCAATTTCGCCGGAACATCGCCGGAAATCCTTGATCAGAAAACCGTATTCATTCCTCGACCGGTATATCTATCTAAAACTTCTCTGCTATCTCTTAATTCATACTTTAATCGTTCAAATCAATAATCAAAACTGCTAAACAGTTCATACAGCCGGACATCGCAAATCGGAGCCGACGACACTTGCCGGAAAACCGAAGAAAACCCGTTGTTCTGGTACACCATATCATTTAATTTCTCTGTTCATTTCAATCAAGTTTAAATCGTGAATGACTAAACAAGAACAGTCGGAATTCACTGTTCTGTGTTCTTAAACGAAGAAGATGAAGTCGCAAATAAGTATAAGTATAATTAAAATCAGATATTCGAACGGGTTAGACACACAGTCCAGCGGTGGACTGTGTGCACAAACAATACACACGTCCCGGGTTCGAATCGCACACGTTACCGAATTTCAGAATTAAAACCAACATTTTTACAACAGAATCGGATCAGGTCACCGAATGTTAATAAGAATAATTTAATCCATAAGTTAAACAGATATGTCACACAGCCCAACTGGTTGGGCTGTGCGCACTCGAACCGAAGGACCCGAGTTCGACTCCGGGTCCCTGCAACCGGTTCGGCCATATAAATCGTTTTTAATAAAAACCCAAATAAGTTAAAAGTTAATTAGTATATAAATATAATTAAAACAGAGAATATTTCAGGTTAGACACGTAGCTCAGTTGGTAGAGCTGCGTGCACGTATACGAGAGGTCCCGAGTTCGAACCTCACTCAGCGCATAATTAAACACAATCCGACCGGTCAGCGGTCAACGGTCAAAAAGTCAAATTTATTTATTTATTTTTATTAATTTATTTAATCAGAAATCAATTAAAAATACTTAAAAATAAGATTTTAAAGTTAGAAAACCTCCTTAAACTTACAAAAATAAATCTAAAAATCACATTAAGAGTATGAATTAAAAGTACTAATTTATCGAATCATTTCGTTATTATTTTAGGTTAGTTTTCCTCGTCGATCAAATCCTAAAATTCGTGCGCATCAACGTCATCAAAGAACGCACCCAATGTGAGTGAATCTCTACCAAATTCCCCGTTTTAATCACATTTTGGGGTGTATCATGTGTCGTTTAATCCCTTATTATATTTAAACACTTGTGCATCCATCATATCCGTGATCAAATGTGTATCAAATATGTATCAGCTGTTGTGTGAATTATGTTTAGATTGAAGTTATCATTTTCAGTGCATGCATTTCATTAGGCCCATCAGCTCCCCATGGGATACGGGTTGAGTATCAGGTGCCTCATTCGATCGGCTCCGTTTGATTGAGCCTTGATCTCACATACATCATCATTCATGTCACTCGATCGGCTCCGTTTGATTGAACCTTGATCTCATATACATCATCATTCATGTCATTTACTCATCCAATGTGGTTTGTGTTTTTGTTATATATATATGTTTTCTCACATGTGATTATTGCACAAATTTTCAATATTAAATACAACAAGAAATTAATAACAATGTTTTCTCAAGGTTCACTCGCCAACTTTTGTTGACCCAAAATATCCCCGTTTTACACATGATACAGGTGATCCAGTTGAGGCAAGAAACACATAGGAAGGCCTAGAAGAATAAATCAGTTTAAGCTTGGGATTGTTTTACTTAGTTTCATTTCCTTGTAATTGTATGGATTTGATTTGAATATTTAAGTTGTAATTTGAATTTAATAAATATGAAACATTTTAGTAAACATCATGAGCTTTGGTGATAACCCAATTTACCCCGACTCTTATTCCGCTGCGGGTCGGGGTGTGACATTATCGATCTTTACGGCCAAAAACGTGTAAAAAGGGGATAAAACGGGGGACTAATTTATGTGTATTTTAACAAATATCAGGTTGACCCGTATAAAAAATGGGTTGACCCTGTTTAACTATTTAGAACTTTTTTATATATTTGTTTTTGTTTTTTCTGTTTCTATTTTACATGGTTAGTTATAATAATATTTGTTTTGACATATTATATTACTTAAACATGTTATCGATAACCCGCTTAAAACACAACAACTCGCTTATAAATCGTCAACTTACATGACTCATTTAGAAATATGGGTTAAATGGGTCAGGTTCGGGTTGACCCGAATTTATATGGGTCGGGTTAGGGTTGAAATCTTGGACCCGAATAATAATATGGGTTGGGTTCGGGTTGAACATTTCAACCCGCAAATCGTCAACCCGCCAACCCGTAAATCGTCAACCCATCAACCTGTACGATTGACACCCCTAAGTGAAACCAAAGAGAGGTTAGTGAAAAAAGTGAATGGAAATGGTATGGTAAGGTGGCGGGTACTTTATGACATGACAGTAATGTCAAGTGAAAAAATGTAAAATAGTAGTGGATAGCCTTATATCCAACCATCATATGTTTTTATGATGAATGTATAGAAAAGAGAAAAAATAATAAAATAAATGTTTGTAAGTAATATAGAGAGTTTGATGTAAATGGTTTTTAAAAATTAAACCGCGTTGCGGGGGGTGTAAAACTATGCCAAATAGCACTAATGGCATACCACCGTCAGCGACTACCAACACTGAGTCAATCCAGAACCCGTGCGTTGCCACAAACTTATTAAACGTAAAAACATTGAATCATACGTGCGCGTTGCGTCGTGTTAACTCGTAGAATTTTGAGCGAAAAAAACCCATTGAACAAACACGTACGTTGCGACGTGTGTCAACTCGCAAAATTTAGAACCAAACGTAAAATGAAAATTTACGAAAGATGAAAAGTATAGGGGACCAAAGCTAAAGGTAAAAGTGTTGTGAGGTTAAATTGAAAATAATGAAAAGTTTTGAGTTAAAAGTGAAAAAAAATTATGTGGGTTAAAATTGAAAAACATAAAAAATTTTGGGTTAAAGTTATAAAATCATTTTTTTTGGAACACCCCAAAAAGATGATGTATAACTTCCTATGCACAAAATTGTTAGTTATTTACGGTTTTATAATGTTAAGTTTAGTTGTAAACTAAAAGTCAACAATGGTCAACAAGGTTTTATCTTCATTTTAGCCAATCCAACAAAGTACAGGGGGAAAAGGTTATCACTTGAAAGTTGATAATTGATTGTTAGTGTTTGTTAAATAGGTAAGTGTTATTCATTCGAATTCTCAGGTCCAGCCCAAAGGATGTACATAGTGTGCTATCGAACTGACCAAAAAAAATTAGGGCCCAAAATAAAAAAAGAAATAGTTACTTTTGTATATAAAATATACAGTCCCAATGGAGATGTTAATCTTGCCGTAGCTCAAATGGTTTCCCGCTTGTATGTTACTAAAGAAGCCCCGAGTTCTAGACCTGTTTCCTTCATCTATTTTTTGGTTTCTTCAATTTAATCAAGCTTGGGCCTGAAGCCCATTAGTAAAGGAGTCCCCTCTCCCAGTTCGAGACTGAATGTTTTCTTCAAAAAAAATTTTGTTTCATTTAATAAATTGGAGTGTATAATTATTATTCAAATTAATATATGATATTGTTACACGAATTGTTTACCTTAAGATAGGGCACAGAAATTTTTTTATAATTTCTTTTATATATTTAAAAAAATTCTTAACGAGTCTGAATTTATGAACCAAAAATGTTTTTGAGCATTTTCAGAATTTTGTTTTTGTGATTTTGTGACCAAATTTGTCAACATTTTAGAAATTAATGTTTAGACTTTGATTATTTGAATGTATGAAAATGTGTGAATAGGGCCCAAACTTTTTATTTCGCACGGGGCCAAAAACTTTTTCGTGATTTTCGGAGGAAGCCCTGCGAATTCTTTTCTATTTTATCATATTATCTCTAGTAATGATACTATCAATCCAATAAAAGTGAAATCGTTGGTGAAATCTTGTTCTTAGTTTCAATATCGTTTATATGTTAACATAACTTAGAGATAAAAATGTTTTTTTTTTTGTTAAATTATATAGATGAAGATGTTTGCTTCAATGTTGTGATAGCTATGCGCATGTCACCAAAATCGGTAAAGCATTGCGGGAGTAGCCCCCGATTTTGATTTGACACAATTGATGAATTAAATTAAAATGCTATAAATAAGTAAATATTTGTGTTTATGGTTGTATTCTTTGCTTTGAGAATTTTTAAAAAAAATTAGCTTTTCCTTTATAACTCTAAAGTTTCAATCTTTGACAATGTAAGTCTAAAGTTTCAATCTTTGGTGATATAACCCCTTTGATTAATTTGATTTTTTTACTTCTAATTCAAAAGTTTTCATATTTTGTAATTTAACCCTTTTAATTTATTTTACTTTTAACCCAAAACTTTTCATCTTTTTCAATTTAACCCAACACTTTTTTTTTACTTTCAACTTTGGTCCCTTATACTTTTTATTTTCGCAAGTTTTCCATTTAATGTTTCATTCCTAATTTTCCGAGTTAACACGCCGCAATTTGCGTGTGCGGTTTAACGTTTTTTCATCTATTTTTTCCTGTTTGACAGGTCCGTCGCAGCGCGTCTATTTTCCCTGTTTGATAAGTCTGTCGCAACGTGCGGGTCAAAGATCGACTTAGTTATTATTTTCTATGTTTTACACACATGCTCGTGGTCATGTAAGAAATATTTGTCTTTCATCTAATTAATATTATACATGGTATATAACTAACGAACCCTGTCGCATTGTGACGGATGATAATTCTAGTTCTAGTTTGAATAATTTGGCACGTAGGAAGGTTTCAAAAGGCAGTTTATCACAACATATACTCCTCAATCGATGAACGGGATTTTGTGACGGATGGTAGTTCTAGTTTGAATAAATCTTTTTCTTTTAAATAAAACATGTCTTGTTTGTGAGGATTTTTATTCATAAGCAACCATACAAATTTTTGAGGAAAATCAGATCAAGAAAGAGAAATATTAAACCTTAAAATAAGAAGAAACAAAAAGAAATCATATTTATAACCGAGTATGGCAAGATTACAAGTGGATTTGACGTTTGATCGACTTCAACTTCGCCGACGTTTGAAGGTCTGGAAATGATAGATCATGTACGGGTTAAGGGGTTGCAGATGCTATTTTATAAGTGTTGTTCTTCTGACTTTGACAAAAAATTTAGGTCAAACCATTGACTGCTATTATTAATTAATTAACTAAGATACATTTATCAACTTTTGTTAATACTGATTTACAATTGAACAAATATAAAGTACAACTTTGCTTCTTATTGTTAAGAGTACTAAATAACTTTTGTCTTTTACTTTATAATTTCTTATAAAATCACTTAATTTTAATAAGTTTATTATACAATCCCTCAATTTAAATAAAATCTTTTTTTCATTTTTAATTACATACACCCTCTACACTTTAAGCTACAAAGGTTATTAAGGACGTCTAGATTTCATTTTTAAGGTTACGTGTGTTACACTATCTCTTTTCGTTGCTACTTTGAATGCCAATATTGTATTGACACCGTAATAAAACGAACCAATACAACCAAATTACCGCCGCAACGCGCGGGGTAGGGGTGAGCATAAAACCGAAATAACCGAACCGCAACCGAAATAACTGAACCGAAGTAACCGAAGGGTCGGTTATTTATATTTTTGATAACCGCATGTTACGGTTCGGTTATGATTATTATTAGTTTCATAACCGCAAATAACTGAACCGAACCGAATGTTTTAAACATGGCCGAATCCATAAAACCATAGGTTTTTAAATTAGTGTTTAAGTGTTTAATCATGGCCCAATCCATATATTTTTTGTGAAGTGTTTAAATCTTTTAACCATGACCCAACCTCATTAAATTTTAAAACTCTAGCCACTTTGTGTACGTATGTATGCTTCCACATAACACATGGAAGTAAAATATAATTGATAATTCTACAAGCTTTAACTGTGTATATTTATTTTCAGCGCATGATACTTGCATAACCCACATATTTAAAGCCTAACTTTAGAAACGATAAAATAACCGACCTATAACCGAACCGAAACCGCATTAACCACAAATAACCGATTAATGGAAACCGCATTAACCGAACCAAATGGTTATAATTTTTTGATAACCGAAGTGTGTGGTTATGGTTTCGATTATAGGCAATAACCGAACCGAACCGCACCATGTTCACCTCTAGCACGGGGTCATATTACAAGTTTCAGAAAACAACATATCAAACCTAATGGGGTTGATGCGGCCAGACCAACCAGTTAGAATGTCTAACGGTTTGGTTTTGACAGTTTAACGTATTATTTGAAAAAATAAACACACCTTGGTAGACTTCCAACTTATGACCACACATGTACCCTGCCTAATTCATGGTCAGAGTTCGTCAACGGCCCAATTCGTTGTCTTGGTTCCTCAAATTTTTCCCGAAGAAACTTTGTTTAGTTATGATTTAACATTAATTTATATCGTCAACGTATCCGTACGTCCGGATTATGTATACTAATCCGTATAATAATATAATAATAATAATAATAATAATAATAATAATAATAATATAATAATAATAATAATAAGTCTAATATGTTATCAGCATATCATCCAAATCCTTATCTACAACGACAACAAAAATAATATATATCATATTTATGTGTATATTTATAATATATCATATTTATGTATGTTGTACGTCAGTAGAGATAAGGTAGGGCGCACAATTTAAGACGATGCTTGCATCAATTCCTTTTTTTAACCTTTTCAAACTTTATCTATCCAAGCTGTATGTTATTTTATTTTATTTTATTTTATAATTTATGATTATTATATTTATATGAATATATTATTATTATATATCCCCCTTGATGTAAGGATTACGCGTATGCGGCCGACGGACCGTTTCTTGCGAAAGTGAATATGTGCCGTTGGATTGTGTGGATGGTGAGATTTGTGACTAGATTTTGAGTGTTTTCATTTGACTTTTTGTAAACAATTGTTTGACATTGCTTGAGTGGACAATTTCAAATGTGCCATTTCTTGTTCCATCGTTAATCAACTTAATCAACATAACTAATTCTAACCTATGGAGGATTTGGAAGGTCAGGAACTCGTTAATTATCGTAACGAAAAACAGATCGTCTTTGAAAAGAGCGGTCTTTGCAATTTGACCTGGTCGGCATGGTGTTATGTTCTCCTTATGTATTGTAACTAGTATTTTGACTCGTCGCGTGTTGCGGTGGCGTCGAAACCTAAAGTAACTTGAACTTATACCATTAAATATTTGACCCGATTCGTTTTCAAACAGAATTTACGTCAAAACGTAGACCAACTGCAAACGCACATGATAATAGGCACATAAACGGCTTATACTTGACCTGACTCATCATCTAGAAAATGTACGTCGAAAACGTAAACCAACTTAGATTTATAATGAAACTTACTTAAAAATAAACACGTAAGAAAATAGTGTAGAGAATTTAAACTGAGCTAGAATTATATGAATAAAGAGTCATTGACGAAATACTGAGAGTAACATAGTAAGATCAAAACACATAACATCGAAAAATATGAGAGTAACATAGTAAGATCAAAACACAGCATCAAACAATAAAAAAGTGAACACATGGACACAGATATAGGAAGATAATCACGTTAAAAATTGCCTAAATTATAGACAATCTAAATCTCTAAGACAACGCAAAATAGAAAGACATCACGAAATACTGAAAGACAATCACTCGCAAAAAAACCACCAAAAGTGTTAACAATCTAAGTCCCTGAGAAAACAAAAAATATTAAATCAATCATAATTAAAAGGCCAAAAGCAAAATAAAAGACAAAATTTAAGCAACATAAAAGACAAAATTTTGTAAACAATTGTTTGACATTGATTGTGTGGACAATTTTGTGCCATTTTCTTGGTCCATTGTTAATCAACATAATTAGTCATAACCTTTGATAATTTGGAAGGCCAGAAACTTGTTAATTTTCAAGAAGAAAATATATATCTTCTTTGAAGATAGCAGTCTTTGCAATTTGACTTGGTCGGAATGGTGTTGTAGTCCCTTTACGTATAGGTTGTAAACGAATCGAGCCAGGATGGTCTCGAGCTTGTCCTCAAAACTCAACGAGACAGCTCAGCTTGCCTTGAGCTCGAGTTAGAAGTTAAATGAGCCTAAAAATGAGCCATAACCGAGCTTGGATTGAGCTCGGCTCAGTTACAAAATGAGCCCGCTCGGCTCAGGTGGTTTCAAATTGAGTTTTTTTTACAAGATTTTTTCAAGCTTTAGTCGAGCGAGCTAGGAGCGCGAGCTTTATGACCAGCCCTACTTATGCATTGTAATTTTTCGTCTAGCATCTTGTTAGTCGTTTCTAATATATTATTGTCATTTTAAAAAGATAAACTTTTATTCTCTGTCAGACCATGGCCAATGCAAAACATTTAGATTGCATTTAGTTTATGTGGATTTACCATTTAAGAATTTTAAGGGGTATCGGATTCGGAGGAGTTTGCATTTGAGTGGAATGTTTTTGGGGAAGAATGCTGCATTTGGTGGGATAGTGGGTCCCTAGGTTTGTTTTGTTTTGTATTAGTTTTATTCTTTTCTGGTTTTAATTTTAATATGCGTAAATAAGGTGTACACTATAAGTTTTAGTGACTTGTATATCATTTTTTTTTCATTTCAAATATAGTAATTGGACATAATAACAAAAAAATGTAGTGTTTTTATTTAAAAATATAAGTTTATCAATGCTACCTTAATAAAAATTAATACAAATGTTTAAGATACGTATATATTAATGTTCGTATTTATAAGTTTAATATTTTGTTTTTATAACTTTGGATATAAATAATGTGAAAATACAAAAACAAATATATTGATATAAATAACTTAATTATTAAAAATAAATGTAAAATGTTTGTGGCAATCAAAATCAAAGCACACCAAAAGCAAGATAAAAGACAAAGGTTAAGGAAAGGAAAAGATAACATAATTATTTATCATAAAAAGCGTCTTTGGAAAACAATAATAACAAAAGTGGAAAAAACACAAAAACGAAAAGTAAACCATATATAAAAGAGTAAATTGCACAAAACATCCTTTATGTTTCCTCAAACTTGCAGATTCCAGCCTTAATGTTTAAAAGTTGCTAAAAACAGCCTTTAAGTTTATTTTTGTTGCGGGTTCAATCCTTTACAGCTAACCATGTTATTTTCTTCAGTTAAGTTCCCTCACATGCATAACATGTGAGGGTATATTCGTCATTTTGGTTGATCATGTGAGGGAACTTAACTGAAGAAAATAACGTGGTTAGCTGTAAAGGATTGAACCTGCAACAAAAATAAACTTAAAGGTTGTTTTTAGCAACTTTTAAACATTAAGGCTGAAACCTGCAAGTTTGAGAAAACATAAAGGATGTTTTGTGCAATTTACTCTATATAAAAATATGTTTAACTTTATATATAAAAAAATATTAATTAATTTAATTGATCTGAAAGATAGTTTAAAGACTTGTTCTTTAACAACTTGTTTGAGCCGTATATATTAGTAGGTTTGAATGTTATTCTGTTCTCGGCTTTGTGGCTGCTATTCTCTGCAAAAATCAGACCCATTTTGATTGGAGTTACAAACACCATTCTTTTTTACCCTTTTTCCACCGCCGGAGAAAAATTTCTTGCTAAGCCCATCTTCAAGGTTCACTTCCTTCATCTCCTTTTTTTTTCTGTTTTAAAACCTTTTAATTTCATACATCTTACTGCATGATCATAGATCTGTTATTATTAGAAAGAATATATTAGTTACGGTTTGTCGTAAATAATATTACCATAGCTAGAACATGTATGTTTTATTCGTGTTTTATAGATCTATTATTAGGGAGAACATATTAGTCAGAGTTAATTGTAATAAATATAACTATATGTGATCGCGAATCTATTATTAGAGAGAATATATTAGTTACAGATAATTAGATAATAATATTATCATAACTAGAAGATATATATATATATGAGAGATCTAATATTAGAGAGAATAAATTAGTTATGGTTTATTGTAATAATAATATGATTTGAGTATGTATCGTTTGTATATTCGTTGGATTCTTATATATTAGTTGATCAATAATACACAATACTGACGCAGTATCTAATATGTGTTGTGGGTATGTTTTATTTGTATCTTTATTGTATTCTTATATATTAGCTGATCAATAATACACAATACTGACGCAGTATCTAATATATGATTTGGGTATGTTTTATTTATCTTTATTGTATTTTTATATATTAGTGATCAATAATACACAATACTGACGCAGTATCTAATATATGATTTGGGTATGTTTCATTTGTATCTTTATTGTATTCTTATATATTAGTTGATCAATAATACACAATACTGACGCAGTATCTAATATATGATTTGGGTATGTTTTCATTTGTGTTTTTTATTGTATACGTGTATATTAGTTGATCAATAATACACAATATTGACGCGTGTTTGATTATTATGTATCGGTAAATTAAACTTATATGTTGTTTTTCAGAATCAGATATCATCATGCTTGGCAAGGAGTTTTTCACCGAGTACGGTGAAGCAAGTCTGTATGAGATTCAGGAAGTGGTTGGGAAAGGAAGTTATGGAGTTGTTGCGGCTGCGGTTGATACGCACACCAGCGAAAAGGTTGCTATTAAGAAGATTAATGATGTGTTTGAGCATGTTTCGGATGCGACTCGCATTCTGAGGGAAATTAAGCTTCTTAGGCTGCTTAAGCATCCGGATATTGTGGAGATTAAACATATTATGCTTCCTCCTTGTAGAAGAGAGTTTAAAGATATTTATGTGGTGTTTGAGTTGATGGAATCTGATCTTGATGAAGTGATCAAGGTTAATGACGATTTAACTCCCGAACATCATCAGTTTTTCCTGTATCAGCTTCTTCGCGCTTTGAAGTATATACATACAGGTCTGTTGTTCTTAATGTTCTGATCTGGATTAACATTTTAATCATGATATTATCTTGAATTAATTACTTACCCTGTTTTTTTTTTTTTTTTTTTTTGCAGCACATGTGTTTCATAGAGATTTGAAACCGAAGAATATCCTGGCTAATGCAGACTGCAAGTTGAAGATCTGTGATTTTGGTCTAGCGCGTGCTTCGTTTGATGATACCCGTCAGCAATTTTTTGGACTGTATGTGTGTCAACATTCATCGAAGCGTACATCTTTGACGATTTGCTGATGTTTTGATTTGTAAATTTATGCAGGACTATGTGGCTACTAGATGGTATCGAGCTCCTGAACTTTGTGGCTCGTTTTTCTCTAAAGTAAGTGCGCGCGCATATATCCGTTTACATTTGATATCGAAACATAAGCGATTCGAGTGTTCGTTACTGAATTCGGATTTTGTTTCAGTATACTCCTGCAATTGATATCTGGAGCATAGGATGTATATTTGCCGAGATGCTAACTGGAAAGCCATTGTTTCCCGGGAGGAACGTTGTGCACCAATTGGAACTTGTCACCGATTTGCTCGGTTCTCCTTCTCCTGAAATCATTTCGAGGGTTCGTTTAAAATCTTTGGTTCTAGACTTGTATCCAAAGTTTATTACATTTTTGGCTTCTGGATAACGATAGTTGTTAAAACTCAACAGATACGAAACGATAAAGCTAGAAGGTACTTAAACAACATGCCAAGGAAAACCCCTGTTCCATTTTCACAAAAATTCCCAAATGCTGATCCGTTGGCACTTCGATTGCTTGAAAGATTAATTGCATTTGATCCTGCAGACCGAATATCTGCTGAAGAGATAAGCATTAGTAAAACTTTACGCTTTTCTTTTAATTAACATGATGAGTGCTTCAAGTTATTGTTACCTGTTTATTGATATTGTGAAATGTTTTATATCTGCAGGCCTTAGCTGATCCATATTTTTATGGGCTAGCGAATTTGGAATCGGAACCATCCAAAGAGCCGATTTCGAAACTTGAATTTGAGTTTGAGAGGCGAAGATTAACTAAGAATGACGTACGAGAGTTGATTTATAGGGAGGTATGGTCATAGTCTATGATCTTTATTGTTTCATTAATTCTGGTTTACTTATCGTCCGTTAATTAATTGTTTTTTCGTCGCATACAGATCTTAGAGTATCACCCACAAATGCTGCAAGAGTACCTTCATGGTGAAGAGCACATAAGCTTCATGTATCCAAGGTTAGATTAGACATATTCTTCGAAATTTCATTTGGTAAGAAATCGTCCGACGACTATTATTAGACGCCTAAAAACCGAAAACATCCACCCTTTTATCCAATTTCAGTGGAATCGAACGATTCAAGCAGCAATTTGCCGATCTCGAGGAACAGGAAGGGAAGGAACGAAAAAACTCTCCGCTACAAAGGCACTACACATCATTGCCAAGGTACAATTTTAAAATAAAAAATTGTTATGAAAGTACGAAACCGTCGATGATAACTTACTAAAGGAAACTTAGTTTATAGGTGGATAAAAAGGTTGATATATATTATGGTATAGTGTGATAATTGTTGTGATATTTTTTCAAAGAGAGCGGATATGTGTACCCATAGAAGAAGCTGTTGATGAAATCAACACCTTTGAAAGGCGTACAAATGCTGCTATCGCTAGCTCTCTCAAAAGCCCACCGAGATCCGAAAGGTGTAACGAATCAAAACTGATAAAAAAGATTCTAACATTATCCCAAACAGCCGTAAAAATCCAGACTTGCCCAGAAGTTCTTGCACTAACACACCCAAATATGTAGGATCCAGCAACAGGAGTTGTAAGGTAAGTGTTCCGCACCTCAGTTTCAGGCTGATTTATAGAATTTCAAATATTCTTTATAAAAAAATACAAGAAGACTTTATACTGTTTTGCAAGCTTCGTCGTTTTGACGTAAATGTATCTTCTTTTTTACAGGGTCAAGGAGACGAGGTGAGTGGTGTTCTGTCACAGAAGCTAGCAGCACTAAGTTCTTGATCTGTGTATCAAGGCTTTGATACTAGATTATGACAGAATCTAGTATAAATTCAACCATGTAATATTACTATTGTGAAGTTTGATAATTTACCTGCTGATATTTGTTGGTTGCTGTTGAAGCTTTGTTATTTCGAACACTGCTACCTTGTTGCAATAACATGTACTTATGATCTATTGTAGTATAATTTGAATTCGGTTCAGATGATCCCTGGTTATTATCGGTCAAGGTCCGAATGATGTTGTCTTTGCGCAGTTTAATCGAGTTAAATGATTAGAGTTCTATGAGTTTTGTAAAAATCTTTGGCCTTTAGAGCATCTCCAATATAAATAGCTAAAAGCAGTCACAAACATGTTTTTATAAGTAGTAATATCATCAATGCATTAAACTTTCAAATACACACATTTCTTCTCCCAATCTATCACTCTTTACAAAAATCCTTATATATTCATGTTATCACCTTCCTTAAAGCAAATATTTATAAAAGTTTATTTAATTTTTTACAACAAAGATATGTTTTTTTATTAAGTAAGATATATGAATCAAAGTATTTAAAAGAGAACAAAATAGTGTAAAAAAATTTATATAAATCATTGTTTATAATATCTAAAAGATTTCCCAAATTACCACATTTAAGGTTGTGCGTGGTGGGGCGGGACATCACGCCAAAACCACGCATAGCGCCCCATAGCACTGCCGTACACCACTACGGCCGGCGCTATGTGGGTTTGATGTCCGGTTCCCGCGATAGGCATAGCGGCGTGAGGGGGGGTTTGTTTCAAAAGCCACTCACACACATATACGTAAAGCCCCATACATATATCTCTCCACTACACACTCAAATTATATAAAGCCCTATAAAGCCCCTCTCTTACGCATTTTGTCACTTGTCGCATAACGCCCCACAATGGGCTTTATAACTCTACACATGACCTAAAAGTGATTCAAAACTAGAATAAATGCAGTGTACAAGTCATGAATGCGCATACTATGGTTCAACTAAAAACCCAATCCACACAATTAAACAAAATAAATAATAAAAAAAAAACAAGCCAAACAAAATAAATAATATTTTAAAAACTGAATTTAAAATCAGTTTTGAAAAATTCTAAAAGAATTAAGAGTGATACACTCGTTCCCTTTTGTATTATTCTTTTTTTAATTCAATAGTCATCATTTTATTAATTAATGATGTGATTTTGAAAAGCTTGGCATTCTTAATGACCGATAAGTGATATTTGAGAACTTTTATATACATGTGGTCGAGAATTTTTATATACACCAATCATACTTTGTGATTTATCATAGTTCTTACGAGTGTTTTCATGGTGCATTAAGCCCGCCACGTCGACAACTCTAATGTGGAGCACCACAACGCAAGAGCGCGAAGGGTCTTTCAATTATATACATGTGGTTGAGAATTTTTATATGCACAAGTCATGCTATGTGCTTTATATACATGTGAAGCCTGCGATGTCGACAACTCTGGTGTGGAACACCACAACACAAGAGCGCAAAGGGAAAGGGGGTGCATTAAGACCACCGCATGCGTGAGGGCTAAGTTATTTCTTAGTTAATAATTTCCTCACTATTTTTATTTTAATTTTTTTATTACGTTGCCCTCATATTTTACATACCCATAACATATCTTATTGGGTGTGAAATGTGAAACCCCCACCCCCCACACCTATGTGTCAAAAATTTTCACATATCACATCCGCCATAACGCATAATCTGAATAATAGTATGGACTCCTAGTCAACCAAATTCACATCTCTTCACTAGAATTCTTAGCAACCACAAAGTTGAAGTGGAATGAATTAACCTAACCAATAGTGCTAGTGAAAAATTAAATGTCTATCTATAAACTCAGGTTGTCGGTTCAACTAGAATCATAAAACTCAAGCGATCCAACGCAGGACATTCTATGTATCCAGTACTAAACGTGCACAATCAACCTGGAAAAGTTTTATCCGATTTTAAAAACATTGGTCACAAGCTAATTAAACTTGCACAATCATCCTGGAAAAGTTTTATCCGATTTTAAAAACATTGGTCACAAGCAATTCAATCGTCATAAGTTATTGGTGTTTAAATAAGGCGCAACCATACGTGCAAAAAAAAAGTTTCTAAATTTTGTTGTTATAGAAAAAGCAAGATCACTTAAATATTTTTTTAGCGTTATGTTATTAAGTATATTTTCGGTACTGGTATTTTAGTACCGTTGCAGCGCTGCTGAATATGTTAAAAAATGGGTACCAAGTCGATACCGAAAATATTTCGATACGAGAAACTCGGTACAAGTATTGCCGTATAGGTATGTTACCCGATACCAAATGTTCATCGCTACTCAACTGAAAAAACTTTTCATTTTCTAAACATGTAAGGGGGTTGGGACACCCATCACTCATCACTCACAACATCCAATCAAGTTCCGCCACATCATCGAGCTTTATTCCATCACTAGTGATGGATTTTACTAGGGTGTCCATCACTCACCATCCCCAACAATTTCCCTCACAACCCAAAAATTTCCCCCACATTCTTCAACTTCTTCACGCGTCATGGGCATCACGAGTGATAAGTTTAACGAGTGATGAAAGGTAGTGGCGGTGGTGTATCATGCACCATCACTCGTGATGATGATGGTGTCACCACGGGGCACCCCGCCTGTCCTAAGTATGTAAAGTATGGTATTCATGTAATAATATATAGTGTGGCTCACTGAATCAAAAAACAATAGCATTAAAGTGGTTGATTATTTATTTATAATTGAACAAAAGCGAGGAGGCGAAGTTGGCCCGAACTGTTCGACAGATTCCACGCATTACGCACCCGTTCGCCACTTACCTATACTCTCTCTAAAAAAAGTAAAGTAGTAAATAAAACACGTTTAGACAAGAAGGTAGCATGAAACCCCCTAATAAAGTACCTATACTCTCTAAAACAATTATACCACTCTAAAACAAAACTAAGTTTAAGGCAACCAAAGTGTAGGAAAAAAAAACGTGGTTCCCAAGAAATTATTCAAATCTTATGAGAGATAATATGGTGGTATGTTATTCTTACTCTATTTAAAAAATGGAGGGTTCGGATCCAGCAATATGTAAACACATGAGTATTTTAAAGTAAATTAATATTTAGTCTCCTGTGGTTTATTTAGTTTAACTATTTTAGTATAAAAAGTAATCTTTGATTTATCAGATCCTAAGATTGTATTTATATAATTGATTTAACCCTAAACACTAACTATATTACCTCTAAGTCTAAGGGTATTTTCCCCTTTTACACATTAGCGGTTGTTTTCTGCAAATTACAAAGTTCATTTAGAATTTAAGAGACTATTTATGTAATTACTTTAAAAAATTATTATTTTGTTACTTTCATGATTATTATTATTAAATAAAATACGTTTTAAACATAAAAATAATACCTATTTTCTATAACCGTTTGTTTTTTATAAATTTTGTTTTAAAATTATTTGTTTTTTAAACTGCTCATCTTTTTTAAATCATTAGTTTTAAACCCGGTTGTTTTTACAAATTTTTCATTTAAAGTAGTTCATTTTTATACTTTCTTTTTATCCTTCTTTTTAAAATCTTTTGTTTTTTAAACAATTTGTTTTTTTAACGTTCATTTTTTAAATTGTTCTTTTTAAAGTCATTTGTTTTTTAAACTTTGTATTCGGCCATTAGGAAAAAAAAACTTAAAATGAATAATTTTAAAAATCAAAGGAATTTGAATTCGAACAATTTGGTTTGAAAAAACAAAGACTTTTATAAAATAAAAATAAAAAAATTAAGAAACCTTAAGGTTTAAAAATTTGAGTTAAAAATGTAAAATTCAGAAAGCGAACGATTTTAATAAACAAAAGGTTTGAAAAAATAGCGAATTTTGAACAATTGAAAGTTTTAAAGTAATGGAAGATTTGAAAAAAAAGGTGAACGGTTGTAAAAAAAGTTTGAAAATGAACGATTTAAAAAAAGACGCTTATAAAAGACAAAAGCTTTTAAGAAAAAATGTATTTATTTTTATATTTAAAAAGAAAAAAAACGTGTTTATATGTGTATTTGAGTAGTTACATAAATATTAAAAGAACTTTGTAAAATTAATTAAACAACCTCTAAGGTGTAAAAGGACCAATAATCCTTGCACTTAACTAGAAAAAAGAAAACAGAGTTAGTGTTAAAGGCAAAAAAACTATTACAAAATACAATCTTAAGGTCTGATATATTAAAAATTTATTTTTTTATCTGAAAGTGTTAGACTGCCTAAACCACAAGAACCAAAATAGTAATTTACTTTACTATTTTGTCCGTTTATAAAAGATATAAATAAGAGAGAGTATTCAAGCCAATGTGGGGTAACCCAACTGGTAGAGACACACGCCTTTTAAAAGGAATATTTCAGGTTTAAACCTGGGGTAAATTGAATAATTTAGTATTATTGGTATAATAAATGTTATCCGTGAAAGAGGGGAGAGAGAGAAAGTGAAATGACTAAATGATTGCTTCATGGCTTTATAGCCTAGTGGCATCGTAGTGGTGAGGTAAGACTTTGGAACCAATAGGTTCTGGGTTCAATTATCAAAATGAAGCTTTTCCTATATTTATTGGGTTTCTTCCTGATTTGTCTAGTAGAGATGAATATGAACGAAAGGTTTCACGGGTGACACGATGATACTTTAATGGTCCGCTAGTGATCCAAATTTGCAGTTAAAAACAAGAAACGACTAAATGACTAATGTATCATTTTAGTTTTTTAAGTTTGTTTGGGACCGGTATCAAACTATTCATGAAATATTCAAATAATAAATGAAATTAAAACCGATGGTGGACAAATAACTTGGTTACTGGATTCATACAATGATAAGAGATGGTGGGAAAGATGCATTAAAACGACGCATTACCTCTACAAATTATTGTTTTTAAAAAGTTGTCTTTTTTAATTTCCTAAAAAAAACTTTAAGAAAACTATAAACTTTTTTTAGAAAATAAATAAGCACGTTTATAAAAGAAAAAACGTTATCGAGAAACATTACGGAACGATCATGGTAATTAAAAATTATTTTTTAATTTTATTTTCATTATTTTCTAGAAACTTAAATATGTAAAAGAGTAAACTTTCGTTTTGCTCCCTATGGTTTGGTCGTTTTAACGGTTTTGTCCTAATCCTTTAAAAATAGTCATTTCCTCCGATAGTTTACTATGTTTTTCCCGTTTTACTTCCCGACTCTTAACTCAGTTATATCATACAATTCTAGGTAGGGGTATTTTGGGAATTATCTAATAATCACTTAACTATTTATTTTAACACTCAAACTATAAAAAAATATATTAATTTATTTATTAATCCATAAACATGAACTTTGGAACAACATTTCCAACCTTCAAAATCATCGAACTCATTTTGCACTTGATCAACAAGATGAAATTCAAATACTTCAATACAATTCTCCTCAAATAATTTCACAAATCATTCACAAAATACTCCATCACCATTCACCCAAAACAAACTATTTCGCCCTTTGATTCCCACGAATCGATCATCTTTCGCTAACCTTGAAAACCCTAGTTCACAGATCTCAAAGCAGTGGCCGCCAATGTCGATTTGACTGCCGGAAAAGTATTGGCCGGTTATTTGCCTGGTATCGCCACCATTCTGCCATCACCATCCTCCACTGCTTAAACCATTCCGATGTAACAGGTTCTTCGAGTTCTAAACCGTTCTCGGTTTTACCCATTTCAGATCTGCTAAAAACAAGAAAAAGTAGAAGGAAACAAGGGGTTCATACGAGAGAGAGAGAGAGAAAGGTTTCCATAATTAAAACCAGGTGAAGAGTGTCAAATCTTTCTCATCTGAACCCTAGAACAACATCTCGATGTTCAGATTCGGTGAAGATACAACGTCTGATAACCAGATCGGGAAAAAACGTCGGTGATGTGTGGTGGCTGCTGGAGAGGTGGTGACAGATGGAATGTGTGGTGGCGATTGATGGTGATGATGTCGGGTGTTGGTGAGGCGGTGGCTTACGGTGATGATGTTGGGTGGTTGGTGAGGCGGTAACTGATTGTGGAGATGTCAAGTGGTGGTGAGAGGGTAGCTTATGGTGGTGATGTCGGGTGGTGGCTGATAGTGGTGAGGTGGTGGGTGGTGGAGGCAGCCGGTGTTGGTGGTGAGAGAGAAACCCAGGCTTGATGAATCTCTCTGCATACATGTATATATGACATAATAAATAAATGATTAAACTTTTATTTTTTAATATTAAAATAAATAAATAAATGCTTATGTGTAAAATTACTAAAATACACTACTGATTACAAGTAACATTACTCAAATACCCCTACTTTTAACTAGCTATTTTAACAAAGTTAGAGTCGGGGAGTAGACTGGCGACAAAATAGAAATATCAAGGAGTAAAATGGTTATTTTTTAAGGATTGAGGCAAAATCGTTAAACGACCAAACCACAGGGAACAAAACATAAGTTTACTCTATGTAAAAAAACTCCTCGAGATTACCTGACAATATATTATTTTAATCATTTTTAAATATTAAAATCCTTATAGTAAAAAAAAATTTGGCGATAGATTATGTCAGAAACCTGAACATGACACAAACTTGATAATTTGACACGAATCCGAACATAACACCCCAAAACCATGATAGACAATTAAACCCGAAGATGACACAAACTAAATATTTTATAATTAAAAAAATTAAAAGAATGTTCTTTAAATAATAAAAAAATGTTTTTTTTAAATAACAATAAAAGATAACATAATGACAATAAAAACAAAATGGATTGAGTGAGAAGGTACGTTCAGAAAGAATAAAGATAAAAAGGATGTTCTTCAATTAATGAAAAAACTGTTTTTAAAAATAGAGTTAAATGTTAGTTTACTTCATGTAGTTTTGGTCATTTTGCTAGTTTAGTCCAAATATTTTATTTTTCACATGTGGGTCCAAAAAGGTTTTATCGTTACCATTTTAGTCCACTTAGTTAACTTCATCTATTTTTTTGTTAATGAGAAGGGCAATTTGGTCATTTTATATATAATTCTGTTAACTAGAAGGGCAATTCGGTCATATAAAATAACCGAATTGCCTTTCTCGTTAACAGAAAAAATGGATGATGTTAACCAAGTGGATTAAAATGGCAACGGTGAAACCTTTTTAGACCCACAGGCAAAAAATGAAACATTTAAACTAAACTGACAAAATGACCAAACCACATGAACTAAAATGACATTTAACTCTAAAAATAACAATAAAGGATAACATAATGAGAATATAAACAAAATGGATTGAGTGAGAAGGTACGTTCAGAAAGAATAAAGGAAAAAAGATGTATGTCTAGCAGCTTTCTTTCTAATTTTCATGGGTAAGAATATCACAAACTGTAAACAATTATTTTTTTTTTAGGCTATTTTTTGTCGCATATAATTTTTAACTTGTTAGTTTAATAACAAATTGTTAGAATCTCTTATATAAACAACTTATTGTAACACTGAAAATCCATTTAGTAATATCATATTTTCTTTCGAAGCGTATATATGCAATTTTTATGTGTGTTTTATTAAAAGTTAGCATTTATAAACATTCAATATAAGGTATGTATTTTTACACTTCCGTCTAACATGATACTTTAAAAGTTGGGGAATTTACGAAAATGTTCGTTGACCAACATGTTTTACCAAAATGTCACCCTCCTGCGTCGGTGGAGAGGGGCTTTCAGGAGTGGGATGCGTCCGACAAGCACGGGATGCGTCCGTGAAGCAAAAACCAATAAGAAATGGACACGTGGCCATGGGAAGCGTCGGCATGACGCACGGGATGCGTCCAGCGAGTTTCTGAAGCGTCCGTCTAGTTTCCGGCGGGTTGCAAGTTTCCGCAGAGTTTTCCGGCGAACTTTGTTTTTATGATTTATCATTTATCATTTTGGTGAGTTTTCCGGTAACGTTTTGGTGGTTCTTCTATATTTATCATTTATCATTCAACACAAAGTTCGCTGGAAAATTCGCCGGAAACCTGCAACTCGCCGGAAAGTAGCCGGACGCTTCAGAAACTCGCCGAACGCATCCCGTGCGTCATGCCGACGCTTCCCACGGCCACGTGCTCATTTTTATTGGTTTTTGTTCCACGGATGTGACAAACGGCAAATAACTGGTAATTCCGTCTAATCTAATCACCTATGTTATCTCATAATCTCATGCATTTAGCGTAATTTAATTACGTGAATGTTCCCTATATCATATAACAAGTATTAGGACAAGCAAAACATATTATAACATAGTTTTCGTTATATCGAGAAACAATTAAAACTATGTCCTAAAAGTGTTGAACGCACAATGGACGGTTGGGCGATGTATGCCCGCAATCACCGAAACAGAACAGAACCACGAACTAAGACATACTAATGACATAATTAAGTCCATGGAATTATGAAAACACTAATGTGGGAACAAGATTTTTAATAACTTTTATAAAAAGTTACACCTTACCCCCCCCCCCATTTTATAAAAATTGGTCAACAAGTAGGTCCCACCCCACTTGATTTGTGTTGAAAAAAATGGATTAGGAGTATGGCCTTTAGATTTGTTGGTGGACTAGTGCATGAGCATAATTATTACACCTTATAACCTACTTATCCTTATCATTTTATTACCAAAAATCAACAACCAAACACCCTCATCTCCTCTCTCTTTCTCACGGCTGAAAGGCAGCCCCAAAATACCACCTGTAGCGCCTCGCATTTTGTACTTCCCTTGTTTAGAAAGTGTAACTCGTAATTATATCTTTGGAAACTTGTTATCATTTTGTATTCGCATTGTATTCTCAACCCTGGTAATCTGAGGCTTTGATCGTAAAAAAAATCTATTTTTTATACTACATACTTGTGTTACAATACTTGACTTATACGTTATCAATCTTACATGCAAACTTTGACGCTTAAAACAATACTCGCGATACTTGTACCCATAACTTATACGCGCTTAATAACCGTTAAATAGATAATTACATTTTAATAGTGATAATAATATTAATAATATAATAATAATAGTAATGCTAATAATGTAATAATAATAATAATAATAATACTATACTAATAATAGTATTATAATAACAATATAATAATAATAAAAATAAAAAAAAATACATATAATCAAGCCTACCAACGCGGCCGCAAGTGATGGCTAATTTGTTTTATTTATTTTTTTTATTGCTTTAACCCCCTAACTAGTTATATTAAATGCCAATAAACTTAACCTTAATCCTTCCCCCCTATAAATACAACATATTTCTAGCCACTTTACCACTTTTGCAACACTCAAACACTCTCTAATTCACTCCTAAACACAACTGAGTTTCAGCAAGTTCAACAGAAAGTTTGAGCCTTTCTAAGTGAGTTTCAACTCACTTCTTCTCTATTTAATCCTTGTTCTTTCTTCTAAAACACTTGGATAACCTCTAGGAAGGTTTTCACAAGTTTGCTTGGGCAAACTAAGGTGAAACCTCACCATTTTTTGAGGTCCAAAGTGGCATAAATTTTCTGCTTGTTTTTATCTTTTGTAACTTCATTCTTTTCATGTTTTTTTCACTTCTTCTTCCTCAACAAAGTTTGTAAAGCCTCTAAGGATGTTACCATAGGTTTTTCATGGAAAACCAAGGTGGAACAATACCATTTTTAAGGCCAAACTTTCTATTTTGGAGGATGAACTTGTAAACTTTATTTAAACATACTTTTTTTTACTAAACAAACTTATGCTACTTGTGCCTCTAATCAAACCCATGATTAGTGAGTTAGCTAGAGTTGTTTCATACAAATTAGGAGGTGTAAAATACCTCCCAACTTTCTGTTTTCGTAGAGCTTAAGCTCACAAGTGATGCCAAGCCAAAAGCTTGTTGATAGTGTGTCTACATTGGTTAGCCTTGGCTATCCTAACACTAAGACCACACATCACTTCATGATTTCTCATCATTATCCCAAGTTAGTTTGCTAGTTTAAAAGTGTCACAACCCCATCTAGCCTTTGACGTGTGTCAAAGTGTGCTCCCCGGGTTGTAGTTCACTTGGCTACTTGCTATAGTGGTGACACACCTTACATTCTTGTCATTTACATTCTTGTTCATATTATTATTATTGTTAATCTTGTTCTAAGACCCTCTTTGTTACCTATGGTAACTTGTGTAATGGTGAACATCATACGAGGTTCCAAAGTGGATGGTTAATCCTTCCACCTCCTACTTAACTTACATGACACTAAGAGGTACCTAAGTGGATGGTTCATCCTCCCACCTCCTACATGATTATATGACCTTATATATACATACTTGTGGACTATAATATAATCCTTAAAACCGAACCCTTGATAATGACTAAATACGCATCTATCAAGTTAATAAGTTTATCACTATGTGTGTAGTTCCTTGTCAACGATTCTTATAGGTCTTGAACCTATGAAACCACACCTAATCCTTATGGATTATTACAAGTGTCAAGGACAAGTGCTAATACCATAGTGACTATTTTCATAATACATACTTTGTCACATTTTGTATCCTAAATCCAAATGCTCCATCCTTATCCCAAAATACTCATGCGCCTTTGCCTTCCTCATGTAGGATAACTCGGCGTTCACTCCATCGAAAACACTAAGACTTAGCAAAACCGTGAGTATCTCGACCCATTCACAAGGATTAATAATCAACTAATCTTAACTTATTAGGTGGTTATTTGTGTAGATTAGTGTATCTAGTTGGTGTAATCATGTTGAATATGTTGATTTTGTTAAGATTAGTGGTTTAAAGTTTATATTTATGATGATCTTGTGATTTGTTATATGTAGTATTTTAGATTAGTGTTAGTCTAGCCATGATACACTTAAAAATATGATTTAAACATTTATATGTTTAAATCATACAAGATCATCAACTTCAAAGATCATGAGTATTATATGTATAAAATTTGATTAGTAACTTTTGGAGATATAAGATATGGTATGATTATGATTCAAGACTTGTTAAAAACATTAACAACTTGGTTTTTATTTAAAACAAGTTTGTAAGACATTATTCATAAAAAGTGGTTTAAAAGTCTTGAAAAATTTCTAATAAACTTGAAAAGTGGTTAATTTTAAAGTCTTGAAAGTTAACTTAAATAATGCTCATGAGAAATCTTTGAAGGAATATGTGATTACATGTGGTAAATATGATTTTGGTTAAACTTGATGAATTAGTGGTGATTTGGAACTTGATTTGTGATTTAAATACGTTTTTGAAAACATGAAAAACGCTATAATTTTGGGGGAAATTATGGCGAAATTTTCTAAAAAATAATCATGATTAATTAGGTGTTAAAGTGTGATTAAAGTGACTAATTACACGTAAGGATTTAAATCATGGTTAAACGAACTTTTGATGAAAAGTTTAAGTATTAATCATCCAAGTAAGTTTCTAAATTATTTGTAATGGTTTTTATAAATAAAAGAATGAAACTTATATATATATATATGTGTGTGTATATATATATATATATATAAATCCTTGGGAAATTATATATATTTTTGGAGAAACCATCAAAGTGTATATATCATGTGTTATGTGTATGTATTTAGATACTTTGGAATAATCTAAATAATACACAAAGTATACCAAGAAAATACTTGAAGGATAATAGGTATAACACACAAAAATACTTATACACAATATCCTCAAACTACTAATAATGCTAAATTAATGGACTATACGGACGAGCAAATAACCCGGCGACGAAAAAAATTATAAGAACATATATTGTCACTGATGACAAGGAGGCGTATCGTCATCACAAGGAGGCTACTACGACACTTGGTCATTCATTGACACAAAAAATATATATATGTAACGATAACAGCGACACATCTAAAAATATATTTAGACACCGAACTTATATATATATATAGGGTAAGGTTATTGTAAAAAAGACCAAAAGTGTGAGAAAGGTAAGAAAGAATCTCAGCCATTAGATCTAAATTAATTGAAAATGGTAATCAAGTAATTTTATCATTGATTTAATTAATTCAAAATATTCCATAAACCGCCACCCTAATTTATAGGAATACCGAATAACACTGCAAACACCATTCAGTACGTATATAACACCATTCAATAATTATATAACACCCTCCAATAACTGTATAACACCATTCAATAAGTATATAATACCATTTTAAAGATCTCTATAAAAACACTACGAATAACACTGCAACAACCATTCAGCGTATATATAACACCATTCAGCGCATATATAACACCATTCAATAATTATATAACACCATTCAATAAGTATATAACACCATTCAATAATTATATAACACAATTCAACACATATATAACACCATTCAATAAGTATATAACACCATTCAATAATTATATAACACCACGAACTGAGACAAAAAACCATTAACTGAAATATTCGATTGAACGTAATTTTTTTTTCTGTATATAAGTATAGTAATATGGTACTCATATTAAAGATTAGAAAACACTCATTATTATGATGTAATTTAAAAAAAAACGAGTTACGTGTAAAAAGTTATTGGCGTTTAAAAAATAAAAGGGGAACTTGCATGTGGATTGCATGTGACTTTCTAAAATTAAAAATGTTAATTTTACCTTTATACTCTTAATCTAGAAAATTAATTATTTTAATTGTTAATTTTACCTTTAAAGATCTAATGGTTTAGATTCTTTCTTAACCTTCTCACACTTTGGGCTTTTTTTTACAGGATCCTCTACCTATATATATATGTGTGTGTGTGTGCGCGCGCCTCCGATAACAAAATCCGGAAAGTTAAAAACTATAAAAACTACTAAGTGATTATATAAGTATATGAGATACTTGAAAAATTCCATACTTAGTAAAATTCACTAAGTGTAAGAATTCCCACTAATGAACTCAATTTATGGCAATGGGCTAGGCCCAAATTACATAAAACATATGGCTAGGCCCAATCACATAACTAAGTGGGCTAGGCCCAAGGACATAACTAAGTGGGCAAGGCCCAATGACATGTGTGCTAGACACGAGGACAAGTGAAGGGCAAGGCCCGTTCACATACGATAACATACAAGATAACAAATATATATTTGTAGAATATCTATGTAAATATTAATCGATAACACAAACCTACCAACAATATAAAAGCAATGAAGTTGTTCAAAGAAAACAAACAAATACATAACAATAGTTCAAGATGAACAACTTTTACGATGTCCAATTAGACCTAAGAATCTAATGAAATCAATCCACATGTAGGTTATACACGTGTACGGACACTCGCAGTACCTTAGTACGACTATACGGAATGCAAAGCAGTGAGTTCATGTTCCCCCTTTTTTTATTTTAAACGTTTTTTCGGTTTTATAACAATCGGGGGTGAAATACATACTATGACATTCTATAACAAAGGGTATGTTAGCTATAGGAATAGAAGATAACAAGATCAATGTGTGTAAGTAGGATGATAACATAATAACCATTAATCACTTAGTGACCAAGGTGCAAAGGTGCAGATCTATTAAGCTTGAGACACGCTCCACTCTGAATAAAACAAGTCCGTTCAGAGTGCTTTTGTGAGCCCTATGAAACTATGAATGACAAGTTGTCTCGGTTTGGTTATTTACTTATGACACATAATGTCAGGGGGCTCGCTACCCACTGATAGATCCTTAAACCCTAGGAATAACAATAACATACCAGGATTTTCAAAATTGATGTCAACTGGATTATGACAGTGGCCGGATTTCAATTATGACAAATGGCTTATGACAGTGGCCGGATTTCAATTATGACATTTTATATGAAAACAATAACTACATGAACTCCTTCAACTTTTGTTGATTTTTCAAATTACATGTATTTCAGTAAACAAGACATGAGCCGGTGATAGACTTTGGAATGGGATGAAACAACGGTTGCCAAATTTTGGAGGATTTGCCCTTTATATCCCGACCTTGTATGGGTATATAGGAGTCAAAACCTCACTATATTTTATGATGAAAAAGCCTTTTGTTTATGATGTAATGTAACTTAAACTATGTTTTTGATAACAAACGTAAACTAGTTGAAAACTTGTGGTCTTACTTTTGGAACTTGTAAACTTTGGTTACAACTTAATGTATAATTATGACATCATTGTTAATTACTATTTGTTTACACGATTGGATACAATGATTACCTCATAGTCACACGCTTGCGCTTCCGCTACGACTAGGGTGTGACAGATTGGTATCAGAGCTTCGATTGTAGTGAACCGGGGAAAAACTTTTACTAAGTTTGGTCTACAATCACCAAGGGCTCTCACACGAAAACAAAGTTATGACATTACAAAACTATTTTTGAGAATATAACAAGAATGACATAAAGTTTCTCAAAAGTCACGATAACATGAGGATCTATCACGCGAGCTCAAGCATGGGTAATGAGCAAGGATTAATACATGGACTGTCTAGGAGGAATAGACACAAAACAATAAGGATTACATGTGAAACTAAATAACAAATTTGCATGAGATTTAGTGATTATATATAAAATGTATTTATATATGTGTTGTACGGAATATTTTGCCATGACAAAAATACCTTCAACTATGAATTCTATTATGACCCTTGACTCACGTGATGAGAATCACGACCTCGCGTCTATTACGAAGCTTATGGCGGACATGGTTCCTAAGAGAGACCCAAAAGCATTGATCCCATGGAAGATGGTTGTTTTCCCTCGGATGGGTATATGTCCGGCTTCGGAAATGGCGACGAGGCGGAGGTGGCGGCCTTGGACAACAACTCTATTAGTGGGACGAGGTCCCTGAGACACATGCAAATCGTGATTGATGACACTCTTGTCCAGACAAGGAAGATGAAGTACTCATCTTAAAGGTGCCCGTCCAGTTGCTATTGCTACGGATTCTCTCTACTTCTATTTCGTCTAACGTTGAACCCTTTCATGAATAACGACAACGGGTGTTAGCATGTGGACTAACACGAAGGTCCCTTCTATGTTGAAGGTATGTAGACAGTAGTATCCTCTCTCTGACTGATCGTCTGCTTTGAACGAGAGAATGCTAGGGTGACCATGCAAGGCAATTTATTATTACGGGGGCCCACGTTGTCACACCCCGACCCGCAGCGGAAAAGGTGATCGGGGCATAATTGGGTTATCAACAAAGCTCATGACATTTATTATATGTTTCATATTCATTAATACAATTTAATGGAAATAAATGATACAACATGTTCTAACTATCAGTCTAAGCTTCTGGGTTCTCTTCTAAGGCATATCCTATGTTTTCCTTCCTTCAACCTGTTCACCTGTATCATGTGTAAAAAGGTTTTTGGATCAACATAATGTTGGCGAGTGAATCCTATGGAAAACATTTGAACAATTTATTTAAATTGATTATGAAATATGTGCACAACCAAACATGAGTAAAAATAGATGTAACTTAATCGGCAATCATAAGATGTTAAATGAAACACTCATGAATAATAATGGAACAATTAAAGGCACGCGATGCTCAACTCGTCTCTCACGAGGAACTGAGGGGCCTGATGTATGAATTGCATAAACATGATAATATGAATAACACAACTACAACCAATATAAACTCAATGAAAACACACATGAACAATAATGAATTTGAATTGAAGCACGCGATGTTCTACTCGTTTCCCACGAGGAACTGATGGGCTTAATGTATGAGTTTCATGTAATTTGACAAACGGAATATAAGTAAATCACAACAATAAATCAATCTAAGTTTAAGTCACGATGTGGTATGGCACAAGTTTAAATAAATAAATTAATTATTTCATAACACATGACACACCCCAAAACGTGTAATTTAAAAGGGGAAATTGTAAGATTCACTCACCTTGGGTGCGTTCGGTTGATGAGGTTGGATGTACGCGAAATGGTGTTAACCACGAGTGAAATTAACCTAGATAAATCGCGTTACGGTTTGGTAAGTAAACGGGTTTTATGAATCTATTTTAGTAGGATTGTTGGGTGTATTTTTTGTGAGTTTGAGGCTATTTTCTAACCTTAAAAATGTTATTTTTAAGTATTTATAATTGATTTTTAATTAAAATAATTAAATAAAAATAATAAAAAAATATTTTATTTTTGCTACAGTTGACTTTGACCTGCGTTGACTTTGACTTTCGTTGACCGGTTCATAGGCATATTGTTGTGCGCCGGGTGAGGCTCGAACCCGAGACCTCCCGTACGCGTGCACGCAGCTCTACCAACTGAGCTACGTGTCTAACCCGTTATATATCCGATTTTAATTATATATATACATTAATTAGGATTTAACAGAAAACCTTTATTTTAAAAATGAATTAAGTCTCGAGAACCGGTGCGCTCCACAGGTCTCGAACCCGGGACCTGTGGGTTAGCGGACACACACTCCACCGCTGGACTGTGTGTCACACTTGGTTATAAACTCGGTTATCAATATACTTAACATATACTTAAAACAACCCGGTTCAGTTTGTGGAAAAAGGGATTTTTATTAAAGCAGCGTGTGTGAAACCGGAATCGAACTCGTGACCTTAGCGTTAAAAGTGCACACAGTCCACCGCTGGACTGTGTGTCTAACCCGGTAAATAACTTGAATTTAATTATACTTAACCATTATCGAACTTCGTCTTCTTCACCGGTTTTAACCGGAAGTGACGACGGACTGGTTCAAAATGTTAATTCATGTTTCTTTAGCGTTTAAAGATCAATTACAAATGAGATAAAAGTAAAAAGGGAATGAATTAAGCGTGAAAGGTACCGACTGATTTTACTCTGTTTTCCGGCAGAACTCCGGCGACAGAAGTCTTTTTCCGGCGACAAGTATCTTGCAGCAGAGAGTCTTCCGAAGGCTTGCAAAGGTTGTGGGTGACTTCGGTGAAAGTTTAGGGGGTTCAGTAAGCTCGAAGGTTAATGATACGGTTTTCCGGCGATGTATCAAATACTTCCGGTGAGTGAGTTTTCGCCGAGATGAGGTGCGATTTGAGTGTGAAAAACTTCTGGCGAGTTATGGGTGCATTTATAGGGTAACAACGAGATGAATGGGGTCTGAATTCGGTCTATATTCGAAGTCAACTGTTCTCCGGCGATTATGGCTAATGACGCGTTTTCAGACGTTGGCTAGCTGTCGCTAGAGTTAATTGATTGATTAAATTGAACGAAAACGTGTTTTATGGGCGAAGTCGTCGGGATTTCCGACGACAGCTGTTTGGGCGCAAGTTGACTGAATTTGAATTTCCGAACATCATTATTTGATTTAATAATTCCATTAACTTAACAGAAAATCAAAGTGGCGGAGTGGTTTACGGTGTGGGAGTTAAGTGTTTGGTTGAACCGGATACAGACCCGAGTTCGAAACCCGGCAACAGTAAAACATTTTTATTTTGTTATTTTTATCAGTTTTTCAAAAACTAAAAATATATCCCCGCATAATAATTGATTACGGATCGTTTAAAATTATTTTGGGCATTTAATTCGCAACGAAAAATTTGACTGACTGTTCGGTTTATAAACGGAGCGGGTTTGGTAAATCCGTTTTTGACGGATGTTACAGTATCCCCTGCTTTTTAGAAATTTCGTCCCGAAATTTAATTAGGGATATAATTGACTAAAAGAATGATGGTGTTGAGTTTGCCGGTTACATGTTTAGAAGAAAATTAGGGTTTAGGTTTTTGTTTGAGGCGGTAACGTTCCTTGTAAAGGTTAAGTATCCTAATACAGGAATCGCTTTTTGTTGCCTACTGTATAGGTATTGTTAAGCAGGAATGATTCGCTAAAATGATATCATGCATAAGAGTTTGAATATGCTTAGGGTTATATCCTAAGGCAGAAATTCTACAATCTACACAAATAAACACAACAACTAACAATTGTATCCACATTCTGATAGCATATATGTTTGAATGGTGATGGTTCCTCTCTCGTTTGTTATGATGGAGAGGTTAGTCTATATAGAAATGGATCACAATCCAATTTCTTTAAATAGTGAGATGATATAAATGTAACATAATTTCAACCAAGGCAATACTAAATCCTACATGGAACTTCTCATAACCGCCTGATAATGCCTCTGATCCTTTGGCAAGAATACTTATATATAGGAAGTACCAGCGGCGTATCCACCATATTCTTGCCAAATTTTCATTAGTTTTATCCACAAGTTATGATTAGTTACCAAGAAACTAATAAATCCTACATAAAACTTCCCATAACCGTCCGATAAGGCCTCTGATCCTTTGACAAGAATACTTATATATAGGAAGTACCAGCGGCGTATCCACCATATTCTTGTCAAATTTTCATTGGTTTTATCAGTGAATTATGATTAGTCCTACAACCCTACAACCAATACAACAAACATAAAATACTGAAATGAAATATATCTGTGTGATCAAGGCTCAATCGAACGGAGCCGATCGTATTGCATGTACTGAAAATGAAATGGATGTGCGCTCAAGGCTCAATCAAACGGAGCCGAACGTATTGAATGTACTGAAATTGAAATTGTGTGCTCAAGGCTCAATCAAACGGAGCCGAGCGTATTGCATGTACTGAAAATGAATAACTTAACCACACAAACAGCCTATGCATGGAACCTCTCATAACCGCCTGATAATGCCTCCGATCACTTGACAAGAATACTTATATATAGGAAGTACCAGCGGCGTATCCACCATATCCTTGTCAAATTTTCATTGACTTTATCCGCAAGTTATGGTTAGTTCGATGCGACTCTACTACAAACACAACAACACACTGATAATGAAATTGTCTGTGCGATCAAGGCTCAATCAAACGGAGCCGATCGTATTGTATGTATTGAGAATGAAATCGTATGTGAGATCAAGGCTCAATCGAACGGAGCCGATCTTATGTTGGCAACGCCTGGTTCACGCTCATAGGTAATGGGGAACAGCTCACGCTCATAGGTAATGGGGAGCGGCGGCCTATGAAATTGCATATACTGAAAATGATAAACTTAAACAACGATCACACAACAGCCTATGCATGGAACCTCTCATAATTGCCAGATAATGCCTCTGATCTTTTGACAAGAATACTTATATATAGGAAGTACCAGCGGCGTATCCACCATATTCTTGTCAAATTCTCATTGACTTTATCCGCGTGTTATGATTAGTTCTATGCGACTTTATATCAAACACAACAACCACAAGATACTGATAATGAAAAATGTATGTGCGATCAAGGCTCAATCAAGCGGAGCCGATCGTATGTATGTACTGAAAATGACAATAAAGGTGGGCACGCCAGGTTCACGCTCATAGGTAATGGGGAACAGCTCACGCTCATAGGTAATGGGGAGCGGCGGCCTATGAAATTGCATGTACTGAAAACAATATATATAATATCCAATAATTTCTCTAACAGTCTACACATGGAAAAACATAAAACTAAACGATAGGAGTTGAATCTTGATTCTTGGTGAGAGAAGGCTAGTTAAGTGGTTGGTTTGGTCCGTTAACTTCTTCAACAGGATTGGCATTGATGTTATAAACTCTTCCTCTTGCTGGTGGTGGAGCTGGGTTTGCTTGGTTTGCTTGGTTTGCTTGGTTTGCTTGAGCTTGGGCATTTATGATGTTAACCAAACGAGGGCACGTGTTTCTGAAATGGGTAGGGTCGCCACAATTGAAACAAGCTCGAACATATGGGTTCATGGGGTATTGAGGTTGTCGATATGTTTGGATCATGGGTTGAGTAGGGGTTGAGGTTTGGTTTTGAGGGGTGCGGCAAACGTTGCTCAAATGACCGTAGCGTCCACAATTCGCACATAGTCGACAGGGTAAGGTAGATGGATGGTGATAGAAACAGGTGTTGCATTGAGGGTGAGGTCCAATGTAAGGTTTCTTGTTTGGGTATGTTGAGTTGGGTGCTACTTGAACGTTTGGGATAGTTTGAGGAGGTACAACTTGTGAAGCTGGTTGGTTACGTTGGGTGACGGCGAAGATTTGCCCATCACGTTTTCTCTTAGAAGTAGGTGGTGCAAAGGATTCGGTTCGGGTGTGGTTTGAGGTTTCGGTTGATGCTTTATCCTTCTTCTTCTCCTCCTTGAAGTCTTTGTTTCGGATTCGGTTCTCAGTGAGCGCGGTTGCTAGCTCCATTGCTGCTTCCAAAGTTGCAGGCGAGGTACTTATAACAGAGTCTTGAATCTTTGATGGAAGACCACGAATGTAGTGCTCGATCAAACGGTAGAGGGGAGTAAACAAATTGGGAACCATTTGATTTAACTCAAGGAATCTCTTGTTGTATGTGGTGTGGTTGCCTTCCTTTTGTTTTAAAGCATGAAACTCATCCTCCAATTTCTTGATTTCACTTCTTGGGCAAAACCGTCTTGTCATGATTCCCTTCAACTCTTCCCAAGCCAAGGTCATAGTTTCTTCAACACCACGTTTGGTCTTTTCTGTATTCCACCATGTGAGTGCCGTTCCAAGTAAGCGACCGGTAGCATAACGCACTTTGCGATCATCGGGGCAATCGCAATTTAGAAAAGTGTTCTCCATTTCTTCGAACCAATGGAGGAGAGCGGTGACACCTTCAGTACCTTCGTATTTTGGAGGATCACAGGATTTGAAATGTTTGTAGGTGCATTTAGTGACTGAAGGATTGATAGTGTTTTGATCTTCTTGTTGGGTTGGGTTAACGGAATTAGCGGTAAGGGCTTGTTGAACTTGAACTACGATGTTGGGTATTACGGTGGCCATTTGTTGAGCGATTTGGGTAGCCATACGTTCACGGGCTTTTCCTGCTCTCATTTTCCTACGAGCGAGGCTAGAAGACATCTACAAGGAATACATGTCAAGAGTATGAGTTGGATGCCTTTGGGATCGTGGGTCGAGTTTGGGATTGAACGTTCATAAAATAAATATAGAAAAATAAATCTACTACATCCATAGGATGTCTTGGGTTTTGCTTGCTGTTAGGCCCTTCATGCCGCCATACTTTACCTGTGTAATCATGTGGGCCCCCATGAATACCGGTTTTTCATATGGTTCGCACGGTTTCTGCCTGGTTGCGTTTACAAAACCCGGAGAAAATCGAGAGATATGTATACAACGTGTGATGTTCGGAATGTGTCCAGGTGTAGACACGGTGACATCTCAAAGTGAGGTTAGTTCGAACGACGTTTGGTGTGGCATGCTTTGGCCTAATAGGTCCGTCGTACTCTCATCGTTAGTCCCCAGGTAGGCAAACTGGTCCGTTATTTTGGATTTATACGAATGCCAACCTAGACAGGACGTTCCGACTACCGGTACTTGTACCCTTCCAGTTACTACATGCCCGTCGCAGAACTTACTTTGATGAGATTTGAAAATTGCATAAAATCTTTGGATACTGAGAGTATGAAAATAAATTGAATACATGAACATCGATATATGTATATATGTATAATGAATGAGCATGTATGCTTGACTGAAATGTAAACAAATATGAAACAAATAAATATCACAAGTTTGTATGTAACCACCTAATCAATTAAAAATTTAGGCAGACTATAGTATAGGTTTCAAAGGTCTAATAACCTATCCTATATCCCTATAGTCATGGCTCTGATACCAATCTGTCACACCCCGACCCGCAGCGGAAAAGGTGATCGGGGCATAATTGGGTTATCAACAAAGCTCATGACATTTATTATATGTTTCATATTCATTAATACAATTTAATGGAAATAAATGATACAACATGTTCTAACTATCAGTCTAAGCTTCTGGGTTCTCTTCTAAGGCATATCCTATGTTTTCCTTCCTTCAACCTGTTCACCTGTATCATGTGTAAAAAGGTTTTTGGATCAACATAATGTTGGCGAGTGAATCCTATGGAAAACATTTGAACAATTTATTTAAATTGATTATGAAATATGTGCACAACCAAACATGAGTAAAAATAGATGTAACTTAATCGGCAATCATAAGATGTTAAATGAAACACTCATGAATAATAATGGAACAATTAAAGGCACGCGATGCTCAACTCGTCTCTCACGAGGAACTGAGGGGCCTGATGTATGAATTGCATAAACATGATAATATGAATAACACAACTACAACCAATATAAACTCAATGAAAACACACATGAACAATAATGAATTTGAATTGAAGCACGCGATGTTCTACTCGTTTCCCACGAGGAACTGATGGGCTTAATGTATGAGTTTCATGTAATTTGACAAACGGAATATAAGTAAATCACAACAATAAATCAATCTAAGTTTAAGTCACGATGTGGTATGGCACAAGTTTAAATAAATAAATTAATTATTTCATAACACATGACACACCCCAAAACGTGTAATTTAAAAGGGGAAATTGTAAGATTCACTCACCTTGGGTGCGTTCGGTTGATGAGGTTGGATGTACGCGAAATGGTGTTAACCACGAGTGAAATTAACCTAGATAAATCGCGTTACGGTTTGGTAAGTAAACGGGTTTTATGAATCTATTTTAGTAGGATTGTTGGGTGTATTTTTTGTGAGTTTGAGGCTATTTTCTAACCTTAAAAATGTTATTTTTAAGTATTTATAATTGATTTTTAATTAAAATAATTAAATAAAAATAATAAAAAAATATTTTATTTTTGCTACAGTTGACTTTGACCTGCGTTGACTTTGACTTTCGTTGACCGGTTCATAGGCATATTGTTGTGCGCCGGGTGAGGCTCGAACCCGAGACCTCCCGTACGCGTGCACGCAGCTCTACCAACTGAGCTACGTGTCTAACCCGTTATATATCCGATTTTAATTATATATATACATTAATTAGGATTTAACAGAAAACCTTTATTTTAAAAATGAATTAAGTCTCGAGAACCGGTGCGCTCCACAGGTCTCGAACCCGGGACCTGTGGGTTAGCGGACACACACTCCACCGCTGGACTGTGTGTCACACTTGGTTATAAACTCGGTTATCAATATACTTAACATATACTTAAAACAACCCGGTTCAGTTTGTGGAAAAAGGGATTTTTATTAAAGCAGCGTGTGTGAAACCGGAATCGAACTCGTGACCTTAGCGTTAAAAGTGCACACAGTCCACCGCTGGACTGTGTGTCTAACCCGGTAAATAACTTGAATTTAATTATACTTAACCATTATCGAACTTCGTCTTCTTCACCGGTTTTAACCGGAAGTGACGACGGACTGGTTCAAAATGTTAATTCATGTTTCTTTAGCGTTTAAAGATCAATTACAAATGAGATAAAAGTAAAAAAGGGAATGAATTAAGCGTGAAAGGTACCGACTGATTTTACTCTGTTTTCCGGCAGAACTCCGGCGACAGAAGTCTTTTTCCGGCGACAAGTATCTTGCAGCAGAGAGTCTTCCGAAGGCTTGCAAAGGTTGTGGGTGACTTCGGTGAAAGTTTAGGGGGTTCAGTAAGCTCGAAGGTTAATGATACGGTTTTCCGGCGATGTATCAAATACTTCCGGTGAGTGAGTTTTCGCCGAGATGAGGTGCGATTTGAGTGTGAAAAACTTCTGGCGAGTTATGGGTGCATTTATAGGGTAACAACGAGATGAATGGGGTCTGAATTCGGTCTATATTCGAAGTCAACTGTTCTCCGGCGATTATGGCTAATGACGCGTTTTCAGACGTTGGCTAGCTGTCGCTAGAGTTAATTGATTGATTAAATTGAACGAAAACGTGTTTTATGGGCGAAGTCGTCGGGATTTCCGACGACAGCTGTTTGGGCGCAAGTTGACTGAATTTGAATTTCCGAACATCATTATTTGATTTAATAATTCCATTAACTTAACAGAAAATCAAAGTGGCGGAGTGGTTTACGGTGTGGGAGTTAAGTGTTTGGTTGAACCGGATACAGACCCGAGTTCGAAACCCGGCAACAGTAAAACATTTTTATTTTGTTATTTTTATCAGTTTTTCAAAAACTAAAAATATATCCCCGCATAATAATTGATTACGGATCGTTTAAAATTATTTTGGGCATTTAATTCGCAACGAAAAATTTGACTGACTGTTCGGTTTATAAACGGAGCGGGTTTGGTAAATCCGTTTTTGACGGATGTTACACACGTAATAACAACTTGTAGTGCATGGGAATCCTGGTGGGCTCTGCAAGTCAAGCAAATGATCACTATCCATTCGAAATTCTTCAGTTGTTCAAGTTTCAATCTGTAGGACACTAATTGGGGTGGTTACTATGACACCCTACAATACCGAAAGACCACACGTATTTGTTCGCACCTAACATTCGATCTATATCACGAGTCGTTGAGACTAGTGATAAACAAACAAAACTGGTTAACCACCCAAGGAGGATTTTTCCTTAACTTTCTAGATTTCGTGTACATTGGTTGGTTCCTTGGTGTCTATGGCACCTCATCTTAATTATTGGAAAGGGCTACCTTAAATTCCGTCATTTGACATTTGTCTTACTCCAAAAGGATAGTATGGCATGAGCCATGCTGCAACACCCTCATTGCATTCTGTTCGACATCTATGGAAATTATAACGATTTTGTTGAAGCTCGTGGAGCTCAAGGGTTATCAACGTTTTCGTCACACGGGTTAGTGCGGCGGGGGATTTTCTACTTTGGACAATCGAGGTCCCTGAAGTATGGAGTACATACTAAAAGGACGGAGACGACCGTTTGGTTTCTCTTCCTCAACGGATTACTTCTTTTCTCACTTAGGCATATGGCCAATGCACGCAAGAAGTACTATGCATTTTGGATTGTGGTTATTCACGTATCATTGTTTCAAACATGTATGAACAATGCGATCTTGAGGTTTCCATGACCGACTACATTCTTAATTCTTAGGCGCTTGGTGGACTATATATGTTTAAATATAAGTCTAGATCATTTGGTATTATGTGTAAAAATAAACATGGCGTCAAAAACAGAATCAACGCCCTACTATTGGAGTCGAACTAGAGTTTTTATTACACAACATGAGGTAATTAAATCGACACTATTGACGGTACTGGTGGTACCGGTAGTTCAAGGGGTTCAAATTCTGATGGTTCGGGAATGAGTGGCAATGCCAGACCTAAAGATGCAATCACACAAGGATATAATTCTAAGGCTTTCCTGGATGGTAAGTCACGAGATCTCGTAAATACGAGAGGTGCGGTAGGTTATGTCTGCTAAATAAAGACAACGAAGTCGGCTAGCTGTACTAGTAAGTGTACTACTAAGTAAACAATTTGGTAAACGAATAGTCTTCTGTTGAATGAAATGTTGGCTTAGGGGAAATCTCCAAGTACAAACTTTAAGGAGTATTATAGCAAAGAGGTTGTCACGGGAAGAACTCAAGGATCTTACGCGAGATGAGTATTGCTCACTAGCAGAAAAATTCCAAGATTGGGAACTGAACTCTAGAACTCGATCGTGATTAGAGTTAATGTTGTTGGTTACCTCCGACCCCTCTACGATCTCTCAAGGATTGTTCCATACTGGATAACACCCGAATCTAAACACACTGAGCACTACATTTGGGGTGTAGCCCTGAGATCCTAAATGAGATAAATGAAACTTTCATCTTGAGGGCACTTGCAAAAGTGCCAAGAATAGCAGTGTGGTGAGACTGGACACAAAAACAGAAACCAATAAGTTAGTAAGACCCAACCAAGAACTAGGATTTTAAGTGTGGTATGGGGCCCACTTCAAGCATGAACGTGTTAAGAATGGATCAGGCTAATGATTTAAAGTGTGAGCGATTAGAAACTACGGATATCCCACAAGATCCCGATGTCGTCATGCATACGCTCTAACCTACAGTTATTATGTGTCAATTCTTTTGATACCGACGCTAATCTTAGCTGGTGTCTTTAGGTATTAAGCATATACTCGAATTAGAGTCACGTAAATTAGACACGCTATCAAGTTAGCTAATGGGGAATTAGCTGACTCATAGACTTGTTGACGTATAACCGAGCGAAAGTAGGTTGTCCGGAGAAAGCTACCCATATCCCCCTGCCTGACGAAGAAACACTGGTAGTACACGGAAAGAAGCGTAAGACGCCTCTAGAAATTATAAAATTGTATGAAGGCCAGAAGTGCCTACAGAAAGGTGCATAGCCTTTCCAGCTCATGTAGTCGACAAGGAAACTGCGGAGCCAAGATTGGAGGAAATAAACGCTGTGAAGGAATTCCCTCAAAGTCTCTCCATCAAACTTGCCTGGGTTACCTCCGCGACAACACCCCGAGTTTCGCATTGATTTGGTGCCGGGAGCCGCACCAGAAGCAAAGTCCCCATATCGATTAGCTCCATCATAAATGGAAGGACTATCTTCACAACTTCAAAAGTTATTAAACAAAGAATTCATTAGAACAAGTTCCTCGCCATGGGAAGCTCCAGTGCCTTGGTCGAGAAGAGGAACGGAAGCTTTCGGGTGTGCCTAGATTATCGAGAGTTGAAGAAAGTCACCATTAAGAATTAGCACCCATTACCAAGGATTGACGATTTATACGACCAACTACAAGACTCGGGCTTCTACACCAAGATTGATGTAAGATCCGGTTATCATCAACTAAGAATCCGAGAGGAAAGTATTCCTAAGACGGCATTTAGGACTCGCTATGGTCATTACGAGTTCCTTGTTATGCCTTTCGGCTTAACAAATGCTTCCGCCGTATTTATTGATGACATATTAATATACTCACGAACCGAGAAAGAAAACGAACAACACCTGAGAACAATCTTGGATCTACTTAAGAAAGAACATTTATATGCCAAATTCTCGAAGTGCGAATTTTGGATTCGTGAAGTACAATTCCTCGGGCGCGTGGTGAACGAGAACGGAATACATGCTGACCCATCCAAGATAGAAGCCATAAAAGAACTGGAATGCCCCAAAGACTCCAACGGAGTTACGACAATTTCTAGGCTTAGCGAGATATTACCGAGGATTCATTGAGAAATTTTCAAAAATGGCTCAACCGCTAACCTTGCTTACACAAAAGACAAAAAGTTCGATTGGGGAGAAAGACAAGAGTCGGCTTTCCAGTTGTTGAAGGACAAACTATGTTAGGCGCGGATACTTTCACTTCCGGACGGTACTGATGACTTAGTGGTGTATTGTGATGCTTCGCATCAAGGCTTGGGTTGCGTGTTAATGCAACGTGAGAAGGTCATCGCGTGCGCGTCGCGCCAATTGAAGGTTCACAAAAAGAACTATACCACCCATGACCTAGAGTTAGGCGTTGTGGTGTTCGCAATGAAAATCTGGCATCATTATTTATATGGCACTAAGTGTACTATATCACAGACCATAAAAGTCTTCAACATATATATTCAATCAGAAAGAATTAAATATGTGCCAACGACGTTGGGTTGCATTGTTGAATGATTATGACTGTGAGCTCAAGTATCACTCGGGCAAGGCAAATGTAGTGACAAATGCCTTGAGCCGGAAGGAACGAGTCGAAACTCTACGAGTACGCGCTTTAGAAATGACTATTCAAATGAACTTTGCAAGTCAAGTACATGATGCACAACAAGAAGCTCTAACACCAGAAAACATTCCAGCGGAATCTCTTCGGGGAATGGAAATAAAAATGGAACTAAACAAAGATGGAACACTATATTTTATGGGAAGGATCTGGATTACATATTTTAGAGGTCTGCGAGACATTGTGCTGGATGAGGCACATAGGTCAAAATACTCGATACATCAGGTACGATAAAATGTGTCAAGACATGAAAGAGTATTATTGGTGGCCTAATCTCAAAGGAGATATTGGGACCTATGTTAGGAAATGCCTAACTTGTGTAAGGTCAAGGCCGAATACCAGAAAACATCTGGCTTATTACAACAACCTAAGATTCCTATTTGGAAATGGGAACATATATCAATGGATTTCATTACAATACTCCTACAGACCTCTCTAGGTCATGACATGATTTGGGTTAACATTGATCGATTAACAAAATCGGCTCACTTCATACTGATTCACGAGAAAGACAGTACCGAGAAGTTAGCTGAGCTATACCTTAAAGAGATTGTGGCACGTCATGGAGTGCCTGTTTCCAAAATCTCTGACGGGGATGGTCGCTCTGTGTCGCGAATATGGCAGTCATTTCAAGCTTTCTTTGGACCTCGTTTAGATCTAAGCACGGTGTTCAATCAGCAGACTGATGGTCAAAGCGAACGGACCATCCAAACTTTGGAAGACGTGCTTCGCGCTTGTGTGATGGATGTAGGCGGAAATTGGGATACTCACTTACCATTGGTAGAGTTTTCCTATAATAACATTTATCACACAAGTATAAAGGCCGAGCCATTCGAAGCACTATATGGATGGAAGTGCCGGTCTCCGCTATGTTGGGCGGAAGTCGGTGAAAAACAACTCATTGGTCCTGAACTAGTCCAAGAAACCACAGACCTGGACTGGTTTGTCCTACGTACGAATAAGAGGACTGGTTGGTCCCGCTTACAGACTCAAGGACTGGGTTGTCCTACATTCAAATAAGGGGACTGGTTGGTCCTGCTTATAAATACAAGGACTGGATTGTCCTCTACTCAACACTGAGGGCCGTAGGGTCGATTAAAAGTGTATAGTGAAGTCCTCGCTACATAACGAAACTGTAACCGCCTGCTAGTCTACCGTCTTAAGTAAACGGTTTGGCGAGGCACTTTCTAGCATGAGGTGGGTTATAGGCTCATGCGAACATGTTGTCTTTGTCGTACGCGGACAAACGACGCAAACCTTTATCCTTCGAGGTAGGAGACAAAGTATTACTAAAGGTCTTACCTTGGAAAGGCGTAGCTAGATTCTGGAAGCGTGGAAAACTAAACACGAGATACATTGGACCTTTTGAAATTCTGGCAAAGGTGGGTACTGTCGGCTACAAGTTGAAATTGCCAGAGGAACTCAGTGATGTACACGACACAATTCATGTGTCTAATCTCAAAAAGAATCCAACCAATGAGACAGTTGTCATCTCAGCGGATGAAATACATAATGATGATAAGCTCCAGTTTACCGAAGAACCTGTTGAGGCTATGGACTGGAAAGTCCACAAGACAAGACGAAGCCGGATCAAACTGGTCAAAGTCCGCTGAAATTCATGTCACGGACCTGAGTATACTTGGGAACGTGAAGATCAGATCAAAACAAAGTACCCCCACTGTTCAAGGAGACTCCTTCAGAGGATGCCTCAAAGTGAATTTCGGGACGCAATGCTTTTTAACAGGGGTAGTATGTGACAAACGACAAATAACCGGTAATTCCGTACAATCTAATCACCTATGTTATCTCATAATCTCATGCATTTAGCGTAATTTAATTACGTGACTGTTCCGTATATCAGATAACAAGTATTAGGACAAGCAAAACATGTTATAACATATATTAGTTTTCGTTATATCGAGAAACAATCAAAACTATGTCCTAAAAGTGTTGGTAGAAAGTGCTGAACGCACTATCGACGGTTGCGCGATGTATGCCCGCAATCACTGAAACAGAACAGAACCACGAACTAAGACATATTGATGACATAATTGAGTCCATGGAATTATGAAAACACTAATGTGGGAACAAGTTTTACTATATTATATAACTTTCTGGTACAACGCCCTAATTTCAAAGTCGTCCGTTTTGCTAAAAATATAACAATTTTTAATCGTCCGAACTAGTAATTTAGCATTTCCGGGACTCCATAAATATGACAAGTGATGACAAACACTTGAAAACAATATGAGGATGTAATTGGAGTGTCCGAAACAGAAGCTTTTGGTGCTTCGTTGCAAACCCCACAACTTGTCCGCTTTCGAACCCACAAACTAATAAACGACATTTCCGACGCCGAAGCAACTAGTGAACTAGTTAAACTTATGTTGGGATTCAAAATGACTTCATACATCTTTGAATGCGGAATGACAACTTTCGCCAAACTTCCGTCGGTACACAACAAAAGTGCGTAAACGAGCCGACGACGAAACGAAAAGCGTTCGAAGTATCAAAACATGATTTTCACTAGTTTAATGAACTAGCTAATATTAATTTACGTTCCAAAACCCTAATTACCCCCTCATGGTGAAAGATTACCCTAATCACCATACTTTGCCTAAGTACCAAAATATCTAGATTTTTAATAACTTTTATAAAAAGTTACACCTTACCCCCCCCCCCCCCCCCGTCCATTTTATAAAAATTGGTCAACAAGTGGGTCCCACCCCACTTGATTTGTGTTGAAAAAAATGGATTAGGAGTATGGCCTTGTAGATTTGTTGGTGGGCTAGTGCATGAGCATAATTATTACACCTTATAACCTACTTATCCTTATCATTTTTATTACCAAAAATCAACAACCAAACACCCTCATATCCTCTGTCTTTCTCACGGCTGAAAGGTAGACCCAAAACACCACCATACATCACATTTAATCACCATGTATCACCCACTAAAAGCCTTACAGATCACTCATACATGGTTAAGCATGAGGACAGATCACTCATACATGGGTTAAGCATGGAGGACAATTAGGAGCTTGGTTGGAGCTTAAATATCTTCTTATTTTCTTGTGTTGCTTGTGAAATTTTGTAAGCTTTCAAACCTTTGTTTTTAAGCTTCATATTACTAGTAGATATCAAAAGTACAAGTTGATTATCTTGAAGATTAAGAAAAATTAATCAGAAACCCTAATCACAAAGATTAATAATCAACTAATCTAAACTTATTAGGTGGTTATTTGTGTAGATTAGTGTATCTAGTTGGTGTAATCATGTTGAATATGTTGATTTTGTTAAGATTAATGGTTTAAAGTTTATATTTATGATAATCTTGTGATTTGTTTTATGTAGTATTTTAGATTAGTGTTACTCTAGCCATGATACACTTAAAATATGATTTCAACATTTATATGTTTAAATCATACAAGATCATCAACTTCAAAGATCATGAGTATTATATGTATAAAATTTGATTAGTAATTTTTGGAGATATAAGATATGGTATGATTATGATTCAAGACTTGTTAAAAACATTAACAAATTGGTTTTTATTTAAAACAAGTTTGTAAGACATTATTCATAAAAAGTGGTTTAAAAGTCTTGAAAATTTTCTAATAAACTTGAAAAGTGGTTAATTTTAAAGTCTTGAAAGTTAACTTAAATAATGCTCATGAGAAATCTTTGAAGGAATATGTGATTGCATGTGGTAAATATGATTTTGGTTAAACTTGATGAATTAGTGGTGATTTGGAACTTGATTTGTGATTTAAATACGTTTTTGAAAACGTGAAAAACGCTATAATTTTGGGGGAAATTATGGCGAAATTTTCTAAAAACATAATCATGATTAATTAGGGGTTAAAGTGTGATTAAAGTGACTAATTACACTTAAGGATTTTAATCATGGTTAAACGAACTTTTGATGAAAGGTTTAAGTATTAATCATCAAAGTAAGTTTCTAAATTATTTGTAATGGTTTTTATAAATAAAAGAATGAAACTTATATATATATATATATATATAATATATATATCCTTGGGAAATTACATATATTTTTGGAGAAACCATCAAAGTGTATATATCATATGTTATGTGTATGTATTTAGATACTTTGGAATAATCTAAATAGTACACAAAGTATACCAAGAAAATACTTGAAGGATAATAGGTATAAACACACAAAAATACTCATACACAATATCCTCAAACTACTAATAATGCTAAATAAACTGACTAAACGTACGAGCGGATAACCCGGGCGACGAACAAAAATTATAAGAACATATATTGTCACCGATGACAGGGAGGCGTATCATCATCACAAGGAGGCTACTACGACACTTGGTCATTCATCGACACAAAAATATATATATTAAACGATAACAGCGACACGTCTAAAAATATATTTAGACACCGAACTATATATATATATAATATATATATAGTGAGTTCATGTTCCCCCTTTTTCTTTTAAACGTTTTCCGGTTTTATAACAATCGGTGGTGAAATACATGCTATGACATTCTATGACAAAGGGTATGTTAGCTATAGGAATAGAAGATAACAAGATCAATGTGTGTAAGTAGGATGATAACATAATAACCATTAATCATTTAGTGACCAAGGTGCAAATGTGTAGATCTATTGAGCTTGAGACACGCTCCACTCTGAATAAAACAAGTCTGTTCAGAGTGCTTTTGTGAGCCCTATGAAACTATGAATGACAAGTTGTCTCGGTTTGGTTATTTAGTTATGACACATAATGTTAGGGGCTCGCTACCCACTGATAGATCCTTAAACCCTAATAACAATAACATACCGGGATTTTCAAAATTGATGACAAATGGCTTATGACAGTGGCCGGATTTCAATTATGACAAATGGCTTATGACAGAGGTCGGATTTCAATTATGACATTTTATACGAAAACAATAACTACATGAAATCGCTCAATTTTTGTTAATTTTTCAAACTACATGTATTTCAGGAAACAAGACATGAGCAGGTGATAGACTTTGGAATGGGATGATATAATAATGGTTGCCAAATTTTGGAGGGTTTGCCCTTTATATCCCGACCTTGTATGGGTATATAGGAGTCAAAACCTCACTATGTTTTATGATGAAAAAACCTTTTGTTTATGATCTAATGTAACTTAAACCATGTTTTGGATAACAAACGTAAACTGGTTGAAAACTTGTGGTCTTACTTTTGGAACTTGTAAACTTTGGTTACAACTTAATGTATAATTATGACATCATTGTTAATTACTATTTGTTTACACGATTGGATGCAATGATTACCTCATTGTCACACGCTTGCGCTTCCGCTACGACCAGGGTGTGACAACGGACGCATCTCGTGCTTGTCGGACGCATCCCACTCCTGAAGCCCCTTTTCACCGACGCAGGAGGGTGACATTTTGGTAAAATATGTTGGTCAACGAACATTTTTCGTAATTTCCCCTTAAAAGTTAGGCGTTTAAAACCATTCAACATAAGGTATGTATTCTACGATTCCGTCTAACATGATACGTGATGGTTTGAAATACCGTTTACTTCAAAAATTATAAATTAAAAACTAGACAAAAATAAGAAAGGTGTGATCAAATAAAAAGTGAATTTTTCCTAAGTATGGTAGAAAGGATTCTGGAGTTGACATGTGACACTCATCTAAAACAGGGTAAAGGAGCATATTGGTTGAAGCAAAATATATACATTTCGCTCAAGATTTCTTTGGCATGATTTTCTTCAAGCTTTCCCTCAAAATCCAGTATATTCTATCTTCCAATCACGTACAGAACCCAAACTTCATCTGAGCTCATCTTCTTCACCACATAGTCCTCGTCTTCAAATCCTGCACCAAATCCTTCTACATGATCCTCTTCTTCAACGCATACAAACATCACAGCCAACCATAACCAAATCTCAAATCAGTCAAATCTGATTTGCCCCAATTTCAAATATGTCATCAACAACCAAAACACCTCATCTCTCCAGCAAATCTTCTTCTGCGACATCAAAGTTGGTGAATTCAAAAAACGATTTCCTCTAATCGGCGTTCACATCGTATCAAGAACTGTTGTTTTCCTCAAGCTTGTACAATTGGCTCCTCTTGCTGTTTTATTCATACGAGTTCGTCATGTTACAAAATTGAACGCTAGGCATTTGGGGGTTTTGGGGTTTGCATACAATTTTTAATCTATAAGACTGAAATCTAATGGGCTTTTTATGTTATTGTGTGATGTTTTTATCTACAGGGAATGATGGATTTGAGAAAACTTGTTAATTGGAGAGGTGTTGGGCTATGTTAAATTTTAACAATTGGGTGTGGTCAAAATTGGGTTCGAGGAAAACTACGTTAGATTTGTACGCATGAGTTGTGTTTTTTAGGCATTGTGATGTTTTATTATTTATTTTATAATTTTGTGTATTTTTATTACTATTGGGTGTACTGGTTTTGTGTAATAGTTTACAAATATATAGCACAATATACATGATGGTTTGCTCATCAAGGAATCAGTAGCATAAATGATACAGTGGTATGGTAATGATCATTAGACAAATATATATGTGCTTTATTTTTTTAAAAATTGGGATGTGCTTGATTCGAGTAAAAAGAAAGAGAAATGGGATGGGTTGTGTTTTTTGCTGGATCTTAGAAAAGAGAAAAGGAAATTGGATGTGTCATATTCTTTTGTGTTTTTTTTTCTAAATTGGATGTGCTGGATTTTAGAAAAGACAAAGGGAAATTTAATGTGTTGTCTTTTTTTTTTCAATTTGAGATGTGTTGGATGTGAGAAAGAGAAAGCAAAATGAAATATGCTGGATTTTAAAAAAAAATGTATAGTGACGTGTGTATATATATACATATTTTTACATAGAATTTTACACAAGAACTCGGTTTTAATATTTATAAAAATGATTTATACCTTAACATTAAAACAGGGTTGGTTCCGGTACAAGCCATATTTATCCTACAAACCGTAAGAACATATCATAGCACTTAAAAAAGTTAAATTAACACATACCAAAACAATATATACATAAAAGTAGCACTTTTGAATTATATTAGCACATGAAAATCAATCAAGATAATTGATTTTAGCACATATGTGAATGATATCAGCACTTTTCTTAATCAGCACACTGAAAACAAAAGAAAGATCCAAATAAAGAATTAATTGTTGTTAGTATAATTACAGGAAATTCAATATAATTGATATTATTTAGGTTATTAATTTATCATTTCTCTATAATTGTTTGGATGACACGTGACACTTTTTAAACGGTTCTTACAGTTTGTATGCGAAATGTGGTTTGTATTTGATCCTACTCCACATTAAAACACACACAAAAAGGAAAAGTGTACTCTATCATATATGTAGTAAAGTATAGGTAAGAACCAGATGTCGATCCATGGACACGGGCGGATGCATGAGTACTAAAAAAACTATATTTAAAACATAAAAGACTCCAAATACAAAAATATATATTATCTTGTTTTACAAACAACCTAAGCATGTTAACTAAGTCAGAAATGTCACAAAGGCACTTGATCAATCTTCCAATTATATAGACAATTAGTATCCCTTTCGGGAATCCTCACATGACAATCCTTCGGAAAGCTAACGCGATTGACACACTTTTGCCACCTAAAATCGTTTATTAGCGTGTTATTGATATATTTTCATGCAAATCTTCTAAAGATAAGTTAATCATCCATTAAGAGATTTCTAACCTCACTTAATCAAGGAAAGTAATACTGAGAATACAATACAACCATCGAGACAAACATAAAGTAGATCATATCACAAACTATTCCATTTTACAAACCTTGAACACAAATCTACCAAGATAGTAATTTCAACCAAAACCATTAAACAAAGATCATAAACCATGTCAAGAACTTGTAACAAGAAAGTACTCGTGATTAACATTGTCAAAGATCATAAACCGTGTCCTTACATGCAAGAAAGTACTCTTGATTAACATTTGGTTTACCTTTTATTAAACCAATACTTATATCTAGTTTCATGGTGTAAACATATTAACAAGTTAATAGCTTACTAATAAGTGCTTAATCAAGGGGTTTTTCAACATATCTCAACTAAACATTGATTAATCATCTAAGATAACCAACTACAATCAAGAATCCAACATCAATGAAACATGTTTGCAATATGATCATCAAGATTTAAACATGAAAAGTACCAAAGTGTCATATAAACAAGATTAACATACTAATGTTTGTTTATAAGACAAGTAAACTAGTGTTTTTGCCTTAAGGCTACAATAATACATAATACATCAAATCAATACTTGAATATAACCAAAATCATCGAAAGAACAAGGATTCAAACCATAAGAAAGCAAGGATTAGATGGATTGGATGAAATATAGGCTTCTTTGCAACTAGGAGGCTTGAATCCGAACCAGGCAGGTTGTTTTCGGAGCCCCAAAATCGCCCAGGAAGTAGCAAAAATATCCAATAATTGATCAGAATGTGTCTGCTCTGTTTTAAACAACTTTTCAAAAGTGCACGGCAGCTGTAGGGTATGGGTTAGCTGCAGGGTTTCCCATGCACTATACAAGTCTAATAATGATGTCAGTTGCAGGGTATAGGTTAAGCAAGTGGCTAATTTGGCGGCAAAGTGCGCGCACGGCTGTGCACATGAGGTGCACGAGGGTGCATGTCCGAGAAAATGGATGCACGGTTGGTCGCACGGAGTGTGCTTCCGAGGATCATAGGGCGCACGGGGGTGCAGCCGAGACGCACGGACGTGCGTCATCGAGAAACTGATTGCACTGCTGGTGCTTCCGACTAATTGAACCTGCACGGCCGTGCAGTTGGAGCGCACGGCCGTGCATGACTTGTATCTTAGCAGATTATGCAGTTTTCATCCAAAATGCTCGGAAACTCCTCGTTTTTCCAAATTTGCCTGTGGAACGTAGTATAAGACCTGAAAAACCAAAAGTACATGATTAAGTACCTAAACATCGAATCTGTAGTAAAAAAACATAAAACGGGAATAAAATGAGGGACTAAAACATGTACAATTTAGTGTATATCATAGCAATATTATACTCAAATTAAAGATAAAAAATTATCATTTATGGTGTAATTTAAAAAAAAATGTATAAAAAAGTTATGAGCGTTTGAAAAAAAAAGTGAGGAGACTTTGAAAAAAGTCAACAAATTGGATTTTACAATAATAACCTTTTACCTCTCTCTTGTTTCCTACACTTTATCTTAATTATTAATTTGAAAAATAGAAGGCTAAGATGTGTTCCAAGTCTACTTAGGCAAAATTAACTTTGTAGAGGAACCTCCCCCAAAATAAGAAAGCTATTATAAACCAACAACTAAATCTTAAAATACTACAAATCAACCCAAATCACTCCCTCCATCCACTACCTTAAAACACTCAATTTTGTGGCAGTACTCTAAAACCTTATTTTCTTTTTTGTTTTTATTTAAAAATGACAACAATTAAAATAATGCATAAATAATAAATTAAACATTTCAAAAAAATTAATACATGCCTAAATTTAAAAGTAATACATAAATAATTATACATTAAACACATAACTAAATAAATCAATAACCAAAGAGGGAATAGGACGACGAGCAATCCCGATCACTATAAAGCCGATCCAACCTCTCATATTGATAATCGGAGCTTTCGAATGATGGATAAACAATTTACTCATCCGACCATGGTATGTATTTGCCTCGACATTAGTTTCGTACCCTTCAGTCCAATTTAGGACTTCTTATGTCAGATTGGGGTTTGTTAGTGTAGTAATGTTTGCCACTATAGGATGATGTCCCTCCCCAATTCTTATTCCATCTAATTGTAGTTGGCTAAAAGTATAATCGTATACCTAGTTTAACTCTCCCACATTTGAATCATTTGGATGATGTGGGCGGTAGACTTAAAATCTAGAGGGTTTGGAGGTGGAGGGTCTGAAGGTTAAGGGTTTGGACGGTGACGGGATAATTATCGAAGGTTTGAAGTGTAACATTTGTTAATTTCCATCTATGCATTACCACCTGTACCTTATTTGGAAGCTTTTATTTTTTTATTTATCATTAAATACATTTTCATGTAAATAAATACAAATATCATATATTTCATTTACATAATTATCTACATATTTTTTTTGAAAAAAAAAATTATCTATAGTATTAACTATAAAGACCATGTTAATCATTTCATTCTATATAAATTATGGTTAATTTTTCTGAAATAATTTTAGTAATTATAAAAGTATAATTTTACTAATTATCTGTATACATACCACATCATAATTAATTATATATTTTTTCTCATGTAATATATATAAAAATCTAAACTTGCACTTTTATTAATCCATATGATTTTCTTTAGAGTAGACTCATTGATTTAATCTTAGGCTTAATTAAATTGCAATGGCCTTTAGGATTTATTTAATAAATTTATAAAGATTATTCATTCAACTATATTTATGTATGGACGAATTGGAAATACAATTTATTTATGTTTTTTAGATGATTATGGACTATAGACATTCATTTTAATATAAAAACTATTATATACTTTATAAACATATTATATACTACCCATTTTTTGTCATACTGACTATTTAGAAATATTTATTATAGAATATGTTTTTCGTCACACTACATAAGTTATAGTATTTAGTAACTAAATATGAACTAGTATTTTGTCTCCCGGGCGTTGCGCCGGGATGATGTATTGGCGGCAACAAAAACACAATGTGAAACACACAACGCCTAATACACAATTGGTAAAACACATGGCCTAAAACACAATGGTGATCGAAGTTTTATGACACAACGCCTAAAAAAAGCGTAAAACACAATGCGTAAGATGTAATTTCCTAAAACTCTATTTCATTCCCTCTTCCTTCTCGATTACCACGACCACGAACCAAACTGCCACCGCCAACACAACACAATTTGGTAGCCGTCATCGCCACAACACCACCACCTATCTACCTTCGTCTTCGTTTAGACAGTAAAATCATCGGAAATGAACATCAGTCGACTGGAAAGACCATGTAGACAACTCAGGTGTAAAATGACAATCCAATTCTTTAAACCATTATCTGTCGCCTCACCCGGCCAAAAAACGGCTTTTCTCGAAACCGGTGACTAAACACACGTTGGGCCAAAAAACTTTAATCAAATCATATATCCAACTTATATCGTTGCCGTTTCCGGCAACGACGGAAATGTCCGTTTACGACAATGGCAATGAAGACAATGCGGCGGCCACCACACAGACCAGTTCCGGTGACCAAAATGCCAACGTCAAAAGCCACGTCGTTGCCCCGCCTCTCTCGCTTCCAGTAACCAAAACGGAAAGGAGAGAAGCCCCGTCGTTGCTTCGCCACTCTACCTCTCTTCTCACGATTACCGCGTTCTCTCTCTCTCTGTTTCACTCTCCTTTCACTTTTCACTCTCCTTTCACTTTGCCTATGAATGAACCACAATTACGCTGCTGCTTTTAAAGCATAAAATGACCCCATAGTGTAGAGGATACACGTGTTGAAGAGGAGACACCAGATAAAATTGAAATGAGACGTGGCAACAAATAAGGCAAAAGAGATAGCTACATATTTTTATGAGACAATCTCTAAGTTAGAATTTAAATTTATTTATAATAACTTGTTAAAATAATATAATTGTAGTCATTTTCACATGCATATAAACATATATTTTATGTCAGAGTTAATTGCCAGGATGGTCCCTCTGGTTTTCCATTTTTTTCATCTTTAGCCCCATCTTTTCAAAATAGTATGTTTGTTCCCTGTAGTTTGATCGTTTCTTATCGATAAGTCCTCGGACGAGATGTGTGTTTGTTCACTTAGTTAAGTTGTTGTGAAATGACTATATTACCCGTACTAAAACAAAGTAAAAGAAATACAAAATTGACCAATAAAGTTCAAACGACCCCACTCAACCCTCTCACCCAATCACCCACTTAAATGATCTTTGTGGGACCCACTTACTATCTTCTTCAATTATTCAACCTCATCTTCAACCTCCCTTCTTCACCATACACAGTGCAGCAGATCCAATCCTATTTTGTGGGTTTACATGAACCCATTCGGTTTGAAAAAAAAGAAAAAATATTGAAAACCTTTATGATTTGAAAAATTTAGTGATAATCTTCAAAAACGAACCACTGAAAAAGCTAATAGATCCGCCACTGACCATACAGAATGCACTGGCCAAAAAAACTTAATTCTTTTAAGAGACTTGTTACTAGAAATTTGAATTGAACATCGGTTCATGTTTATCCAACTGTTTTGATTCATAAATTCCTCAAAAGAAAACTTAACATACTTGTTACTATAACCAAATAATCATGATCGTTGTCGGTTCCACACAACCTAACCCACCCGCCGACGACTACCCCCACCCGTCGGCGATCAAATTCCGAAAACCTGCAACTTTGCGTCTGAACCTGCACCACGAGCGTTAACACATGTGCTGAAACACAACAATTACCCACCTACTAAAACGTCTAAGACCACCCACTAAACAATCATGCATCGCTGCAACCACCCACATCAATCTCGTCACCCGCCGGCCGTTCTTTGAGCTTATGGACAGGGTTCCGGTGATGCCAAACTGTGATTCTTATGATAAGGTACTGGATCCGGTCACCATTGTAGAGCGTAAGTAAACATAATCTAGTCTTGTTTTTGTTTGAGTCAACGAAACGTGAGTTAATTAATTTCCGGTGAAGACTGTGAAGAGAAGGGGGAAGATGTGCGTTCAGAATGGGTCACCATTGTGGGCTAGGATTGGGTTTCCAAAAATATGGGGTCCACTTATAGAGTTTAATTATATTTCTCTTTATTGTTTTAATTTTAATTTTTGATAGTAAGGGCAAATTTGTAATTTTACACACTTAACTTGTATGGATAATTTAACACCCATCAGTGTAGGGACTATTTATGTAACAAGTGAAAAAACACATGAACAAACTGCTATTTTAAAAAGTTAGGGACTAAAGATGAAAAAATTGAATACCACATGGACATTCGGAACAATTAACTCTTTTATGTCGTATTTTAAACTTGTTGTGTACATTATAACACGATACTAGTAGACGATTCATTTGACTAAACTAATAAATAATGTTTGCATGTAAATTTAGTCAAACCATTAACATAGTATATATTTATTTATGATACTTATTTTATATTTTATCGAAACCACACAAACTATATTTATATTGCTTTTCTATCTAAATACAATTATTGTTATTATTTGTATTTTTATATTTTGACATTTTAACCATTTTTACCAACTTAAACTAAAAATCCCCTAAATCATATGAAGCTAGAATCCATATCCATATCCTATCGTTTTCGTTTTATTTGTTTTATTCATTGTATTCATACTTGTATATATTATATTATGTTGTTAGGTAATTTTTTGATTTATTCCAAAGCGCTACAACTTATGCTAGTGTATTTGTGTTTATCTTTGCAACATGTAAGTATTCATAGTTCTTTTCATTTTATTTGTTTTGGGGTGTATAGTATCATGTATACGTACAGTGGCGGACTCAAGAAATTTTTCCTGGGGTGCATAATATTTTTAAAGATTTTAGACCCCTAGCTATAATAATAATAATAATAATATATTATTATATTATTGTTTTTCAAGCTCTTATTTTCTAATGACAAAATTAACTATACTTTACTTTATACCAATTATTTTATTTTTTTAAGAGATTATCACTTACTTTAATTTTTATTCATTCAATAAAATCAATAACTATGTTTTACTTAGGGATGAGCATTTGGTACCAGTATGAAACCGTATCGGGCATATTCAGTATCGATACCTATTTTCCTCGTTTTTAGGTATCAGTACCGAACATGTATATCGATACCGGTATCAATTCTTCTATTTTTTGGTACTAGTACCCGTTCGGTAGCTCTCATCCCTAGTTTTACTCGTATGCTTTTAAAAGAAATGAATTAGAGTAAACTACAGTTTTACCCCTGGGGTTATATGTGATTGCACTCTTACCCCCTAAAACGAAAAAAATTGTTGTCTTACCCCTTAGCTATTGAAAAATGCTACACTCTTACCCCCTGCCGTCAAATGACTTAACATTCTGTTAGTTGGCATGCGAAATGACAATTCTACCTTTTTAACTACCCCGCGTTCTTTCTAACTATAAGGAACCTTACCCCCTGCAGAAAACTTGTCCATTCCCGCCTAAGTTGTTTGACCAGGCAAAGTCAAAGCCTCACATATCCAGCCTAATTCTAATCCAATTCCTAATCCTAATTCCAAAACCATCATCAAGCAAATGAACCTCTAATCCACTGTGATTCTTCACACATCAAGAATCCAATTCCTGATCCTAATTCCAAAACCTCTAATCCCTTCATCAAGCACATGTATATAGTTTACCACTGTCAAACTTCAAACAATCAAGAATCCAATTCCTAATCCTAATTCCAAAACCATCATCAAGCACATGAACTTCTAATCCACTGTCAAACAATCAACAATCCACAAGGGCATGAACCTGTAATCCACTGCCAATGGCCAAACAATGCTGCAACATGTATGCTGCTGCAAATGAATGAACCTGTAACTATAGAAATGCTGCAACATACTGATTTACAACATGAACTGTTAAATTCTACAACATGCTGCAACACTGCAATGCAGTGATAATGATAACTGCAACATGCTGATTTACAGCATGCTGCAACTGCAATGATAATGAAACATGCTGCAAACTGTTTTTAAAGGAAACATGTATGCTGCTGCAAATGAAACATGCTGCAACATGCTGCTGCAAATGAAACTAAGGTGGTGCACATGAATTACACATGCTGTAATGCTATAACTACATCATAATTAAGTTATAATTACATCTTTATATGAAGACTTAACATCAACATACAAAATACAAAATTATCCTACTTGCAAGTACTGGTAACATTATATTTAAGTTAACCTACAAAATTCACATTACTAGTCCTACATAACTACATAATTACTAACTTATGATCAACTCTCCAGTGGATAATGGAAGTTGATGATAGGGTAGGCAAACATGGGAGGGACCACCGTCGATGAGCTGGAGAGACTCATCGTCAGGTCACTGTTAAAAAACACAAAATTAACACACAAATCCGACTAACTTATTATCAATACTCTGTTTATCACTACCCTGTTCAGAACATCATACAAAATTATCAATACTCTGTTTATAATCAAACCCTCTATTAACATTAAATCCGACCCTGTCCAATCACTCTATTAACATCCAATCCGACCTGTTCGTATCAAAATGTGGAACCCTGTTCGTATCAATCATACCTTGTTTCAGTAAGAATAACAATTACACTAGAACTATGATTATACTTTTGGTGTTCCTGATCAGATATCTGACCACCCAATAAACAACCGACATTGTCTTGCGCGAAAGAGGAGCAGGAAGGGTTTGGATCCGGTGTTCGCTGGCGAGGAGAAGGAGAAAGGGGGAAGGGGGAAGTCTTTGGGGGGTAAGGTGGAAATGATGGTAATAATAGAGGGTGTTGTGTTGAGGAAGCCATCAATATCAAGTGGAAAAGACTATTTTGCCTTTTGACCGTTAATAATAGACGTTGACTTTAAACAGATTTTAACACCACGGGGTAAGAGTGCACGTTTTTCAAATATCTGAGGGTAAGACAATAATTTTTTTGTTTTAGAGGTAAGAGTGCCAATCACATACCCGGGGTAAAAAGTGTAGTTTACTCTTATAATTATCCAGGACGGTCTCAATGTCCTGAATCACTTCCCAGTTTCATTTCAAGTTTAAAATCAAGTGTTGGGGAATTTGTTCAAATCAGGGTTTGCACGTTTCAATAAGTTCCATCATCAATTTTATTATTGCCCTAATAATCATTACATTGCGAATTTGTTTTGTACACAAGATTATAACCCCTTCTTCTTCGTTACTGCTTCCATCCTCAACTGCTACATATCGAAGCTGAAAGCTGTAAGTTTTGCTCCTTTACATACCGTTTCCATCATAATTGATAATGTTTGTGTAATTTGATGCTCATGTATGCGATGTATCTATCACCAGGCTCGTGTTTTTGTTACTTTTATTTGCCCTAATTTACACGTGCTCATATGAGGTCATAATTGTTGTTTGATATTAGTCACTCAGATAGAATGATTTGAATCTGATATGGATATATAATGTTAATTCAAGTGTTACTCCAACATTGTGTAATCTTTAGCCTGATTATAGCTATAAAAGGATCCAGAGCTGGATTCTATCATTGTTAATCGGCTTGAGATAGATGTGCAAAACATTCTTATTGTATAATAGTGACGCACCGTGAATTCCCTGGTGCGGTAAGTTACGATTAGCTGTATTACATGTTCAATCCATTGTTGGCAACGGCGCATTCAAGGCGTTAAACAACGAGGGTTTTTAAGGCGAGGCGTATAGTATAAATACACAATTTTTAGGGGTTTAGTCTAGGTAGCACTGGAACGGGTACAGGATCGGGGTACGGGGACAATACGGGAACGAGGAACGGCAAAACTCAAAATTCCAAGATACGGGTACGGCAATAAAAAATTACACAAATTCCAAAAATACTACATCTTCCAAAGGTAATTAATTATCAATAATCAAATCATTTTCAAATTCCGGTTCATCTAGTGTGAGATCAGCAATCGATAGAGAAGTAGAGATGATGAGACTTGAGAGTTTAGAGATTAGAGAAGCCGAATATGATAGGTCTATTTATTTAATGGCCGGTTGTGGAATTTGAAAGGGTTAAAGCCCTAAAAATTAATGGAAACGGGCTGGATACTTCTACCAGATACGTCCCCGATGAGTACCCATGGTGTTTCCGTCCCCGAGAAGTACCCGAGATGGGTACGGCCACATAAATGGAGTCCCCGTGCTACATAGGGTTTAGTCATGTTTTAGGCTTCTTATAGGGCTAGTTTAGGCTGTTTAAGGTTGATTACAGGCTTGTTTAGGGTTTGTATAACTGTTTCAGACCTGTTCAGACGATTTACGGACGGAAGTTTGTCGGAACTTGGCCTGAGGGCCTGAGAGTGGGTCCGGTCTTTTGAAGCGAAGCGAGAGGATGAACTGGGCCTGAAAAGTGGGCCTAGGCGCGTGCCTGGGTGAGCCTCGACAAGAGAGGTTTAATTAGTACATTGTATTTGTTCAACAAATAGGTTCATTCTCAATTTCCTAGATATCTGATGTTAATGATGGCTTTCATGATTCGTTATGAAATTGAGGCTTTCTTGAGTTACTGCAGATTTTGCATTCAGATTAGTATTAATTTTCATTATGAAATATGATTGTGCTTTCATGATGAAAAACACCTTTAAGTTTGCTACAATCATGGTGACTCGTGATTTTCTTGTTGTTAATAGTCTATTCCTGGTAGCTGCTTAAGTATCTTCTAAAAAGAGAGAAGAAATCAATCCTCGACCTGCAAATAGATTTATAGCAAGGTACACAATATCACCTTGTTACTATTTCATTTTATGGAGTTTGCATACTTGGTTTAAAAAAGCGCGCCTAAGCAACCCTAGGTGCAAAGAGCTGCGCCTTGTGTGACATAAGGCGAGCTCTGTACAGAAAGCGCACAAAAAGCGAGCTTTTTTGGGAAAAAAATCTCACTGAGGCGTTCGCTTCTTGTACAGAAGGTGTTTTGTGCCTTAAACTGTGTGATTCATACATGAAATCATATATAAACCTAATTTATAACTATATTTTGGGTTAGGGATGCTAAAACCTATAGGATATATAAAAATATATATATAAGCACCTTGCGCCTCGCGTACACCCTCTACTTTTGTGATTTGCGCTTTGATTTTAGACCTTGTCGCTTTTGTGCGCTTCGCGCTTTTTAAACCAAGTTTGCATATTTTTTTGACGTGTCAATGGCCAGAAAAAAACCCGAGATCATTATTTGCACATGGTTCGTTCATTCTAAATGTAGCGTAGCGGATGGACATCCTTTATGAGTCCATGTTATCTGTTATGTTAATAATTTGGTAGCTTTCGCTTGCAATTGAATGATATTATTCTCTCTAACCAAGGAAATTTTTTAGCATGCAGTGTTTAAGTGAAAGATGCTTGGCACGTGCAAATATCTTGCAAGCTGCACGAGGATATAGGCATGTTTTGGGTAGAAAAATGAGGTGCATTTACTGTAATAACAATCTTCTTGTTATATGTTGGGAGTAAGCAGAGCAATTATGGCATGGTTCTAACTATCGACTTCTTGCAGGATTAATGGTCTTCTATTATGCAATATATCAAAATATATCTCTCCATCTAAACATAGATTAACAAAGAATGTGTTTAACATAGTAGATAGTTATGGCAGATCAAGCAGGTGGAACCGACGGAAACTGTTCACAAAGGTGTGCTTTTCTGTAACATCAATTGCACTCATTGTGCTTTACTTTTCTAAGTAAAAATCAATTTAAAATCATCTCATTTGCTTGTAGGTATCCCCTGCTATGTGTCATGACGGTTTTGACGAACAACTTGATGAAGAAAAATATTATTTTGATTCATCGTTGGTTAGGAATCAGTTTCCCTCTATCATATTAGGGCAATCTAGTCCAGTAGAGTTATACGACGGAATTTCAGATGACCCCGACACTGATATCAATTTGACCGCAGATAGCTCTATGGGCTCAACAGTGGTGGACCCCAGTATGTTGTTTGACTCATTGGGTTCCGTAGCTCACGAGTTTAATAGTTTTTCATCCTACGAGATTGAAAGTATATCAGATCAACGTAGTCCGGGTCCCACAACCTCTCCATCCGTTACCCAAAATGGGAAATCATTCACTAAACAAAATAAAGAGAAATCGGATCCTCAATGTGTTGTCGATGATCCTACTGCACCATTTGAATTGGTTCTTGATAAACCGATCAGTTGTGTGCCTGCAATAAGCAAGAAGAAAAGTAGTCAGTTGGAAAGCTGTGGTTTTCATACGGTTGGGTTTTTTTTTCAATAAATGGCCTTGCGTTCTTTTGTAGTCATCGCTTAAATTTGAATTTACGTATATGCAGATACGAAAGTTGTTGGGTCATTTCCCTCGGACATACGCTGATCTACAAAATGCACAAATTACGATCAATGACGGGCAGTACTTGATATTTATCGGAAAAGTTATATCATCCAGGTTAGAGTTTTTTTTTTTTTTTGAGTAAAATGTCATTTTCGTCCCTGAGGTTTTGCCAGTTTTGCAACTTTCGTCCAAAGGTTTGTTTTTCCGCTTATGGATCCAAAAGGTTTAAAGTCTTGCCATTTTCATCCGGCTCGTTAACTCCATCCATTTTTCACCGTTAAGTCTGGGGTATTTCTGTCTTTTTTGCTAACTTAAAGGGCAATTCGGTCTTTTTCCACTTTATGTAAAAAGACCAAATAACCCTGAAAAAAATGCCAAATTGCCCTTTAAGTTAACAATAAAGACGGAAATACCCCCGACTTAACGGAGAAAATGGATGGAGTAACGAGCCGGATGAAAATGGCAAGATTTCAAACCTTTTGGATCAAATGCGGAAAAAATACCTTTGGACGAAAGTCGCAAAACGGGCCAAACCTCAGGGACGAAAATGTCATTTTACTCTTTTATGTGATATAAAAGTACTTTTTTTCTTTCTTTTGATGTTTGTTATATGATGTTGAAATGTAGGGGAATCAAGGCAAGCTGTTCACTATCATTTCTTGAGGTGATCGTTGGTTGTGAGGTTGCGGAAAGTGGTTCAGCTTCTGCCTGTACGGTTTCCGAAAAGAATAATGGAGCAAGAGAACAATATTTTTGCACTTGAAGAAATTTTTCCGTGGGACCCGATTTACGTATCAACCTTTTTTGTATAGTCTTCAAGAGAAGCAGAAAGCAGGAGACATTGTTTGTGTCAGTGGTAAGGTGAGTTAATAAGTGCCTGCACAACATATATTAATTTGTTACTTTCTATATTGTTATAGTCTAAGCAGTTAAAGTGGTAAAATATCGGATATCGGTACGGTCACGGACCAATATTTGAGATATCGGTTATCGCGGTGGGATATCGATAATTTTAATGTCATGCTAAATTTTTATATATATATATATATAGCAATTTAACACTAACAATTAAGTATACTCTCCTATCATTAACAAATTAACCTTTTGCAACATGCAAAACACTAACAATTGTAGCAAGTAGGAACTGATTAAGACTTAAAACACCAACATTTAAAACAATTAAGACTTAAAACACTAATAGCAGCAATAAGAAGAAAGATGAATGGTACAACTAAGATGATATCGGAAAAATCGGTGGTATATCAGTCAATATCGCCGATATTATCGGTATCGGTATTCTGACTGATAATTTGCACCAATATCTCACCAGGGGACCGATAACCGATATATCCCTGATATATCGGGATATTAACTACATAGGTTATTGTTTTAAGGCGGTACCCATTGAAAATAACTCTTAATTCATGTTTGGTGTCCCTATAATTTAGGTTAGGAGTATGCGTACCAAAGATCATTACGAAATTAGGGAATATAGTCTTGATATAATCCGAGACGACGATGATGAATCTGCGTGTGCTGAAGGGAGGCCGTATCCGATATATCCTTCGAAAGGCGGTCTAAATCCAAAGTTACTTGGTGACATTATCACAAGGTTCTGATTTCCACCTGTTCATCACTATTAAAGTAGCTTCTGTACCATTATTGTTTTCCTTGGACGTTGTAGTCGTATTCATTTGTTCATTTATGTTTTCCAGTGTTCTAGATGCATTGCCGCCTGACATTGATCCTATTCCGAAGAATATTCTTCAGATGTTTGGACTGAAGAGCCTTCGTGATGTAAGTCTATTAAATTTTCATATTTTTTATTTTTCTCTAACCTAAATGCATATAAAATCTATACTGTCTACTTATTAATGCAGGCGTATATTGGGATTCACCAACCAACAAATTTTAACGAGGCTGATTTAGCTCGCAAAAGGATTATATTTGATGAGTTCTTTTACCTGCAGGTAAGGTTGTTTTATTTTACACTACTTTTTTCGTTCTTTTTTTTTTCTTTATTTTGGTTTTGACAGTGTATAAACTTATAACAGTTAGGCCGTTTGTTTCAAATGCTCGAAGGAGTTGGTACGAGGATCGAGAAGGATGGTTTGTTAGACAAGTACAGAAACCCCGTAACAAACGCGGTAGTTGCTGAAGAATGGTGCACTCTAACCAAACAGTTCCTCAAGGCTCTACCGTATTCGTTAACGTCCAGTCAATTAAGCGCTGTTTCGGAAATCATTTGGGATTTAAAACGCCAAGTTCCAATGAACCGACTTTTGCAGGTTTAAATTTAAGTAAAAGTTGTAATTTGCTTGATTTTTAATGGTACTATTAGGCCTGTAAACAAATCGAACGAACACAAACGCGGGCATGTTCGTGTTCGTTCGTTTAACTTTAACTAAACACGAACATATAATCAAACACAATTCTTTTTGTTCATGTTCGTTCATAAAGAAAATGAGCACATTCGTGTTCGTTTATGTTCGCTCGTTTTAAACCTAAACGAACATAAACAAACAATTTATACACATAATTTAACGAAACCGATGAATGATTGACTAAACATAAACGATCATAAAGTAGTTTCTTTTAGATAAATTAGTGATTAAGTATTCAATTCGAAAGCCCACTTTTTATTACTAGGAAGCCCAATTACTAATAGCTATTTCTATATAAGTAGTTAATCATCTCGTTTAATGTTTATATTTGTATAACTGTAACTACTTATGTATTTATTAAGATTTAAACGAACATAAATAGACAAACATAAATGAACGAACGTTCACGAACATAAAGGCTATGCAGTTAACGGTGATATATCGGTTATCGGTCCCTATGTATAATATCGGTGTCAAATATCGGTACCGATATTATTGGTGATGTTGACCGATATGACGGATATATCACCGATATTTGATCGATATAGCTGATATATCACTGAATTGTTAGTGTTAAATTGCTATATATATATAAGTCCTGCATGATATTGTATTTGCTGATATCCCACCGATATCTCACCCTATATCTCAAATATCGGTCCTTGACCGAATCCGATATTTTACCGCATTAACTGCATAGCATAAATGAACGGACATAACGAACGCTCACGAGCATAAATGAAAGAACACAACGTGTGTTCATGTTTCCGTTTTATAGAATGAACAAAAAATTTTATTCATGTTCGTTCAATTATTTAAATAAACGAACTTCCCGTCGAATAGTTCATCAATGTTCGGTTCGTTTACTAACCTAGGTACTATTTCCATTTAACCTACTGTCTCTTTGCAGGGAGATGTGGGTTGCGGGAAAACCGTGGTAGCTTTCTTGGCGTGCATGGAGGTTATCGGATCAGGATATCAGGTTTAATTCGTTTTATTCGCTCTCCTAATTGGTAACTTTTTCATAAACATTGCAACATCGGTTTATCTAGTTGTTTGTAATAAATTTTTAGGCGGCTTTCATGGTTCCAACTGAGTTACTTGCGATCCAACATCACGACCTCCTCCTTAATTTGCTGGAGAATGTGGAAGATGTACCTTGCAAACCATCTGTCGCTTTGCTAACGGGCTCAACTCCAGCCAAAAAGGCCCGTCTAATCCGTGAGGTATGAGCTCATATCACCACCCTCTAGAAAAGTTATATCATTGTCAATATTATTATTATTATTATTAATATTATTAATATTATTAATTATTAGTTAATATAACATTTGTGGGTGCTCATGAATAGTACCCACAATTGTTAATATTAATAAATTTTGTTTTTTAGTAAATAATTTTGTTTGTACCCCGGCCTTTAATAAGTTTAATGTTTGGCCTCTCAACCTTGATAAATATATAATTTTCTTCTTTTTTTCATCCTTGTTCTTTAACCAATTCAAGCTACAACCCCTAACCCTAATAAAGTTATCATTTGAGTTTTTTTAACAAATGTCCTATTACATGATTTTTTATGTGTTTCGTTTTTTATATCAGCGCTCCACACGAGTTATTTTTATCCGAGTTTCGACGTGAATTTTTCGTAATGTTGTTCCTAAACTGAGAGGTTGTTTTAAACGTTTTTATAAATCGTTCGTTTTTTAACATCCTGCCGCTCATCTCTAAACACACCATTGCGATGTTTTTTGTTTTGAATTTTCTTAACGCTGTTTTTAAATTGACAGGTTGTATTAAACACTTTTTAAGCCATTCGGTTTTCTAAAGAGCCCGGCACTTATCTCTACATACACCATTGCGACGTGTTTTTATCTACATTTAAATTGACTCGCTGTAATACACGGCCGTCGTGTTTATCTTTATATATGTTTTGGTGTAATTTTTGTTTGAATAACTTGAATTCGTATAAAACGACGTAATTTTTCCGTGATTTTTGGATATACCATCGTGATGTGGTTTTTTTTATTGTTACGTTTGCGATTTGCTTATTTTGAATATATCTCATTGATTTGTTTCTTAAACGAGGGAATATTTCTACTGGCAGGGTCTCCAAAGTGGCGAGATTGCGATGGTGATTGGGACCCACAGTTTAATCGCTGATAAGGTGGAATTCTCGTCTCTGAGAATTGCTGTGATAGACGAGCAGCATAGATTTGGTGTGATCCAGAGAGGTCGATTTAACAGCAAGGTGCTTTTTATTTACTGGTTGTTAAAGAATAAAAGATATTCTCGTTTAAATTCCCCTAATTTGGTATTGCTATCTTTTAATATTGTTTCTGAAATCTTGCAGCTATTCTGTAACTCATTAACTTCCAGATTGGTTGAAAATACTTCAAATGGCAACGCAAAAGGTGAAATAAGTATGGCCCCACATGTTCTTGCTATGACTGCGACCCCGATCCCGAGGACTCTTGCTTTAGCTTTGTACGGAGATATGTCTCTCACACAAGTATGTTATCTTGCTTCCTTTTTTATGTATTTTTAGCGTATTTTAACGTGCTTACGGATTCAATTGGATTCAGATAACTGATTTACCTCCTGGGAGAAAATCTATTGATACGTTTGCGGTTGAAGGAAATGAGACGGGTTTCGAAAAAGTTTATCAGGTACTTGTTACTATTATCTCATCGTATTCATGAAAACCAGTATTTTATGTTTTTTTTTCCGGTTTTAACTACAGATGATGAAGGAAGAATTAGATTCAGGAGGGAGAGTGTATATAGTTTACCCGATTATCGACCAATCAGAACAACTTCCGCAACTTCGTGGTGCATCTGCTGACCTGGAAGTAATATCAAACAGATTCGAAGGGATCAGTTGCGGGCTGTTACACGGGAGAATGAAAAGCGATGAAAAAGACGAAGCTTTGAGACGGTTTAGATCAGGAGAGACTCAAATATTGCTTTCCACTCAAGTCATCGAGATCGGTGTGGATGTTCCAGAAGCTTCTATGATGATTGTGATGAACGCTGAGAGATTTGGGATAGCTCAACTGCATCAACTTAGGGGACGAGTTGGGCGTGGGGCCCGTAAATCGAAGTGTGTACTTTTGTCGTCAACAGCTAGTGGTCTGCCTAGATTGGAGGTGCTTGCGAAATCGTCAGATGGTTTCCACCTGGCGAACATGGACCTTCTTTCGCGGGGCCCTGGTGACTTGCTTGGAAGGAAGCAGTCGGGACATCTTCCTGAGTTTCCGATTGCTAGATTGGAAATTGACGGAAATATCCTTCAAGAAGCACACTTAGCCGCACTGGTACTCATTCCCATTTCCATAACCGAAACACTTCTCTTCTGTTAGGCTTTTTTTAATAAAATGCTTGACGTACGGATTTGTGTTAACGGCAGACAATTTTAAGCGAGTCGCATAATTTGGAGGAATTTCCGGCACTTAAAGCCGAGCTCAGCATGAGACAACCGCTCTCCTTTTTAGGTGATTGAATTCGAGTTCCAAACGCTTGTAAATAGTTTTAAAGCTGTTCCCGAGAAGTGGCAAGTGATTCCATGAAGTTGATATTTTTGATACAGGTATGCGCTGCTTCCTATCTTTTCTACGATACAGACTCATTAATCATATGAACTTGACTGAGTTTGTCTTACAACGTACCTTGTGAATTTCAGGGGGACTACTTGTTACCTAGCCATTTGATGCTCGGTCGAAAGCGTGTTGTTCAAAAGTTTGGTGATTTTCTCAATCCATTTTGTTCTAGGCTTTCTATTCGCCTATTCAATGTAAAATGTTGTTAGACGATGACAGACGCCAATGAAATTTCATGTTATAATCCGAGTTAACAGTTTCTTGCGTTGATTAACATTCTTTTTTCTTTGCTTGAGACCACAAGACAAATAGGTTTGTATGTAAACTCCTCTACATCAGTCTTGAGGGTTGTGTGGGATCAAGGTTTTAAGCGGAACAGTATGTTCTATCGATAAATGCCATTCGCTAATGGCCACAGGATGTAAATGTGTTTATGTAAAATTAATCATTCTAGCTTCATGAAATTAGCCATTGATGCACTGTCAACCGTCTGCGAACTGACTCGCAATAAACCCAAACATGTTGGAACAGAAACATCCCAAGCAAAAATCTTTAGATTCTATACTGTTGACATAGTTTTAATAACATTATACGCCAACAAACATAATAAAACTGAAAAAAAGATTGAAAATCTATAATATCACATACAAACCGAATAAATGGAGTAAATCAGTGACAACATCAAGAATCTGAACTCAAAATCCATTAACATACAGCTATATCACCTCTTTTATGCAGAAGGAACCAAATTAGCCTGCAAAACTGCTTGCAACTTTTCAAGAAACGACTGAAGCTCCTTAAACTCATCAGTTTCTGAAAACCTCAAAGCAGCCTGTTTAATAGTGCTCTTGAGATGCGTCTCGGCCCGTTTAGGGGACCCGCTTTCAACAAAAACATTACACAGTTCTAACGAAGCGCGTGCATATTTCTTGAACCGTTCCTTGTCTACCCATAACTCCGATCCTTGATATGATCTAACTTGCTTTAATAAAGCTTCCGAACACATTAATAGATCCCCTTTGAGTTTATGCCACCGTGCAAATAATCCCCAAATCTCTCCGTCCCTGCCACTTTTCGCAATTTGCTGCAAAATCTTACCGATCAAATCCGTTAACTGCTCTATTTCTCGACTTTTTTCTAATCCCAACTCACCAACAGAATCAACATCATCCGCGTTTTTGTTTTTCCCTTCGATCTCAAGCATTATAGTATCCAACAACTTAACATCGTATCGTTTATTGTTGGTCAAGGTCAACACTTTTTGCGTAGCTTCCAATGCAAGACCGAAATTACCACTATCTACTGCAACCTGGCTGTAATTCTCCCACATTTGCCAGCTCTCTCGTTTGAACTTTAACGCTTCTTTAAACGCGATTAACGCCTCTTTGTTTCTTTTCTTCGTCATATGCAAACAAGCAATATTGTTCCACGCCTCCCCGTTATCAGGATCGATCTGAACCGCACGTGTAAAAGCATCCAACGCTTTCTCAAGATCCCGAGCCTTCAACGCAGCTGCACCGAGTGCAAACCACCCGTCTGGGTACAAAGAATTTAACGCCATCGCGGATTCCCATAAAAGTTTCGATTTTTCATATTCCCCTCTGTTGTATGCACTGCGTGCAAGTGACCGTTTTGCCCTTACGGACTTATTCTCGGAAACTTGCAATGCTTTCTCAAACATGAATCGTTGTTTGTAACATCACCTAAAGAACACCATAATCTTGGGTCATTCGGTCGTTCCAAAAGACGTGTGTTAATCAGCTCTACAGAAGCGGCTTTCTTTTCTAACAAACGGTAACAAAAGATCACGTTATCCCATAGTTCAAGATTCTCGTAAATTTTTACAGCCTCGCCGATTAGCCCACAACTAACCAAAAGATCTGCGTATTCCTTGCGAAGAGACGGAATAGTAGGTAAATCGACACAAAAACAATATTGTATTCTCTCTTCAACTTTCGGTACAGACTCATAAACCCCTTGAACCAATTTCTCCATCATCAAAAGAGCGCGTTCTTTGGTTCGGCCACAGCGTTTTCTCCCATCTTATGCGCAACAAGTCGCAGAAACATTTAATAATATACAAAGACGAAGGCTGAGAATCGATAGCCTCTATATACGGAGCCATATCCCACCTCTGCATTTCATCATGCGGAGTGTTCTTTTCGATTATTAACACTGCGCCAAAATTAACGCTTGTTGAACCGGATTCAAACTACCAGAACCTTCATTGTCGTGTTCTAAAAACCTAGGAGTCAACAACACGTCAGACGCTTCATGAACCAGACGATCTTTATCAACCATAGAACCGTTAACATCAGATACACCGGTTTTAGAACCCGAACTATCCGCCAAAAGACGGAGCTGCGCTTTCGGATCCACTTGATGCACAGTTCGAAAACCCATCGCACCACTAACCGAAAGCGAAAGCCCACACGCCTTTTCAGCCAATTCAAAATGCACCTTCGACGAATCAACACGCCCGTATCTAAACTCAATAATCCCCAATTCCAAATGCACCATAGACACAATATCACTCAAAACCGCTTCTTCCACACCCACCCAATACGTCGCCACTTTCTTCAAATCACCCAAATTACCCAAGCATTCAGCACACACCTCTTTCAACTTCTCATATATAACCGACGAATGCCCATCAAGAAGCTTCTGCTGAACCAACAACACCCTAGCCAACCACAACGAACTCGATGCAAAACCGATATTAATATTTTGTTGCAAATAATCTCTAACACTCAACAACAACAACTTAGCAAAAACAATGTATTCCAAATTAAAAAACTTCCCTAACAAATCAGACCCACTTGACATAACCTCATTTCTTGCCCAAACTTCCACATCCTCTTTAACCAAACCCGAAAACAAAACTGGAAGTGTTTCGGGAGGCCCGGTGACATTCGACTGTACGAAAGCTAAAAAGGCTGAAACTGCAACAAGAAACACAAGAAATACTCTTTCTTCAGGGCTTGTTGAATCGGTGGTTTGTGTAATCAAGAATGAATTGATATGATTGGTGATTGAATTGGAATATGGGGGAGATGGGTTGTTGAGATTGAAGAGGAATGGGGTGGAATTAGGGGTTAGGGTTTTGGTGTATTGGCCTGATTCGATTGATTGGAGGAGGGTTTGGATTGAGGTTTGAAGGTGTGTGGAAAGAGGTGGGGTTTGAGGAGTTGGGTGAGTTTGATTGGGCGAAAGTGTGCAATGGAGAAGACGAAGCTCGTAGGTGCGGAGGGTTTGCAGGATCGCCATTGAAGAGAAGCTTGAGTTAGGGTTAGGGTTTTAAGTTTCGGTTGAGGGGTTTAAGTTGCTTGTTTGACTTTGACTTTGAACTAGAGGGGGTAGATTAGTAAATTACAGATATTATAAAAAAAAATTGAACGGTGAAACTTTATGTATAAGACTATAAGGTTATCACACCTTCCAAATCGAAGAACCCCATATCACCCCACTTACAGATATTATAAATAACCCCTATGTTTTATGTTGGTTTTTGTTTGTGATAACCCCACTAAGATATGGGTTTTTAATTTTATTAGGGCAGTTTGGGTTTGGATACTTTACGTGTTATCTAAATCATACTATTTTGCGGTAGCATGACTACATACCTGTTATTGTAACATAGAATGATGTGGCATCATTCGTGGTGGTGAGTTGAAATGACGGCATCTTAGTTTGTTAGCGCGATAAGCAGTTTGATACACTATGTAGAAATTGTGGAGGTATGGATTGATTCTATAAAAAAATATAAAGTAAATTACAAAATCGTCCTTTATGTATGCTACTTATTGCAAACCGTGACATTTATCTTCAATATATACAAGAAACGTACTCAATGTTTGCAAACCCTTGCATGTTATGTTCTTTAGCCCTAACTAAGTTAGTTTTCAAGGTTAAATCTTACCAAGTGGATTCCTCATGAGGGTACGTTAGACATTTTATCATAAATAAATAATTATGTTTAAAAAATATATTATAGATAAAGAAAATCAAATTTTAAATATATACATACATAACCTGACTACTCTCTCTCTCTCTTCATTGTCACTTTCTCTCAACCACACCACCCCACCTCCATCATCGCCACCGCACCTGCACCACCACCATAATCACCTCCACCAAAGATGCACAACTCCCACCACCTCCACAGCCGGCGGCCAACCCCCGCTGCACAACCCCCACCACATCCACCAGCGGCCGACCCCCTGCTGCACAACCCTCTCCGCGGCCACCTGCCACCACTGGATCCAACGACGCCGTCATCCACTGCCAACAACCCCCACCACCACAACCAACCCCCACCAACCTTGCCATCGACGGACTCGGCCAGAATTGCTGAAGACGGCATAAAGTTGTTGAAGACGACCAGTGCCACAACCAGATCTACTCTCCGGCTAGATTTAGAGTGACAACGGCCAGTAGCGTCTAGGTTTTCAAGTGACGGCGGCCGGTAGCGTCTAGGGTTTCAGATTCGCACAGTCTCGCAAAGCAGAACAGGTTCGTAAATCGTTCAATTTCGAGCTTTAGGTTGAGAATCTCCACCGGATCGACGGTGTTGTTACCGGAATTAACGGAAATGATGCCGGAGTAACATGAATCTGGATCTTGCGTTATTGAACAAACAGTCTTTACCAAACTTCGATGACTTGAGCAACGACGATTGCCGGAGATGATGTGATGGTAACGGTTTTACGGTGGTTTGGTGACGGAGATTGGCCGGAGATGGTGGTGAGTGCAGGTGTGTATCTTAACGAGAGAGTATAGAGTGTGTGTTTTAGTGAAAGAGATAGAGTTATATATATTATATAATATATAATTGATTTTATTTTAATTTATTAGAATTATGAATATAGTTTTTTAAGTAAATAAAGTAAAATGACCAACATACCCTTGCATGGGGTCCACTTGGTAAGTGTTTACCTTGAAAACAAACCAGTTAGGGCTAAATGACATAACACGCAAGGGTTTGCGAGTACGTTTCTTATATATATTGAAAATAAAGGACACGGTTTGCAAGAAGTAGTATACATAAAGGACGATTTTTGTAATTTCTCAAAAATATATGATCTCATATATAGTAAATGGTTGGTGTGATTTGCTCATATACTACATTCATAGTGGAATTTTTTGAATTTTGGGTAAAGGGGTATGAATGACATGTTTTGATTTATATTTGATGCTTCATATGGTCTTATTTTTGCATCTGAAGCCTTTTTACTGAAATAAAATATATCAAATATCATTCATTCTATTACACTCTTATCAACTCTCTAGACTCTAGGCAACTTGCTCAGGCTTACTATTTTGTTTTTTTTTCTTGTATGTCAGTAGGTTATTAGGTATATCGGGTATGGGACATGAAGGAGTGCTCAAGGGGTCGAAAATGAAAATTGCTTAAATGAGTTGAATTGTATTTCGTATTAAGTTGTTAAACCTTGTAATTAGGGCTGTAAACGAATCGAACGTTAGCGGAAAGCTCGTTTACATTTGTTCGTTTAATATTGAACGAACATGAACAAGAAATTCCGTTCAATTAGTTAAATGAATGAACACGAACAGAGGTCTCGTTCGTTCAATTGTGTTCATGAACGTTCGATAAGGTGTTCATAAACGTTTGTTTATGTTGTTCGTGAAAGAATTTTGTACATTTATTGGTTATATCTAAACGTTTTATTTTCTTTAATTTATTACTAACAATTAAAATAGGAAACCATATTCCTACTTTGTTTTTGTACCGTTCCCATACTTCCTCGGTATTCACATCAATGAATTCATCGACCTCCGTTCCACTATTAGGACTTCAAGTTCCGACGCTGCTCCCTCCATCATCCATTTCTCGCATTTGCTGTCTTCGCCGATTCTATTTGTGTTTGTGAACAAGTTCATTAAGTTTCCTTAATGAAGGAGCACAAATGAAAAATCTTATTCAGCAAGTGTTTATGAATCGTTTATGAATACATTATTTCCTTAACGAACGAACATGAACAATGCCTTGTTCGTGTTCGTTTACAGCCTTACTTGTAATATTTTAAACATTTTTTGAATTATGTTTGTTATTTGACTTTTCTTATAATGACACGTCAGCTCCTTTCGGGGCGGATTGTTACATTCTCGGACTATTTACTCTTGTCATTGCTTCTAGTCATTGTAAATGTGCCATTCCATTGTGTCATATTTGGACTTGATATCAATTTCACGATTGATATATGGATGTCTTTACAAGTTTTTGTGGGGTTGGTTAGAACCAATTTAGGTTCATCATCTTCTTCACAGTTTCATAGACCATCAGAGTTAACTCTTTTATTTAAATTGTATCTTATATGTTTGTTATATACTTTATATATTATAAATTATGCATTCACAATTCCACATATACATAAACAAAATTAAAACTAAAACAGTTTTTGTATTAGCCACCAAAAGGCAAATTAACTACAAGATTTAAGGAACTTATACCATGAATGTAAATGTTCATTTATATAATTGCATGGTTGTGAGTTAATGCACAAGAGGCAAAAATGCAAGTGGATATAAGAAACGAGACAATATTAATAAAATGTTTCGCTTGTTATAGGAAAGCTACATAACTCCTTTCATTCATCTCGGTTTATAATATGTGTCTAGTGAAAGATCATGTGAGAACCACATGATTACTTGAGACTCGAAAGAAAACTATCATTCAAACAATTTTTTAATTATTTTACTTTTATTACATATTACTAATCTTTATGAAAATATAAAAATAATATATGTAGATTGGCGAGCTACGTATAAGTAGCTCACGAACTACAAATACACATATCATATTAACTACATATAATATCCTTGAGCTACATATAAGTAGCTTGTCAATTTACATATATATATTTTGTATTTTTTTTTATAATAATAACCCTTTTGATAAAAAAAAGTTTAAAAATAATGCTTGGTTGATGTTGGTTCCCTCAAGTCACATTGTGACTTTGTGTGTGGGTGTGTATCACCTGGTTCAGCTATAAAGCACTAAACGTATAAATAAGTATGAGAATAATTATGGATCATCGATTGGAAGCAATTTTGATGAGAGTGGGCAAAAGGACAACAATTATTCATTATTGACTTTTACATATTTTTACCATTTTTTAAAACATGAATTTATATGTCATTTTCTAAACTAGAATAACCATTTATCCATCCGGATGTTTTAATAATTAAATTTTACGGGAAATTAGCTCTTAATTTTATGATTTAGGTTACTAGTTGCCAAGCTTTGTATATTTGTAAAATTTTACGGGAAATGGTCTTAGTAAAATTTTACAGACCTTCAACGCTTGCCCACCACTTTGAAACTTCAAAGGAGGAACGTGATGGTCCAAAACTCTTTGGGGGTTGATTGTGCGGTGATAATCAGGAATTTGTGGACCATGTTTTTATATCTTGTCACTTCTCTCAAACTGTATGGCAAGCAATAGCGGAATGGTGCCATATATTACCCTGATATTTTCCTTTGACGTTGAGGATCTTTTCGATCTTCATAAGTTTTCGGGTGGATATTGTTGGGTGATGTGTGCTAAACAGACTATTAAAATTAACTAAATTAGACTCTCTAAGCTAGACACTAAAAAGCTTTAAATCTAGACTCGACCTAAACCAACAACCGGCAAGTATACCGATCAATGTAGTATGACCTAGCAGTCCGGATATCGAACCCACGGGACTCTACTGATTACGCTGACTAGACTCTAATAGACTCGGACAGACATGACTCAAACTGTTTCATTGTTTTTTTTTTTGGGGGGGGGGGGGGTTACTGAAAATCTACGAAAATCTATCAAACTAATTATTAACTAAAATTATGCGAATACGAACTAATGTGAAGACTGAACGCAGATGGTGATGAAGACTACCTAAACTAGAATCCTGGATTGATTTTAGGAATTTACCGATTAAGTCAATCACACGTTTTATGGAACCGGGATCTTATGATACTGAACCTGTTAAGACACCAACTAAGCCCCTCAACCCTTCTCGAGGTGAAATTTATGGCACTACCTAGGCTGTTAATCTTACCGGTTATTAGACTTCTTTCCAGTTATCTAATTATTTTGTAAGTACCCTAATGTTGACCTACTCTTTTCCAATTATAGATCTAGGGTAGTTTGAGTGTCTTGATTTGACTTGATAGACTAATAAACTGACGGCGCAACTAAGGCACGACTTTTTTTGAAGACTGTATAAAGCAGTTCGCCAGGTAAGACCTACCAATAGCCCCGACCTTTCAGCTATAAGGACTAGTAGAGCACTAAGATCTAGCAAACCGTTAACTATTACTTCTAAGGTTTATTGGCCAATTCACTCTAAAGGTCAAAGATACAAGGTCAAAAATCTAGCATGAACCTACTCCGTAGCAGACAACCACCAAGATTCACACGAAGGAATAGATAACAATAAACTAAATCAAAGCACGCATACACACCAATCAATCAACTAAACTTTTTACAAAACACAATCAACCCATAAAAACGTGCAATTAACTAAAAAGGTTCAAACTTTATTCAATCCATTCATCATAGTCTAGGCAGTTAAGTGTTTAGCCAAGCATGGTTATTAACAAAAGCAAAACAAGGTTAATCAAATAGGAATTCATCGTTACATTTTCTGAAAAGAGAAATAAAAAAAACAAGGATTGTAAAACCCGAGCTAGTCTTCAATCTTCAATCTTCGCTTAACAGAATGATTCTTGTGCTTCCAAACCTTTAAACGTAGCTAATTCACCTCCAAAATAAGCTCTATAACTCTCAAAATTCGTAACCCTAACACCGGAGGCAACTTGTTCTATTAATACGCCGAAACAATCATCAAAAACTGAAATGAAACAACCTGGCTGCGAAAATACCCCCGTCGCGTTACGCGACGTGTAGGGCCTCAGGGCGTTGCGTATGGCGGCGCCCCCCTTTTCTGCTGTTTTATTCTTCTTCCAACGTTCAGCTTTCCGACTCGTGTTCGACCCCTTTTTTCTTCCAACATGCTCGTTTTAACTCGATTATCATCATTTTAAGCAACAGGACCTGAAATCACAGCTTAACGTCAGCAGTATAGCAATTCTAACCTAAACTAGACTCAAATTACCTAAAAACTGACCAAAATATACACTATAAACACATGTACTTTGCAGTACATCATTGGATTTTTTGGCTATATGAAAAATGTCCTCATCCCACATTGGTGCAAGGATGAAAGCTTAGGAGGACTCCAAGCCTATAAAAGAAGTCCAAGACTTTGGTTTTAAAGTGCCCCAACAAAAAATACACTTAAAGTGTTTGGTTCTTTCTTTCCTTTTTAGTTCTCTTGTCTTAAAATGTAGAAAGGTTTTAGTTAAACACTTTGGAGAGTGTGAGTGTAATTGGGCAGGGGGAGGCTTGAAAGATTAGTCTCCGTGATTATAACAATTTATCGTATAGTGGATCTTTCTCTCTGGAGACCCATGGTTTTTCTCCGGTTTTGGAGTTTCCACGTATATTCTTGTGTTCAATTATATTTCTCTATTGTTAGCTTTGGGAGGGTTGTTAGGGATCATTGAGACTGCTTGTTTCCCAACAAGTCGTATCAGAGCTCCAGGTTTTGGGTGAGGTCTCGGTTTAGGAGGTTCGTAGTATGCTCTGTGGTTGCAGCTTAGTCTGACCTTCCACATCAGAAACGGATTTTCTTGGAGGGTGTCTTAGTATTTTGAAGGTTCGTAGTATGCTCTGTGGCTGCGGCTTAGTCTGATCTTCCATATCAGAAATGAGGATTCGGTTAACTATTTTGTATACGATAGAATTATACGCGAGCCGGATATACGCATTTTGTCCTGGGAAGGTTCTGGCTAGGAAAGACTTGGTACTTAAGTGTGTCCATTGTGACCTGCCTCTCTTTCCTGGGAATCCTTTGTTGGGTGTACTGCTTATAGGCTTGGTGCATATTTTCTAGTATACAATATTGTTTTTGAAGATACGGATACGATGTCGAAATACAGTCCCATGAGGTCCGACGTAGAGAAATATGATGGAAGAATCAACTTTGGTTTGTAGCAAGTTCAAGTAAAGGACGTGTTGATTCAATCTGGGTTACACAAGGCGTTGAATGGGAAACCGACCCCTGTTTCAAGCAAGGATTCAAGCGGAACAAGTAAAGACGATGATGAAGAATGGGAAGATTTGGATTTGAGAGCGGCAAGTGCGATTCGTTTGTGCCTAGCAAAGAATGTTCTTGCAAATGTGCATGAGATATCAACTGCAAAGGATTTGTGGGAGAAGCTTGAGCAATTGTATCAAGGCAAAGGCATCTCAAATCGATTGTATCTCAAGGAACAGTTTCATACCCTTCGTATGGATGGAGATACAAAAATTTCAGATCATCTAAGTGCTCTTAATAATATCGTGTCAGAACTGGAGGCTATTGGAGTGAAGGTTGAAGATGAGGATAAAGCACTAAGGCTCATATTATCTTTAACATCTTCCTATGAGCATATGAAGCCCATTCTGATGTATGGGAAAGAGACCCTGAAGTATGGGATGTTTCTGAGAAGTTATTGTCTGAAGAGAAAAGACTGGGAAGTAGCGGTCATACTTCGTCAGAAGGAACGGTTTAAATATGCGAAACAGGAAGAAGAAGAAGCACTCACAGAAGATTCCTGTATGATGGAAGTGTGGACAGTCTGGGCATTTCAAGAGAAATTGTCTGGGTGTAGCAGATTTGGCAAGCAGCTCCAAGTCAGCTAATAATGTCTTCGTCGTTGTTGACGGTGATGATTTCTTTTGAAGTTATGTCATCCATATGGTATGCCCGCGCTACCATGAAAGGGGATGCAATTTTGTTAGCGGGTTCACGGATTTACACATGGGCATTGGTTGGCATAGATGCAAGATGTGTGGTGAAAAATTGATGTTGGTAGCTGATGAACTTCCGGGTATGCCAAGCGGGGAAGTTGCACCATAATTTTCAGCAGGTTTTTCAACATGTGCCGAGAAGAAATCTTAGAAAGGTCTATTCTAAGTGTAGATACTCTTTTATGGTGGAGTATGATCGTCGGTTGAAGACGATGTTCCTTTAATGTGGTTGTTTTTTTTTCATATATCCAAGGTGGAGATTTGTTGGTTTTTTTGGCTCTATGAAAAATGTCCCCATCCCACATTGGTGCAAGGATGAAAGCTTGGGAGGACTCCAAGCCTATAAAGAAGTCCAAGGCTTTGGTTTCAAAGTGCCCCAACCAAAAATACACTTGAAGTGTTTGGTTCTTTCTTTCTTTTCTGTTCTCTTGTCTTAAAGTGTAGAAAGGTTTTAGTTAAACACTTTGGAGAGTGTGGTGTGTAATTGGGCGATGGGAGACTTGAGAGATTAGTGTATGTGATTGTAACAATTTGTCGCATAGTGGATCTTTCTTTCTGGAGGCCCGTGGTTTTTCTCCGGTTTTGAAGTTTCCACGTATATTCTTGTGTTCAGTTATATTTCTCTATTGTTAGCTTTGGGAGGGTTGTTGGGGATCCTTGAGACCGCTTATTTCCCAATAGGTACAGGAGAAGGAAGAAGGCTCTACAGGCGGTGGTTCTAACGGCGATTTGGAGCATTTGGCGAACAAGAAACAATGCGGGGTTCAACTTCAAACTTTCGTCGGTCTCGAAGGTGGTTAAGGAACCGAAAACCTTGAGTTTCTTTTGGTTCAAAAATCGATCGAAAGCTAGTGGTCTATTGTGGGAAAATTAGAAGTCTTTCAACTTAGGGGTTTGGGCTAATTAGTCTCTTTGTCATTTCGGGTAGTAATTTTTGATGCATGTTCATTATTCTTCATGTTGAGATGTAATATGTCGGTTACTAGCTGGTTGGTGTATTAATAAAGGTTGTTTTGTTGGTCGTTCAAAAAAAGTTAGTGGTTGCCAATTGTTGTGTTTAGTGTAGCTTACATGTGATAATATAAATAAACATTTTTAAGATCATACAATTTGGGAATGTTCCACATGGGGGACTAATAAACCCATATTTGTTCCTAAAGAGATTGCCTGGCGGTAAAGTGTATTCTCCGATAAAAAGTTTAAATTAAGCAAAAGACATGTGGATTTTTAGCCATTAAAAAATAATATAAAAATAAAAAAAATAATAAAATAAACTCATATACATCTCCTTGGATTCTTACAAAGAATAAGGGGGGTTTGTAAAATTTTATTTATATATTCGGATGGAATAAGGGAAGATTTTTATTTATATTTTCGGATGGCCTAATAATTAATTTGTCGAATGTGGATTCGTTTTTCGGGTGCCTAATAATTAATTTGTCGAAGTTGGATGCTTCCTGTGATAAATCTTCTAATAACAAACCTTTAATGAAAATGGTTTTTGTTCGCTTTTGAGTATTCACCTCATCGTATTAATGCATTGGATCACATAATTGGTCATGTATATGGTGAAAGTATTTTTTTACTTGTAATTTCTTAAATTACTCACCACATTTAATTTTATAAGATTTATTTTTGTATAATATATACTAGTTGGCGAAGGTTTAGTTTTTTTCTAAAATATTGTTTTCTAGCCATATTTGTATTTGTAATATGTATTTTGAAGATATCCAACATTATTTTTTTTATTATGATTTATTGTTTAAGCCAAATAAACATGAGACTTAGTAAATTTCTTTAAATTTCACTAGAATAGAAGACATTATATAATTATTTTTGTACTCGTAGGTAAGATGATGTATGCTCTTCTAAAGCCTTTAGTAGGTTATTAACAACTGGAATAGTATCAATAAGTGTCTCTATAAAATATAATTGACAAAAATAAATTCTTATATTTGTAGGATATTGTTGATCATACTCCTACCTACCAAGAATTCATTTGATGATGGTTAGAATCAGGAGAACAGGGCTTCAATGGGGCCTTGGTGAGATTTGTTTCAATATTCTTGTTAAAAAGCTAAGTGTGATTAGTTTGTTTTTGTTTCAATTTAGTTGTGGTTTTACTTAATCACTTAACGCATGTTTATTTTTATTTTGTTTAGTTAATAATTGGAGAATTGAAGAGTTGAGGGACTGAAGGTGCTAACTTGGAAAGTTAAAGGTTGATTGTTGCTGTGTTCTAAGTGAAAAGCTCAGATCCAGGTTAAGGTTAAAAGAAATTCATCAGAAGAAAATATTATTCATCTCTTTGTCTTTCAAAAATTTCATCGTAGAATTTTAGGGTTTGTTTTGTGTTATATGTTCTTGTTGAACATATTGTTTGTGTATTCAAGTTTTTCTTTATATTTTGGGGTTCAGTAATAAATTTGGTTTGGGTATTCTGGTGTTCGTGTATTATTTACAAGTTTTGACATGGTATCAGAGCAATAAGGCTTTTGGTTTTCATCGATCTTGTTTGTTTCCACTGTGATATTATATATGATTTTGTTTCTTTGTTGTTGCGATTATGTTTCTTCGCCAACCTTTGTTAGCGATTTGTGGACAGATCTGCTTAGATCTATGAACCGGAGGTGTATATTCTGGTGTTGAAGACAAACCCTAGGTTAGGGTTTGATATTCTTGGTGGTATTTTGTCGTTATTTCTTTGCGTTTTGTATCTTGTATTTCTTTGTGTTTGTGGTTGATCAACATACCATTGTTGTTAACATGGTATCAGAGCCTCGATTCGTCATCTTTCGCTTGCTTAGTACAGGTATTTTAGTTCTTTGCAATCTAGGGTTCGTCTGTAATCTAGGGTTTGTCCGGTGAAAAAAAGGAGGCCAAGATATGGTTGCCGATTAAGGCTTACGTTCGGGTTCAAATGCTAGGCCTGGTTTGGAGAGTCTTGTAACAAGGGTTTCTAGCGATCGGATATCAGTTCACATTGGAGTTCTTGAAGAACGCGAATTTTTTAAAGTGAAGTATTGTTCAATCTAACAATCTGTCAAATAGGGTTATTCAGATCTGGTTTCTTATTCGTTTGTGAAGATTCCTCATCTAGGGTTTTCAAGATTTGGGGTCTCTTGGCGTTCTTGATGATCGTTGTTGATTCTCCGCTGATTTCTTGTCTCTGAACACAAGAAAGTGAAGGTTTTTTGTTCCCAAATATGTCATCGGATTACCACTGTAAGTATATTTCTAAACCCTAAGGCTGCCGGAGTACTCTAAGGATCTATTTCCCTATTTTTCTTGAAATGCTATGTCACACGGTTTTATCATGTTAGGCATACCTTTGACTGGGCTAGCTATGTGTTGCATTTAAATATGTTTAGTAATTATGTGCTCTCTGTATATTCATCATATGATATAATCACTTGTGTAATAACTGATTCCTTGGTTGCATATGTGATCTATAGTTTTGTATTGTGTGTGAAGACATCTTGGCTTATCCTTGATCTGCCACTTAAGTGGATATGAATACTTCGCTTTAGACTCGGCTATCCTTTCTTTCCTGTGCCAGTGTGATTAATTGAACTCTGTGATTAGCTTGTTCTAATTATGTCTATAGGTTTGTCTTGTTTAGTTTTCTATATTGTAATCTTGTCTCACATGAGATAGGTTTTTTGGTTCAGTTTCATTTTTAAAATCTGATGGTTTTCTTGTTTGCTACATACAATCAACTGTGGTTTCAAAACGTTTGTTATAAATTGTCAAAAAATTTCAAATTAGTGTTGAGTTTTATTCTGAAAGAAAACACATCTTTGATTTTGAAAAAAAACTGAGATGTTCTTTAAAAACTTAAGAAAATTAGTTTGGGAAATAAAAGTTTTAAGGTTCATCAGGTTGGTACAATTCTTATATTGCATTGGTATGCATTAGAGACATCCACATAATCTTAACAAATGGGAGAACACTTTTTCTGTATATCAACTTTTTTGGTTTATTTCAGGATGATGAGATTTAAATTTTTCTTGGTGTTGTACCAAATTAGCTGAACATTGAGAAAGAGGCTTTAGACGTGGTTTCCATGTTTTACAAAGTTTTCGTATGACTCTTTGTTTATCACATATGTTTGTGATAATTATAGAATCTTTGAATCTTATTCGTTTTTTTCATATCTTAGTGGTGTGATTCTGACGTGGTCTCTGTTTTGTGTGGTTCATTGTATAATGATAAAGTTCTTCTCTAATTTGTTTCTTTATGTTGCATAAATTTGTTATGTGTTTAGTGACATGTGAAATTCTGTTCTTTTTCAGTTGCATATTTAGAGTTTATCATTTCACTAAGAATGTCTAATAGAATTTTTTTTTGTAAATTGGTAAAGGTAGATTGTTATCAATTTGTTTCTGGACTTGTTGGTACATTGTGGTTTGATACCTTAGTTCTTTTCAAAGCGTAAACTCGTAGTCCAGTTATATTCTTGAATTTGAGTGGACATATGCTTTAATCATTTGTTTTCAATGATTAAAAAACTGAAAAGTTGTTGGAAAGAACATAATTTGTTTGAAAATTTTATGCTTCATTAACGAGAAGGAAGAAATAAAAATATTATTCGGAAATAAAACCTAAAGTTAGATAATTTTTGTTCAGAAAAAAAATTGTTGTAAGATTTATCTCAAACATTGTTCTTTGTATCTTTGATGTTTGGAAGCTGTGTTAAATTGACAAGTGGAAAACGTCCTTCATATTGCCAATTCATTATTAAACATGTTATTATATATAATTACTTTCTGATGTTGGCATTTTTGTTCTCTGTGATTGGGTTCACGAGATGATGGGTTTGATTATATTGGGTGTGACCTTTGTTTCTCACGAGAAGAAAGCAGGAGATGATCATCAGCTGGTCATCATGGAAAAGGCATCATCTTACATGTCTTCGTCTAGTTCATCTTTGAAGAGGGATCAAGATTTGGTCTTTGTTTATTTCTTTGATTTGCTACCAAGAACTAGATCTTGGATTGTTTGTGATCATGTTGATCTGTCCTGCCCTATCTATTAATGATTCTCATGGTTGAAGGTTGAGAATGCAAACATCAGTGAAGGGGAAAGTGTTAGAAAACAAAAGTATTTTGTGTTTTTTTCTTCAAATGTTTTCTTGTTCCTAAAGTCGGAGTGGTTTCTAAAGGATCTTTGAATGTCATGTTTGTTAGCTGAACTTGAGTACTACCAACTGAAATGAGGGGGGCTGTTAAAAAGCTAAGTGTGATTAGTTTGTTTTTGTTTCAATTCCGTTGTGGTTTCACTTAATAACTTAACTCATATTTATTTTTACTTTTTTAGTTAATAATTGGAGAATTGAAGAGTTGAGGGACTGAAGGTGCTAACTTGGAAAGTTAAAGGTTGATTGTTGTTGTGTTCTAAGTGAAAGGCTCAGATATAAATGTTGGCATCCAGGTCAAGTTTAAAAGAAATTCATTAGAATAAAATATTATTCATCTCGTTGTCTTCCAAAAAATTCGTCGTAGAATTTAGGGTTTGTTTTGTGTTATATGTTCTTGTCGAACATACAATTTGTGGATTCAAGTTTATTTGTCTTTATGATTCTTTATATTTTGGGTTTCAGTAATAAATTTGGTTTGGGTATTTACAAGTTTTGACAATTATTCAACTTTTCTTTCATTAATTCTCATAGAGCACAACTAGGAGGCATGGGTGGTTAATCTGTATGTGTAGCATGTGTTTCTTGCCCAGCTTGTAAGATCTTCCCATTGATGTTGACCTCGTGATGTCAATTTGAACCAATAATGGCGACCTTTTATGATGAGTTATTTTGTACACGCCGACAACCTCTGTAGGGACCGTGCTCGCTTCTTTTTTTAGCACCCGCCCTAAAAGATAATTGTATTCACTCAAGGGAATGAGCTAGCAGTGGTTGGTCATGACTGTTGGTTTTATGAAGGAATATATTATCATCCATACAAACATTATTCAAGATATGAGATTCTAGTACTTAACTTTTGTCTAACAAATTAGCTAAATTGATTGATCAGGTGGTGAACCCGGATTCAGTCTGCAAATATTAAAGGTAGACAAATTCTTGATGGGGTGTTGAATATGAATGAAGTTATGGAACGGTAAAAAAACATAAAAAAGATGATGCTTTTTAAAAGTGATTTGAGAGGGCTTGTGATTCGTTGTATTTAGACTATTTGTTTAGAACCATGTAAGCGATGGGTGTTAATGATAAAAGGATTAAGTGGATTTTGGCTTGTTTAGAGTAAGCTAAACCGTCAGTGTTGGTCAATGCGAGCCCCATTTGGGAGTTTGTTTTGAAGAGGGGTTTGAGAACAGGGGGAACTGTTATCCTTTTTTTGTTCGTTATAGCGATGGGAGGGCTGCATGTTGCCTATAAATGTATTATTGGGTGAGGGTTGTTATTCCTTGCTAAAGTGGGCTTTGTCTCACCTTTTTAATGTGGATGATGTTATTTTCTAGGAGAATGGTCTAAAAATAACATTTGTGTTCTGGTTCGTCTGAATTGTTTTTATCTTGCTTCGGGTCTCAAACTGAATCTTTATGTATCCCACTTATATGGAGTCGAAGTTGATTATAGTGAAGTTGCGAATTGTGCCTCTCTCACTAGATGCAACCCGAGTAAGATTCCCTTTATTTATCGGGGCTTCTTGTTAGGGCTAACATAGGTAGGTTTAAAAGATGGGACCTGATCATTGATAATTTTCATCTGAGGTTATCTAAATGGCGAGTAAACTTGCTATCGATTGGAGGGAGGTACACACTATTGAAAGGTTTAATAGGAATTTGTTATTGTTCTTTATTCCTCTTGCCTAATGGAGTATCTAATCTTTTGGAATCTATTCAGGCTATATTATTTTTGGGAGAATCTGAAGAGGCTAGGAAAATGGCATGGGTTAGATGAAATTTGATTCTAGTTGAGAAACAAAAAGGTGGGTTGGGAGTTGAAAGTGTCTAGTTTTAATCAGGCTTTATTACAAAAGGGGAGATTGTGTTTTGTGTTAAGAAGTAACGATTTATGGGTACGTATTATTAAGGATATTTAAGGAGATAAAGCAGGAGTGTTCAATTGGGACCAGTTCTAATGGGGGTGTGGAATCGTATTATAAACTATTGTAGGTTGTTGAATGCTCAAGGAACAATCCCTTGGCTACCTTGAAGAAAAAAAAAGGTAAATGGGGAATACACTTCGTTTTGGAATGATCCATGGTTAGGTGATAAAACGTTGAGAGTTGGATTTCCTAGGCTGTGGGGTTGGTGGATGGAATGGAAATAGGCTTGGCGTCGGTCAGTCAAAGGAGGCCAAGAGTCGGAGTAATTGAATAATCTGTTGCAGCTTATAAGTGAATTGACTTTCAGCTTGATTGGAGATAGATGGATTTGGGACTTTGATGTGGAGGGTTCGTTCTCGATTAAAAGTATACGTAGGCTAATTGATAGTGTGTCCTTACCGGATGGGCCTTTGGAGACTAGGTGGAATCCTTTTGTTCCTATTAAAGTAAATAACTTTGGGTTAGTGGGTCCTTTTGAATCACCTGCCAAATAGGTTGAATTTGGTAGATCGGTGCATTGACACCCCAAGGGTCGTTTGTTCAATTTGTAATCCGGCGAACGAGCATTTGGATCATTTACTTGGTTATTGTGATGCAACCATGCGAATGCGGAGCTTGATGTTTACGTAGCTTCATATTGCAGTTCCTGGCTCGTTTAATGTGAAGGATATTTTCCTTGGTTGGATTCGCTAGGATTGACGAAGTAGAGGATGTTATTGGTGAATGATATTATTGAAATAGCTTGGTGGGTCATATGGAGGTTTCGTTTTGAAAAGGTTTTTACTTCCATGGACTGTTAAAAAGAAAGTATTTTTGATATTATTATGAGGTTATGTTTTGTGTTGATGGTAAATATGAATAGAAAAATTAATGTTAATTGGACAGGGTGGCTATAAAGTGCTCTCCTTTTTTGTGTAATGTTTGTTTGGCTCTTTGCTAGTTTTTTACTAGCTCGTTAATATGTGTAAGCTTTTCAAATAAGTATTCTATAAAACTACATTCTTAGCATTATTGGACAAGAGCAATTTAGTAGCATGAAACTTAGGGGTGTCTTTTCAAACTTACTATAACATATTAACATCACTAAAGTTCTCTTTGAATACTTTAAATTCAATGGTAATATGGATGAGAGTAGAATTATACTCGTTAAATAAGACCTTGATATTCACACATCCATCCTTATTTCCACACCCCCAAAACACCGCGCTTTGGCCAAAGCGCGCGTTTAGGGTTAACTTTTCCGACAAAAGGTGATGTGACTGTGATGCGAGGTTATATTATGTACGAGGTTTTAGAAGTGTCAAGCTTAGCCTTAAACGCCGCGCTTTGGCTAAAGCGCGACGCTTCGACCCCAAAATTTTGTGGTTTTAAGTGGTTGGCCATGCATTCGAAAGGAATTGCGAATCATGTTTCATTCTTTCGGGTATTTTGTTTTTTAGTAGCGTTTCTTCAAAATACGATGTCGTGCTTTAGCAACTACCTTTTCGGCGAGTACTCTGATGAGTCTGTTGTTCCAGATTCTTACGAGGGAACCGCTATTTCTGCCTCGTATGATAAACCGATCCCTTCGACACGAGGGAGGAGGAGGTTGTATCTGACATTCGTTATCATGACAATACGGTGCAGCTGGACTTGAATATCCCTATGGAAGAGTCGTACGCACAACACAACTTTTCAGATTACGGTGAACCATATCCTCAGACTGAATATCCGTACAGTCGGCCAAGCTATCCCGACCACGGTTACGGTGGTGAACAGAGCTATGTACAACTAAGACTATCCTGACCAGGTTATGGTGGTGAGCAGAGCTATATACAACAAGACTATCCCGACAAGGTAGAGGGTGGTGAGCAGGATGAGGAAGGCTCTTACCCAATTATATTTTCTTTTGATACAAACCTTACGTTTTCGGCACGTGATGAGTTGGTAAGTTGGGTACAGAATACGGGAAAGTACAATGGCTACGTCATTGTGATTAAAAGGTCGAATAAAAGAGGAAGTAATTTCAAGGTTCGGTTTCAATACAGTCTTGGTGGGGAGTACAAGAGTGTAGCTACAGTAAGGAAAACAGGTAGCAAGAAAATAGGTTGCCCGTTTGACTTGAGAGGGTTTACGAAATCAAAAGGAAGTGTTTGGAGGATAGAGGTGATGAACGCGAGTTATAACCACACTCCTATTGAAAACTTGGAGGGGTCACGCGTATGCGAGAAGGATTTCTTCGGAGGATGAAATACTGATTGAGGAGCTGTCAGCGCAAGAGATTCCGAACCGTAGCAACTGGCGAACGTTGACGAAAAAGAACCGGCTAAAAAGATTATTCTGAAAGACGTACACAATTTTGTTCAGAAGATCAATGCCGGAAAGAGGGTCGGTTAATCTACAATGTAACAGCTCGAAAACCTTCTTGTCCAACAAGATTTTACTTATTACATACGCGAAAATAAGACCACCAACGCAGCTGAAGATATATTCTTTTTCCACAAACTTTCATTCACTATGTGGTGTGTGTTCCCGTATGTGCTAATGATTGACGCCACGTACAAAACAAACTTATACAATTTCCCTTTTGTGCAGGTCATAGGTATGACGTCAACAAACCAGTCATTTCCGGTTGCTCATGTGTTAGTTTCTGCAGAGAAGGCAGAAAACTACATATGGGTGTTGGAGAGGATCAAGTCTATATTGGTGGACTATATGGAGCCGCATGTCATCATAACAGACAGGGACTTGGCGCTAATGAATGTGTGTGAACAAGTTTTCCCAAAAGTGAACAAGTACCTTGTAGGTTTCATATTCATCAGAATATTAATAAGAACAACAAGGAGAAATTTAGTGAGAAAGTAGTGGAAATAATTTCTTCGTTCGTTTGCGACATTGTGTGAGTCTTCCACAAAGGAAATATACAGGTAAATTTGGCAAACATCAAAGCACAACTGAAAGAAGTTGTTCGTGGATGTGAGTATTTATTACATAATTATTTAAATACTTTTTTATATACATACAGACATACCTGACAAGTTATGGTTATATTTTTAGAGGTTTTTGAGTATATGAAGAAATCATGGTTGGATCCGTACCATGAAAAGTTTGTAGCTGCATGGACTAACAAAACACTTAATATCACCAAACTACAACCAACATAGTTGAGGGCATGCATGCTTACTAGAAAGTCACATTCCAAGTCAATGCAACACGCTAGTTAAACTTGCGGGGTTGTTGATCATATGGTTGAGAAACAATATACGAAGATTAATAAGGTTTTGAAACAAGCCTCTGTTGCATCCGGCTGATCACGTCATTGATGACGAGATCCCGCCACCACCGCCACCTCAGCACCCGCACTAGTACCCACAACACGTCTATGCAGACCTGCTTCTTGCTGCACAGGCGGTGGCTCGGGACTTCAATCAGCGCCTCAGATGTTCTGAGCGACAACAGACGTGGATTATTCAGACGTCATGGCTATCTGATGGAGAGGGTGAAACCCGAGCTTTAAAGTGCCTAAATCGTGAGTTTTATATGTATTCTATGTGCTTACTTGCCGTGAAGGAGATAACTACGAGAAATCGTTATTTTGCAGGTTAAGTATGTAAATCGGTGAACTTATGATGATTAAAGATGGCATGAATGCATTGGAATGGTCATTGCAGCTTTCGGCACGGATTTGGAACTTGTTCGGTTGGGAAGATGACTTGAGAGTACAAGAAGCATGAAAGAACAAAGTTCAGGGACTATTTGGTACTTAATTAGAAGTTGCTTTGTGCCTAAATGTGCAAGAAACAAGAGTCTACAAAGTCGAGGGACTTAACTGTCATTTAGGGAAAGTTGTTTGTGAGGCAAAGAAAGAGGAGACAAGCACGACCATAGCTTACGGTTTTGCAAGCGTAGCTTATGGTCCGTGTTGTTTAGCAAAAGGAATGAACAGAATTTTGCAATCATAGCTTACAGCCAGGGGTTGTAGCTTACGGCTCGTTTGACAAAAAGACGCGCACTCAGGTTGTTTGATGTATATTAGGGTTTGGAAGGTTGGAAATCATTATCTCCTCTTCTAGCATCAAGTTTGGCACCCCATAGGGCACCAAGTTCAAGGCTTTATCACTCCAATCCATCATTCTTCTTACGGAATCATCAATCGTGATCATGAACTCTTCATCCATTCAAACTTTTAGTGATTTCTCTTGTGAGATGAGCTGCTAAACTTCTTTGGTTTCCTCCAGATGAAGGGTTTTTGTAAGTTGATGGATTTTATGTGTTTTGTGACCATCGTTTGACTCAGTGATCTAAGCATTCGATGCTTTTCACTTGTGCTTAAGTTAATTAGTTGTAATCGATTGCATTTGTTTAAACATTATTCTTTGATCATTCAATTCCAGAGAGTTCTAGTAATTGGGTTATATTTGCTATGGGATTAGGGTTGGTAATTATGATTGGTAATCATTAGATAACCTCCCGTCATGTATTGACCAGAGTACTTACTCTTTGCTTATCACAATTGGTTAATTAAGTTATTCCACTTATGTTTATGTAAGTGTTTCGATTAAACACATAAATGAAGTTGACTGCAAAACCTGAATTCCGGAGGAACCATTCTTCCTCCTATTGAATTAAATCTCAATTTTCTTAGTTGTTAGCTTAATCAAACAATCAACCTCAGTTGAATTTACTTTCTTCGTAGTAATTAGTTAATATTGAACACTATAAACTCTCCACAATCCTCCTCTGGTTCGATACCCGACTTACTCTAGCTACCTAGTTTATTTCGGTTTTCACATGTTCATCACGACTAACATCAAAATGGCGCCTTTGCCGGGGAGGCGTGCGCAAAGTGCTTAGTGTTAAGTTTTTAGTAAAAATAGATAAAATCTCATAAATATTTTTACTTTGTTTTGTTCGGAATTACGCAGGTCTTTTTGTTTTTGTCTATGCAGGTGATCTTGATCGTGTATGCATCATACTCAGAATTCCGGGAAGTCATCACCATTAGTGTTTGACCCAAGATCGAGAGAACAGTGAAGCATACCAAACGGGGTTACATCGTGAGAACAAGATTCTACAATCACCAACATCGACAACCAAAACAATGGAGAACTCAAAACTCTGGAAAAACAATCGGATAACCCACTGTAGCAATAACAACAATTCTCACCAACACCTACTCAACCCGCACCGAATACTATGAACCAGCTGCCACCACCACCACCACCACCACAATCCACTCAACCTACATCTACTTTCAAGTCCCTCCATTATCATTCCCTTTTCCTAATCTCGATAACCTGCAACCAGCTTCAACCCAAGCCACTTCTTTCCAATACCCGTATGTCACTTAGACAGCCAACATACAACAGTTATCACCTATGCGAGAGTCATTCCAGACGATAATACATCACCAAGTCAAACTTGACCAGTGAATTCATCAACATCAATTCCTAAAGCTGCTCAACCGTCTCATTCTCAACAAAGTCAGCAACAACAGTTGATATCGATCATTACTCTTTGATCAAGGGAACAATTCAGGGGAGTTTGATGATGGTTAGGAAGAATATGACAATTATGTTAGTCAAGGTGGTAGAAGGTAGTTAATACGGGGAGCTTTGAGATGCCAACAACAGGTTTTGGGTTCACATATAGAGTAAATCAGAATAATCCCGCGTATCAACAATATGTGCAACAGCCAGTGAATGTAACAACACCGACTCAATCGATACCGATGCAACAACCGCAATATCAACAACCTGACCCGATTAATCAGCAGCCTATCCCGAGAAGACCGTTGGACATTCCATTACCACCACCGGTACCTCATATACCGGGTCAGGAAAGGCCTCTTCCGTGAAACTTAATTCCACCAGTTAATCAACCGAATGGTATTCCTAGAAGGTATGATCGAGGGCCAGTTAGAGGGGTTGAAAGTTACTTCAAACCGGCCATTGCGAATAACCTATCACCGGTTGTGATTCCTCGTTACAAGGAGGTAGATCATTTGAAGTGAGAGCGCAATCGATATCTAGTCTACCAAAGTATCATGGCTTAGCACATGAGGACCCATACTTGCATCTAGCTGCTTACGATGTGCGTTGCAATACGATTGGGTTCATGGCCTTTACACAGATGATGTGAAATTGGTACTTTTCTAATTCACACTTGAAGACAAACACAACAATGGTTTCATTCGTTACGGTCCCTTCGATCTTTACATGGCCTGAGATGCAATAGCTATTTTTAGATGAATTTTACACTCCGCTGCGTACGAACAACGCTAGAAAAGACATTCGGAGTTTCCGACAACAACCCGGTGAACTTTTCCATGAGGCATTCAATCGTTTCAAGATGATGCTCAAGAACTGCCCGCATCATGGTATTCAGCTATGGGAGCTTCTTAATGCATTTCACGAGGGTTTAACGGATGAAGATGCACGGGATGTGAGTAAAACATCAAATGGTACATTTGGTACGAATTATGCACAGGTTGACTTGGAATTTTTAGAAAGGAATTATAGAGCGTCAAACCAGAAAGCTCAGTCTTTGAGGAGCACTCGACATTCGGTAGTGAGAGCTGTAGAGAATCCACCTGAATCTAGTGGACAGTTCCCAATGTGTGGGCATTGTGGAGATATAGGACATATTGCAGATCAGTGTCCGGTTATTCTATGTGAATGTGAAGATGTAAACTTTGTTCAAGGTGGAGGTGGGGGTAGAAACTTCAACATGCAATCTAACACATATCATCCGGGTCTTAGGAATCATCCGAATTTGAGCTATGGAAATGCAAATAATCAGCTCAATCCAGGGTTTCAAGGTAACAACCAAACTGGTGGTCAACGGAACTTCAATCAGAATCGGTTTCAAGAAAATTTCCAAGTGGGCTATCAAAATAACCAAAGAGGACCAATGGGACCCTCTAATACAACCGGGGGTAATGGATGCTATGGAGATGCTGAAGTCGATTCAGCAAGATCTGCAAAAGCGCAGTCAAGCGGATGAGGTGAGGGCGCAGAAGGATGAGATGCGAGACAAGGCCATTCAATCGTTGACTTTGCCCAAATGGGACAACTCGCGACTGAGATGAAGGAGTTGAAGCAAAACAGTGGAAGACTGCCGAGGGACACAACAACAAATCCAGCTCATCAGAAGAAAGGTAGCTCAGTCGGCCAAGTAAGTACTTTACGTAGTGGTAAAAGTTATAATAGGGTCGACACTCCACCACCACTCGTTGACGGTGTGGTGGAGGATTTAGGTGAAGATGGTGAGAGTGATAATGAGTCGGAATCAAATGTCGTTAAAATTGATGATAAAAGTGATTCTGATTCCCGTGTTATAACTGTAGAGCCAACCAAGGCTAAGGAAGGGGAACCAATTCCACCTCCTTTCTGAAGCTTTGAAGAACCCGGGTAACACAGCATTATTAATAAAAGGGTCCTCAACCGGATGAAATCTGGGAGGTGTTTAAACAGGTAAAAATTAACTTACCCTTAATTGATGCATCAAGTAGTTCGGCTTATGCCAAATATCTTAAAGATATGTGCACTAAAAAACGACAACATAAGATCCCTAAAAAGGTTGATTTAACTGAGAGAGTTAGTGCCGTGTTGAATGGAGTGCTTCCACCTAAGCTACAAGATCCAGGAACGCCCCTAATTCCCATTCAGGTGGGTGATTTTAAAATGAACAGGGCGTTATTGGATCTTGGCGCTAGCGTGAGCATCCTTCCAGGGAAGCATGTACGATGAATACGATTTTGGTCCACTGCGTCGTGCCGAGACAACAGTTGTGTTGTCAGATTTGACCCCTAAGCTTCCCGATGGATAGTTCGCGACGTGATTGTGAAGGTGGAAGTGTTCTACTATCTAGTGGATTTATTGGTGCTTGATTATGTCTCTTCTGATCAAATCAAGCAACCAAATTTGAATTTGGGCCGACCTTACTTAGCCACTGCACATGCATTGATCTACTGCCATACTGGCATTGTCACATGGCGTTTGGTATAGAAAGGACCGATTAAATGTGTTTTCTAACGTTTCTGACATGTTTTTAGTGATGAATGTTTCATGGCAAATATCATAGACGGGTGTCATCTCATCTGGAGGACGGCAATTCTGAGTGTTGTTTGTTATGTGACAGGAAGGAGCAGAATCACATGTGTGATTTAGAGGAAGAGATGCAGAAATTGGAAGCACAGCGGTAAAAGAAAGAAGGCCCCCATGGACTCATCATATGGAGAGTCTTCCAGCTGAGATATCATCCGGATTGAAACCATCACTAGTCAGCCCACCAAAGGTTGAACTGAAAGAGCTGCCACAACATTTAAAGTATGCGTTTTTGGGAGAGGATCAGACTCTCCCGGTGATTATTGCAGCCAACTTGGATAAGAAACAAGAGGAAGCACTACTGAAGTGCTGAAGACCCATCGGGCAGCGATTGGATAGAATCTCGGGATTTAAAAGGTATAAGTCCCTCTATTGTTATGCATAAGATTGTAACTGATGCAGATGCAAAGCCTGCACGGGATACACAGAGGCACTTGAATCCCAATATGCGTGAGGTTGTGAAGAAAGAAGTGATCAACTGGTTGGATAATGGGATCATCTATCCTATCTCTGATAGTGCATGGGACAGTCCAACCCAAATAGTGCCAAAGAAAACAGGAATTCAGATCTGTGAAGGGCGAAAATGGTGAGTAAATAGCCACTCGGCTGGTAACCGAGTGGCGGGTATGTATCGATTACAGGAAATTAAATGCCGCCACCTCAAAGGATCACTTTCCTTTGCCTTTCATTGATCAGATTGTTGAAAAGTTATCATGTCAGAAATACTACTGCTTTCTAGATGGTTATTTGGGGTACAATCAGATTTCCATCCACCCCGATGACCAAGAAAAGACCACATTCACATGCCCCTATGGTACCTTCGCATTTAGGCGAATGCCATTTGGGATTTGTAATGCCCCGGACACCTTTCAAAGGTGCATGATGAGTATCTTTTCAGATATGGTCGGGGATGCCCTATAAATCTTTATGAACGACTTTTATGTCTTTGGGTCATCATTTGATACTTGTTTGAATGAGTTTCTAGGGTATTAGAACGATGTGTCCAAACAAACCTAGTGCTAAGTTGAAAAAAGAGCCATTTCATGGTTTAAGAGGGCATAGTGTTAGGGCATGTTGTGTCTAGTAAGGGGATTGAGGTCGATAGGGCCAAAATAAAGTAATTTCTACGTTACCTCCCTACTACGTGAAAGGCGTCGTTCCTTTTTAGGACACACCAGGTTTTATCGTAGGTTTATTAAGGGCTTTAGTGTAATAACAAAACTTTTATGTAGCTTACTGTTGAAAGATGTTCCTTTTGAGTTTAATGATGAATGTGTAAAAGCTTTTAATGTGTTAAAGGAGCAGTTAGTACAAGCCCCGATTTTGCAGTCACCTGATTGGACAAAACCTTTTGAAATAATGTGTGATGCAACTGATTTTGCTATCGGGGTTGTACTTGGTCAAAGAGTAGATAAGAAACCAGTTGTTATCTACTACGCAAGCAAAACTCTCTTTGATGCTCACTTAATTACACCACAATGGAGAAAGAGTTGCTTGCGGTTGTCTACACGTTAGAAAAACTTCGGTCATATATTTGGGGAAGTAAAGTAATTGTTTATTCTGATCACAGTGCAGTTAGGTAATTGATGGAGAAAAAGGATGCCAAACTGAGGCTGATTCGGTGGATCCTGTTACTGCAAGAGTTTGATCTCGAGATCAGAGACAAGAAAGGTGTGAAAATGTGGTCGCTGACCATCTGTCACGGCTACCGGCAGGAGTGGATGATGTCACACCTGAGATCAATGAGCAATTCCCTGACGAGTTTATAATGTCTGCTAGTTCCGACCATGGTATGCTAATTTTGCCAGTTATCTTATTTCATGTACGGTACCGGATGCGTGAACAAGCGTAGGAAGCATCAGTTTTTCACGCAAGTGAAGAATTATATCTGGGACAGCCAGATTTGTTCCGGATTGGTGCTGTTCAGATCATCTGAAGATATGTTCCTGAGTCGGAATTCTTGAAGTGTTACAACATGCTCACTCATCATGTGGTGGTCATTTTAGCGGTCAAAAGACAGGCCATAAAGTTCTTGAGTGTGGCCTTTATTGGCCAACTTTATTTAACGATGCTTTTGAATTTGCTTAACACTGTATTAATTGCCAGAAAATGGGTGGGATTTCAAAAGGGGATGAAATGCCATGCATCCGATCCTGGTTGTTGACGTATTTGATGTGTGGGGGGTCAATTTCATGGGTCCATTTCCCAATTCGAATGGTAGTATGTACATCTTGGTAGCAGTTGATTATGTTTCAAAGTGGATTGAAGCAATTGCCACTAAGACAAACGACCATACCGTTGTTTGTAAGTTTGTTCAATCAAACATTTTTGCGAGGTTCGGGATTCCACGGGTAATCGTTAGTGATGGGGGATCCCATTTTAAAAACTTTAACTTTGTAAACTGTTGAAACGGTATGACGTGGACCATCGGATTGCTACACCATATCATCGACAAACGACTGGACAGGTTGAGGTGTCGAATAGGCAAATTAAAAAATTTTGCAAAAGACGGTGCGAATTGACCGTAAGGATTGGTCGACCAAATTGGAAGATGCCTTATAGGCATATCACACCGCTTATAAAACTCCTATCGGCACTACACCCTATCGGTTGGTGTATGGGAAGGGATGTCATTTACCCATGGAAATCGCACATCGGGCATTGTGGGCTCTTAAAGAGGTAAATACTGACTATTCGGATGCAGGTGGCCACATGTTACTGAAGCTAAGTGAACTTGAAGAGTTACGCAACGAGGCGTACGAGACCGCAGCCGCATACAAAGATAAGATGAAGGCGGAACGCGAAGTAGAAGTGTCAAGTGTTTGCGGTAGGTCAATGGGTATGGCTTTTTAACTCACGTCTTAAGTTATTTCCAGGAAAATTGAGAAGCAAATGGATGGTTCGTTTGTTATCACACAGGTGGGGAAATTTCGAAGATGTTGAGATTAAAGACCCGAAGGACCAAAGGAGATAAGTGGTGAATGGTCACCGATTGAAACCGTACTTGGACGGTGAGGATCTGAAACCGCTACTAGAAGAGGTGAACTTCCTTGAAAGTTCACCAGCGTACACGACCGATTGAGTGTCATGAGAAGTCCGGCTGAAGACTAAAACTTAGCGCTATCGGGAGGCAACCCGGATCTTGGTACATAGTTCTTTTCATTTATTTGTATATTTGTTGTTTTTTGATGTTAACGGTTTGAAGAGATTTGTTTGCGAGTATACCCACAACATCGAGTAAGTGTGGGGAGGTTGAAGACACCCAGGTATGTTTGCAATTTAAGTTGTGTGTCGAGGTCGACACAACTCTTTCAAGGGGGTGGAGCGGGTAAGTAACGAGTCATCAAATAGAAATATGGAAACAAATAGAAATACTCGTAAGGAAAATAAACGCAAAAAAAATTAAGGCAAGACCGTAGCTTACGGTCCTGGACCGTAGGTTACATTTCAGGAGTTCAGTGTTCAACAACATGTCGAGACCGTAACTTACGGTTTGTAAACCGTAAGTTATGGTTAATATTGTATATCGACAGAAATCATCAACCGTAAGCTACGGTTGACCAACCGTAGCTTACGGTCGGTTCAAGTGACGCGAGAGGGGACCGGGTTGGGTCAAGTACTACCGAATTTTAATATTAAACCCGAATCCTGCCGGATAGGACCCATGTGACATCATATTAGGGCAGAATTGCAACTTTATTCCCACCACAAACCCTTTATCATCTTCATCATCTTCTTCAAAAACTTTTAACCTCCTTAACCACCTCCATCGCCAATTTCCTTGTTTCTTCACCAAATCACCTGATTCAAAAGCCTGTTTCACCTAATTTTTTGAGAGAAACACAACCCTAGCCTTCGTTTCCTCCGAAAACGCAATCTCACGAATCGGATCGAACACGAAGAACCCTAGAATTTCAAATTTGGGGCTTTTCATCTTAACTTCAATTCCAACCAATTTAAGTGTTATCCGACCATTCTAAGCAGTAAAGGTGTGATTTTTACCCCGACTTTGCTACAATTTGATGAAGACAAGGTATAGTTCTTCGGTTTATACTTAATATATGCTTGTTTAACTCATCTAGGCTGATTGAGTGTGTCATGATGTATGAACTTTTGATTTTACCATGATTACTGAACTGAAAAGGGTTGGGGTAGGCATGAGAGCTTACAGGAGTGTTATGGCCATTGGGTTATGTTGAAACTTGTTTACATGTTAATGAATGAAAAGAATATTGATTTGGTGAATGAAATTGTGAATTAAAACCTAGTAGGTAAGGATTTCACAAATAAACAAGTTGTAGCCATAACATTGAACAAGTGTGGGGAGGTTTCACGAATTACACGCTTGTTCTTGATTGTTTGCATTTTGATTCGGGTTTATTTGGTTGGGTTGTTTATTGTGGTTGATTGTAGATGGTACGCTCGCGCCAAGGGAAAAAGAAAGTAGCTGAATCATCTGCAGCCGCTCCGGCCGGATCTTAGAGAGCACAAAGAGGTTCAGGAGTTGAAGTCCGAGATACACCAATGGAAGACTATGTTGAACCTCAACGAGGGCATGGTGATGTTCCCTATCGCCCAAAATTGGGTTTCAGGCCCTCTTCGTAAACAACAGGCAGCATACCAACCTGAGTTGTTCTATGCAAAGATGGGGGGATTCCCATTCGGTCAAAGAAAACATGTGTTTCAAGAAGATCATTTACAAGCCGGATGTTAAAGCATTGGGGCTTCATGAAAAGTTTGTTGAGCCGTGGTAGTGCTAAGGGAAAAGTGTACATTAAAAGTATTATGGGATGGCTGAGCACGTTAACCAAGAATGATGGAAATGACCCACCGAGAACCATCACGCTTACTGGGAAAGTGAACGGGAAGCCAGCAATGATGTCTCTTGCTTCGTTGAATCAAATTGCGAAGTTCGATTCCAAGGCTGATAGTTTCTACACATTCATTAAGGAGAACGATTATTACAATGAGCAGAAGAATATAGTTGCTGAGAATGTGATGTATTCCGAGTTATTCCTGTCGGAAAAGGGGGTAGAGATGAAATGTGACAACCTGAAACCATTAGTTCGGGTTTTGTTGAGCTTGTTGATTACAAATGTGGCACCGCGAATGGGGACCGCATGGCTATTCGGAAGTGGGAGCTACCTGTCCTCTTTGCCATTATGACCGGACAGTTGCACCTTTCCTTCCGTCAGTTGGTTATGTTGCATATTTGGCAGAGTCGTAATACGAAAAACATGAAGTTGATTCTGCATGCCCGTTTAATCAGTGCTTTTCTTCACAAGCAAGGGGTGGTGTTACAATCTGAGAACTCCTTTGTTAAGCCGCATACTACCTTCTCGATCGCTGCAACTTGCAAGGGCACAAGATTAAGTTTGGAGACGGGGCAAGGTTAAAGGTTTTGCAGTGGGGTAAGTAGAGGCCATGAGATTGAGGAGAGAGGATGGGTTCGTTGTTGGTAAGGGTTCGAGTAGGCAACCTGAAGAACCAAAGCAGTCAAACTAAATCTGGGGGGTGTTTGACGATGAGATGCAAGCGAGGGTAGATAGTAGTCAGCCACCGAAATATGCTAATTGGGAGATGTGGCAAAAGTCTATCTATGATCAAGGATCGAGGTTGGAAGTCGGTAGAGAACGTCAGCATGAGGAGTTGATGGGGTATATCCATCGCATTGATAGGGTATGTCACATTGACTCCCAGATGGAGCTTAACATGCGAGCTTATGACGAGAATCAAACTAGGAGGCATATGGACTATTATGCCGGGGTTCCTCATGTTGAAAATCCGCCTTATGTGGATTATAGTCAGTTGCCTACATACAAGCCATGTATGCCTTGTCATCCTATACCTCAGGTGCATGGTTCCATGTGGCTTCCGCAACAGTATTCGGAGCCACATTTTTCAGAGCTCGTACCCATATCAGCCACCACCGTACGAGTACCCTGTACAGCAGAATCAGGAAGCTCAATCCTCATCTCAATAGCCGCAAGGCCCGCAAGGAGGAAGCTTGGCAGATATATGTCACACCCCAACCGATGGCGGAAACATCGGGATGAGACGAAAACAAGATTGCTCATTGCTCACAACGCTAATAAATGACAATATTTAATTAAATCCAAATTTCCTTTCACAACATTGTCAAATACAACATGAAGCAATACAATAAGTTCATAAAACATAACAAAATTTGGTACAACATTTATAAATCTAACGTCTAAAATGTGTGTATCTAAGTCCTTGCTATTTTGATTTAATAGCATCATCTCCTTCAACCTGTAACATGTTTTAAAATAAAGTCAATGCAAAAGCAAAGGCGAGAACACAAGTTTAAGCATAGCATACGTATACGAATAAAGTTTTAACAATCCTCATGGCAACCAAATCTATACAAGAGCAATATCAAGGCATGCAATACTAATAATCAAACCCTTAACGCAATCACGATGTTTTAACATGATCTCACGAATAACACGATGGAGGTGGATGCGTGAATTCCTATAGCGCTAAGCATGTCAAACAAGGCTAAAAATAGTTAATGACTAAAGCATAGCACAACGTTTATCCCTAGACAAGCAACAAGTATACGATTCAAGTAGTCATGTGTATAAGATTGTTTGTGCGTTTCATAAAGTTTAAGTGTTTGTGATTTTTGTATATGGAAACATGTTACACCCAAAAAGTGATATAAACAAAAGTGGGTCGAGTGTACTCACAATATTGCATATGCTTTCCGATTGGTGATTCCGTGAAGAGTTGGAGGTTGGAGCTTCAAAGCTTCTATTAAAACACTTAATGTTTTCTTTTAGAACTCTTAGACTCTCTTCCTTGCTTGGAAGATTTGAGAGAATTATAGAAGTTGAGAGAAGAATGGGTGGAGCACTTAGTGTCCTTTTAGAATTCTTGATTTAGAGAGATTGGGAGAATTAAAGAGATGGAGAGAAGAATGGTGTGAAGAAAATGGTAGAAGGGGGTTGGTATTTATAGGTAGAGAATGTGGAAAATGGTGAAATATGATTGGTTAAAGAAGGTGGAAGAGGATTGAGAAGGTGATTGGTGGAGAAAGGAGGTGGAAAAGGGTGAAATATGATTGGTTAAAGAAGGTGAAAGAGGATTGAGAAGGTGATTGGTGGAGAAAGGAGGTGGAAAAGGGTGAAATATGATTAGTTAAAGAAGGTGAAAGAGGATTGATGAGGTGGAAATATGATTGGTATATTTCTTGGTCTTTCTTGAGTATATATTATGTAATTGAGTATATAAAAAGTATAAAAGTATAATTCAAGTATTGAGGATGTGCGTATAAGTATTTATACGTATAAAAGTGTCGGTTTACGTATAAATACGTATTTTAAATGATCGGTTGTGTGAATAAATAAAAAGTATAAAATATGAATTTTATTATGATTAACGCCTCGAATTGTGAGATTGAAATTAAAATACGAATGTAAGGTTTCTAAAATTAGAATACGAATACGAACATTTTTTTTAAAATAGAAATACGAAGATACGAGGAGTTACAATATATTTGATATGAGCTCCTTTTATGAGCATTTGGGTGGATATTATGGTGGACCATCGGGTCCGTCATACCAGTGAGGCACTCTCTGACTCATTCAGGTCCATGTGTTCTTTCCTGTATTTTATTTGAACAATTTATTGATTTATTTTTGGTGTGTTTTGTGTCTTTGGTGGTGTGAAACTTTGTTGTGTCAAGGGAATGTGTTTTGCTTATTTGTGTTAGGAGTTAGCCGTTTATGGATTGTTGGTTGATATTTCCGGGTTATGTTCTAAAAGTACCATACGTTGGGGACAATGTATCCCGAGTGTGGGGATGTAGGGACCCGAAAAGGGGGAACTGATAAAGAAAGTTTGAAGAGATTTAAAAGTGATTGAAATCAATGAAAATTGAAAAAACTGAAAATTTTAAAAATTTTCATCGCCTTAAGTAAGTTAATTGGATATAAAAACCTTAAGTGTCAATCACTAATGGTTCCTTACCAGTAGTAAACTAAGCTAGTCCATTGTCATGGTTGTCCCTTTAAGTTTCATGAGAGTAGGTCTGACATTTGTTTTATAGAAAATGAGTTGAGAAGAGATGTCTATCTAGGGGTAATATGTTTTGGAGTGCATATGCTACATGTCGGTAACCTTTTACCTTTTCTTGGTGAGATCTTGAGCCTGTAGAACTGATAGGATGACTTATATGATGAATTCAGTTGTTGAGTGCAGGCCGCATGTTATTCTGTTTTAGAACTTGTGTGATTCGATACATGCTGAGATTGTGGATTTGACATGTGCACGTATATGATAAAGGCATTAAGACTTCTGTTACACCCTTTGTGTTTATGTTTGTGTTTGTTATGTTTATCAACCAATCTCCTTAGTAGCCCTGTTAAGCCTATTTACCTTTTGTTTGTCCACCTAATATGAATTGTGTAAGACCAACGTGAATGACAATGTTTGAGTTTTGAAAAGAAAAAAATATATATAGAAAAAATGAAAAAGAACAAAAAGAGAGTAGTTGGAATTATGTTTGTTTGTTGGGTAGAAACCAGCCCAAAAGCATGAGTTGTTGTGTGCTTGAATAAAATTGTCATGGTTTGGTTCTTTGTTCGTTAGCCAATTAAAAACTAAAAAGCCAAAAATTATCCTACCTTAGCTTTAGCCCAAAACCCAAAAGTCCTTTTGATATGTGTCGTGTTACATGATACAGTGGAGGCGTGATTGTTATACAAGCTTATGATTGCAGGATTTCATGTTTGCTTTTTGAGTGTAAACATACTAGTACATTACACGCTAGTCCAGATATTATCTGAGAGGAGAGCATATTGTGAGGGGTGTGTAGCATGTGTTCGAATTATAAACATGTTAGTTTTAGATAGACAAGTCTTGAGTTTAAAGTTGCATGATTTGCTTGTCAAACTGTCAACCTCGAGTGCGTTAGTCTATGGGATAGGTATGACTTGGGAACTTAACATGTTGAATCGCTTAAGGGATTTAAAGGTGTTGTTACTGTGGTGAGTAGTTCTTAGTTGGTTTGCTTGAGGACAATCAAAGGTAAGTGTTGGAATATGATGGAGAGGGTGAAACCCGAGCTTTAAAGTGCCTAAATTGTGAGTGTTATATGTATTCTATGTGCTTACTTGCTGTGAATGAGAAACTACGAGAAATCGTTATTTTGCAGGTTAAGCATGTAAATCGGTGAAGTTATGACGATTAAAGATGGCATGAATGCATTGAAATGGTCATTGCAGCTTTCGGTACGGATTTAAAACTTGTTCGGTTGGGAAGATGACTTGAGAGTACAAGAAGCACGAAAGAACAAAGTTCAGGGAGTATTTTGTACTTAATTAGAAGTTGCTTTGTGCTTAAATGTGCAAGAAACAAGAGTCTACAAAGTCGAGGGACTTAACTGTCATTTAGGGAAAGTTGTTTGTGAGGCAAAGAAAGAGGATACAATCACGACCGTAGCTTACAGTTTCGCAACTGTAGCTTACGGACCGTGTTGTTTAGCGAAGGAATGAACATAATTTTGCAACCGTAACTTACGGTTCATTAACCTTAGATTATGGTTAGGCTGGAAGTGTGAAACAGAATTTTGCAACCGTAGCTTACGACCAGGATTCGTAGCTTACGGTTGGTTTGACGAAAAAAGACACGCATTCAGGTTGTTTAATGTATATTAGGGTTTGGAAGGTTGGAAATCATTATCTCCTCTTCTAGCATCAATGTTGGGGCTCCTAGGGCACCAAGTTCAAGGCTTTATCACTCCAATCCATCATTCTTCTTACGGAATCATCAATGGTGATCATGAACTCTTCATCCATTCAAGCTTTTGGTGATTTCACTTGTGAGATGAGCGGCTAAACTTCTTTGGTTTCCTCCGGATGGAGGGTTTTTGTAAGTTAATGGATTTTATGTGTTTTGTGACCATCGTTTGACTCAGTGATCTAAGCATTTGATGCTTTTCACTAGTGCTTTAGTAATTAATTGTAATCGATTGCATTTGCTTAAACCTTATTCTTTGATCATTCAATTCCCGAGAGTTCTAGTAATTGGGATATATTTGCTATGGGATTAGGGTTGATAATTGTGATTGGCAATCATTAGATAACCTCCCGTCATGTATTGACCGGAGTACTTAGTCTTTGGTTATCACAATTGGTTAATTAAGTTATTCCACTTATGTCTATGTAAGTGTTTCGATTAAACATATAAATGAAGTTGACTGCAAAACCTGAATTCCGGAGGAACCATTCTTCATCCTATTGAATTAAATCTCAATTTTCTTAGTTGTTAGCTTAATCAAACAATCAAACTCGGTTGAATTTACTTTTTCTTAACAATTGGTTAATACTGAACACTATATACTCTCCATAATCCTCCTCTGGTCCGATACCCGACTTACTCTAGCTACCTAATTTATTTCGGTTTTTGCATGTTCACCACGACTGACATCACTATAACTACTCATCTGGGATTGTCGGAGATTCCACTACCACGGTCTCCATCGTCAGAGGATCATTAGCTTTAGTTTGTATTGTTTTTATTTTGTATTAGACATTTAGTTTGTATGTACAAACTGAATTTATATATATTTATGCAATTGATCTTTATATATGTTTGTGTGGATTGTTTGCACTTATTTCATAGTCTCTTTCGCGACATATCGTACGATGTTTTAATTAAACATGTTCGTGTAATTAATTAAGATTAAATCGGTTAACATTTATAAAAACAATGGCATAAAGAAACGGAGCGTTTAACATGAGTGTAATTTATTAAAATTAAATCGGTTAACATTTAAAAGGACTTTGCAAATTATAAATTTGTTTATAAAATTATAATATATTTTTATAAAACAAACACAAATCTACATAATATTCAACAAATAAACTCAACCAAATACAACCCACCAAAACCCCTCACTTTTCCACCAAATCCTCCCCTCTCCAACAAAAAGAAACTAAGACACCGAATGCTCCGGTTTGACCAAAGCACATATACAAATAGAAAAGATACGTGTGTAAATAGCCAGAGCCTCAAATAATGAACTTAAAATCTTACAATCATTACGTGAAAATTTTCAGAGCGACCTTTCAGAAGGTGCAACACTAGTGGTAAAATACATTGTTGCGATTTCCGCATTTGTATAGGAAAAAAATTCACACCACCTTTTAGAAGTTAAATTGGCCATGAATTTTATACAATAATTATATTAGTAGAGAAATTTACATAAGATTTTAGAATTAAAAAGTAACTTTTGATATATATTTGTATTTTCTTATTGTAAAATTAATTTTGAAAATATTAATATACGAAAAATAAAAAATAAAAATATTCTGGTTAAACGGGTTGTGTTTGGGTCACCCATAAATATTTATGTGGTATTCGGCTGACACAATTCTCAGACTTAGGTCGCATAACATTTTTGAATTCAAGTGAGGTTGGCCCTACTAACCCACAAACACAACACTTTCAATAGTTTTTATAAATTGCACTTGAAAACCCCGACCTTACGTTATTTCTATCAATTTTTATAAATTGCACTTGAAAACCCCGACCTTACGTTTTATTTCTAAAGCAACCTCTTGAAGAGAGCATGTGGACTGTGGAATCACAAGGCAACAAGAATAACAAAGGACTGTGGTATCGCATGCTTGGCCGCGCGACACGGGTCATACACATGACCTCCATAAAACTCATGTTGTCTTATCCATTTCCTTTTTCTTTTTCCCATTTTTATTAATTACAAGTATTTATTTACTTTAAAAATCTAAAAACAACTGATTTTTTTCTTCTTTTTTTTGATCTGACAAGAGAACATCCATGGTTGTTTTGAAATTGAAGCTTAGGAAAACATGTGACATGTGATTAGCAATATATTTTGTTAACAAGAAGCTAGAGTGGTTTTTATTGAAGAACATCAAGTCAATGGTTCCACGAGTGATGTTCGAGTCTCACCAAACATCCCCTTTCCCACTCCTGCTTGATAAAGAGATCTTGGAATGTAGCACATGATGTTTCTTGTTCCCACATGGCCACATGGGTAGGGTATCCAACTCCATACCTTCATTGTATCTTCCTTTCTTTTCCTTCTAATTTCAATTATTATTATTAATAATAAAGCTTAAATCATGGAAACTCAAGAAAATATATAAAAAGATGTTTTTATCCTTTGATTCTTGGTGTTTTTGAAGTCCGTAACTGAAGGGGTATAGTCCCAAATCTTGCGTCGACTATACAAGTTAACCTCAGGTCGCGTGCCAGGCCATACCCAGATTAGACCAAATTTAGCACTTAATTCTTTCTACAAAAGATTTGCCATTCCTGACCTTGCACCGGCTACATGAGTTAGCCTCTAGCCGCGTGCGAGGCCATGACCAAAATGGATCAGATCCAACACTTAGTTTTTTCTACATACGAATTGGCACAAGGCCAAATAGTGCAAAGACACATGCGCTCACATGCAAATGTTGGACAATACAGAAGGTACGATTGACAGAGCAATAGACAAATGAGCGCACGAAAAGTTGTACTCTATCGTGGAGACAAGAAGTACACAAGGACACGTACGTAACACCAATAAGCGTGCACCGACCACTGTTCCATGATCTCCACTTCATTGCTGATGACAGACCAGACAATAAGGACAATCGTCAGGACACGTGGATCCATTCAATGTGCGCCAACTATGCGCTACCCTGTAAACACTAACGGTCGTGACAGGAGAGGCAAAATGGATATCCTTGTTGTCGGTCTCAGGCCCAAGGCCTAGCAGCCCATCTCTTTCACAACTCGCCTCGACTATAAAGAGAACTTCGGCTACATGTTTAAGGATCGCTCTTTTAATCTTTCACTTAATACGCACACTTTTGCAGGATCATCGCAGCCGTTAGTCGAGAATGAAAGAATATTAATCTTATATGGACAAGACACTAACCACAAGCTAATCTCCGGATTAACTTGGTGTTTCTTCAGTAACTGACATGATGTGATGACAAGATGAATTACCTATATTCAAGAGGTAAAAGATTCAAATTTTACAAGATATAGGATATAAGAGAATTTATAATGGTAGTTTTTCGTTAAAAAAACATGACTTTCGATAAAAGAATGAAATTATGCAAATTGATTTATTCATTATGTTAGATATTTTTTTTTCTTAAGGGCATCATGTTATAGTAAATTATAATATGCATAAAAACTAGAAAAAAAAAACATTTAAAAATGTTTTTGTTTAGTTTCTTTTTCCCAACTCAAATATAAGGGTGTTCTTTAGTTCCATTCTTCTAACGTACAAAGATTCTTTTTTACATTTTTATTATTTTAAATGTTTTTATAACAACTGACAACATAAACATTTGTTGTACGTTTAAATGCTAATATGGTTAAAGATCTAAATGTTAGTATTCTACTAAATGTGTTTAAAACAAGAACATGATGGCAACATATAAACAATTCACATCCGCATCCATATGTATTGCACCTTTTAAGATTCTTATAATTTCTCAATCATGTTTGGCCCCAAAGATGATTAAAAAGCAATTCTTATATTCACTTTCCCAACAATCAAACAATGTAAAAAGGCAAGATTTTTCTCATCATTGTCCTTTGTATAGCTCAAAGTAAACACATATCTTTTTGTCCAAGGAAAACAATTTTCTATTATATTAATAGATTAAAGATCAAATACAAATAAACTTAACATATAAAACGTACAAAGTGAAGGAAAAGACAAAAAAGTGCGGTAACATTTTCGTAATTATCAGTAACTATCAAAATTACCCTACAAATGATTCTGTAGAGTAATTTTGATCTTTTGTAGAGTAATTTTGTAAAATGTTCTTGTAGAGTAATTTTGTAAAATGATCATATAGAGTAATTTTGTTAGCATTTAGTTATGGGGTTTAGCTTTATGTTTAGTTTTAGCTTTTAGTTTTGGGGAGGGGGGTTTAGGATTTTTTTGTTTTTAGGGGGGGGGGGGGGGTTAGGTTTTTTTAGGTTTTTTTTTTTTTTTGGGGGGGGGTAGGTTTTTAGGTTTTTTTTGTTAGGTATAATTTTTAATCAAAATTACTCTATAAGAACATTTTACAAAATTGCTCTACAAGATCAAAATTACTCAGAAGAACATTTTACAAATTACTCTACAAGAACCTTTGTAAAGTAATTTTGATAATTACCCTACGGCCAAATATTTACGAAAATGTCACCATGTGCTTTTTGCTTTTTCATTTATTCGTACATTTAGTACGTTAACTTTATTATACAATAACTTTCCCCTATATTAATATTGTTTATAAATATAACAAAACCCGAAATAACTAGTTTCTTTTAGATATATTTAAGTTATTTTATAAATGTGCTTTAGATATATTTAAGCTATTTTGTAAATGTACGAGAACCCGTTTGTTTGTGAAAATTGGGTACAATTTCAATTGTTTGCTTGATGCCAACTTTGATACAAATTGTTTTCCACGATTTTATAAATATGTAAGAATTTGTGAACAAGTTAGTGACTTGCACCAAAGTTCCACCCGAAATAAAATACTTAATGACTTTTAAACATGGTTACGACATTTCCAAGCTATTAGAAACATAAAGTCAAGTAGCATTTATTGAAGAATAGGTGTTTTGATGTTGTTACACCCCTTGAACCCCTTTCAAATTATGCCTAAGCAATTTCAAAACACTTTGATTTTATAGAAAACAAAACTATCCTAAAGATCTATTGTTCTCTTTTCTCTTTCTCTTTAACGAAATATCTTCACTTAGTTAAAAGTGTGGGGAGTATTCATCATCTAGTGATCTAGTGCGATTAGCGTATACGCTCTTAATTTTTTTGTTTTCAATCGTTATACGCAAGATTAGGTGGTATTTAGTATTAAAAATTGATGTTAAAAAAGTGTGGAAGTAAGCTTGAAATAATGAACAAATAGTCATTTAGTTTAACTATCTGAATAAGATTTATTCTTATTTGGCTTGAGTCAACTTTAAAACTTTAATACTGTGAATGAGGTAGTGGTTGGGAAAAGAATTGGTTTTCTTTGTGATCTAGGTTCAATTTTTACTTTCCTCATTATTTTCTATGGCATCCAGGTGAAGAGCAAATACGAGTGACGCCGGTTCGACTTGGATGAGAGGTGAGGTTTTACCAATTATTTCACTGCCGTGCCTTCGGACGGGTGGAGGTCGGGTTTCTTCTGGGAGAGCCAATGGGCTGGTGACGGTCGAGTATTCGACCTTGGCCACAGCGCCCGATGTCACACTGATTGACACGTCGTTATTTGCCGTTCCAAAATAAAAAAGAAAAAAAACTTTAATATTTATTACCAATTAATATAATACTATATATAGCCATACTTTATAAATATAAACTTAATTATGATATAACAACCTAAATACTATATCATATTTTTAAAATGTTATAACTTAAGATTACACGAGGTGCTGACACCCTTTAAAATACATAATGAGTGTTATGGCTATTTTTGCCTTTTGGAAAGAAGACCATGATTTAAATCCTGACATGACATGAGGGTAGATTATTCTTCGGATCATGACAATTACATTAATAACCTCTTAACATTTAATCAAGATTAGTCTTCTAATTCTATAAGATCATAACTCGTTGAGAAGTCTTTATCTAGAATTTCAAAGAAGGCAAATAAGGATGGAATCCAGACAAATTTTATTCAAATTTTCCATTTGAAGCCAAAACACATGTATCAGTTTCTCCATTTGAAGCCAAAACTCATTTGAGATATGATTGAAAAAGGTGAGGCAAATCGACAAAATAATATTTTGGAAGCTAAATTACATATGATATGCATGCAGAAAAATAACTTTTAATTTTTAGAAGTAATATGAAATATGGTAAATAAATGAGATTACACTTTCTATATGAACCAACAACATCATCTTTCTTTCGCATTCAATTTACGTCTAAAATACCATAAATTTTCATAACACTTGACATTTCTCATCAAATTGATTGGCGAAATTTGGGAAGGAGTTTTGACTTATACGGATGATCATCGCTTTTTTAGAACTAGATTAGACCTATCGTTTGGATAGGAAATCGTCTATCTAACCTATTCGGTTGAATACTCTTGAACCATCTTCATTTGATCCAGCTAGTCATGAACCAAACCCAATCCTCAATTTTTATTTTTTCTAAAAAGTTTATTTACCATAATCTAATATTTTTTAACCTTGTAAATCGAGATAATATATATATAGTACAATATAATTCTTTTAGAAAACTAACTCCTAAATCTACACCAAGACCATACAGTGTGGTATGGCATAAAAAGAGGGCATGAAGCGTCACGTGAAAGCCACATCAGCATCTATCAGAAAGGTGGCGTGGTATCAAAAAACGGGTGTGAGATGGAACGTGATATGATACGTGACATACACTTTTTTGTAATTATTTAATATTTAAACAATAAAACAAAATCCTCCATCCAATAAACAACCGCCTCTTCATCATCAACAAAACCTCCACACCAGTGAAGAAGATGCCACCCCTACCCCACGTCACAGAAGGGATTCACGCCTCTTCCACACGATCACACCGTATAGTCTAAGTTTCTATATGAAAACATCATGAAAAAAATAGAGATGAAAAGGCGGAGCGATTGAGGGGCCAGATTTTAACCGTTGACCAAAAAGGTCTAATTAAATTAAATAAATCAAACACACACTCACACAGTCACATGATAGATACAGTTTTATCTTCACTACTACTTCCCTACACAAACCAAACCCCGTTAATTCGCTCTCTCTCTCTCATCAATCGTCAAACACACACATCTCCTTTCGCTTCAACAACGATCAAACACCGTCATCTCCACCGTAACTGATCTATACAAATCAAGATTTATATTTATCATCTAATATCCCTATTTATCTTAATCTAATTCACTTGTTCACCGCTTTTTCTTAGGGTTTTTTTCATCAATGATGCTTTGAAGTGATTGCTTATAGTTAAGTTGATGGCAGGCGAAATTGAAGAACCGTTTCGCTTGAATTTTCAGGTACTAGATCTGATTTTTCATGATTTGGATTTGATTCAGTTAATTGCTAACCGTTTTTTTAATGATTTTTAACTGTATTTTTTGCAGATCAAATTCAATGAATGTTTAATTGTAGATTTTTGTGTTAGATTTTATAATTATACTGTGATATTTATGATTAATGATTGATGATTGATGATTTTTTTTATTTTTTATTTTATTAAAGTTACTTTCACTTTATCTGTCTTGCTATTTATATTCAAGTCTTGATATTGTTTGTAGGACATAATAATGGTCTAATGATTATGAAAACTTTTCATATACAAAAGTCACTTGATTATTAAAAATTGATCTGTGTTGAACTGAATGAAAGGGATCAATTATGTTTATTTATATACGCCTTCATATGTTACGGTTCAACAGTATGTGAAGATCATGATATTTTTTTTGGATTGGATAGGCGGACCTATTGCGGTCGGGTTCAATCTCCTTTGGAAGATTTGAGTCTGAGTCGTTATCTTGGGAAAGAAGATCGGTTTTTTCACATAATAGATATCTTGAGGAGGTTGAAAAGTATTCAAAACCGGGATCAGTTACAGAAAAGAAGGCGTATTTTGAGGCTGAGTTTCGACGGAAAGCGCTTTTGAAGCACGTTTGTCTGAATGCCAAGACGGGGGAGAGTTGTGTACAGATGGAAATGGTGACTTGCGTGAGTTTGAAGAGTATGGTAATTGTGATGAGAGTTCTTGCAGCAGTTCTAATCCTTCTAAATGCAATACGGAAACCGAAGTTCAACGTCATGAAATCGGAGATGCTGCATGTTTCGAGGAAAGTGCTCCTAATTCAGTATATTATGAAGATGCTAGTATAAGTCAACATTGGGAAAGTCAAAGTTATGAATTTCATCGTGTTACAACTCAGGACGAGCTTGGTGAAACACATCAAAGTGATATTGATGTCGCTGGAAATACTGAACAAAGTATTGGGTTGACCATTGTTGACCATGTAGTGCCGGTGGATTCGTCATCAGAAGCCCATGATGATTCATCGCTTGCTTGTCACATACCCGAGAAGGACCATGATAGCATTAGCTCTGCACCTATTGCCACGACAACAATTTCACCCAAGGTGAATTCTTGTGTCTTTGGAATCGCTTATATCGAATGCAACTATTGCCTTATGAAAATTAATTGTATTTACTTTTGGTGAAAAAGGGATGATTATATATGTTCTATTTATACTGTATATAATGTGCTTATGATGCTTTGACTTCTACTGGTAATAGATAAAGCCTGCAGCAGAAAAGAAACTTACAAAGTCAACATTAAAGACTCAAGTCGATGTTGATCGTTCCCAAAAAAAGGTTCCTAATGGAGCATCCAAAGGCTCAATGAAGCCCCGACCTGCTAGTCCCTCGATTATAACGAAAACAGAAAAGAAGTTGCCCCGACCTGCTAGTCCCACGATTGTAACGAAAACAGAAAAGAAGTTGCCCCGACCTGCTAGTCCCTCGATTGTAACGAAAACAGAAAAGAAGTTGCCCCGACCTGCTAGTCCCTCGATTGTAACGAATACAGAAAAGAAGTTGCCCCGACCTGCTAGTCCCTCGATTGTAACGAAAACAGAAAAGAAGTTGCCCCGACCTGCTAGTCCCTCGATTGGCTCACGAGTGAAAACTTCAAAAGCAGAGGTAAATGTCAGCTGTCTTCAAATTATATTCATTACAGTAACATTTTTGTTAATTATTTATTGTTTGCACAATACGATTTGTACGCTGTATCTTATTTCATTGCATACAATTGTGAAGGAATTAAGATCTGAAAAGGCAGTCAAAGTCAAAGCTCTGCGTCCATTGTCAGAGAAATCTCTTCCCGGGATACGCCCGATCGTTAACAGGTTGGTTACAGACTTGCAGTTCACATGTTTATAACGATTTATTAAAAACTTCTTTAGTGTATTCTCAACGTATTTTCACCTCCTTTATCAGGTCAAAACAGTCCGTTAATCCAAGCAAAACACACATTGTTCAGAGTGCTACTGGTTTTAGTTTCAAAACTGATCAGCGAGCGGAAAATAGGAAAGAGGTAAGAATCATTCTTTCTTGTTATTTATTTAGTTTATAAATCACTTGTTCTTATTCTAAATCTGAGTTTTGTTACACGTATCACAGTTCTATACAAAAATCGCGGAGAAAACACATGTTAAAGAGGTGGAGATCAACCAAGTTAAAGCAAAAACACTGGTACGAAAATGAGTTGTGATAACAATATTTCATACCCACAAAAGATCAACAATAACATTTATTTGTGCATTTGCAGGAAAAACAAGCAGCCGAGATGAAACAATTCCGAAAAAGTCTCAACTTTAAAGCAAAACCACTGCCTTCTTTCTACAACGAATCTGCTAGAGCTTTAGATCAACACAAGGTTACTTTAATAAATTTCAAAAACTTTCTATAGGTACATCATATTAATTTGTAAGTAAGAAACAATACCGTGACATATATACAATGCAATTTACAGGCTACGCCCATCAGCAAGACACCAAATCAACGACGACCCAGTTCATCAATGGCTACTCGACATGACAAGAATGTATTCAAGTCTTCCGTTCCATTAAATAATAGACCGGGCTCTTCAACTTCGGCAACCAACAGGATCCGTGTTTCAGAAAGTGTTGTGAGAAATTACGTACCTGAAAAGAAAGATAAAGAGGGAAGGGTACCAAACTAAATAAGCCGAAAGATCCAGAACCAAGAGGTAGAGACATGGTGAGAAGAAATGTGAACGGCAGTCACACGTGGAATGGTCCTAAAGTTGGTGTTGCGTCTTGAAGCAACTTTAGATGTGTTGTAGTAAGGTAGATGAAATATGTGGTTCTGTAACAACAAATATCAGAATTGAGATAGAGTGGTCAAATTTAGAGCAATCGTGTGTAACATTCTAGATTGCTTTGGGTTTGCCCATTTTATTTCAGTCGAACGCATGGTCGTGGGTAAGTACAAACGAAACAACAAATTTATTACTTTGTTTTTTTTTTCTGTAATAGGATCAACTAGCCTTCTATATTAGAATACAATCCTGGCAAAATGGGCGGGTCATATGGGTCCGTGTGGAAACAGGCCACTTAAAAATGTATCAATCTGGTTTGGGTCGAGAAATTAGTGACAAGAAAGCTAACACTTAATGTAGCAGTTTGTGTTTGGGTCACGGCCAGCATTGATGCTTAAAAACTCTGCATGATACAGTATTAGCTGCTCGTGCCGGGACTCATCCGCTAAAGATTTCTAACAATCAAATCTTAAGCAAATTGCTCTGATACTAGTGATAAAGTTTATAAATTGGGGTGTGAATTTATGACATGACATGGACGGTGAACCCAATACGGAATTCGTGGTTTTGGGTTTAGACTTTTAGTTTATACGGGTTCGGGTTACGTGTGGCTAAAGGGTTGTGTTCCGGGTTACGTTTGGCTAAAGGGTTGTGTTCCGCTTGGCCTGGCGGGCCTGCTGGCTTATCCATTTAACCTTTTTTTCTCATCTTTTGTTAAAGTATGCTTTATGTCATAACTTAAACCGGTTGAGTACTTTATCAAATGACGTTAATTCAACATGCTAATCGTCGGAAGTGCAAGAGTTGATTAACATTTCATATACGTTGTTTCATTAGACCACCCGTAGTGTGTGTGTGTGTGGGGGGGGGGGGGGGTGGGGGGTTGGTGTTTTTTTCCCAAAAAATGACGAGAACTTGACGCACGGCAGAGGCAAGTAAATAAAGAGAAGTTATCAAAGGAATTGGATAAATTTTTGAATGAAGAAAATAATACAATAGATGCCCTTTTATAGAGAGTTTTCTAAATTCGATGGGTTTGTCAAATTTTCAAAATTACAAATTGATTGGTACCATTAATATAGATGTGAATTATGCTAATCAGAGAAGATTACGCGTTTTAAGCTACAAATAGAAAGTACAAAAGTTTTTTAAAATTTAGGGGAAAATCTTGATTGATGAAATTGGATCCTTGGATCAAGAAATTTGGATTTGGCAATTGGGTCAACCCGTCTTAGGTGGCTTGCCACTTGATCTGGCCCATTGAAACCTTTCTGTCACCGGCTTGTGAACCTCATAACTCCAATCGTAGCCCAATGGTTTAAAATTGGAGTCATTTCTACATGTAAGAGTTCGTCATTCAACCTCCACATCAAAACTCTTCTCAAAGTTGTCCATGGCTTTATAGCCTAGTGGCATCTTGAGGGTGGGATAAGACTTTGAGACTAATAGGTCTTGGATTCGATTCTTATAAGGGGGTTTTCCCATATTTATTGGGTTTCCTCATGAATTGGTGTATAGTGGAGATGGATATGATCGGGTGGTTCCGCTGGTGGCACGATGATACTCCAGTGGTCCGTCAGTAATCCAAATTTGCCGTTTAAAAAAAAAAAAAACTCTTCTCAAAGTTATAACTTGCAACAAACATATAAACCACCCTCCAATTATTATTTTTTTCACTAGCGTTCCAACAACTTAGCTCATTAAACAATTCACAACCGCCATTTTGATTTGTATGAATTTCAAAGTTGGGACACCAATTACCCTAGATATCACAGGAGATGGAAACCTCCTAGATTAATCTAAAGTCTAACCCCAAAGTGTGTAAGAGAATTTGTAAATGATTTGAGAGATATAAAGACTCATGAGATGTATGAGAGACCAAAATATTAGCCATCAATCACATAATCTATTAATTACCAGAAGTGCATGTAACCCAATGGTATCTTGGTGTGTTAAATGGTGTCCCACTCCCGTACAGGTCGAGGATGTTAGGAGTAGATTAGACATTTGTGTAAATTGATGTTCTAAAAACTGAAAAAAAAAAAAAATATTTATCATGGGCTCTTCACTTTCTCAATGTATGGGAGTCTTGGATTGATCCATGTATATGAAAAATTAAGAGCACAACAGACTCAATGGAGTATAATCATTTGATCATATTATGCTTGGTAAACTAGCTGGAGTTTTTATTTGTATTAAAGTGTAGCTGGAAAAGATTAAAAAAGAATTAAAAATTATTAAAATTTTTATCTTTTTAACATTTTGTTTAAGACTAGTACGCATCTACTCTCCATTTAAACCAGACTTTTAAACTACACGTCAAAAACTCTAAATGGCTCGTCGTCAAATCCTGACCATCATGATATGAATGATGGGTCTAAATTGGATACTTTTTAAAAGCACTATGTTTTTATTAGAATTACGAAAACTAATGTGGTTTTTGGTTTTAAATTATATTTAGTATAACAAATCATTTATATTTCTAGTGTGAAAGTACATTTAGATCTCTCAACTGCTTTAATACTGAAGTGGTGGTAGAGGTTTAAAACCGACTCTTCAATATTATTGACCAAAGTCGTATCGTCCGTTCATCATAACAAAAAGGTTTGGAATTTCATCCCATTAAAAGAATGTATATGGGGACCTTGGAACAACATCATAAAAGTAGTAAAGGTATGTTCTTGGTGCAACACGAACATTCCGCACCACATATCTTTCCAACATGTTATGGAACTCCAGAAGCAATTACAGTGTTCGAAGACTCGCAAAAAGGTGTTATTGGCTATTGTCTCAACTACGGGGTGGTGGTATCTGGAGGACTCGAAATGACAAAATATTCAACAACAAACAAGTGCCCGCGAACAAAAATGTTGAAGACACCATTGCTAACTCGTTTTATGGGGTAAACATAGTGAAAATTTCAAATCCTTGGATTGGGATAGATTGTATTTTTAATATGTAGACTTCCCGATACTTCAAGTTTATTATCAGTTTGTATCCGGTGGTCCCTAGCTTCTTACTAGCCTCCCTTTCTAATAATAATTAATCCTCGCCGTCAAAATATTTATGTGCTGTAATATGAATGATTAGCTTTTTGAACTATTAACTTGACTTATTATCAGTTATCACAAACAAATTATATAATATAGTTATTGGAAAAAGGTACAAACAACTGGATAATTTATAAAAATTTGTAACTTTGCACAAGGGGTGTGAATTTTTTACAGGATTCGAAAACACGACAGGAATCTAACAGGAAATTCGTAGGTTTGAGTTTTGTCTAAATAGGTTCGGGTTAGTTTCAGGTTGCACCCGCGAACACATTTAGCTAAACGAGTTGTGTTCGTGTCAACCCGATCGGCTTGGCGGGTTAACCCGTTTAACCCATATGTATTATATTTATTTTTTACAATATGTTTATGTCATAAATTAAATTGGGTGAGTGTTTTATGTAATAATTATAACTTAAAAAGATAAACCGACATTGAAGTTTAAAATTAAAATGTAATTGTATTATATACATTTGTGTTTTTGTAGAAAAAAATTATTTAATATGTTATTTTGTGAAAAATTATAAAAAACTTAAAAATTCGGGTCGAACTGGTCGTGTTCGGGTCAACCCACGAATATTCAGGTAGTGTTCGTGTTCATACGTATGACACGATTTTCAGGTTCGAGTTTGTCTAAAATTTTCGGGTTCAGGTCGGGTTGAATCCGCTAACCAACGAACACGACCCGTTTAGTACCCTAAGGATAGATTCAGTTTTTGCATTTACAGTATACTTAAAATATTTATCATTATTAATATTTTGCAATTTGTAGTGTTTCATTGTATTTTCTCACGAAAAAGTATTACCATATACAGTAAAAAAAAATGGTGTAAAAGGAAAGATTAATTACAACACTCAAAAGCCACTCTGAAGAACAAAAATCTGAGTAAAACACAGAACAAAACATCTGCATTTTCAACAAAAAAATAATTCTATAATTTCTCCCATCTTTTTTTATTACCAAAATCAGCCCTTAACAAAACCACCACCATACACCATATGAGATTAAAACAAAAAATATAACTTAATTTCATGCTATTGCTACTCCTACCTAATATAGCATCATCTGGACGAACATAACAACATGGACTAAGAAAATCACAGCCGTTGATCCGCTTTTCACATCAGCCGACGAAGATTTACTAGGGTTACGTGGCGGATCCTTGTAGTAAAAGGGGAACCAAGGGACTATAGGGTCCGGGGCAGGTGGTGCACCTCCATAAAAGTCAGGGGTTGGAGGGTTATAAGGAAAAACATTAGATGGTGGTGTGTAAATGCCTGCCGGCGGGGAATAATATTATTATTATTATTTTATTATTCCCCGTTGGTGTAGCGGGTGGCGGCATGGTTGTTGATGGTGGCGTGTTGGTGTTGCCGCCACCCGCGGTTGGTGGTGGGTTGCAAGGGTAGGGGCATTGAGCGAAAACTAGAGTTGTGTAGAAGAGGGTGGTTGAGAGAAGTAGTATTGAAGCCATATCTTTTGTTGAAAATATTAGAGAAAGTTAAATTAAGTGAGTTTAAATAAAATGGAGAAAAATTGGTGAGAGGTCATTTTCTTTATGGTCGATGATTACAATTTTGTTTGTCTTTTTGGTGATGAAGAGGCCACGCATATTTATCAATTATGGATGAGTGAGTTGTTCTAGTATCGGCAACAAACTCAGGGGCTGAGTTCAAGACTCAGTCAAACTCGGCAGGCTCTCTCTCTCTCTCTCTCTTTAATTATGATTGCTTTTAAGAAGAAAGTTAAAAGTTAAATCTAATGCATTTTTTCTTTAGTTACCTAATTATGTTACACACCTAATTCTAAACCACGTAAAATCTACGAATGAGATTTGAACTCTTACCACTTGATTAAGTAGAATTCATTAATAGTATTGGGCCAGAGACCTCTTGCGATTTTTTTTAGTAAATATGTGGCTATCGAGATTGCTAACCCTAGCTTCATTTTTTTCTTAAAATTCAAAACCATGATTGCCAACACCGAGGTCAAGTTGTTAAAAACCTTTAGTCCACGTGTTGGAATGATGTGAAGCGACGTTAATGACATTGGTGCATATGGAAATTGTTCTTGGAGACTCGGGTTCAATAATTGTCAACCTCAAAGTTAGACATAATTGATTTATGTTGTTGGCAGATAGAATTGAAGTGTTAATTTTAGAAATTTTGGGTTCCCTAGGCAGTTTTGTAACATATCTACAATGGAATAGGTAAGTTCCAAGAAACATTTCATTCCATCAATTAACTTGTACCTAATACATACGTTGGAGTCCCGTTAAAGGACCAACCGTGGGTGTGTAATGACTCGTTAAAGGACCGATTCCCTCATTTATTCAAGCTAGAGCTAGGAGAAAAATTGTGTGGCAGATAGGTTCAACAGAGTGGAGGTGTCGTTTCGGCCTGTTGGGAGTGGAGTCGAGAGATGGATTCAGCTGTCGAGAGGGATGAGTTAACTTGCTGCAGCGATGTGTTGTCTAATGTATGTTATCTGATAAATAAGATAGCTGAGCCTGGGTGAGAGGCAAAGATGTGGAGTTCTTGGTCGGGGTTGTCAAACAGTTTTTGGGCAGCGGAGCATATTACAACAATAGGTTTGTATTCGAATGGAGCAAGTGGGTTCCAAAGAAATGTAATATATTTATGTGGCGCGTAGTTATGGATAGAATTCCAATGCTTGCAGCTCTTCGGGATGGAAACTGTTACAATTGGTGAATCAAGGTCAGACCTAGAGGCTTTCAAATCTAGGCAATGGCTTAGGGCTTCAAAATTTTTAAAAATTTTTATATAGCAGATGTGTATTACTGTATTAGGCCCAAATGAACACAACAAAAACAATATTTACTGCAAGGCCCAACTGAAGAACCGGTTTTAAAATAAAAGTGGCCCAGTTCCAACTCTAAGCAATATGCAATTCATATTTAATTTAGGCCAACATCGTCATTCTCACTAACTGTAACGTCGCACATGCTCATCCCGCTTTATGGACTCACGAATTGGGGAGAAAAAGGCGAAATTAGGAGAAATTAGTGGTACCGCAAAGATAATGCATGTTGGTTAACGACTATTTTTAATAGGATTCTCTATATATTCTGATTCACTCAATCATTGTTTGCCCTATATCCCTAATTTATACTTTGAAGGAAAACTGATGTTTTCTTTATTCCAATTCAAAGGGTCCAGCCTTTGTAGTTTGCTTTGGGCCTCCAAAACATTGGACCGGCCCTGTGGTGAATAGTCCATGGAGTATCTTCTTTTCTAGTGTCACATTGATGATGCTATCTGGAACCATGTGAGCATCTGGTGTCAGGTTAGTCCACTGATTTTATTTTCGATCAAAGACTTAGTGGAGGTGCATAATCACTTGGGGCTAGGAAGAAAGGAAACTTTAGCATTACAAGGCATTATCATGGTAGTGTGTTGATGCTTATAGACGGCTAGGACCAACAAGAGATTCTTTAACATGGAGGTGAAGATCAATAGTATCATTCAAGATATAAGATCACTAGGCTTCTTGTGATATAGGAATAGAGTGAAAAATAACGGGGTTTCCTGGGATATGTGGCGCAAATTTGTGTTGATGTAATTTTGTTTTTGGTGTTGTGTTTCGCGGCCTGTTTGAGGTTGCCATGTGAATAAAATATACCGTTAAAAAACAAACGTGTGAGTCAATCTTCATGTACATTCATTCTTTTTTTTTTTTGTAAATCCGACACAATCAGTTAAATATAAATTATCTTACTATAATGAATTTCTACAGCATAATCAGTCGTCAACCGGGAGGAGTGGTGTCAGTCAGAATAGCGAGAGAAGGGAAAAAGTTAGAGGCAAGAGTAATCATCACGGTGGTTTCTTTATTTCTTCATAGAGTTTTTCAAATGATAGATCCGTTAGTATTTTGTCGGCAATTTTCTAGTATAGTTCGTCAATGGTCTGAAGATAATGGTGACGAATTAGCAACGATATTGTAATCCATCGGTGATATGTCCCTGGTTAGTGACGACCATATATTTTTTAGTTTTTTGGCCTTAATTGGACTTACTGGGTTACTTATGTTTCAGAGAGCAATATTGGGTTATAACAAGTTTTTTTTTTCAACTCAATGATGCATGTATATGATAACAATGTTTTTGGGCCTTAATGGATTGGGTTAGTTTACATTACATCAAGTCATATTAGGTCATAACAACTCATTTTGAGCCCTTTAGAAATAAGTATGCTTATTTTACGCTTTTAGTCCTTAATGGTCTTGACATGTGTTACCGACTTAGTTTAGGTTATAGTAAGACGCATTAGGTTATAGCAAGTCAATTTGAGCCTACTAAGTTTAGGTTATAGTAAGACGCATCAGGTTATAGCAAGTCAATTTGAGCCTACTAATACATATGTATCAATACTTTACAGTTTTGGGTATTGATGAGACTGACATGTGTTAGTGGGTTAATTTGGTTTATACCAAACTCATTAGGTCAAAACAAGTCATTAACAATAATAAATTTCTAAACCTTACATATTATATACGTTAAAGTTCCAAATATTACAATTTATGAGATGTGGCAAACCAACCAATTCCCATGTTTGTTTTCTAGCTCATGCAGTGGGAGACCAATCTACACATTAACATGGAGAGTTTTGTTTATGGAGCGACACCAAATCCTCATTTTGTTAATAAACATAATTTGTTGACCGGCACAATTTGTTAACATAGGTACTAAATCCTCACTTTGTTAATAAACATAATTTGTTGACCGCCACAAATTGTTAACAAAGGTGATATACCATACATAAATAGGGATATCACATGCAAAGACAGGAAATAAGGACCATCACTTCTGGTTTGGTTGAGGTTGGGTTCCATTTGTTGGCACGTTTGAAACAAGGACCTCTCCTGTAAGATGCATATGTCTCTATCAAGTAGGCTACCAATATTGGCATGTCTTAATAATTATATTATATATATTACCTAACAACAAAAGACATGCAAGGTATAGTGTTTCCCTGCCATTGGAGGAAATGAGCGGCCAGCTGCCTGGTTGGCGTTTCCTCATTGGTCAGACCAAATTACGATTGTCCTCCGTTAATTAACAATTTTGCATTGGTTTTAGTTTTTTCCCCTTGCAGCCAAATTATAATTTTTCCCTCAGTTTAAAATTTACAGTTTTGCCATCGTTTTTTTTTCTTTATCAAATTATGATTTTGCCTCATTGTAAAATTACAATCATGCCATCGTTTTAGTTTTTTTTTTTACAAAATTATGGTAGTGTTTTGTTTAGTTGGTTGACTTGGTGAATTTTTATTCGTTCCAGGTGGCTGTCTGGCACACACTCATTTGTCCTGAAAAATTACAATTTTCCCCGGTTAAAAATTATTGTGTTTCCATCGATTTGTTTTTTTTTTTTTTGCAAAACGATAGTAGTGTTTTGTTTTACTGGTTTACTCGATGTAATTTTTTTGAGATTATGTTATGGGTAGTTTGTACAAGTAACCGAAACAAAGACGTAGATATTATGAGAGATAAATATTTGGTTTGGTGCCCCTCCACTCTATCTCTCTATATATGCATATATATAGAGAGAGGGAGAGAAAATAAAAATGATGTATGAATAAGAATTTAGAGGTATAGAAATATAATAAGTGTTAATGAGGTTAACAGTACCTGATTTAATTTGCCCCACGTTTCCAATTTCTATTTGGTATTCACCCTCGTCATTTCTTCTTTTTCTTGTTTTTTTTTTCCATCATGCATCCACTTTTATTTCTTTATTTGCAATGTTTTCAAAATAAATATTAAATTTAAAGCTGAATTATAACTATATGAATATAACTATATGTGCAATCTTATAACTATATTTGCAATCAAATTTGAAATATGGGTGGTTTCCTTTTTACAAATTGTATTTTATTAATATAACATTTAAATACTATTTGAACAAGTAGATCTTCGTATAAATTTACTCTAAATCAAGTTGTGAAAACTAATAATGTGTGCACTAAAAATCAGGGAACCGAACACGATATCTACATCCGTACACATGTTTGTTTTGGTTATGTTACCAGTTTATTTTTTGGGTTTCTTTTTTCATTTGCTATAGCATACAAGTTTATTTTTGAGTGAATTTCAAATTTTGTCCTTCATCTTTATACCACTTTTAGGCGTGTCCTTTATCTTTAAAATTGATGAGTTTTGTACTTTATGTTTTAAAATCTTACACGTTATGTCCTTTAGGCCTAACCTAGTTAGTTTTTTCAGTTAAATCTGATCATGTGCAAGACACATAAGGGTGTAATTGTCTTTTTACCATATTAATTAAAAAACAACTTAAAGAAAACTAAAATATTATATACTGAACAATCTTTCTCTCTTCCATCTCCCTTACCACCACCAACCTTCTTCCACCACCACTACTATCACCGCCGGCCTCCTTCCATCACCACCACGACAACTTCCTCTACACTACACGCCCTCCACAGCCACCACCAACAACCATCAACGCCGCCACAAGTTGTATTCTCCACCCCCAACAACCACCGCCACCGTCGCCATCGCCACCATCTCCGCCCCATCTCTACCTCCATCTCCCAAACCATCACGTAATCCCAATGATCTAACCCATATGATCTGAAATCGATTTAAATACCAGTACTTTTTCAGATCCAATCTCCGATCTACACACTTCACAGGTAGGTAAAAATGGACAACAACAATAACATCTTATCAGACCTTCCACAGTTGAGAGAAGTAGAGGGGGTCGGAGGTGGTGGCTGGATAGAGGTAGAGATTGGGTGTTGTTTCTTTATATATAAACAAGAAACAAGAAAACATGAATTAAGGTGAAAATTGCATCTTAAAAATACATATTATTTACCCAAAAAAGAGCAGGTGTCGAACAGAGCAGAAGGGTACTGATTGACTTTGTAACTCATTCAACCGGGTCGGGTAGGATGAGTAACCCTCACAATCTCTCCGGCGTCCGTTGCAAACCCCCAGGCACTTGAATGTTGAAACCCATAAATTGATGTTTACAATGAATATTGAATTTGTAAACTACTGCAAGTAATTGACTTGTTGTTTTCTTCTCTCTTAATTTGATATTTTGATTTATATATGTGGAGCTTGGGAAATGATGATTCATGTATCATTGGCGCTGTGTTATGTGCTCTGCTGAACCAGACTGACGTGCACCACCCTTAACCACCTCCATTGTTACCAGATATATGGTCTTTGTTTGTTATTTTCATTTAATTTAATTTCATCTTCTGATAATTAATGTGTATAGGAAAGGAAGAGCTTGAGAGAAAAAGAGAGTGAGAGAGGGAGCCATGTGTTTCCTTTTTTATATATATAAATAAAGTTTTAAATTTAATTCTGTTTTATTTATTAAATAGTTTTTAAAAGACTAAAATACCATTGGGTTGTCTTTTTTAACAATAAAAATCTAACTAGGTTAGGGTTAAAGGACATAACGTGTAAGATTTTATACATTAAGTACAAGACTCGTCAATTTTAAAGATAAAGGACACCGTCTGAAATTCACTGTAAAGATAAAGGACAAAATTTGAAATTCACTCTTTATTTTTTTAGGTTTTCTTTTTTTATTTGCTATAGCATATGCTGGTTTTATGACGAACCGAACATATCAAGAAAAAAATTCGATCACGTCCCACCACAACACGCAGGCTAAATAATCTAGTTCAGTATAGTATCAATCATTTTGTTCAGCTCCTTTTGTTCTATACTAATATTCTGATTCTTGCATTTCAAAAATAAAAAAAAACAAAGAAAGAAAAAAGTAACTTAGTGTGTCAAAATTACTAGTTTAAGAAAACAAGGATCGTGGGCCAATGAGTCGTGGAATTCAAGATTGATTTTATACCCACCGTTCTGACAGTAACAACCTCTGACAACTAATCATTTCTATGTTTTCACTTTTCCAGATTTAAGTTGGACCTCCTTTTCTTCTCTAATAATATTCTAATTCTTGCTTTAAAAAAAAAATAATAATAAAAGTAACTTCATTTTGTAATCTAAACTTTACATATTTTCTTTTCTTTTCGAAAGGTTTATAATTAACAGAGAATAAACTTTGGTGCTTGTTATTATTAATCTTGCTATTTGCTAGCCTTAATTTTTAGGTATAATTATTTCAGTGTTAAAAAAGATCGAGCTGCTAAAAACACATAAACAACTTTTTATAGCGACACATTTATTAAAAACAATTGTAGACTAGCAAAATTCTAGAGCAGGAAGTAAAAACAAAGAATGTTACAATTAAAATTAACATGACACCAAGCATTTCAATCTTAGCCCGCCCTATATTTGATCCAACGAAATGTTTTTGCCTTGATCTCCTTCAAAACTCTTGCTACTGATTTTGACCCATTATTGAATACTTTGTCATTTGTCACTCCCCAAATGGACCACTATGTTGCCAAGAAGACCGACTACAAGAGTTTTCTCTTAAGTTGATATGTTATTGAAAACCGTTTAGAAACCTTTAAACCTATACTACCAAGTCTGCCCAAACCACAAAATTTCGAATCAACCTCGAACTTCTACCAGACCCTACTTGCAAAGGGGCAGTATATAGTTCCTGGATTCCGATTCGACTCCAAACAACCAGGGAATCGATTTTAACCCCTCGTTTCATCGGCTTCTCCTTGGGAGGTATTTTGTTTAAAGTGTATCTCTACCCAAAACAGTTAACTTTAATTGGAACCAATTTTTCCAATGAAAAGAGATATTTCGTTAAGTCGAGGAGGTGTTTTCAATCAACCGATTATACAGAGACACCTCCCCTTCACTACCAACCGTCATTTTAGTCTTCCATCATTAAATTACTTGGAAGGTTAAAACACTGGATCAACACTCCATTCACTATAACAAGCTATTGCCTTCTTGGAATTCCATTTAATTTTCGTAGAATTTCTCCTTTATCGCTTGCTAATTTTGAATGATTTCTCCTTCTCAAGAGTGTATGGTTCAAAAAAATGACTTCATGTCTACCTGACTCTGCCCAAATCCTTTGTTACACACACACACGTGTACACATGTATATATAAAGAAAATCATGAAAATGGCTAGTTTTATAAGAATTTAATAGATATATTCATGTATTATGCGACTGTATCAATATTTGATCATGATATAGTAACATACACTAAGCAACTATTGATGAGTATTAGTAAATTTATTCTCACGTGTATCTTTGAGCAGTGTTTGATATTAATATTCGTGTATTATATTGTTCTCATGTTTTGCACCCTTGAAAATTTGTATTTCATATTCATAATTGTGTTAAGCGAAGCGAAGATATGATCTAAACTTGAGAATGTGAAAATACTCCATGTTTGAAATTGAAGGGGTATGGTCCCAAACCTTGCGCCAACCATACGAGTTAACCTCAGGTCGTGTGCGAGACCATACTTAAAATAGATCAATTCTAACACTTTAGTTCTTTCTACAAAAGATTTGGCTTTCCTGACCTTGTGCCGACTACACGAGTTTACCTTAGGTCGCGCGCGAGGTCATGACCAAAATAAATCAGTTCTAACATTTAGTTCTTTTTACAAAAGATTTGGCTTCCCTAACTGTGCGCCGACTACACGAGTTTACCTCAGGTCGTGCACTCGTGCGCAAGGTCATGATCAGAATAGATCTGCTCCAACACTTAGTGCAATCAACAAACGAACTGGCGCAAGGCTAAGAAGCGCTGGACAATGTTGGACGGTGCAAAAGTACGAACGCTAGAGCAGTTGGCCATTGAGCGCACTGCTGTACTCTATCGTGTTGTAGGATGAACAATCGTGCAGGAGACAAGAAGTACACAAGGACACTTATGTGGTGTCACACCCCAACCGATGCAGGAATCATCGGGGCGCGGCACTAGGTGAATCAGATTGCTCGAGAGAATCCATAACAACTATTAAAATGACAATATTTAAAAGTTTAACTTCCCATACAATCAAACAAAATATCTCACAATAGTTAAACAAATTACATGTCTCTTAAACAATTCAAATCCGACAACCTAGATTTATTAGTGAGTTTCTAGAAGTCCTATCCGTTTGCAGCATGAAATGATCATCAACCTGTCACATACGTTAAAATAAAAGTCAATACAATAATGTAAAGGTGAGAAACAGGTTTTGCATAATAATAGTAAATAAGCGTTTAACGAAATCAGCATGCACTAACATAGTCATGAGAACACGTATATGTTACCTATACCGAAATAGACTAACCAACACAACCGCGAGTGAGACAAGTAAAGTAAAGCGAGAGCGAGCCTTAACAACCCCTGAATGAACAGGTAGGGGGTCAACCTATAGCAACAATCATGTTAAGGGTGGTCAGCAATCTCAAGGCATACAATTTAACATATAGTTGTTCAGCGTTTCACATATAGTTATGCGAGAGTGGTTTGCGTATCAAAGCGTTTAGCGTTGTGTGTTGTGATCGTTTGACAGGGAACGTATGTAACACCCAAATTTAACAACCCGCTTTTTCGCAGCTCGTTACTCTCGTTACGCCTAGCACCAGAGATTCGGATCATAATGTAAACTATATCGCTTACTACACTACATCGCATATTTTCACACTATATCGCACCTCACAACGCTTACAATGCACTCACTAATACTATAAACATTGCGTAATGTTTCCAAGTCTATCTGCTCGCTTAGACAACGCGACTCTCTCAGGACTTGGGAACTGAGACGCCTATTAAACGCTTAATACTCGCAACGCCCTCGCTCAAACAACTCGCTTTGTCGCATTATATACGCAACGTTTAATACAATTAACTAATACGAACGAAAGCATTACAAAAGGATTTTTAATAATTTTTAGGAATTTTTCTAGCATAGGTTCTTTTTGTAAAAAGTGTGTCTTTTAACCATTAGAATAAAAAAAATTGTACGAAAATTCCAATTTTCGTGCGAAAAAGTATGTTTTTTGGCTTCGAATGGCAGTTTTCATGCAAAAAAGACATATTTCGTGCGAAAATCGCATATTTGGTGCGAAGATGACCATTTTCGCACGAAAATATGGATTTCCGCACGAAAATTTCACCAAACCACCTCCATTCCTCTCCGCTTATAAATACAACACTTCATCATTCACTCCAACTTACTGCCATTCCGCACCAAAACGCTCTCTAGCTCGTTTTCTCTATTCCAAATAAGAAACTACGTTTTTTCAAACGAATCACAACGTTTCTACAACGATTTTGCACGAGATTATCTCTGATTTCATCTAAACTTCTATGTTTTACGAAAACCTTCATATTTCTCATGAAACTTTCTGATTTTCTTAAGGATTTAGCACTTAACCGAGCATGTTTGAGTTAGCCGTGGCTTCTCAGACCCGAAACCTTGTTGTTTCAAACTCACCAAGTGTTTATCCTAGCAAAACTGTTTATAAATCGATTTTTACACCAAACACGGACCAGGCCGACTAATGTTTCGTTCACTAAGTAGTGGAACGAGGCGCTGTCAAAACCGTCACGAAATGGACTCGAAATTACATCCGCTTCAGACAAGATCTCAGTTCCGGTTCCACAAAGACGCAAGAACAGTCACTTGTGCAAACTGGACTGGCTCATACGAATCACTTTTGGTTCATACAACCCAGTCCGAGATTCCACAAACAACTCACTCGCTCTAAAGACCTTTCCATCACAAGGTTCGATCAATGGCCTAAGGCTGGAGGGATGAACACACGATTTCCTGAAGGATGATCAAAATTTTGGCACGAAATTTTCGTGAGTTGAATGACCAAAATTTTTGCACGAAATTTTCGTGAGAAAAGAAAATTTCGTGAGTTGAATGACCAAAATTTTTGCACAAAATTTTCATAAGAAAATTTCGCAAGTTGAAGCACTAGAATTTTTGCAGGAAATTTTCGCACGAAAATTTCATCAAATTTTTGAACGAAATTTTCGTAAGAAAATTTCGCAAGTTCAATCACTAAAATTTTTGCACGAAATTTTCGTAAGAAAATTTCGCAAGTTGAATCACCAGAATTTTTGCACGAAATTGTCGCGCGAAAATTTCACCAAAATTTTCGCACGAAAACTAATTTCGTACGAAAATATCTGTTTCCCTCGCACCGACTTTCCGTTTCAACTATTTCAACACTCTGGAAGATTGATGCACTTCCGTCTGTACACGCATGCTAACCGACACTCTTTTCTCTCCTTTCATCAACTCTCGGTGTTCGCTGTTACGCACCCACTGTGAGTATACTTGACCCATTTTCGCTTTAATGCACTTTTTTGGTGTCACATACGTTTATATCAAAACAAACGAAACACACTAAACTAATTTATCACACGCGGATATCTGTTATACATATTTATACGTGATGCTAGGAACATGTAATCGAGGACACATTTTCGTTAACTCAGCTTAGCTAGTATGGTACTATAGTTTGGCTAACACCCGACGGGGTCTAGCTAGGAAGACCGCGCGAGCATCTCGAGAGTATAGCATGAGAAATTTGTCTTGTGAGTTTATATGTTATGTATCATGTTTATGTATGTGGAAATTCGCGACACTGTTTTATCTATTATGCTATTATATAAATACCTGTATGCTCGCCAATACATATTTGTATTGACAATTATTTTAACGTATGTTGCAGGTTAATGTTTCTACTCGCTGCAAACGGACTTAGGATTTTGCTTAGAAACTTGTAATAAATTGTAATCGACTTTGAAAATTGTTTAAGATTAATGGAATTCGTGATGATTATGTAATGATTGTATGTTGATTGTATGGAAATTGACGTTTAAATATTGTCATCTAAAAATAGTCGTTGTGGATTCTCTCGAACAATCTGAACCGCTTAGTGCCGCGCCCTGATGATTCCGCCATCGGTTGGGTGTGACACCAAAAGTGCATTAATGCGAAAAAGGGTCAAGTATACTCACAGCGATTGCTTAATCAGTAAACACCGGTGAGCTGGGGAAAGTGAGAAGAGCGTCCGATTAGCCTGCGTGTAGAAACAGAAGTGCATCAGTCTTCGAAGTGCTAAAACGGTCGATACGAGGATCAGTGCGAGGAACAGGCGGTTCCTACGAATGAGTTTCGTACGAAGAAAGAATTTCATACGAAATTGAGTTTCGTACGAAAGTGAGTTTCGTACGAAAATGAGTTTCCGCGAGTCTGCCTGTTTCGTGTCCAAAAATCAAGTGTTTTTCGCGTCTTTCTTCGGGAAATCGAGTGTCTATCCTTCCAACCTTAAGCTACTGAGCAAACCAAAAGCTGGGGAGGTCTTTTAGAGCGAGTTAGTCGTTTGTGGAAACTTGGACTGGGCCGTACGAACACGAAGTGGTTCGTGCGAGCCAGTCCTGTTAGCACAAGTGATTGTTCTTGCGTCTTCGTGCTACCGGAACTGAGTTTTTTCCTGAAACGGATGTGATTTCGAATCCATTTCAAACGTGTTTTAACACCGTTTCGTCCCACTATTTAGTGAACGAAGCATGTATCATTTTTAATCCGTTTTGTGTGAAAATCAAGCCTTAAAACCGTTTTCTTTGGTTCGCCACCTGGTGAGCTTGAAACACTAAAGTTTCTAACTTAAAAGAGCCAAAGCTAACTCAATATGCTCATTTAAGTGTGAATCCAAGCTAAAATCAGAAGTTTTATGGAAAAAGATGAAGATAACAGAGAAGTTTTAGATGAAATAAGAGATAAACTCGTGCGAAAATCGTTGTGGAAATCGTTGCGGCTTGCTTGAATTTAGTTGTTCTTACTTGGAAAATCAGAGAAAAGTGGGTAGGAGAGATTTCGTGTGAAATGACAGCCAAAAGTGAGGAAGTGCACGAGTGTGGTATTTATAGGAGAGGAGCATGGAGGGGTCTAGATCACATTTTGTACGAAATGGTTATTTCGTGTGAATTGGTCGTTTTTGTGCAAAATGTTCCCAGTTTGCGTGTTGGCTACTCGTTTGGTGTTTCCGTTTGTACCAGTTAGTTGTGTTAAGTGTTTTGGCAAGGTGTTAAGTGTTGCGTTAACAATGTAATGCGATAGAGCGAGTTGCGTGAGCGAGCGAGCGTTTGAGCGAGGGTTTAACTATATAAAACATAATCATATATAACATACGACATTACATAGCTCACATAAATAATTGCGTTTGCGATTTAGTGTGATAGGCGAGGTCGTAGGCGCGGGTGGTTACTGAACAAACAAACACACTCGGTATATAATTTAAAATACTTCTCTGTGATTCGTGTAGCGTTAGCGTTGCGAGTAATAAACGTTTTAAGTGTGATGTTATGTTGTGTGATGAAATGTATTTAGTATAACGTAAATCCATTATTTATATCGAATCTCAGATTACAAAACGGTTACAAAGGAATGAACGGTAGTAACTGAACAACCGGAAAAGTCGGGTTGTTACACGTGGCACCAATCAGCGTGCGCCGAACACTGGTCCACGTTCTCCAATTAAATGCTGATGACAGACCGAAAAACAAGGACAATCGCCAGGACACGTGGATCCATTCAATGTGCACCAACTGTGCCCTTGCCTGTAAACACTAAAGGTCGTGACAGGGGAGACATAACGGATATTCCTTGTTGTCAATCTCAGGCCCAAGGCCCAGCAGCCCGTATCTTTCACAACTCTCTTCGGCTATAAATAGAGAAGTTCATTTCCAGGTTTAAGGATCACTCTCTTGCTTTCTTCTTTAATACACACACTTTTATCCTTAAAGTAGGTTCTTATTCTCACGATGGAGGGTGGTTACAAAGAGAATCCCCCCCATTCTCCTCCTTGTAACGAGCTTTACGGTGTGTTGATTGTTTTGCAGGATTGTTACAGCTGGTAAACGAGAACGGAAGAAGATTAACCTTATTTTGTCGAAGTATAAACCACAAGAAAATCTCTAGATTAAGTTGGTGTTTCTTTAAAAATATGGATACAAGGTTTATTAAGCTTGGTTGGACCTGGCCAACAATGCATACACTTTCAAAATATTATACTTGATTCTTTTTCTATTAACAAAATATAAGAAGTTTATCATCTAACTCGACATCTTTTAACCATGTACACTTTATTTTGTATTAATAAATAAAAGAATTGTGAATATCAAGAGAGTAAAAGAGTTAATTTCGGTTTAACTCCTTGATGTTTACCTATTTTAATAATCTGAGTACGAATTCTTATTTTTTCTCAAATCATGGCCTAAGGTTTATGAATGTTAACAATTTGACTCCTTATGGCTAACTCCGTCCAACTTTGACGTTAGTTCTTGAGGGTATAATTGTGCGTTCAATTTAGTATGTTTAATAGATCTAAATTTAATACCAATTAGTGTATGCTTATTTCTAAAGCAAATATACATTTTCCACATGAATTATTAAAGACGATGTGATGAATTAATTGGTGGAACTTGATTATATCATAAAGAAAAAAATGAAATCTAATTTATATACAAACTAGGTTATCCGTGTATTACACGGAATTTTATAAATGCAATGTTATATAATTAACGAAAAAATATGTTTTAAAAAACATATGCATTGGCCGCTTGAATAAAGCCGTGTATTATAATAATAGAATAAAATATAACGTAATTTGTTAACACATATAGTCTTCAACATACGTTTTTAAATAAATGAACATTGACATGAAGTAATAAATTTTATTAAGTTAATTTTGAAAACATAATCTCTTTTAATTGGGTATTAACTTCGATTTTTTTGTTATCACCTACTTTTTTTATTATTTAACCTGTTGCATTTTAACATTGTTATCATCCAACCACATTAATATGTACAATTTGATTTCTTACTTACGTAATCAAGTTCCGTTGATTAATCCTATCGCATAGAATTTTAATCCTTCATGAATAAAATGTATATTTGCTATAGAAATAATCATCGACCAAAGTAAGTATGAATTTGTATTTGAATTTGATTTATTAAACACTTAAAATTTAATGGACAACTATACCCTCAAGAACTAACGTTAAAGACGGACGGAGTTAGTCATAAGGAGTCAAATAGTTAATATTTATAAACCTGAGGCCATGATTTGAGAAAAAAATAAGAATTCGTACTCAAATTGTTAAAATAGGTAAACGCCAATACTGATTATACAAAATTTTATAATTTAAAATAAAACACATACAATGTCTCTCTCTCTATGTGTGTGCCTCTATCTCTCTATGACCTATTGGTTTCTGTAACGCAACTAATATCGAAAAGTAACTTCACAACACTTTGCAATAAAATTCGTATTTATGCAAAAGTATTTTTTATAGTTGTAACTTAACAACTCAAATGATAGCTATGTAAAAACTAGAGAAGAAATATAATTTAATTTTGAAAAGAAGAAATAGGACATAAAGTGAGAAAGAAGAAGGAAAATGAAAGCGAAGCAACTAATTTGAGGGAACAACATTACTAATTACTAAAATAACTAATTGAAGGGTTAAACTTCTAAAAGAAGGCACTTAAAAAAAAAACTAGCCTAGCTTTAAACCCTTTATCTTTTACACACCAACCCTTTAATTTTTACACAGTATATTTTTTTTCGGTGAAACGAACTAGAACTATATAAAATTGTGTTTTATATAAGAAACATTGTTCTGTTATTAGAAATATTAGGCCATGTGATGTTTAGTGATAGTAAATGGACTTGATCTTTTGAAATATTTTTATATATATAAACCACGCCTCATGTAAGCCTATTGATCTAAATCGTTTTTCCATGTAAGCCTATTGATCTAAATCGTTGTTCTTTCGGAAGTAGTAGAATATCTTATCTGATTTCTTTTAGCTTTGAACCAAGTAATTGACCCTCATTGTACGATCTTTACAATAATATAGAAGTAAAAAAAACTAATTAAAAAAACACAAAAGTACTTGAATTTTGTAGAATCATGTTATGTACACGTTTTCAACATTTTGTTAGGTTTTTGTCAACGTTGCGACGTTTAGATTGTGACCAATATAGAGACTAAAATAATAGTCTCTTTTTCATATGTTTCTCTGTTTTGGAGTTTCTCTTTTATTAATTATAACAATAGAGAGGCTAAAACAATAGTCTTTTTTTATATTTTTAATAGTCTCATCTTTTATTAATTATAACTTATAAAATCAATGCAAAAAAGGGTTGCATCAATTTCATGTCGATGTAACTATTTGTAGCCTAATGGTATTATGATATGTAGTAAATTTGTAATATGTTCATCTTTAAGTAGTTGGGGTTTTCAGTCCAATAGTAGACATTGGTATATAATTAAAAAGTGGATTTAGAGAATTCACGAGTTATCCATTTAAAAAAAGATTACTCTCTAATAATATGTTATTTCATTTGTTGGTGATTTGATTTGTAGACCACAATGATGACGACAACTTAAGTTGTTGTGAGGTAACGTCAAATCTTTTTCGACGCCAAAATCATAGTATTCGAGGGTAAAAGTTGATAAGAACAATAAATAATGAATAACACCTTTAATTGTGAACATAGTTTTTTAAACACTTTATCTTATATCTTTAGATATAAGGTTATTTAATTAAATACATGATTTTATTGACATATTTTTGTTGAAATAATTATTGACATACTATTTTTGAGGTGAGAATCACATAGGAACTATAGTTTGACTAGGAGGATAGAAAGCAATGAGATTATGACATGTTGCAAAATTAAAAAATAAAGGGAAATGGTATTTTAGTCGTCTTATCTCATTTTCCCCATTTATCTTTTCCTGCAATTTCAAAACCTATCATTTTAAAAAACTCACCATCTTTACCCTTTTCTTCACTTTCTGTTAAATAATCACTACATCATAGTACGATTTTCGTCATCAACCAGTCATTCAAAGACTCAATCAACGTGTTCTTCAACTTTTTTTTAAGAAACCAAGTTTAATTTCATAGGATTTCTCTTTTTTTCCCGTGATTTTGAAGTGAATCACTCGATTCATTCGATTCAATCATTGATAAGTGTTTCAAACATTCAAATTTCGTCAATCGTTAAAGAAATTCGAAGAAATCAGCTTCGATCTGTGTAAGAAATTTTTGAATGGAGTTTTACGATCTGGGATTTTGAATTAAGTCATTACATTTTAAAAAAGAATGAAAAACACATTTTTTTTGTGTGTTTATAGTCTATTGCATTTTAGAAACAACACATTTCTTTGTTTTTAGTCCATTGCATTTTAGGAAAAAAAACATTTCTGTGCGTTTTTAGCTTATTGCGTTTTAAAAAAAGACATTTATTTGTGTTTTTAGTCTATTGCGTTTTAGGAAAAAAATTCTTTGTGTTTTTAGTACATTGAGTTTTGTAACACAATAAAAAATTAAATTTGTTTTATGCTTTAATCCATGGTGTTTATAAGACAATGAAAAAAACACATCTTTTTGTGTTTTTAGCCCATTACGTTTTAAACCTGTACAGTACTGGGAACTAAACTGACATGATCATGTTAAAACAGAAACATGATCATGATGTGAAACCCAACCCATTGCGTTTTAGAGCTGCAAACTGAAAGAACATGATCATGCTTAACAGAAGCATGATCACGTAGAAACTTGAAACTGGACCCATTGCGTTTGAGACCTGAGTAAAAGAACATGATCATGTTGTTGTTAAAGCCAACGCGTTTTAAACCTGGAAAGGAAATGAGGTAACTAACATGATCATGTTATAACAAAAACGTGATCATGTTGTGAAAACATGCAGTGGCCATGTGAAATCCATTTGTGTTTTAGACCGGGAAGAGGTGAGGTAAGTTCTGTTAAAGAACATGATCTTGCTAAAATAGAAACATGATCACGTTTAAAACTCATGCAACAGAAAAATGACTATGTTAAATAGAAGTCAAACCCCATTACGTTTTAGACCTGGAGTGTACGTTTTAGAGACCTGGAGTGCAAAATGTTGGAACAAAAACATGACCATGTTAAAACATAAACATGACCGTGTTAAAACCCATTATGTTTTAGAACATGCAACTGCAAAATCTTTATTTTAGGTTTCATTGCGTTTTACGTATCTGGGTTTTCAATTTTTTTTCAAAAGGATAACAATAGTATAATCGTTTTAAAGATAAGAAAACGTTCGTTCTTATGGTGCAATTTTTATAAAAAATTATATCGTATGAAAGAGTTACTAACATTTAAAAACGAGGGGGAATTGGAGGAGAGAGGAACTATTGCTTTGGATTGACTAGAATACCCCTACACAAACTCACGCGCCTCCTTTTTTTTGTTCAATTTCACTTATTTAATCTTAACCCTTGATTACTAAATAGATGGACAAGATTACTTCCTATCGTTCCTACCCAAATAAACTTCCAATTATATCCTAACCATTATTTGTTGAAATAATTTTGTTGTTAATGTGCACACGCATAGAAAGTTAGAAACGTAATTGCAAATGGGGCCGGTATATAAGCATATGAAAATTTGTAGTAAAGATCTTTTGTTTTATCTCGGTAGTAAAGATCATCTGTTTTATCTCTAAAGGACGTAATGCGGTGGTAAGAGCAGTAGGGGTGGTTGTCATCCAACAGCCTATCATCATTTAACACTTTATTTCATCACATTTTACTCTATCACACTTGCAATAGTCATCACTCATACTCATCACATCCAATCACAACTTAATACCTCAACACCAAAGTCAAACACACACACACACACACACATTCTTCAATCACACCTCAACACCAAAGTCAAACACACACACAAAAATTATCCTATCACTGATAGAACACTCGTGGCGTGTCCAATCACTCATAACCCATCACTTGCCTACCCCGACTACCTAAGGTGTCTTCCCTTTATCCATGAGATGGGTGATTTAAATCCCATAAAACATTAGTTTCCATTAAAAAAAACTTCTTCTATATGTATTGTGAGATCATACAAATTTATATTTTTATGTGTATCATTTGATTATTACCTCATCTAAATATAATATAAAACCTAATAAATGAATAAAAAATTAGACACGTGTTACCATCATATTTCACATTTTCTCATGACCCTAGATAAATAAATATTTTATAAATTATAAAAGAGTAACTTAATCCTATTTTCATGCAATTAATTTCTTTTTTTTACCCATTTGTGATATACTAAATTCACCATCAATTATAAAAATAGTTTATCCATCATATATAAATTATTAATTTAGATCATAAGTTTTATGAAATAATCATTAATAAAATATGCATAACAACTATTAATAAGAATAACAAATATTTTTCATTTACTATAAATAAGAGTTGTATTTAAAAGATACACAATAATAAAAATTATATTAGCTATACACATTTTTATATATAAATTATAATACGTAATTTATGTCTTATGAATTGTAAGACCCTTACTGAATAAATCAATATGCGATTACATGTATATACTGTATTACGAGTTTCTTTATACTTCTCAAAAATTTAAACATTTCAACATATTATCGTTGTTTAGTTTCGTAACGACTAAACAAATTGCGAAAGCTTGAACTTTGATCGTGTTCGGTTCTTCGTTGAGCTTGATCATCCTCCGGTGCTTCAAATCATTACCTATATTTCATAAATTATGAAATACGTTAGTTATATCATGACCAAATAAACCCGAAGGCCCAAAAATAACAAAACAAACTTTTTGTTCTATATCCCGTCGTAAGCTACGGAAGTTAAACCCATTCAAACAACCATTTAAGGAATGTTCACCCATCAGCAGGAATGTTCACCCATACAGTGGGAATGTTCATTTAGCTGTAGGAATGTTCACTCATCAGCAGGAATGTTCACTTAGCTGTATGAATGTTCACTTAGCTGCAGTCAAACTTTCATTTTAACGTAAAATTTCCATAACTTCTTCAATACTTATCCGTTTCTCTCGAAACTTGTTTAAAAATGTCCGCAAAATATTTACCTATATATTTAACTAGAAATCCTCAACCCGGATTCACAAATTTTAAGGATTTCGTAACCATTACCCGGTTTATGCGCATATTTATTTGACCCGTTATGGGGTTTAAGCACTTAAGCTTAAATTATTCGCATTCCTTCATTTCTCTTAATCCCACTTTATGATTTTTATTCATTCATCCTCACAACTTCAATTCTGATGGATTATAATAGGAAAAAGCATTATATTCCCATTCTACCTCGAGTTTGACACTTTTACGAAAATGACCCACTTAGTAGCATTAAGCTAAAATGGTTTAAGCCTTTCACTTTATACTACTAAAAAGAATTCTTCAATTTACAAAACTCATATTTAAACTACCCTTAAAGGTCGTTTGCCCGATTTATCATCCGAGGGTGTTTTAGTCAATTTTTAGTCCTTTTACCATAAAAGACTTTTAAAGGTGTAATTTGGCCTAATGGGCACTTTTAAACCATGTTATATTTAAAATCATTATGTTCCTAAGAACATAATATTCCCCATATTATTAGATATACCTTACTTAGGTAATCCAATGTTCACCCATGACTCATTTAATTCACGCCGGACTCTAAGTCCTCATTGAGAGTTTGACCCATTACACATTTATGGCTCGGGTCATAGCACTGACACGTTTTAATACCTTGCATTATTAGTTGCTAATTAAAAGCAACGCAGCCGTATGCTATTCTTCTTGTGAGCACAAAACTCGACAAGTAACCATTAGTCATTATCGTCAAATGATGAATACATCACCATTCGACCCGTTTGGCCTAAATGACCATTTTATCAATATGAGATGGTAATTATTTACCATCTCACTCGTTTAGCTCATTTCTGTTTGCACTATATGATCATCTTACTTAAAAGTCATTTTTTATTCGTTTGACCCATTATGGCTTACGCATAGGGTGTCTTTTCAAAAATCACTATTTATCCATCAACTCTTGACTGGATTATCATTTTACCATTTTTACCTATTATGGTTTACACCATAAGGTAACTCTTATCATTTTACCATTTTTACCTATTATGGTTTACATCATAAGGTAACTCTTCAAAATTGCTTGTGTATTCATCATCACCTAACCGAATTACCGTTTTACCCCTTTTATCACCAATTATAGTTTCTCACCATTTTCACTTATTCCAACCCATTTTGATCTGTGTCGGAACATCATATTTCTAAAACTCTTTCAAAAGCTAGTTCATGCATTCTTAACCAATATGTAAGTAGTTATTCTATTAGAAGGGTGTAAGCTTTACTTACCTTGCATCCGGTTATGCTTTTCCCGCGTATTTGATCTGTTTGACCCGATTCTTCCCAAGCTTCCACCTAGTTTGTCAAGCGTCAAACTATTATTCATCATTCGAAAGATGGTTAGTTTAGTCATCCTCTATCACGACTATCCTATCTTACGCATTTATATCAAAATCACCATTCGATTTTTATTATAGATCAGTTTGACTTTTAAAAGTCAAATGTCTATTAACATATGTAAATGCACAAATAGGTTCAACAAGCTTACTTAGGCATTTCATCAAACACCTTGTGGGCATGAATTTTTACACTACTTCTATGAAGTCCATGATTGAACTATTAGCCATGTACATACAGCTTATAACATCAAAATGGTTGGAATGTTCAATAATCACCTAAATTCAATGTGTCAAACATCCAATACACTATTTTCATCAAAACCCACTTCATAATCTACTTGTCAATCACCTATAAGTAATCATACCTCAAATATTTCATAATTTATGTCTAACGAAATCAAGCATACATATATACTTAATTTCATCTTTGGATCATCATCCAACAATCTATTTGAAAGAAATCTACTTGTCTCAAATTACAACCTTCACCAATCTAGGTTTTAAGACATACCTTATGATTCCCTAATAAAGGTGATCGATAATCTACGTTCATGCAGGAATTTGGGGCCCTATCCTCCTTCAATTTTGATGATTTAGGATGAACAAGGGTTTGCTCCATGTTCTCCAGCCGTAGTCGACACACACACACTTAATGTGTGTTTTGTGTTTTAATCTTTATTATACCAAAACTTTAGGCTTCTCCTCTTTTGGCCCCTCAAGTTTAGCTTTGTTTGAGTGAAGCTACTACTACTACTCATTGTTTTATAATTATATATTTGTTACTAACTAGGTTAATTTGTTCCTGATTATTTTTTTGTTTACGGGTTCACTTTTACCACTAACGACATTTTACCCGCTCTTTATTATTAACGTGGTTTGATTACCAAACCCGTTTTTGAGGTGTTACATGAATAATAAATATATTTATGTATTACATATTTTTAGTATTCAACTCATTTAATAGCAGGACTATTATTGTATTTTAGTTTGCTTACTAACATAAGTCAGTTTTTATGATAAAATCAAGTTAGTTGTATAATCTGTCATATAATAATAAAAGTATATTGGTTGTATAAAGTTCATTACATGTTTATAATCATATCGTGTAATACACAAGTCTATAACCTATTATATTAATATAAAATTAATGAAATAAAGAGAGACATAAAAATGAATGAGCAAATGGTTTGAGTTGAGATGGTGACAATGAGAAGGTCAAAGATGGAAATTCATGTGTGGAATTTCCGTGCCTCACCAGCTCACTTGACGTGTGTCGCAATTTACGGCATGCATCATACCGCCCTAATATATCCATCCATTTTGGCTTTATTTTTTACAACAAATCTTAACTCTTTGTATAACAATTGAAAATTTTACAGTTTCTTTCTTATTTTGTTACCATCAGAAACTGCAATAAATATATATTTAACAATCCAACGTTACTTAAATAAAAAGAATTATGCATTAGGCTAAGTACTATTTATTTGATCGTGTTATGAAGTATTTGGAGTAAAAGATTTCAAAGGGTAAATGTCAACATGAACAAGTTAGTGGAGGATATTAAAGAACTGGCTTATGACTGCCTGATGCATCGCCGAAATTCAAACAAGTAACTTGAAACGAATGACGAAGATTCGAGATAAAGGTGTAAAGTGTAAACAGAGCGTAATAATTGGTTTTGTTTTGTTACATTCTATTTTTCATATTTTGTTTTTTCGATCTTTGTAACCGGATCGGTGCTTCTTGCTATGATCCTATTTGGAATAATAGTTGCCTTAAAAAAAAGAAAACAAAACCTTAATATACAATTACAAATGTGTAATTTGCGTAACATATTTGGAATCACACTAAGTAAGACCACAAAAGTGATACATGACAAACCACAACGACTATTCCTATAATAACTTTAATCAATACACATATAAAAACTTAAAAAATAATATAAATCCAAACTATATGTTATAATAATCACAAATAATTCAATATATTGTGAAAGCAACTATAATTAAGGTCCAATAATACCACATGACATACATAAATAAACAGGACAAGTGTTGAGACTTTTAACTAACGTCGGCATGGGAAACTCTAGTAGTCAACTTTCTTCAATTTTTATATTTATTTAACGGTAAATAATACCAACTTTCAATTTAAATAAATATAAATATTTTCTTCACTAATTAAACATTTTTATTTCCCTTTAATTTCAAAATATAATTAATGAACAATCATACATGATACAACTAGCAAACAAGAATAACTATGGATTTAACGGAAGAACAAGCGCAGAAACTAAAAAGATGAATTTTTATTTATCAATTTAACTGAAATTAAAAATAATAAAAAAAGTAAAAGTAAAAGACTACAACCGTTTTTGTCCTTTTTATTACAAAAAGATTGCTATTTTCCTTCGTAGTATCCGATTCTAACCGACCAGTAACTTTCAATTCCAACATTTTTTACACAAACCTTGTAACAATAACCTCAAATTCACCAAAAAGCCAGCATACCAAATAATCCAGCCACCACAACAACCGGCTCCGCCACCGTTGACAATCGACTAGCTGCGTTGACCGATTGAACAACCGGATACAAGTCTCCTGGAGGACCAGTTATGTAAATATAATCCGGTGGTGCATGCCCACCCCCACCCCCACCCCCACAGCCATCGCGACAGGGAGGCGGAGGGCAGTTAACCGGGGTTGGAGTCTGCTTCTTGGGCGGTGGTGGCGGCGAAGGCGGCGGCGGTGATGGTTTTGGTGGTGGAGGGCTGCTATAGCAAGTGGTACCACAAGGACAATCTCCACACTTGATTTCATCATTCGGGGACCCTACCGGGTTCGTGGTCGTGTCGTCGAGTTTTCGCACGTTGACCCGAGGCGAAACCGAAACCGCCATGATAAGGAGGATCATATTCATAACAACCATAATTCGGTAGGATATTGCCATGTTGAGAGAGGTTGCAGCCACTAGCAGAAAGGTTTTGAAAAATATGTATTGCTAGAAAATGGTTATATGTTTTTTTGGTTTGGGGGGGGGGGGGGGGGTGAGGTGCTAATTAGTGGTTATTTGGGTAGGGGTGGTTTGTTTAAGTATGATGTGAACCGGCCTTAAAGTCATGGGTGTGTGTCTAAGTTGGTGGGTTGGCTTAATCCAGAAGGCACCCACCCATTTTCGTTGCATATGCATGTGGCATTACCTAACGGATGGGACCCATAATATGCTCAATCTCAATTATTTTTTTAATCACATTAAATTACCACCCCACTTTAGTCCACTAAATCAAGTTAAACATTAATTTATTGGAGAATTTTGAACATAAGAGTGTGGTTAATTGGTTTTTGCCAAATAAATAGAGAATTATGAAATAAGTGTTTTTGTACATGAGGTTGTGGTGGAGTGGTTGGGGAAAGACTTGGTATTCCTAGTGACCCAAGTTCGACTACAACTCTCCCCACTATTTTCTGCGGCATCCAGGTGAAGGGCGAATACGGGTGGCACCGGTTCGTCTTGGATGGGAGGCGAGGTTTTACCGATTATTCCATTGTCGTGCCTTCGGGCAAGTGGAGATCGGGTTTCCGCGCATCTGGGAGAGCCAAGGGGCTGGCGGCAGTCGAGTAGTCGACCTTGGCCACAGCGCCCGGTGTCACGGTGGTTGACACGTCGTTCCTTGCCGTTCAAAAAAAAGTGTTTTTGTGAAATGTAAAATATGTTTAGCACGACTATAGAGGTAAATTACATTTGAAAAAATATTAAATTCGTAATATTCACTTTAAAGATTCTATCTAACGTGAAAGAGATTAAACTATGTGATCAAGCCAATAATTTGATGTTTATTTAGTGATGGTTAACTTTGCCCAATCAAATTAATCCGTTTTGGTAAAAAAAAAATCTTTAGGGGCGGAGCTTTTAAGGGGTAAGAGAGTGCATCCGTCCCATCAATATTTTGGTTAGTAGTGTAATTTTTTCGATTTTTCGTTCTAAATTTTAAAGTTATACAGGTTCCCTTCCTCAATTATTTTATCTAAAAATTCACTACCCCCACCAAGTTTATTTTCCAATAAATTATACATATTTAATCCCATGACTTTCCGTTTCCACGAAATTTTGATCAAGTTCCAAAAAGTTACACATTCTGAAAAGAATATTAAATTTAGACCATTTGTGCCATTTGTGATTTATATTAACGCTATTTTGTTCTTGTCTATGGATTTTGTTTCTTTACACGGATTTTAAGGACATGATACGGCTGAGATAAACTAAACCGAAACCATGTACACAAATATTGAATAGGCTTCTTCTTTTTCCTCTCTCCGGTTTTTTTATTAAGTTGTAACTTATTGCGTGCACATATGGTCTCAATGATTGTACTTTGATTAGGTAAAATGGGAGGTGCTTTATTCCAACACCTGCAAATTTACAAACATTTTTTTCATTAAGTATATGATAAACGTTTGTAACATTCTAACGTGTTTACTAATCAAGATAATCAGATACCTTATAAATAAAAGTTAAACATTGCTCGCTAAATTTTATTTATGAAGATATTATAACAACACAAGGACGTCCGAGTTGTTTCATTAACGTAATCGTTCAGTCGTTTCCTTAGTCAAATACCTAAGGTTCGTGTTTTGTTCGACAAGTTTACAACAATTTCTACTATCGAGCATGCAATCGATTGAACATCGCCTCGAAACACCCATAATAATTTAGCTAAATGAATATACAATGTTATAATAATAAGCGAAATTTTAAAAAATTAACCTTTTTAAAAAAAAATTGGAAAAAGCATGGTTGAAAGATCGTCAGCAGCGTTTTTACTGCCCCCTTACAGAACGGACAATATATAAAAACATGTGTCGTTGATTCTCGTTTAATCATCTTGGATATGTTATTTCTATCACTTTTTGTTAAACTTAGCTATTAAGTTCTGAATTCACTAAGGGGTTGTTTGTTTACCTCTTAATGAGGCTTTTAATGGTTCAGACCTCTTACTGGTTCAACACTTAATGGTTCAGACTGTTTGTTTCGCAAGCATATGTCTAAATGGTTCAGACATTTGCCTTTGAATTGTTAAGATTTATACTGAGTCTGAATGGTTAAGACCTTTAATCTGAATTGTTCAGACATTTGCCTCTGAACGGTTAAGCATTATACTTGCTCTTAATGGTCCAGACCTCTTACTAGTTCAACACTTAATGGTTCAGACATCTTACTGATTCAGCACTTAACCATTCAGAGGTTGCCAAACAGCCCCTAAAAGGGTGTTTGTGATTGAGTTTGAAAATGACTTATTGGATTTTTCAAAAACTTAATAAGTTAAAAAAGTGTTTGTCATTTATAAAAGTGTTTTTTATTTTGTCTTTTTGAGAAGGAATCAAAAGTTGTTTTCAAAAGCCATAAAATCCTGATTTTTTAAATGGTTTTTGGTTTTTTGAATATAAAATTACTCTTTAAAATAAACAAGGAAAGTTCTCATATCTTTTTTATTCATTTTACTATTTTTCACCACAAAAGCTAATCCAAACAATTTTTTAAAAACTTATTTTCTAAAGAGTTAAATGCTTGGTTGGTCCCTGTGGTTTGCAAAAATTTCAGTGTTGGTCCCAGTGGTTTACTATTTACACCCGTGGTACCCAAACTTGTAAAAAATGAACTCGCTTGGTCCCCTGCCCTAACTTCAGTTAAATAACTCTGTTAAAACACCCCACGTGCTTGGCACGTGAGGGCAATTTCGTCCATTCAAGTTTGATTTGATGTTCACTTTTTGCAATTGTACACTTAGTCCTAGACGTCAGTTGATATTTATTGGTTTCCCTCTCATTTCTGTTCATCTCTCCCACCGTAACACACACCTACAAAGACTCACCGTCTCTTCGTTTCTCTGCAACATCCCGGCGATTGAACAGATAATCGGTGCGTTTAGGGCTGATCGAAGGGAATTGGTTGGTACATTAGGGCTGAGTTTGATGATTTTAATCCAGATCGTGATTATAGTAAGTTTTTTTATGCTGATAGTGCTAAAGTTCAAACATTTAGCGATTTTGTAGTGTTTGTTTTACAAAATTACTGACACACACTGTTTTGGTCGTTTTCTGTTATGTTTTTTGAGCAGATGGAAACCCTAGTTTGTTTTCTGCAAGAATCTTCTATGCTGGAACTTTTCGAAGGTTTCTAGGAAGAAGCTATGTTCAAGGAAGGTCAGCGTATGTTGATTACATCGACATTGATGAGTTTTCTGTCCATGAAGTTGATTGGATTATACGAGACCTTAACCTGTTCAAAGAGAAGGTGCCAATTTATTATCATTTTCAAATACCTGGTAGAGATTTAGATACTGTTTGGTAGCTTAGGGTGTGATGCTGATGTTCGTAACTTGGCACAATATGTGGGTGAAAATAAGTTAATAACTTTTACATTGAACATGTAAAATCTGTGGTTGATACTTATTTAAAATCACCAGAGGGACCATCTAGGGTTGTTATTGAGGAATTAGTAGAGGAAAGCAAAAATGTCCAGGAGAATGTTGGTGTTAGACAAAACAAAGAAAAGTTAATACTTAGGAGGAGACTGATGCTTGAGTATGTTGAAGGGTCATCTAGTGCAAATAAGAATACAAGTAACATGTTTGTTGATAATCCAGTAGGTAACAATGATAATCCAGTAGGTAACAATGATAATCCGATAGGTAACAATGATAATCCGGTAGGTAACAATGATAATATAGAGACTGGGACTTATAATGCAAACCAGGGTACATGTGTAGATGGTTTTAACTTTGACGACATTGACTTTTCTGGAGTATTCCCAAACAACGAGGGTCTTAAGGATGCTGAGGGTGAGGTAGAGGTTACTTGTAGGAATGAGAATGAGGGTAATGGGGAGGATGAGGGTGACATGGAGTCTGATAGTTATAGGGAGGATGAGGGTGACAAAGAGGATGAGGGGGGTAGTGAGGCTGACTGTTCTCATCAAAGTGTGGCTGAAGGTGATGACTCAGAAGACAGTGACTACATTGTTGACAATGATTATGAGGTGGAAGAAACAGAAGTTGATATGAGGGACTTTAATACTTTTGTAGATGAGGATGAAGAATATGTATGCAGCCTTAATTCTGGCACTAATAGTTTAGAAATGAAGTGGATTATGAAAAGGAAATTGATGATAACCTTAGCTATGAATCATTTGATAGCTTAACTGATGAATCAATGGAAGATTTTGAAACAAGAAGGAGCAAGAAGCTAAGGGAAATCAGGCATAAACAAAAGGTTAGCATTTGTTTAACTAACTGTTTACTTAACTGTTTATTATTTACGTAAGCATTTGTTAAATTATCTAACAACTGTTGAAATGAACATGGAAAGACTAGGATGCATGAGGCAAGGTTTTACTTGGGTCAACAATTTGGATCTGCAAAGGAGGTTAAAGAACATGTTAGGCAGCATGTCGTTCTTACCAGAAGGGAGTTGTCATTTTTGAGAAATGACAAGGCTAGGATAAGAGTCATTTGTGAAGGTAATGTACCAGTTTATAAGAAAGGTGATGGGTTTGTAAAACAAGTATCCAAGAAAGGTAATAAGGGAAAATCTACTGTTGGGCCCAAGCCCAGTGAGTCTGTTGTTAGGCCCAGTTCCAGGGAATCTCTTAGGGAGTCCCAAAAGTCAGCATTGCCACTAAGTGCCAATGCCATATCCTGTAGAAAAAGAAAAGAAAGATTAGAGAAGGCAGCTTGTACATTTATGTTGTATGTGGCTAAAGAGAAAGATGACGTTGAAACTTGGACAGTGAAAACTCACAATGAACACATGTCTCAGCTAGAGAAAGTCTAAACCCTCGCAAGTTTGCTAAGGACCTTCTGTGAAAGATTGGTTGAATGTACAAAGAATTCAGTGAGGACATTTCAAGAAGAGTGTCAAGAAGTATGAATAAGGTTTAAAGGATGAAAGCCTTTAGGGTAAAGATACTTGCTTGAAGGAAGTTCAAGGACAAAAGGAACAATATGCAAGGCTAAGGATACATAATAGAGTTCAAGTGCAAATCCAAACACAACAGTGCACATTGAAGTTGAGTCTGAACCCAACCCATCTTCTCCAACAAGGGTGTTCAAGAGGATTTATATCTGCTTGGGTCCACTGAAGCTAGGCTTCAAGGAATGTGGGAGGGACATACTAGGCTTAGATGGGGCTTTTTTGTAGTGTTCTCAACAGGGTCAGGTATTAGTTGCAGTAGGCTTGGATTCCAACAACGGGCTCTATCCACTGGCCTATGCAATTGCAGAAGCAGAAAACAAGGATTCTTGGACATGGTTTTTGGAATGTCTCAAAGATGATCTAGCACTACAAAGCAACTCACATTTTACCTTCATATCTGATAGACAAAAGGTTAGCCTTACTTTTTAGAGTTGAATTGTTTATAAATATGTTTTTTATTGCTTTAATTGTTTTGATTTTAACATGTTTGCTGTTTTAGGTGTTAAATTTAGGGCCTTATTCCAGCACTTGAAAAGGTATTCCCAGCTGCAGAACACAGGTTCTGCCTTAGGCATATTCACCAGAATATGAAGTTAAAATGGAGGGGCAAAGGCTTTAAAGATTGTTTATGGGCATGTGCAACTGCCAGAACCGGTACTTACTTTTAAGCATTTATTCATTCAAGTGTTGGGTCAACAATTTACTGACTTGTTATTCATGATTGTTCTTGTGTAATAGTACCTGAGTTTAGGGATAAAATGGAAGAGTTGAAGAAGTTCAATGAGGAAGCATACAAATGGTTGGCACAATTTCCACCAAAGCATTGGTCGAGATCTCACTTCACAGGTAATATTCACTTTAAAGATTAGACTAGTTGCTAATTTAAGCACCAAAGGAATTTATCACTTTATACATTTCTTTTTTGGTTATCAATGTGTAGGTTGGGCACAATCTGATGTTCTACTAAACAACATGTGCGAAGTTTTTAATGCCAAGACTGTTGAAGGGAGGGAAAAGCCAATCATTTAATGTTTGGAATATCTTAGAGAGTATTTGATGAAGAGAATAGTCAATGTGATGAAGGTGCAACAGCAGTGTAAGGGCCCCCTCACACCCAAAGATAACAGAGATTTTTGATGAGATCAAGAAGGCTGCAGCCCAATGCAATGTGAAATGGTGTGGTGATAGTAGGTGGCAGGTACAAGGGACTCTTGGGCAATATGTTTGAATGTTGAACAAAGGGTTTGTACTTGTAGGAGGTGGGAAATTTCAGGAATCCCATGTAAGCATGCCGTAGCTGTTAATTGGGATATGGCTGACACAAACAACAGGTGGGGCCACCTGAGGATTGGGTTCATCCATGCTACTATCTGGACACTTGGAAAAAGGTTTATGCCTACAAGGTTGGTCCAATCAATGGTCCCAAACTCTGGCCAATATCACCAGTTCCAACAACATTGACCCCTCCATTTCGCCACAAACAAGCTGGCAGGCCAAAGAAGAAGAGGAGAAAAGACCAAGTGGAGGTTGAAGATATATTGGAGAAGAAAGGGAAGCTGACTAGAAAGGGTGGGTCTGTAACCTGTAAGAAATGCAAAGGGAAGGGCCATAATTCAAGAGGTTGCAAGGCTGCAAAGAAAGGAATGGGTGCTGAAGGTGGTTCTGCAGCTGCTGCTGCTGGTGGTTCTGCTGCTGATGGTGACTCTGCAGGTCAAGAATAAGCTGGATACGCTTAACTGATGAAGGGCTAGATTTTAAATATCTTTTTGTTATGTTATTCAGCCGTATGCTTTAAACAATACTTGTTAACTGTTGCTTGTCTTTATTATGTTTGGTATGCACTATTGTGGCTTATGCTTATGCCACCATTTTGAAATGTTAATCGGCTATTATAGTTATTGCTGTGTTTGGAAATTGAGTATGTCTTTATTACATTTGTTGGGCAGGGTCATAAATTGGAGTTGTTGAGTCTTTATTAGGTTTGTTGGATATTAAGTGATGGCAATAAATGTCATTCGTGTCGCTTTTCCGCTTTATTTAACATGCTTTTCCGTTATATTAAACATTGGTCGTCCGTATCGCTTTTGCGCTTTATAAAACAATGGTCGTCCGTTTCGCTTTTGCGCTTTATTTAACATTGGTCGTCATTATCCCTTTTACGCTTTATTTAACATTTTTTCGTCCGTATCGCTTTTGCGCTTTATTTAACATGTCAATATACACAGTTATGTTTGCCACAACCACAATATCTATGAATATCCAAAATTCATTCTAATATTATTTGGTCGAATTACATAATTAACATTGCAGTCAAGCTAACAACATTGCAAACTGTAACCCTAACAGAAACAATAGTACTAAGATCAGGGTGTTCTTCCATCTCAGTTCAGTCCTTAGTTCATCCCTTTCTTGATCGGCCCTGTTTCTTGCTCGGAGTAGCCCTGGAATGATGCGAACAGCTCGTGGGCACATTGGCGGGTCAAACCAACGAACAAATCCAGGACAAGTGACTTCCTGTCATATCAAACATTTAAAAAATTGAAACCAAAATGAACATCTACTAATGAACCCTAATGCTTACCGGTGATGGACATGCATAGTATCGTCGTCCTGGATTGTTGTCGGTCCATGATGTGCGAATGACGGCTAACTTTCCAAGGTTGCCATTCTAGGGTTCCTGGAGAAACATGGGTGAGGGGAGGAAGAAGGGTCGTTAATTTTGAGGGAAAAAAGGAGGATAAGGTGGTTTTTATAATGAGCTGGACTGAATGGACGAAATTGCCCTCACGTGCCAAGCACGTGGGGTGTTTTAGCAGAGTTATTTAACTGAAGTTAGGGCAGGGGACCAAGCGAGTTCATTTTTTACAAGTTTGGGTACCACGAGTGTAAATAGTAAACCACTGCGACCAACGCTGAAATTTTTTCAAACCACAGGGACCAACCAAGCATTTAACTCTTTTCTAAAAGTAATAAGTCATAATCAGTTTTAAAGTAAAATAAGCAATACCAAATCTTGTTTAAATATCATTATTTGGGTATTAGTGTCATTCAAACGAAATAACTATATATGTCGTAATATGTCAATTTTCTTTACTCTTTTAAACGACTGACTCAAAACATCACTAAATTTACTCTTAGCTAAATTTACTTCAATATCTATCATTGGAGTTGAACTCTTTAACCACTTGAGAAGTTACACCCCTGCTACACTCTTAGTTACCACTTGACTGCAATAGTGGTGGATCTAGAAAATTCGTCAATCGGTAACGTTTTATAAAAAAACGGTAACGAAATCAAAAAAATATCAAATTTTTCCAAAATTTATATTACGTCGAAACGACAAGCCGTAGCAGGGGTTGCCCCTTGTTATACACTAGGTCCGTCCCTAGACTGCAAGTTCTTTGGTAATCTTCTTTGCTTGCACATCACTTTCCAAATTCAAATATAATGCTATTTAAACTTGTAATCATATTGTTTTAATATTTTGATGTCCTCGTTATTCAAAGTCCAGACAGATACTTTCAAACAATAATATCTAAGCATGAATAAATTTCTTTGAAAACCTATGCCAATCTTAACCTACAATTAAATGTAAATACATATTTTGGGTCTTAGGTGAAAATTTTATTCTGCACCTTCTCATAAAAAATAGGTTGAAATTAACTTATAAAGTTTTATATCATACAATTGTTTATTATTATATTTAAACAATTTCTTCTAATAAATTAATAAACTGTCACGTATAATAAACTGTCACCGTATACTGTTGAATAAAAAATTAAATAAAATTTAAAGAAAAACCTTCGATAATCCATCGTACATTAATGAAAAAAAAGTAGCGTTAAATAAAATGTCAATAAAACATGCTACTTGGCACACTTTGAAATAAGAATGGTATTGTCAAATATAAATTATATTGAAAGACACTCCCAACCTAAACTTTGCAACTTATTTTTATAGTCTTTCAAAGCTAATGGGGCTTTTAAATTGATAAGACCTAAAGCTTTGTTTTTATTAGAAGACCAGGGTCAACTTTGACGTTACACTTACTTGATCCTAATTTATTCATAAATTAACACAGTTTTTTGGAACGATGATATTTCATTAACCAACAAACTAGTAAGAAGCTAGCAAAACAAGTTACAACTATTACACAAGAAAGTTATAAAAATAGCTCGGTATTGTTATAAGCAGTTTAAATTATTCATATTATGTGTGAACTTTCTTTAATATATCACGAGCTTCAAAATTATATATTTTGAGCCCTACTTAAAATTCAACAACAAAATAATTAATAAAAACATTTTCTTTAATAAAAGTGGTTCTCTAGTATCAAAAGAGTGCAACGAATACTCGTCTCCTTTTATTTTATTTTATTTGAAAATTTTATTTCATTAAAACACGTCCCCGGCCCAATATGACAAAAGGCAAAACATATACACGCCTTGGACCCAAATGGGTAAAAGGCCAAACTACAACATATACATTGGAATTTTACACCAATTTTCCCAACCAATGGTTTTAAAGAAAGAGCTATTTTTTAACTAAACAAAACCTCTAGACTTGACTTCCTCCAAGATGTCTTGCGGCTATTTTTTTTGTTTTGAAAGATGTGCTCATTCCTTCCTTTCTAAATACACCAAAGTGTGGTTATAATAAAACCATGTATGATCTGCTTCTCTTTCTTTCCTAGTTGTAAGTATTCATGAGCTTCCATAAGGTCTTTGACCGAAAACATAAAGAGGATGAGTATGACATCACGCGATCAAACCCATCACCCGATTCGCGACCACGCAAGCCGTGAATTAATGTTTCGTTGTTTCCTCATGCTCTTCACAACATAAGCACATAACCGACGAGATGTTGACATTTCTTCTCCTTAAATTCACTCTAGTGGCGAGTCTATCAAGGTTAGCCCTCCAAGCCATAATGTTACATTTTAAAGGTACCCACTTACTCCATTTGAAACCTGAATCAGTATCGGCTCCCTATCTTCTTCCTTCATTATCTTAACTGAGAAGGAACCCGAAGCATCCCATACCCACTTCCACATATCTCTCTCAATAGACACACAAACCTCCACCACTGTATCCTGGCAATCTTGCCGTTCCATCAATTCGGCCACCGATTCAAGAGCTCTATGCCACTGCCAAGAAATCTTTGAGGGAAAATCATGAGAATAAACATTGATCGAATACAAGTTACAAGAATAAACATCGATGGCGTCTGAATTGGGCTTTAAAGAAATCTAGAGGTGCAACAAATGACACATTGGACAAACGTCTAGCATGTAGACGTTAAGAAAGGGTCCCACTAAGAGACCAATAAGACAATAAGTTAATGACACCTGGCCAGTGTCTACATAGCCTTTTTCTACAAAAAGTGGGTAGGTGTCAAAAAGTTTAAGCCTTGGGGAAGCCCCTAGGCTATTTGGGAAGCGTATGCATAACCTTATCCTAGGAAGCGTCTATATAGACATTTCCTCTATTCTTTGGCGTCTACATAACCTTTTCCTTCAAAAAATGATCAGGTGCCATCACCTTACTGGTCTGTTAGTAGGGCCTGCAATAGATTGAAACGTCTATATGTGAGACGCTTACCCTACGTGTAATTTTTTGCCCCTCTAGATTTCTGTGAAACACTGAAACCCCTAAAAATTAGACGCCACCAATGTTAATTTTAGTAACAATACTCGGTAAACGTTTATTCTCGTGATTTTGCCTAATTTTAATCTTTGTCATGTTGACTTGTGGGCAGGTTGACTTTACATAAGGTGGCTTCAAGAGCTTGCCGACATACTATCTTTCTATTTATAAGTATCGAAGAGTATCATCAAGTCCCTTGAAAGTGTCAAAAGAAGATTGTGGGGTGATATGAGCCTTAACAATAAATTTTAATGGGTAGAATTGGAACATGATAATCACTTGAAGCAAGGATGTTTTGGTAAAAAAAAATTATAAAGTAAGAGAAAAGTGCCTGGATAGTCCCTGTGGTTTACCCAGATTTCACCTTTAGTCCCTACATTTTCAAAATTACAGCTATAGTCCCCAACTTTGGCAAATTCGTACTCGAATAGTCCCTGAAGCGGATGGATGTTAGTTTTTAGTGTTAAGTGGGTGTGAAATGACTACAATGTCCCTTACTATCAAAATAAATATTTAAAACATTAAAAATATTCTAATTAATATCTATTTAAAGTGGGGCCCACCATAACTAACCCCCCACCCCCACCTCACCCCTATCCCCTCTGTTCACCACTACAATGGAACCTCCACCTTTCAAAGACCAACAACCACCATCTTTCACCACCGTTAAACCACCGGCAACCTGCAACAATCTCCGCACTATCCGAATAGTCCCTGTGATTTGTTTCATTATTGGCAAAAATTTGAATCAAGAGTACACATGACCCTCCTTAAATTCACCGTCTTTAATTTGATATTTGTAACAACTCCAGTTTTCATTGTTATTTCGGTTTTCAGTTTATTTCGTCGTATCTACCCAATCGTACTCCAAGATTCGGTTATGAAAATTTATGTAAATTATATTATGATTGTTACAAGTTATATCGCATCTAAACGCTTATTAAAACGCATCGCTAATCTAATCACATGCAAATGATACTTCTATACGAGCCGAGTGTGTTATTGTTTAATAAACACTTGTGCCATCGCATCGCTTATCTCATCGCATCGCAAATCGCAGTTAATTATATGGTTTTATGTTATTTATGTGTTATGTATGTTTACGGTACCAAGTGTACGGTCTTCACCGACCATAAGAGCTTACAACATATCTTTAATCAAAAGGAATAATATGGGCCAATGCCGATGGGTTAAACTACTCAACGATTACGATTGTGAGATACTCTACCATCCCGGCAAAGCAAACGTCGTCGCCGACGCTCTAAGTCGACGAAGCTATGTATATGGTGTCCGTGACTCTCAACCTTTGAATGATCTCGAAATCGTGATTCGCTCCGCTCAATTCGCCTGCTTTAACGAGAATACTTTGGAGGAAGAAATGAAATGTGGTGCCGAAACTCAACTTGTTGTTAAACCTAACGGTATCTATTATTACCTCGATCGCATTTGGATTCCCAGCCCTGATAATCTTCGTGAATTGTTAATGACCGAAGCTCATAAATCTTGATATTCCATTCAACCCGGTGCTGACAAGATGTACAAGACCTCGTCTTAAGTACTGGTGGCTGGGCATGAAAAAGGATATCGCCGTGTACGTTTCGAAGTGCTTAACCTGCTCGAAGGTTAAAGCCGAGCATCAAAGGCCCTATGGCTTACTCGAACAACCCGAAATCCCAATGTGGAAATGGGAGAGTATAGCTATGGACTTTATTACGAAACTTCCCGCACTTCCTCTGGTCACGATAGCATTTAGGTTATCGTTGATCGTCTTACTAAATCCGCACACTTTATTGCTATACGAGAAGACTTTAAGGTAGAACATTTAGCCTGAATCAATACCGATGAAGTTATATGTCGACATGGTATGCCTCGTGACATCATCCTGACCGAGACGGTCGCTTTACCTCGTGTCTTGGGAGACTTTTCAATCCGCTCTCGGTACTACTCTCAATCTCAGTACCGCTTTTCACCCTCAAACCGACGGTCAGACTGAGCGAACGATCTGCACCCAAGAAGACATGCTTCGTGCGTGCATCATAGATTTCGGTGGTAGTTGGGATACACATTTACCTTTAATCGAATTCTCGTACAATAATAGTTACCATACCAGCATCCAAATGGCTCCTTTTGAGGCACTGTATGGAAGAAAATGTCGATCGCCTATTGCTGGCACGAGATCAAGAAGCACAAATCACCGGTCCCGAGCTGATTCAAGAAACGACAGACAAGATCCTCCAGATCAGAGACAATCTCTTGAAAGCTCGGAGTCGTCAAAAGAGTTATGCCGATATACGCCGCAAGCCCCTGCAGTTCGAAGTGGGAAATCATGTTCTCCTAAAGGTTGCACCTTGGAAGGGAGTGATCCGCTTCGGGAAGAAAGGAAAGCTAGCACCTCGATACGTTGGTCCCTTTAAAATTCTGGAAAGGATCGGCAAAGTGGCCTATCGTCTCGAACTACCAGCGGAACTTAATAACGTTCATCCGACTTTCCACGTGTCTAACCTCAAGAAATGCCTAGCCGAAGAGAATCTCCATGTACCTCTCGAAGATCTGCAAATCAACGAGACTCTCCATTTCTGGAAAAGCCTGTCGAGATCATGGACCAAAAAACCAAGAAACTACGGCGCTCTCGCATCCTATCGTGATGGTCCGATGGGAAGGCAAACGCGACGGAGAGTTCACTTGGGAATTGGAAAGTGACATGAAGGCTAAGTACCCGCACCTCTTTGTTACGGCCACTACCTAAATTTCGGGACGAAATTTCCTAAACTAGGGGAGACTGTAACAACTCCAGTTTTCGTTGTTATTTCGTTTTCAGTTTATTTCGTTGTATCTACCCAATCGTACTCCGAGATTCGGTTATGAAAAATTTATGTAAATTATATTATGATTGTTACAAGTTATATCGCATCTAAACGCTTATTAAAACGCATCGCTAATCTAATCACACGCAAATGATACTTCTATACGAGCCGAGTGTGTTATTGTTTAATAAACACTTGTGCCATCGTATCGCTTATCTCATCGCATCGCAAATCGCAGTTAATTATATGGTTTTATGTTATTTATGTGTTATGTATGTTTATGGTTATGATTACGCTCGCTATCGCATCGCTCTCACACGCTCGAATCGCTAAATCGCACTATTATATCGCCTATAACGCTTAATATAACTACCTATGAGAACTGAATCGCCAACGAACTCTTAACACGAAAACGAAGAAACCAATAATGTGGGTCAAGTTCGCTCGAACTTGGTGATACCAAGTTCGGCCGAACTTGACTGGTTAACAGAACTCTCCATGCTACCTCAAGTCCGCTCGAACTTGCACCCTAAGGGGTCAAGTTCGGCTGAACTTGTCTTAAAGCCCTTGAAATCCTCACAAGTTCTTGCGAACTTGCATGAATTCATGCAAGTTCGACCGAACTTGACTCCACGGCTCCCTCTTTTTGCCTTCACCTATAAATACCCAGTTCATTCTCTCATTTGAACTTGTGTAAGTTCGCCCAGAGCTCTCAAATCCGAAACCCTTTGTTTTCTAAGTAAGAATCAACCCTATTTCAACTACAATGATGTTCATCAACCTTTTACAACGATTTTGCACAAGGTATTGCCTTCATTTTCTTCAAATCTCTTTGTTTACGAAAATCTTCATCTTTTTCTACAAAACTTCGTTTTTCACTTAGATCTATGCTAGATCTGAGCAAAACCTTTTAAATCGTTGATTTTTACACCATTTTCGGACTAATGGCGTATGTTTCGTTCACTTTTGAGTGGAACGAGGCGTTGTCGAAGCTAGATCTCAGATCCGGAAGCATAAGGACGAATCGTCACTTTACACAAGCTGGACTAACCCGTACGAACCATCAAGTTCGCCCGGATTAGCCCGAGTTTCTGTAAAATGGCTAAGTTCGCTCCAAAAGACCTCCAGCCTAAGTTTTACTCAGTGGCTTAAGGTTGGAGGGATGGGCACTCGATTTCCTTAGCAAGCGACGCGAAAACGCAAGATTTTGGACCCAAAAACATCAAGTTCGCTCGAGATTTACCTATTTTCAGCAGCACCCAGGTCAAGTTCGACCGAAATTGTACCCCTCAGGGTCAAGTTCGATCGAACTTGGGTCAGATTTTCACCAATTTCTCACAAGTTCGCTCGAACTTGCCTAGTTTCTTAGGAAACTATACAAGTTCGCCCGGACTTGTCTTTTCAATAAACACTTCTCATAAGTTCGCCTGAACTTGCATATTTCCTGGAAATTAGACAAGTTCGCCGAATTGACTCAAAACTCAGCAGAATAACACAAGTTCGCTCGAGCTTGTATGTTTACATACAAGTTTGGCCGAACTTGCCTACTGCTCAAACCAAACTTCACCGTTTTAGCTTTTCGGAGACTGATGCACTTCCGTTCACGTATGCAGGTTGATCCGGCGCTCCTCTTCACCTCTCGACAGTCGTCTACTCTCTCCTAAACGCACCGACTGTGAGTATACTTGACCCGTTTACGCTTTAAATGCACTTTTTGGGTGTTACATATGTTCCTATATCAAAATCACCTCACAAAATCAAACTGTTTATCACACGCGAATGATCTGATTATATATGCTCAATACGTGATACTAAAAACATGTGACTAGGAACTTATTTTCATTAACTTGCCTCCTTAGCTAGTATGGTACTATAGTGTGGCTAACACCTGACAGGGTCTAGTTAGGATGGACGCGCTAGCCTTCTCACGGAAGTTAGCATGAGAAATATGCCTAGTTTTGTGTGATGTGTTTTGGTGTATCATGATATGTAATTAGACCATTTCACGAACGTTTCCTCTATTATGCTAGTATTACTTAAACCTGTATGCTCACCTTTACTTAATTGTATTGACTTGTATTTTAACATATGTAACAGGTTGAGGATTTTAGCTTGGATGCTTTGGACGTAGTTTTGCTTAGTTTTAGATTCATGCTTTAGAAACGTTTTTTAATAAATCTAGAGATCTTTAAACTAGAATTTGTGTTATGAGAAAACGCTGTTTTGTAATGGTTATTTGAAATATTATGTTTGTTATATGGGATGTTAGACGTTATGTAATATTGTTAAATAATTGTTATGGAACTTCTCATGAGACAATCTGGTTCGCTTAGTGCCGCGCCCGTTGATTCCGCCATCGGTTGGGGTGTGACAGATTGGTATCAGAGCCATAACTGTAGGGAATTAGGTAGGATTGCCATGTTCGACCTAGTCTACAGTTTAAGTACCCGATTTGACCAATCTTTGAATTGAATGCTTAAACTACTTGCCATGAATGCTTACTTGCCTTTCCTAAGGCTAACACAATATACACGCTTGGAAACGCTCGTATCACACAAAACGAGTGATCAAGTCGAGATTAGGTGTGAAAACCAAGAACTCTCGATAAGATCATTCACTCCGCGCATTCTCTCTCACACGAGGTACCTTCGTTGAGTTAGGAGTGATATCCAAACCTCGACGAAAACTTCCATTTCTATCTAGTGGAACACCCGACTCGATCGTGAGTGTGACCACAACTAGGAATGAAGTTGTTAAGTTAGGGGTGATACCCGCATCTTAATAACTAGTTCCGCTCTTCGATTTTCAATCTCACCAAAGTCTCGATTACTCCGATGATTTGGAACACGTAGTAACCGGAAGGATAATGCCGTTAGCCACTTGTGATGAGAGCATCTATCTATTAGGCCAAAATGTGGGTCCAAGTTCAAAGGATGATCGAACCACTTTGGGTAGTCAACGTCTCAAAACCCGGACACTCCCAATTGATTTAAGCCTATTATCGTCGATTTTACGCATCAACGAATTTATTATTATTTGTGTGTTTAAAATTTTGAGAATTTTCGCTTTATTCGATTTCTCGCTTTATTGATTTCTTGTAATATCAATTTCTCGATTTGGCGCTTAGGCTCCATAAACGAATGCACAACTCGCACAACTCTCGTAATCTAACACGCTAAATAATACACCAAGCAAACTAATCGCCTAACTCGCTTACGCCTATGAGGACTTGTGTGCCTCATGCGCGGTATTATCTTGCTTATATCTCGCTTATATATCGCATCTCGAACGCGCTACGCTTTACTTATAAGAAGGTGAATACGAGCAAAAAATGTGCTTACGTGAATTATGTGCTTACGTGCTTTCGTGCTATGTGCTTATGTGTCTACGTGTTGCCTGCCTACGTGTTTACTTGCCTATGTGTTTACGTGTCTTGTGTGAATAATAAAAATAAATACTTTAAATATAGACTTATTATAATCGAATCTCATCCTATCAAATCCTTCAATGTAGATGTCTTCAATGGGATCACATACCAGGAGGAATCTCCAGCGCAGCAACGCCGATAAGCGCATCGCTACAATGGTAGCCAAGGAAATGGCTAAAGTCATCCCACAAATCGTCTCGGAAATTCATGATGTGAGCAGTAACTCCTCGGTCGACTCGAAAGCTGAAACCCCAAGACACGGTTTAGTTTCAAAAATTTCAAGGCTTGTGCACCTCTCGCCTTCACGGGTAACGATGGACCGACTGCTATGTTCCATTGGTTTGACGCCATTGAGGTCACCTTTAGGCAAAGTGCCCCGATGACCTTTGCACGGTGAACGCTACAGGAGTCTTCCAGTCCCGTGCTCTCGACCGGTGGACCGAGAAAGAAATAGGCGCGGTAATGACGAAGCCTATAATATGTCTTGGGAGGAACTCAAGGAAGTGATGAAGAAGGAGTTCTGTCCTCCGCACGAGATTCAAAAACTCGAGAATGAGTTTTGGGGTATCAAGCAAGAAGGTCCCGACAATGCTGGACTTACCGCTCGATTTAAGATTTTGAGCATCATCTGTCCCAGCCAAATGATACTACTGAGAAAGCCATCAACAAGTATATCCATGCTCTACCCGAATGTGCTGCAAATTTTGTGAAGGTTTCTCGTACTACAACCATCGAGGAAACCTACATGCTCGCTGCTGAGATCAATGATCAGCGAGTTCAAGATGGTTATTTCAAGAACCCTATGAAAGTTTCCAATCAAGCTGTCACCGAACCAACTGCAGCTACCGAACCATCCAGTGACCCGAAGGGAAAGCATCAGGGACGCAAAGAGGAAACCCTAGCAAGAACTATGCCGCTGCTACACCGCTCAACTCCCAGCCTTACCAGGCTCCTCTCAAAACGCACCCCCAGTTAAAGGTGTGTATACTGGTCCTCATCCTTTGTGCTCAAAATGCACCTATCATCATGCAGTTGAGGCAATTGCCGCTTCTATACCAACTGTAACATCTACGGCCACTTTACAGTCAGCTGTCGTAGTGGTCCTCGTCAGCCAGCTCCTCAAACTCAAGCAGCTCAGCTCTACCAGCTCCTCCTCAGGCCAATCAGCAGCCAGCCCCAAGAGCACGTGCCTGTTACACGTGCGGTGCCCGAATCATTTCAGTAACGTCTGCCCGAACAAACCTGTGAAGCAGGAACAGCCGCAGCCTCACCTCAGCAGCAGCCACCACCAGAGCCTCAGCAGCAACAACAGGCTGCACGTGGTCGAGCCTTCAATCTGAACCATGCCAGGCCCAGAATGACAACAATATTGTCAACGGTACGTTGCTTGTCAATGGTATTTATGCTTCATGTTTATTTGATACTGGTGCCGATAATTGTTTTATATCGTTAGAATTCGAAAGGTTTTAAAATGTAAGCGCGTTAAACTCTTAAAGACTTTCGATGTGGAAGTCGCCACTGGAAAATCCATCACCGTCACCTCCGCCCTACGTGGTTGTTCTCTCGATCTCAACAACCATGTCTTCTCGATCAATCTCATACCTATGCAGTTAGGTAGTTTCGATATCATAGTAGGTATGGATTTTCTACGTGAGAATCATGCTGAAGTTGTTTGCTTCGATAAGATGATTCGTTTCCCTCTCCCTAACGGTGATCAACTCCATGTCTATGGTGAAACTCCCTCAAAGAAGTTGATGCTTTTGTCATGTACCCGAGCACAAAAATGCTTGCGGAAGCAATGTGTTGCTTTTCTAGCCCATATCATGAACCCAGAGAAAGAAAAGAAGACTTTTAAAGACGTTCCTGTTGTTCATGAATTTCCCAAAGTCTTTCTCGACGACTTACCCGGATTACCCCCTACTCGCGAATTCCGTATCGATTTAGTTCCCGGTGCTACTCCCATTGCTAAAGCTCCTTATCGTCTCGCACCATCCGAAATGCGCGAGCTAACAAGCCAACTTCAAGAGCTTCTTGATAAAGGTTTCATACGCTCGAGCACTTTGCCATGGGGCGCACCTGTTCTTTTTGTGAAAACGAAAGATGGGAGTTCCGGATGTGCATCGCTTATCGTGAACTTAACAAACTCACGATAAAGAACCGCTATCCTCTTCCCCGAATCGATGACTTATTTGATCAGCTTCAAGGTGCTACTTGTTTTTCTAAGATCGATCTTCGTTCCGGCTATCATCAATTATGCGTATTCGAAGAAGATATTCCGAAAACCGCCTTTCGTACTCGTTATGGCCATTTCAAATTCGTGGTCATGCCTTTTGGTCTTACCAATGCACCCGCGGTCTTCATGGATTTGATGAACCGTGTGTGTAAAGATTTCTTAGATTGTTTCGTCATTGTTTTTATCGATGATATCCTTATCTACTCGAAGTCGAGAGACGAACACGCGCCATCTCCGTTTAGTACTCGAACTTCCCAGGGCAATCGCCTTTATGCAAAGTTCTCTAAATGTGAATTCTGGCTCGAAGAAGTCCAATTTCTCGGCCACATCGTGAATAATCAAGGAATTCACGTCGACCCTACAAAGATCAAAGCTGTCAAGAGTTGGATTACACCGAAGAATGCCTCCGAAATCCGTTCATTTCTTGGATTGGCGGGTTACTACCGTCGATTCATCCCTGACTTTTCAAAAATCATCGTTCCGCTTACCGCTTTAACTCATAAAGACAAACCTTTTGTTTGGGATTCCAAGCAAGAGGAAGCCTTTCAAACCCTCAAACGTATGCTATGCAACGCTCCCGTACTCGCCTTACCCGACGGAAACGACGATTTCGTTGTTTATTGCGATGCCTCTAATCTTGGTTTTGGTTGTGTTCTCATGCAACGATACAAGGTTATCTCGTATGCATCTCGACAACTCATGATCCATGAGAAAAACTACACAACCCACGATCTCGAACTCGGTGCAGGTGTTTTTGCATTGAAGATATGGCGACATTACCTTTACGGTACCAAGTGTACGGTCTTCACCGACCATAAGAGCTTACAACATATATTTAATCAAAAGGAACTAAATATGCGCCAACGCCGATGGGTTGAACTACTCAACGATTACAATTGTGAGATACTCTACCATCCCGGCAAAGCAAACGTCGTCGCCGACGCTCTAAGTCGACGAAGCTATGTATATGGTGTCCGTGACTCTCAAGTTTTGAATGATCTCGAAATCGTGATTCGCTTCGCTCAATTCGCCTGCTTTAACGAGAATACTTTGGAGGAAGAAATGAAATGTGGTGCCGAAACTCAACTTGTTGTTAAACCTAACAGTATCTATTATTACCTCGATCGCATTTGGATTCCCAGCCGTGATAATCTTCATGAATTGTTAATGACCGAAGCTCATAAATCTCGATATTCCATTCACCCCGGTGCCGACAAGATGTACCAAGACCTTCGTCTTAAGTACTGGTGGCCGGGCATGAAAAAGGATATCGCCGTGTATGTTTCGAAGTGCTTAACCTGCTCGAAGGTTAAAGCCGAGCATCAAAGGCCCTCTTGCTTACTCGAACAACCCGAAATCCCGATGTGGAAATGGGAGAGTATAGCTATGGACTTTATTACGAAACTTCCCCGCACTTCCTCTGGTCACGATAGCATTTGGGTTATCGTTGATCGTCTTACTAAATCCGCGCACTTTATTGCCATACGAGAAGACTTTAAGGTAGAACGGTTAGCCTGAATCTATACCGACGAAGTTATATGTCGACACGGTACGCCTCATGACATCATCACTGACCTAGACGGTCGCTTTACCTCACGTCTCTGGGAGACTTTTCAATCCGCTCTCGGTACTACTCTCAATCTCGGTACCGCTTTTCACCCTCAAACCGACGGTCAGACTGAGTGAACGATCCGCACCCAAGAAGACATGCTTCGTGCGTGCATCATAGATTTCGGTGGTAGTTGGGATACACATTTACCTTTAATCGAATTCTCGTACAATAATAGTTACCATACATGCATCCAAATGGCTCCTTTTGAGGCACTATATGGAAGAAAATGTCGATCGCCTATTGCGTGGCACAAGATCAGAGAAGCACAAATAACCGATCCCGAGTTGATTCAAGAAACGACAGACAAGATCCTCCAGATCAGAGACAATCTCTTGAAAGCTCGGAGTCGTCAAAAGAGTTATGCCGATATACGCCGCAAGCCCCTGCAGTTCGAAGTGGGAGATCACGTTCTCCTAAAGGTTGCACCTTGGAAGGGAGTGATCCGCTTCGGGAAGAAAGGAAAGCTAGCGCCTCGATACGTTGGTCCCTTTAAGATTCTGGAAAGGATCGGCAAAGTGTCCTATCTTCTCGAACTACCGGCGGAACTTAATAACGTTCATCCGACTTTCCACGTGTCTAACCTCAAGAAATGCCTAGCCGAAGAGAATCTCCATGTACCTCTCGAAGATCTGCAAATCAACGAGACTCTCCATTTCGTGGAAAAGCCTGTCGAGATCATGGACCGAAAAACCAAGAAACTACGGCGCTCTCGCATCCCTATCGTGAAGGTCCGATGGGAAGGCAAACGCGGCGCAGAGTTCACTTGGGAATTGGAAAGTGACATGAAGGCTAAGTACCCGCACCTCTTTGTTACGACCACTAAACGAAATTTCCTAAAGTAGGGGAGACTGTAACAACTCCAGTTTTCGTTGTTATTTCGTTTTCAGTTTATTTCGTTGTATCTACCCAATCGTACTCCGAGATTCGGTTATGAAAAATTTATGTAAATTATATTATGATTGTTACAAGTTATATCGCATCTAAACGCTTATTAAAACACATCGCTAATCTAATCACACGCAAATGATACTTCTATACGAGCCGAGTGTGTTATTGTTTAATAAACACTTGTGCCATCGCATCGCTTATCTCATCGCATCGCAAATCGCAGTTAATTATATGGTTTTATGTTATTTATGTGTTATGTATGTTTATGGTTATGATTACGCTCGCTATCGCTTCGCTCTCACACGCTCAAATCCTAAATCGCACTATTATATCGCCTATAACGCTTAATATAACTACCTAATGAGAACCGAATCGCCAAACGAACTCTTAACGCGAAAAACGAAGAAAACCCAACAATGTGGGTCAAGTTCGCTCGAACTTGGTGATACCAAGTTTGGCCGAACTTGACTGGCCAACATAACTCTCCATGCTACCTCAAGTCCGCTCGAACTTGCACCCTAAGGGGTCAAGTTCGGCCGAACTTGTCTTAAAGCCCTTGAAATCCTCACAAGTTTGCGCGAACTTGCATGAATTCATGCAAGTTCGACCGAACTTGACTCCACGACTCCCTCTTTTTGCCTTCACCTATAAATACCCAGCTTCCATTCTCTCATTTGAACTTGCTGTAAGTTCGCCCAGAGCTCTCAAACCCGAAACCCTTTGTTTTCTAAGTAAGAGTCAACCCGATTTCAACTACAATGATGTTCATCAACGTTTTACAACGATTTTGCACAAGGCATTGCCTTCGTTTTCTTCAAATCTCTTCTGATTACGAAAATCTTCACCTTTTTCTACAAAACTTCGTTTTTCACTTAGATCTATACTAGATCTGAGCAAAACCTTTTAAATCGTTGATTTTTACACCATTTTCGGACTAATGGCGTATGTTTCGTTCACTTTTGAATGGAACGAGGCGTTGTCGAAGCTAGATCTCAAATCCGGAAGCATAAGGACGAAATCGTCACTTTACACAAGTTTGGACTAACCCGTACGAACCATAAAGTTCGCCCGGATTAGCCCGAGTTTCTGTAAAATGGCTAGTTCGCTCCAAAAGACCTCCAGCCTAAGTTTTACTCAGTGGCTTAAGGTTTGGAGGGATGGACACTCGATTTCCTCAGCAAGCGACGCGAAAACGCAAGATTTTGGACCCAAAAACATCAAGTTCGCTCAAGATTTACCTATTTTCAGCAGCACCCAGGTCAAGTTCGACCGAACTTGTACCCTCAGGGTCAAGTTCAATCGAACTTGTGTCAGATTTTCACCAAGGAAAAGCTATTCATCGCTGCATGATACTAGTGGGTACAACCTAATGAAAAGCTATTCGTGTGGCGGGCGTGAGGTGGCAAATCCCCACTAAAGTGGCTCTGAATTGAAGGGGGATGCAACTGCATGATACTAGTAGTCCATTGTGTTTTAATGGGGCTAAAGACGCAAATCACCTTCTGTTTGGGTGTTAAACGACTGTAAGTGTTTGGGCTAAGATTCGAAGATGGGTTAAAATTCCAAACAAGTTCTATTTTTAGGATAGCAACTCCATGATTAACTTTGGCATTAAATGAAATAAGGATAAAAATAAACGAAAACTTATTGGAACTACTATTTTTGCTACCATGTAGCGTCTTTGGCTCAACAGAAACGACAAGGTTTTTAATGGCAAGGACAATTCAATCTCGAGGATCTTTGAAGACGTTAAAGAATAGAGATTACTTAGGCTATCGAACCGGTCGAAGATAGATATTGGGGTTTGGAATTTTTGGAATGAGTTTAATGCGTAAGCAGATTGTGTAATTTTCTTTCTCTTTCTTTTTGTAATTGTGAAGTCCCAACACTCAGTTTCTTGTTGGATGAGACAGGCTCGGTTGTTTTGTAAAAAAAAACAACATTACTACTACTAACACACATACTTTTATTCATAAAAGTAATCTTCACAATCAAAAATGGGTTATTGCATTATGCTACTTGTTTCATGTTTACACAACAAATTTTAACTTTTACCTACAATAAACAAAGTGGTTTATATAACTTGCAAATCACCTTGGAAATTAACTTATGAAAACATATTGCCACCGTCCATTTTATTTGACTCGAACACGTCTAATACAATATTTTATTCGCATTGATAGAGTGTACCTAAAGAAGGGCATGTGATGTGATTATATGATAATATGAATAAGGGCATCCCAACCTTAAAGGTAGGCTTGATGACATTATTGTCTCGTATTTTAGGGGATTGGACCATGTTCAATGGCCTCAAATAATTGAGCAACAAAAAAATGTATTTATTAGTTGACGTTGATTTGGAAAATATATATCATGATAAGAGTAAGATGTTTACGTGTCGTTAATTTATATCGAAATAAAACGAAACATTGATGTGACATTAACATCACCAAAGTTATTAGTCTTCCATGGATTTATGTAGGATTGTAGGTTACGTAAAATGAAAAAGTTCCGTTGGAGAGTAAAGAAATTATCAAGTTGAAGTTAAATCAATATTGTTATGTTTAATATTTTATAAATCCATCAATTATTTATTTAATTAGAGTAAAGGTCTGTTTGGTGTGGGGTAATAGAATGGATAGGGGAATGGAATGGATAAGGTAATGGAATGATGAGGTAATGGAATTGATCATTACCATTCCATGTCTTGTTTGGTTACATGTGAGAATGGAATGAACCATTACTTTTTGTTGTTTGGTATGCGAGAAAATATGAATGAATAAAATCGGATGGCGGTGGTCAATGATAGGCGGTGATGGTGGTGGTGATAGATGGCAATTATAGCGGCATCAGTGGTGGTGGGCGGAGAGCGGGGCGAGCGGTGACTGGGTGGGTGGTGGTGGGGTAGGTGACGACGAAGGTGGGTGGCGGCGGCTGATAGGGTTGGCGGTTGATAGCGGTGGCGGAGGTGGAGTGGTGATGGCGGTGATCGGAGTGGCCGACGACGATGGTGGCGATGATCGAAGGTGGGTGGTGGCGGTGATCGAGGTGGAGCGGGACGGTGGATGGCAGACGGGAGGCGGGGAGGAGGTGGGTGGGCGGCAATGGTGTGGCGGGTGACGGGTGTTGGCGGCGAGGGGTGACGGTGTGTGGCAGCGGAGGCGGGTGACGGTAGTGGGTGTTAGTGTGTTAATGAAAGGTGAAGAGGGAATGGAATGGAAGAAAACAGGGGGACAGATGGAATGATTTTAAGGAATGGAATGCATTTTGGAATGGGTGATTCTATTCCATTGACCAACAAACACACTTTTATTCATTCCCTCACAATGGTCCATTCCATTCCACCTCTCATTCCTGCATACCAAACGCTACCTAATAGTTCTTGAGGTTTGGTTACTTGTGTCATTTTAGTCCAAAACTCAAACCTTTTGAATCCAAGTCCCTGTGGTTTAATTTTGTTGTCATTTTCATCCAAAATCAAAAGTTGGTCAGATTTTTCAGTTAACATCCAGCATTTTTTTGTCTTTTTCTCTCTTTTAATGAAGAACATAGTGGTCTTTTAACGTTTTATTATAAGAAATTAAAAAATCTTACCATTTTGCTATTCGTTAAAAGGGAGGAAAAAGACAAAAAAACAAGATATTAACTGAAAATCTGATCAGATTTCGCTTTTGGATGAAGGTGACAACAAAATTGAAACCACATGGACACAGATTCAAAAGGTTTGAGTTTTGGATTAAATTGACAAAAGTGATCAAACTTTAGGGACAATTTTGACAGTTTACTCATTTAATTAAAAGCATAGCATTTTATGACACTGTTACAATACAAATTCATGACACGTTGTCCACGGGACACAAAAAATCCGGATTTGTCTAGAATAGAAAATTAAATTCTAATTTAATAAAGAAAATATTTGAGAAAACGATGATTCGGTTAAATTATTTTATGGTACGGCTATAGTTATATGTATACAAATACCGACTCTGGAATCGGCTAAACCGATATGAAACCAAACCGACCCCCAAACCGGTTTGGCCCCAGATCGGTAACACGACAAACCGGTTTGAAACCAGAAAAAAAACCAATTGAAACTTCCTTTTTTTCTACTACTAGGATACATTATATCTCATTTTGTATTTATTCTGTAAAAGTAAGGTTGTGTTGAGTTAACCCGTACTTTTAAAGAAACCATGTTTAAACACGACCCTCTAACCTGTCCCACATTTACAGTCTACAAAGTACCCGACTTCATTTTGGTGAAATTTTGATTAAAAACGAATCAAATAGACTTGTGGCTTCGACTTCACTCGATCTCCTTCCACATACACAAATGTTGCGATTATAAATCCGCATAAAATAACTTTTACCAAAAAGACATTTGATACCAAATTTTCACCAGAACCTCAACAAGTTGAAGTTGGCCTGCATAAAACCACTTTATAGTAGTTGCTTTTATGCTACAAATAATGTTCAAATCCCCTCTAGTCCAGTCAGCAATAGAGTGAGTACATGAATAACACATTCAGTTTTTTTCATTTTCCTCTGCTTCTGGCTTTGATAACCCAACTTTTTCTCTCAGTAACTTGAGTTTTTCCAATATCATTTTCTTCATTTCAGCTTTAGTGATGCGGGCTGCAGCGGGTTTGGGTGTTGCTAGAGTGACAGCGCTGAATGATGCAGCGGTTAAAAACAATGCTAACTCTCTTCGTGAGACGTTCGTGGATTTCTTCTCGGATGTTTCTAACTTTTGTTGTTCTTTGATTTTCACCTGTATCATCAAATAAAAATACAGGTTCAAAATTGTTTGCATTGTGAAAAAACTAGAGTAAACTGCGAAAATCGTCCATGAGGTTTGGGCATGTTTGTCAGTTTCATCCAAAACAACTTTTTTGTACCATATTGCCCTTCACTTTAGGATTTTTTGCCATTTTCATTCAAACGTTTAGACTTTTTTTTTCCAAAATCGTCCCTGAGATTTGGGATTTATGACGTCATTTTACATAAAAAACAAAGCAAATTAGACGTTTGGATGAAAATAGCAAAAAATCCCAAAAGTGAATGGCAATATGGTACAAAAAAGTTATTTTGGATGAGACTGACAAACATGCCCAAACCTCAGGGACGATTTTAGCAATTTACTCAAAAAAACTATCATGGAAGATGAAGAAAAGCAGTAAAAATCTATTTTTTTTGTTATACAGGAATTACGTTTATGAGTATAAGTTATCTCGTATCACTATCCAACACAATGATGGTTGAAATTTGAATTGAATACTTATAACCTATCTTTAAATGATCATTTTTAAAACTATATACCAATAAACATAGATTATATTGACAGGCTTTTATCATCAACATCCAAGTCCGGTCAACTCAACCTTTTTAGGGGTCTAAAGCGAATTCTAAAATCAGGACACTTTCGTACACTTTTTTTGCTTAGGATCCACACGCAGGAATATGACGACACACTTTTTTTGTATACAATTTCTAAAAAGCACAAAATCACACGATTACAACTAGAAAATTCGAGAGATAAGAATTGAATGCAAAACGAACATAGTCAAGCTCTAGAAAAATCAGGGCCCAAAGTCAGCTTTTATTTAATTTTTTATATTTTTGAGTTAAATGTCATTTTAGTCCCTGTGGTTTGGACCATTTTGTCAGTTTAGTCCAAAGGTTTGAAACGTTTGTCCATTTTAAGTTCCATTATGGTGAACTTCATCCATTTTTTCTGTTAGCTAGAAGGGCATTTCAGTCATTTTATATGTAATTTTGGTAACTAGAAGGGTCATTCGGCCATATAAAATGACCGAATTGCCCTTCTAGCTAACAGTAAAAAATGGATGGAGTTAACCCAGTGGACTAAAACGGCAACATTTTAAACTATTTAGACTAAAATGGCAATTTTCAAACCTTTAGACTAAACTGCCAAAATAGCCAAACCACAGAGACTAATTTGGCATTTAACTCTAAAATTTTTTTAGAGTTGAGCAGCCTCTATCTAAATGGGCCCGTTAGACAGTGTTTCATGACTTCATCTCTATTTATTCAGCACTGTCATTTGTATGACATACAAAAATATACAAAACTTTATACACAATATTCATGATCAACTTATGACTAGCATATCGAATCAAAATAACACGCAGAGCATTAGGAATCAAGATATATAAACAGTAAGAACAAACAAAATACAAAACTGATTAAACATAAATGAATAACAATAATTAAATAAAAGAAACTAGTTCACGTATATTAACGTGTAGATCATTTAGATATTATGATTGAATGAACCTGAAGAGGAAGTTTGACAGAAGTAGCAGGTGGGTGTTTGGCTTTCAGATCCGATGGATTCTGTCACCGGAGGTGGAGATCCGGCCATCATTTTAACGGTGAAAGAAGTCATTTTAGTTGCCGGAGGTTGAGTGGTTTGACTGACTGAGTGTGAAGTTGAAGTGAGTAAAGAGTGATTTGAGTTGGGATTCGGAAAGTCGGATCGAAAGTAAAAGTTGGTGGTAGGTAGACAGAGAGAGCTAAACTAAACTATTGCTATTTTGCTACTTGGACCTTTTAACTTCATCTTTTGATGTAGATGATCCCTTCATGTTACGCTTGTTGTTTAACAAGTTTGTTGTTGTTAATGGAATACCTAAGAGGGAAGAGGCAATGTTTTAAAAATCGGTTTAAACCGGCTGGTAGTACTGATTGAATCGTCTCGTACAACCGGTTAAATCGTTCGGTACACACGGATTGAACTGTTTCTAAGCCCAACCCGGTATGGTAAAAAAACTGGGTTTTAAAACATTGGAAGAGGCGTTTGCCAAAGCTATCCTGGAACCCTCAAATCCCGAAGTGTCCCTTACTCACTTCATCCACTACCCGAAAACACCTTATTTTGTGGTAACATTACACGACTGCCCTTGCTTCTCGCTGCGAAGGAATCCTCGGTGGAAGAGTAGAAGCATTGGTCCCCTTCAGTCTAAACAGCAGCTTTTAGCTTGCTTCTGGGTTGTGGCGATCCCCTTCTTTTGTTCTTGACTCGTACCTGAATCTAAGCCGGACTCAAGTAGGCTTCAAAGCCAATCTTCGTCTTTCATATAGAAACTCGGCCTTCTTTGTTTTCGATGAAAAATAAAGAAAATCTCGATCTCTGAAAGCCTTTTCCTTCCCTCGCCTCATCTCCCTCCCTTCGTCGAGCCTTTCCTTTAATGGTTGGGAAGCATTCCCTAATATGAACTTGACTTTTACATTACACACTCCTCTCTCTCTCTCACTACCTCACTTGGTAAACAACACCCACAACCGCTACTCAATTTGAGGTACCCGAATAGGTGGCGGTGGTGTAACCGATTGGGTACCCTACTATAAAGCTCCTATCGAGAACTCTCCTACCCCCTAATATGAACTTGAAAATTGTAACACGTCTATTTAACCATGGGTCTTTAACAAGTATCTTTTTTAAAAAAGAAACGAGTATTCATTAATTAACATCAGTTCCTTGATTTAAAGTAGAGATGATAAAAATGTTAGAGCTTTTTATCAGGGGCGGCCCTGGGGTTGGTGGGGAGGACCACCGGCCAGGGCCCGATATTTCGAAGGACACGTTATATTAAAAAAAACGATACATATATGTTGAAATTTTTTTAGTAGGGTATACCCATAAGAACACCAACATAGGCCACTTACAAGACTATTTTATGGTTTACATTAGTTATTACTACTAGCCCCATTGACATTAGTTTTAGACCTTTAGTGAGCTCAATATCCAATTTCGTTAAGGCCTAAGGGTATGTTTTTCCAGCTCGAATTGGATACACAAATTCTTAGGGCCGGCCATGCTTTTTATATAAATCATATAGTAAAAAAAACCTAAAATTAAACAATTAAAAAATATTATAGTAACTTAGGGTATCATGTTATTCTTTTCTAATTGAGGTAAATATTTAACAATTAAAAAAAAAGATCTAGTAACTTGGTCCTTGATTTAAAATAGTGATGATAAAATGTTAGAGCTTTTTGTATAACTCTTATAGTAACAATTAAAAAATATTTATAGTAACTTAGGGTGTCATGTTATTCTTTTCCTGTTGAGGTAAATATTTATCAAAATTTTAAAAAACTAAAGATTTAGTAATTAGGACTGTAAATAAACGAATGTTCGGCGGGAAGTTCGTTAATATTCGGTCGTTTGATAAATGAACAAACACAAACAAGAAATCTCATTCGATAAGTTAAACAAACGAACATGAACAAAGGTCGTGTTCGTTTGTTTATGTTCGTGAACGTTCGGGTGATGAATTCATTTATGTTCGTCCGTTTTTGTTTATTTGCGTTCATTCATTTAAAGGTTTTTTATGTTATATTTTTATTTTCTTGGTTTTAGTTATTAAAAAATTTGATAACATAGTTATACTATACGTCTTCGTCTACATCTGTCACACCCCAACCGATGGCGGAAACATCGGGATGAGACGAAAACTAATTGCAAGAGGCTTCATAACGCTAATTGTGTCAAGTGTTTATTAAATACCTTTTTACATAGTTTAAATCAAATAATACAAAATTTAGATCCCGATACGTAACAAATATAATTCATTTCATTGATAACGATTTAATACAAGATATTGAAACGAAATACATGTTTGAAACAAATACAATACAATAAGTATTTAAAGTTTAAATGCGTTTCTAGGCAGTCCTACTAGATTCCATGTGTCATCAAAATTCCAGCAACATGTATTAAAAGCATAGATCAATACAAAAGTATTGGCGAGCATACAAGTTTGAAATTAATATAAGTATAAAAGTTTGTTTTGATTGTGACAAGTATATATTCAAGTCGAATCGCACGAATATGTAGACCACTTTCGCATAACAATAGCATATAATCGAATTCCTTAACTAGCATGCATAGTATTCTAAGCATAACGATATCATGAGAATACAAGTCAAAACTAATAAGCATAACAAGTAAGCATGTAATAAACGAGTTTAAACTAACACATATAACTCACATAAGCGTAACTGATGGCACATTTGGTATTGTGAACACATTTAATTTTGTTAAAAATAAATTTTGTAATTTATACATGTTGCACCCCAAAATGCATTAAAGTGTAAAAAGGGGTCGAGTATGCTCACATTTTGCGAAGCTTCCTTTGGAATCCTGTGGAGAGTCGGCGATTGAAAGACAGAGCACCGAGGTTACCTCACATGGGCAAACGAAGATATAAATATACTAGGGTTATCGAAACCCGCTAATAATATGAATATATATTTATATATTTATAAAAATTAATTAAATTCGAGGGGTTTTGTTTTATATAAGTTAACGAATTTTGATCTTACGGAATTTTACGAAAAACGGGCATAGTCTCCCCTGTTTTTGGACTATCCCGACAACTAAGTGCGATTAAATTTCAAAACTCAATGATACATAAATCAATATGTGTATATATAATTCTATGTATAACTACTTACAGGTTAAATGGTTAAATATTAAGACGCCGTTAATAACATTCGTGTTGTTTAAAAATTCGAAAAACTCATCAATTCACAATAGTATAGTATATATAAAATATAGTCGGAATGCCCAAACATGACTATAATACCAAATATAACCGTTTGGACTTAGTTGAACATAAAATAAAAATATAAAACATAGTAAACATGATAAAAGTCGAGTCGTTAAAGTTTACTGAGTCCCGTTTTGATTGTTGTTGACCGGGGCCCGAACCAAGGCTTGCCCCGTTTATGTTGTTGACCTGACAGGAGCCGAGACGTAACCTGAATCGAACCATAAGCAGGGCCGTTGTTGACTAACGTTGTCCCGAATCCGAACTTGTATCAGACTGAGACCCGAGCTTGAACCGTGAAGAGTCGAACCCAACCCAAACACAGCTTAATCCGAAACAAAACCGTACATGACCCGCACCCGGAATATGAGCTCAAACCTGCTCCGTTTTTCTTAATATCCAAACCCATCCATCTGCACCACCGTCATCGCCGCAACTGCGGCTGCCATCTCAGCGCCGCCGACATCAATTGATGGTGCGGCTGCCGCTGTTGTTTAGTAGGGAGAGAGAGTGGAGAGGTCGGAGGGGTGTTGTGGTGGTCGGAGAATCGAGGGGGGAGCGGTCGGTGGCCGACCGGAGCTTCTCCATCGCCGGAGATAAAAAGGAGACAGGGGCGTGTGGGTGTGTTACAGGAACGAGCGCCGGAGGTTGCCGGACTTCTCTCCGGTGACCGTAGATGTGATTGAGAGAGAGAGCAGTGAGCGTGTGTGTGTGTAGCGGCTGGTAAGTGTGTGTGAGTGTATGCGACTGAAGTGTGTGTGTATATAGTTTTAATTAGGTTTAGGGTTTAGCTAGGTTTAGGTGGTGTGTTGGGCCAAGGCCCGTTAACCCGTTCTAACGTTTTTGAGTGGCCCGAACGTACCGACGAGATCTGATTTCAAGTACAAGTTTCATAAAACTATCGAATTTATTTTGTTTATTATTATTATTATTATTTTTTTTATTATTATTATTGTTATTATTATTATTATTATTTATAAAAATTATGAATAAATACATAATAATAACAATGATAATAAAAATGGACAAATAAATAATTTAGTGGTACGACACGTATTTCTTGAAAGTAGTGGAGTGCGGAAATACGAGGCGTTACAACATCTCTCATTTGACTATTTAAATTTCAGTTTGTGTTAAAACTTGTTAAAATTCTTATTTTTTTGCGTTAATTATGATATCAACTATGTTCGGATAGTTATGTTAAGGTACTTATTTATTTTTGGTAGATTCTTTGTAATATTTCTGATGAAAAAATCAGATTTTAGTTTTAAATGTATATATAACATTCGTTTGTATTCATTTATGAACTATGTTCATGAACATTTGTTTGTGCTCATTTGCATTCGTTTACATTGATTAAGTGTTCATGAAGAGTTCAAGGACATGTTCATTTCCTTAATAGACGACCACGAACAAAAAAAATTCATTTGGTGAGCGTTTGTGAACAGTTTATGAACATGTTAATCCCTTAATGAACGAACATGAACAATGTCATATTTTTGTTCGTTAGGTTCATTTACAACCCTACTAGTAACCAATTGAGAAGATTACTTGGTTAATGATTGAGAAAAGTAACATAAAAAAATAAAGAGTAAAGTGCAATCTGTGTCCCTATGCTTTAGGGGCGGAGTCACGCTGAGTCCCCACAGGAAAGTTTTAGAAGTATGAGTCCCCACATTATGAAAAGCGCTACACAATGCGTCCATGGTGCTAACGGGGTTGGTATTTCTCGTTAAATGCCAAATAGCTCCAAAGCGCTACACAATGCATCCATGTTCTCGTTAAATACCAAATAGCCGGGGGTGGGGGGGGGGGGGGGTAAATGGTCATTTTACCAAACTTTGTCCATTCCTTCTTAAACACACCTCAACTATTCGTTTCCATCTTCATTTGCGTCCCGCGCCTCCTCCTTCTCTGATCACCACCACCACACCTCCCACAACATCCTTACACCCTTATATAAAAACCAAACCCACACAAACCCATACCCAACCCGCATACACCAAACCCCGATCACACCACCGTACAACAGCAACCACCTAATCCACCTCCACCACTGTACAACACTACCTCAACCGTACCTCCACCACCACCGTCGAGCACCAACGACGCCACCAAAACTCGTTGCAACCATGCCTTTCCAAGCTCAAGCAACAATGGATTACAACCATCTAGTTGGTAGTGAACTTGTTATCTTGGTAAATACCTGTTGATTAATGTTATGTTTGATGAGTAATGGAATTATTTTGGTTATTGGAGCTATTTTAGTTAATACTCACTTATTACTTACTCATTTTGGTTGATTTGTAGCTGGGATCAGGGTGGCGGATACCCTGACCCACCTAATTGTGCAACTTTGGTGGTTCTGAGGTTTTGGAACAACTTAACGTTGAATTGGACATACGTGTGCAATCCATCCCCATCTCCAATTGTGTAATTTAAATTTTTGTTTAATGTTAATGTTATGACTTTGGGTAGGTATTTTGGTGATTAACGTTAATGTTATGAAATGTTTATGTAACATAACTTTAGAAATGTTAATATATATTTCATATTCACAAACTACGCTTTTAAAATATTATTTATATATTTATAAAACCATAAGGACGGATTTTGCTACGTATTAAATATCATAAGGAAGCATATTGAAAGTATTGTATTTGAATTTTCGGGTTAAAAAACTATTACGCTCAAAGGCTTAAAGAATGATATGTTTTAAACCATTGGAACACGTGTTGATATGGGAAAAGGGTAATATCATCAATTCAGTTAATTTAACTAACAAATCTTGAAGGGGACACAAAATGTAGCGCTTTTCATAACGTGGGGACTCAGGCTTCCAAAATTTTCCTTCAGGGACTCAACGTGAGTTGTCCCTAAAGCACAAGGACGTAAATTGCACTTTACTCAAAATTAGAATATCAAATGTTTTGTAGCCTAGCAATATAAAAGGCGTTGAGGAAAAGAATACGAAATTGGGGGTTCAAATCTATTATTAAATAAGGATGCGTTAGTAGATGGGCTTTTTCACAAATACCGTACCCGTACCTGTACCCGTATCGTACCGTACCCATACCCGTACATTTTAGGTATTCAGTACATGTATCGGTACCCAGTTTTATTGATTTTGGTACTTACTTTCGGTATTGGTACGGGTACGGGTAAAAACGGGTACTGGTACCGAATTTTATATAGCCGTTTAAAAGTTTTTTTATATATGTTTATTCGTTTATGGTATTTATAATACTTGTATTTTTACCTATATGGTACCGTATCATAGTGGTACTCGTACCAATTTCACATATTTGGTACTCGTATTACATTGGTATCATGACAATTTTACCTATTTAGTTACCCGTACGAATGCTCAAAAACTATATAAAAACAAAATGGTATCAAAGCGGGTACTGTACCGAAAATACCCGTACCACCGTACCTATATATTTGGTACGGTATTTGCTACTCAGTTTTGTTCAAATTTGGTACCGGTATTTTTGGTACCAGTACGAGTACGATATCAATCCCATCACTAGGATACGTATATTTATGAGTAGGATAGAGATGTGTGTTGGTTATAAAAGATACATTAAGTTGATAAAAGAAATTAATAAAAGTGCATATTAAACTATATCTTACCGATTTTCAATTAAAATACATCTAACCAATCGTAATACAATACCCAAGGTGAGATCTACACGAGGCCCAACGTGAGCAAGAAGCATATAAAACATGTGAATTGTGGAGTATATGTGTGTGTGTATATATGGGCTTGCATAATTTAAAATCAAGTCATCAAGATATAGATATTTTTAACAGATAATGTAGCATAAAACATTGAAAATAATACATATTCTTGTAATCACGATATTCACGTGTGCTGGCATTAATATGACCGGTCATGATCTTGTTCCCAAACTACTCTTTTCAATAAACTATATTTACCTTTCGTTTACTAAACATTTCGTGTCATGTTGAAGACTTGAAGTCCATTACTTCATTAAGCTACGGCCCACTTGAAGGCCCTCACCTTATTACTAATTTTGGTCTTTTTCTTTCGTTGTTTCATTCTTTTCCCATATTCATTCACACAACTTGCATTTTATCTTTAACTAGATTTTTTGTCGTCGCGCGTTGCGGCGAAACAAAGCAAATGATAATGTAAAACAAACGTTATTTGAATACGAAGAGTGTTATTTAGAAAGCAAAAACGTCATAATCGATTCAGTTCAGTTCACCATCATACCGTTTTACGATACCAGATACATACTCTATTTTGAATACAACTTCCTTTTAATAAAATTTATGCCGGAATATCGAAGAAGAAAAAGTTAAGCACAGCTACGTACTTAGGTTTTTAGAAAAAGTTACCGAACATAACTTATGAAAAATATTAAATTAAATGATAAAGGAAACATGATTAAAAATAAAAAGGAATGATTCAAATAAAAAATTAAATGATAAATATGATTTTAAAAAAGAAAGAGGAATTGTTAAAAACAAAAACTCTAATATGTATATAATTTTTTGATCACTAAAAACGACAAAGAAAAGGAAAAAATAAAAGAAAAAGCCGAAACACATAAAAATTTACTGTACATAACTTATGAAAAATATTATATTAAATGATAAAGGAAACATGATTAAACATAAAAAGGAACGATCCAAATAAAAACTTAAATGATAAATATGATTTAAAAAAAAGAAAGAAGAATTGTTAAAAACAAAAACTCTAATATGTATATAATTCTTTGATCACTAAAAACGACAAAGAAAAGGAAAAAAATAAGAGAAAAAGCCGAAACACATAAAAAATAACATGAAAACAAAGAAAAAGAAAAAAGGAAATATATAAAATGAGAAGAGAAGAAGAGAGAGTTTGAAATGTGTTAAAAAATTGGGAAAATGTGTTTAGATCTAGAATTGAATTGTGACCTTCCACATGCAAGTTTAAAGACTAACCAATAGACCAAACACAAACTTTGTGCATAGTTTATATATATATATATATACCATCTATATTTTAAAATTTAAAAAAATAAAAAAATTAATGGATGCCAAATGACATCATTGATTGGATGCAGCACATATTCATCAACTATATATATATATATATATATATATATATATTATACCATCTATATTTTAAGATGTAAAAAAATAAAATTAATGGATCCAAATGGCATCCATTGATTGGATGCAGACAATATTCATCAAACTATATATATATTATACATCTATATTTTAAGATGTAAAAAAAAATTATGGTGCAAATGGCATCCATTGATGGATGCAGACACTATCATCAAGCTTCACTAATAATATTTATATACGAAAATACATACTCTCTACTACCGAGCGAAAAGTTCGGGGTCGGCGGCCCCCTCCGGCCCTACTTAAGTTGCGCCCATGCGCAATTTAGAGCTTAGCCCGATGGTATTGGTGAATTCCTCTTAACTAAGTGGCGAGGGTTAACAATTAAAATATATGATGGCATAAAATTGACAATTATACCCTTAATTTAAATGAAGAAACGACAAAAAATGAAAGAAGTTAACAGAAAATTATAACCCTATTTGCCAATTGGATGAGAATGACAACAAAAATTAAACCTTATGGGCCTAAATACAAAAAGTTTCATTTTTGGATTAAAGTGGCGAAAGTGGCCCAAACTCAGGGACCATTTTGACATTTTACTCATAACGTAAATTATATATAAAATGATAATTATAATTAATATAAAATAATTAACAAGTAAAAAATGAGCCAAGCTCGAGCGGGAAAAACAACCTACGAGGCCGAGCTCGAGCTTTAGAAACAACACTCAAATCGAACCGAGCTAAAGTTCGAGCTTTCGTAAGTTAAACGACTATGGAAAGATTCCCACATACAGACGTTTAAAAGGTGGAAATTTTATTTGAAATCCTATCTTTAGTTTTGCTAATATTTCCGGAACGATAGTCCGTTGGGAACTTGTTCCCAGGAACAACAACCAAATTACTACTTAATTAACGTTTTATTTGTGAATGAAAATCTATTAGTAATTTAGTATTACTCATCAACGTATAAAGATGTATATATGCACTATAAAAACCAAGTATGGTACTGACCTAAAAAACCCCAAACCAGGTATTAAAAAAGCCGGGTATGGCTTACCTGGTTCCATATCTGACTCTACCCATCGGCTTCCAGTTATTCATCGTTTTCACACCCTATGATTTGAAAGAAGTTCAAACCCGGTTTACCCGATCCAAACAAGTTAAAAGCCGAAAAAATCCCAAAACCGAAACAAAAAAAAGATGATCACTTCATTTCCAGAAACCCGATCCAAGACTCAACAGGTTATATACCCAATATTTAATCTTCTCGACCATACCATTACCCGGAACCGGGTATGACATAATACCAGACTTGTGCACCATGATAAGTGTGTATAGTTTGGGCCGGTCCATATTCAATGGACTCAAATCTCTACATGGATAACTGGCTATGGGCTAGAATATATCTCTTGATCCCCATCCGAACCTTGTTTTAGAACATCAAGTTTATAGTCTATACAACTATATAAGTATCAACCAGGACCACCACGACCACCATTGTAACCTAGTGGTAGGAGGCTTGGATTTTTCGATGAAGACCCAAGTTCAATCTTCACTTGTGTCACTTTTTTGAACTAAGGTGATGAAGGATTTGAGCTAGGTCTTGCCATCGTGTGTTACGCCATAGTGTTTGCTCTTGTGGTGGCACAACGACTGTCAAGTGTCAGCCGGTGGTATGGTTTTTCGGGAGAACGCCTAAGTCAAACTCTGAAGCCAACGTTAGCCCTAGTTAAGACAACAGTCTGGTCGGAGTGTGGCAACATGACTCTCCAATTTAAAGAATACAATGACCAAACACAAAAAATTCGTCGTTAAAAAAGAACAACTATACAGGTAGTGAGTGTTTGGAAGGACGACACGTACCATGGTTAGAGATGGGCATAATCGGGTTTTCTTAGTACCCGGAACCGTTTCCAAACCGAACCCGGTTCCATTTGGTTGACAATGGAACGGGTTTGATGTGGAACATGGTCCGGTTCCTACCCGGGTTTACACAACAGATTTGAAACCGGGTACGGGTATTCCAGAACGGGTACAATAGGAACCGGGTACGGGTACTGTGTGGAACAGGTTACGGGTACAATAGGGAACCGGTCATGTGGAGATGTTTATTATGTTTAATTTTTACTAATGTTTAGTGAGTTTAGTAAATTTAATGTTTTTTTATTCATTGATAATAAATTAGTTACATTAAAAACATTAATAATAACTAATTATTAGGAACCGGGACGGGTATGGGTGAAACCGGGTATATTAGGAACCGGGTACGGGTAGTAACCGGGTACGGTTTGGAACCGGGTACGACCCGATTAAAATTAAAAAATGTGGAACCGGGTTGGAACCATCAGGTATTTTGAACCCGGAACCAGTTCTACTTTATGTCAGGTTGGAACTGGAACCGGGTCCAGTTCGGTTCTACTGAGTCAGGTTTGAAACCGATTATTATGCCCATCTCTAACCATGGTATCCTTTCGGACCTAATCCCACAACAAAATGGCACCCGATATTTGACCAAGTGTGAGTTAAGATATCTAAGATAGAATTTAAAAATTATTTAGCATTCCTTAATATAAAATGTGAGTTTATATGTCTATAAACATTCTCTTAATAACCTTTCAAGATATTCACAAAATGATAATATGTAATGAACTAGTAAAGTTTCCCGTGCGTTGCGGCGGGTTCAAATGTAAAGTAGCTCGAATTTGTACCGTCAACATATGAATCATTTCTGAACCAAGGTATATCAAAACGTTGATAAACTAAAGATGTACATAACAATAACCACAAAGACGTATTATATATGACCCTACTTATTGGCGAAAGAAATTTACGTCGAACACCAACCCGAACTTATACCAAAGCGTACATAAAAATAAGTACAAAATTATATTTTTGTAAGTTAAAAATGATACCACGTGTTACTGTGGCGCCGAAACGTAAAGTAAATCGAATTCATCGTCTAATGAAAACATATAATACTTGATCGAACTTGTTGTAAAACAAAATTTATGCGAAAGTGTATATCATATGAAAACGTACAAAAAAGCGGATCCAAGTGTAAAGTAACTCGGATTTGTACTGTCAACACCTGAATCATTCCTAAACAAATGTTACATCAAAACGTAGATAAATTAAAGATGTGTATAAAAATAAGCAAAAAAACGTATTATATATGACCCGACATACGAAAGAAATTTACGTCGAACACCAACTCGAACTTATACCGACACATACATAAAAATAAGTAAAAAATTAAGTTTTTCTAACTTAAAAATGGTACCACGTGTTGCGATGGCGCCAAACCTAAAGTAAGTCGAATTTATACAATTTAATGAAAGCATATTATACTTGACCCGACTTGTTGTAAAACAAAATTAATGCCAAAACGTACATTATATGAAAATGTAAAAAATAGCAATAAAAAACATACTATATCCGAGCCTATCTATTTTTAAAGAAACGTAATCAACTTTATTTTACACGACACATACATAAATATAAGCACGTAGAAAATATAATAAAGTTTTTAGAAAGTTGAAGGGTTGTAGGCGGTGATACTAAACATTTAAGGGTAAAGGTTAAAAAACGCATACTAAAATATTAAAAAGAGAGGAAAAAACCTAACCAATGGTCAGCTGTCAGGCACTAGGCGCTGGTCATCCATCTTGTGATTGTAACTTTAAACGTAAACAAACTTGAAATTATACTGAAACGTAGAATAACTTGAATTTGTATTGTATAATGAAAGGCTGCTATATTTTGAGCTGACTCTTTTTAATTTATAATGTTTTACTAAGTTAAAAATAGTACGATACAAAAACTTATTATATTTGACCTGACTGATTTCCAAAAAAAACTTATGTCGAAACGTGAATGAACTTTGATTTATACCGACACGAAAATACAAACACGTATATCAAACTCGATTACAAAGTGTTATAAAGTTAAGGGATTGTAAGAATCAATACTCAAAAGTGAAAAGAAAATATACAAAAAAGAGAAACTAAGTAAAAGACAGAAAAAGAAAAGAGAAAAGTAAAAAAAAAAAAACTGAGCTGGCAGCTACTGTTGATGAACTTTTCATTGTAGGATTAGATAATTATAGAAGTATCTACATTATCAAAAGTAAAATTACCCATACTTATATATAACTATATAATTAAGATTAGTACTATAGAAAAACTAATATATTATCTTAGAGAGTGTGACGGCATAGGTTTATTTATGTGTAAACTAGGTTATAATCTCATGTATTACACTGGGTTAAGTAAATAAAAAATCAAATAGTTAATAACGAAGATTTAATAATTATAAAATGATGTTTTTAAGATGCTTTTCTGATATCCAATCAAAATTTTGTGTCATGTATGATCAAAACTTGTGATGTTTGTCAATGTTATAAATATGAAAGTATTTGAACCATCGATTAGAAAACAAACTGTATCATCGACTTTCTTACGAGTTTTAACAGTTATGTGAACATACATTTAATAACCCAACTTTTATTTAAATAATAATGGTCTTAATTTATTAGTTCTAAAAAAATTGTTGAAATGTCCAAACATATAGCAATTAGCCAATTAAAACTTATAGCTACAAAATAATATTTAAATTAATTAGATAACTATAAATTTTCTGTACTTATTAAATTATATAAGTTTAAAATTTAAATATCTGGACGTAAGTTGCATCTTAAAAGGATGATTGTTTTTGAATAAATGTATTAGTATGATATATGTAGTTATTATTCTTCTTGCAATTTAAATATATTAAATAAATAAATAATTTGTTAAGTAAGAAAACCTTTCTCTCCACCATCGTTTTGAAAATGCTCGATATTTGTTTCAATTATTAAGATACAATTTCTAACATAGTAATTAATATAAATAAATAATAAGATATTTTATGGAACTTTATCTGTAATTTCTTAAATGTTTGAAACATATATTAAATTTAATAATTTGAATTAAATTACAATTAAGGATTTAAGATAGAGTAAATTGCACAAAACATCCTTTATGTTTCCTCAAACTTGCAGGTTCCAGCCTTAATGTTTAAAAGTTGCTAAAAACAGCCTTTAAGTTTATTTTTGTTGCGGGTTCAATCCTTTACAGCTAACCACGTTATTTTCTTCAGTTAAGTTCCCTCACATGCATAACATGTGAGGGTATATTCGTCATTTTGGTTGATCTTCCACCCACTTCAATTATAAAAAAGAATATTTAAGTTTTAACCTAGTTTAAACAAAGTTTGGTAAAACGTACGCGACTACAGAGGAGCACGATTACCGTTTGATAGTGTTTAACTCTAACTTGCGGCGTCCTAAGCGTCACCAGTTGCTGGATCCGACTACTGAACACGGTGTTACGAAGTTCTCTGATTTGACGGCATCGGAGTTCCGTGAGAGGTATCTAGGGTTGAAGAGTCGTTTGTCGTTTCTGTCTGATGCGAATAAGGCGCCGATTCTTCCAACTGATGATAATCCTGAAGAGTTTGATTGGCATGATCAAAATATGTGTTAATCTTTACAGCTTAGTGGGCCAGCTTAACAAGATTCCTATCTTAATTCCGGGTTCGCCGGAATCCGGCGAAGTCGCCGGAGAAGAAGACCGGAAAAGAGGGTGTTTGGTTTTTAAAAGTTTGGTTTATTGCACATTACTCCCTGCGGTTAGAATTTTTTTAAAATAGGTTAAACCTTAAATATTCTTTTTTCTTATAATTGACGTGGGTGGAAGATCAACCAAAATGACGAATATACCCTCACATGTTTTGTATGTGAGGGAACTTAACTGAAGAAAATAACGTGGTTAGCTGTAAAGGATTGAACCCGCAACAAAAATAAACTTAAAGACTGTTTTTAGCAACTTTTAAACATTAAGGCTGGAATCTGCAAGTTTAAGGAAACATGAAGGATATTTTGTGCAATTTACTCTTTAAGATATAATTTCTAACCTAGTAATTAATATAAATAAATAATAAGAAAATTTATAGAACTTTATCCGTAATTTTTTAAATGTTAAAAAAACATATATTAAATTTAATAATTTAAATTAAATAATAATTATATACAATTAATGATGCCTAGAATAAATGTCTCTTCATTGGTTTTCTTTTATTATACAGTATAATATAGATAGATATAGATTTACAAAGATGATGCATACAGGGGTTATTTTTTGGTTAATATCCTTAATGATAAATACGCGTAAGCGTATTGAACCAAAATTAAATGTCTACATTATCATATTTTGACCTTTAAAAAAACTTAGTAAAGGAAAATTTAATGTAAAAATCTAAAAGGTATTAACAGTTTACCATTGATATATGTATCTAATTATACATATTTTGATAATATTATGTTTTAAACTGGTAATATATACCAATTGCCACTATCATATTTTTCTGCAAAGTCATTTCAGAAAATGACACTTCTCATTACTTAACTTCCTATTGTATTTATTCAACAAAACATCACTACTTTTTCCATTTTATTATATTAAAAAATATATATATAATTTATGCAACCATGCTCTAACACATTCAATTTTAAATAGCTTTCATATTTACCCGCCAAATTAGAACAACTATTTAGAAGAAAAAATAAAAAAAGGAAAAACAATGAATGTCGCCTGGAGTTCAAATTTTGATTTTAGTCCTAATTAATAGTACATGGACAAGATCAAGAACAATTAAATAAAATGATAAAACAAGAAAAAAAATCAGTTTGTTTACAAAATTGATAGTACGTGTTTGAAGCTAGTTGTACCTGAATATCAAAACAAAATTAACTCGAAATTATGAGTTCTTGACTTAGAGAAGAAAAAAAACAAAATTTTCACATGAAAAATAGTAACAAAAGAAGTTGCACAAATTACCCTAAATGGCAATAATATTGTTATGGACAATAGCTTTGATCTTGAGTAGATGCGAACTCTGATTGTCTGTAGAGACCAAGAGCGTTATGACATAGAGATGGACCCGAAGGTGGCACCGGTCCTCGTGGGAGTCTACTGTTCATTAAGCGTTCGTACTTGTCGTACCAATTATCTTGTTTGAGAATCCTAGAGCCATCCGACGTTGATGACGAAGCCAAAATTGATATTATGATCATGATAACTATTAGAAAAGGCTTTAGATGCCTAAAAACCATCCTTCTTCTTCTTCTTCTCCACGCGATATGGATCGATAGAGGATCTTGATTATATCATGCCCGTATGACCTCTCTCTCTCTCGCTTCTCCTTGTGTGTGTATTGTATAGAAACAATATATAGGTGGTAGTTGATTTGAGAGAATATGTGGTATGCCTCTTTTTATGTGTGTCTCCTTTGATCCAATTGTGAGAGTGGGTGAACTTAAAAGCTTTTATATATATATATGTGTGTGTGTTATAACAAAAGTTGAATTTGAACGCCGGTCGAAATGGCCATGTGAAAAATATTGTGGTATGACTTTGATTTTTTTTGTAAGTTATAATTACCTTTGAATATGAACTAAGATGGGGAATTGACTTTTTGTTGGTGGCAAGCCAAATTGGACAAACAGAATGACAAAATTTAACCGGTTTTACATCTTCTATAACATACAAAATATATGCTTGTTGTTGTAACTTTTTCTTTTTTTTAAGGTTAACTTTATTAAAAAACGAGACCAAACCCAACTAGGATGGCTCAAAACAACAACAGTTAAAGCATATACATAGGATATTTATATAAGTCACCCTAGTTAATCCTTTTAAGTTTCGACCTATTACTTAATCACAAAAAACCCAATGACTTAATATCCCACATAATATCTTCGCTCCTTTCTCTGCCATTGGCCCATTAGAGAATAACTTATCATTCATCGCCTTCCAAATGAACCAACAACCCAACCTAATCAAGCCTTTCACCACCACTCTTTCGTCCTTCCTAAGGTTACATACTTTGTGGAAACCCGTTAAATCTTTAAAAGCATAAGCGAACATAGGAGGTAGGCGAACCCATGAACAAAAGAACTGCCAAACCTTCAATGCCACTATGCAGCCATTAAAAAATGATCAATGGACTCGTCATACTCCCCGCAAAAATAATTGTAACTAATTATCCATTTATAAATGACTAAAATTAATTAAATTGTTACAACAACAAGACTATAGTACACAACTAATTAATTATTAAGGTTTGGTTTGATGACATTTGTAAAAATTTATAGTTAGTAATAAACCTTGTAAAGCTAAGGTCCTTCATGTTTGTGGTAAGCAGTATTTAGGTTACAAGATAGGGAGGGTTTATAGATTGATATAAGTTGTAAGTCTTCTGAACTAGCTGTCATGAGCCAAACCTATTTGTTTGACTATTTAAGCCTATAACAAACCTACTATATATATATTGGATTGGTATTTACAACTTGGTGAATCTAAATAAATCGAATTATAGTTAGTTGAGTGCTTGAGCCTCATGCGTTTGCCGAACTTATAAGAACCGTAATGTTATTGATCAATTGGAACAATGGCGAAGCTTGAAATTTCCGACCGAGGGGTCAAAAACGTATATACCAAAAAATTCTATAAAACGGCCGGGAGGGGGGGAGGAGGGTCAAAAACATATATAACCAAAAATTTCTATACGAAAACTACATACTCTTCACTACTGAACGAAAAGTTCGGGGGTCGGCCGCCCCCTCCCGCCCCCACATAGCTACGCCCTTGATTTGGAATCAATCAAAACGTTTCCACTATCGCTAATCGACATAAATAACCCTGAAAACCTAACAACTTAAACCTTATAAATCTAGTTGAAAGAAAAAAAAAACTAGCGTTTTTAGGATGGCAATAAGAAAGGGTGTCGGATATGTTGACAATGGGATAGCTAAGGTTGATCTAACACCCTAAATTTTAAATATTAAACTTCATAAATGTGTTTAATTTTATGAACTAGATTAATGTTCTATTATCTGGTTATAATAGTGTGAATTTAAGTTGTTAAAAAAATGTGAAACCTTGATAAATAAAAATAATAACAAGGTCAAATTAATGTTCATTTTTATGTGGTTATAATAGTGTGAAACTTTAGTAAATTAAAATAGTAACAAGGTCAAAAATAAGTTAAAGTTGCAAGAGCCAAATTAGTTAAAGTATGGAGATAATGGGAGAAAGCAAATCACTGTAATTTGGAATGGCATCATAGACTTTTTACACCTAAAAGGAGGACGGTGGATGACAAATCTCTCAAAACATTCCAAATTAAGGACTGAGTGTTCTTGCAAATGTGGGAAATCTTCAAAGAATTCAATAACAAGTTGGAAGCAATCCTCAACAAAATAAACATTAGAGAATTGCTTTAGTCTTAGGTTCTTAGTTAAGGCCTGCCACCAAATTAAGGTTTTAGTAAAAATATTGTTTTAAGGGATGTTGGTTTTTAGTAATCCCACCAATTGGCCGGCATTAATCTCAACTTAAAAAATTATCTCTGACAATCCCAACTTGTAAGAATTTGACCCCATCTATCCTTTTCTAACTAGGTTAGTTTTTTGTTGATGTGACAACTTACGTGACACAAACCTAGTTATTTGATGATGTGGCTGCTGATGTGACAAAAACTTAGTTTTTGGACTTTAATAATCACAACTTTCACCACTATTAATAACTACCATCACCATCACCCACCACCACCATCAGCCCCCACCAGCACCATCAGCCGTCACCACCATCAGCTGCCGCCATCAGCCGTGGCCACCATAAGCCGCCATCCACCACCATCAGCCGGTTGATGGTGGTAGTTGTTGATGGTGATGAAAGTTGGGATTATTAAAATCCAAAAACCAAGTTTGTGCCACATAAGCAGGCACATCATCAAATAACTAGGTTTGTGTCACGTAAACTGTCACGTCAATAAAAAACTAACCCAGTTAGAAAAGGATCGATGGGGGGCAAATTCTTATAAGTTGGGACTGTTAAAGGGAATTTTTGAGGTTATGACTAATGCCGGCATATTAATGAAAGTTCAGATTAATAAAATTCAATATCCTTTTTTTAATCAAGTGAAATCGTGTGTAAGTTCTATAATATGAAATTGGGTCACATAGAAAGTTGATCTATAAAACTAATAGTTGTTTTGGTGCTAGAAATGGTGCTAATTCAATTGAGTTCATGTTAAAGGAATGTGTATTTTTTGTTTTTAACTCAATATTATACAAATCATGAAATGAAGAGTAAACTGTTATTTATGTTGTTATACAACAAATTTTGGAGGCTTGTAATGGTCGACATGGTTTCCCTAGGATGGTCGGTAGTTTAGATTAGAGGAAATGGGAGTGAGAAGTTTGTCTAACCACATGGTGTGACCAACACACTAGTGGATATCATAAAAAAACCGGATATGATGCTTGAAGCGGTTGCATCACAAGATCTTTGGATTTGGCATGCATTCTTTGGTTTGGCCAGTTCGAATAACGATTTAGATATTCTTAATCAGTCACCCATTTTCAACGACTATATAAACGATGTTGGACCGAAGGCTTCTTTTTTTTTTTTAATAAATGGGGTGGAGTACAAAACGTTTATTTTCAACGTAAGATGAAAAGAGACAAAGCTTAAAAGTGCTCAAATGACGGCACGAAAAGACAGCGAACGGGCTTTTGGTGTTTTGCTGAAAAGATATCGCATTTTGATCATGCCTTGTAGGATTATAGGAAATTTAGAGTTAGAAATGTGATGTAAACGTGCATTATTTTACATAACATGATTTTGAAGGATGAAGGACGCGCAACCAATTACTAAATGTTGGGATTGAACCCTATGAAAGGAACAGATGATACAAAGCCAAATAACACTATCCGAGCTTTGGTTAAACTATCAGAGGTTACAACCTCTGTTGTATATACACTGCTTTCCCTAAAGACTGCTCTCCTATCGTCTGACTTCACAAAGTTGCAAAGGTCTGCCAGAGTTACAAGGACCAGAGGATAGAGATCAGAGCTTAATCATTAGATAGATAATCAATGTAACAGTGCTAAGCACTGATAGTTAGTATTAGCAGTGTTTGTAGTTAGTTACATATAGTTTCCTGTCACTATCAACCCTGACGTCATCAAAGATGCTCAGTGGTTAGATAGTTTAGTATAAATAGGTAACTTGTGTAACAGTTTAACTTGTCTATCAAAAGATCAACTTTCGCCCATATCATCTTCTCTGCATTTTCTTACTACCAAACTTCAATTGCAAAGGCTGAGGGGGAGTTTGTGAATCACATGCGAGTTTACCAACTTGAAAGCATGATGATGATGAAAACAAACGACCATTGCTTGTAGTAAAAGTTTTCCATTTATTTCCGCTGCAAATCTCTTTTAAAACTCAATCATTTTCCATTTTTGAAACAAAAACTACAAGTAATTCAAACTCAGATCCTAACAATTGGTATCAGAGCTTGATTCATCAAATTCGATCTAACAATCAATTTGATTCGAACAGATCAACTCTCTGCTATTTAGTTTGGTTGTTTTTGCTTGATAAACAAAGTTTTATTACGTTCAAAGTTTTTAAAACAGAAATCTGTGAAAAATCAACTAAAAAATGTCTCAAAACACACAGGATGCCAACTCTGGATCCTTATTCAAACCGCCGATGCTCAAAAGAAATGAATATTTCATTTGGCGACGAAGAATGGGTCATATCCTTGCTCAGCAAAACACCAGTTGCTGGAGATCTGTTGCTTTTGGACCTCACGTTCCGATGGTTCCAAGCACAGAGGATCCAACTAAACAAGTGACAAAAAATCCTGAAAACTTTTCGGAGCAGGATTTCCAGAAAATTGAATTGGATGCTAAGGCATTTAGCATAGTTGCTTCGGCCTTACCCAATGAGATTTATGCTGGTCTACTCCATTGCAATAGTGCAAATGAGTTATGGGATGCATTGAAAGAGCAATTCGGTGGGACTGAGGAAGTGATTGAAAGTAACAGAGAAGTTCTAAATCAGCAGTATGAAACGTTTTGTCACTTGAATTGAGAGTCTCTAACACAACAATTCGAACGTTACAGCTGTCTCATCAGTGAACTTAGACTGGTTAACGTGGTTTTTCCTAATTTGACTGTCAATAGTCGTTTCCTTAGATCGTTACCAGATAAGTGGGAGACTGTAGCTTATGTAACACGAAAGTCTGTTGGGTTTAAAGAAATGTCGTTGACACAATTTCATGGGATGCTCCTCACTTATGAGAGAGAGTTAAACCAGAAAAAGAAGTTGCAAGATTCTGGCAAAATGACTGATGATTACTCATTGGGTAATACAGCTCTTTTTGGCCAAGAAGAGGGATCTGGCAGCAGTAAGGACCAAAGTTATGATCACTATATAGATATTAGTTCTGGTGGGAACTTTGGATCTGAAACATATGCACCCAACTATGCTTTCACTGCTAGTGGGGAAAGCCAAACCTCTGATAATCTATCATTTGAGCTGGATGACTTGCAACATTTTGAAACTTCTGATCTTGAAGAAATGGATATTTTGCACCATTTGGCCCTATTGAGTGTTAGGCTAGTAAATTCTATAAGAGAACTGGTAGGAAATTCCCAGGATTGCATGGGGGATTGAAGGTTGGACTGGATAAATCAAAAGTCAAGTGTTATAAGTGTAATAGGTTAGGACACTTTGCCAGAGAATGCAGGTCTCAAAATTCTGGACCAATAGTGATTCATCCTGGCCCTTGACCTCAGCACACACAAAACGCTGCTCATTATTCCCAATATACCCCTGCTCAACATGTTCAAAACACTGCCCACTTTGCACATCCTGCTACTACTGTTCCAGTGCATTATGTTCAATCCACTGCTCCACAAATTCAATATGTTCAGGCACCATCACATCCTCAAGTGCATGTACAACAAGTTCCCATTGTCACACAACCTACTCAAACCACTGCTAGTCCAGCAGAGGTTGGTCAACAGAGCTTTTTCACACAAAGTTATATTGACTGGAGTAGCTTGCCTGAGGATTTGACTGATGAGAACTTTGCTTTAATGGCCAAAAATGATGTTGAACAGAATTTTGTTTAATGGCCTCAGAGACAATTACTGAAGGTGTTGAATCTGTGGAGTTAGTGTCAAAAACTGATGAAGTTCAAGTTTGATGATACAATGGTTTCAAGTGAAGAAAAGAAAAATGTTGCTGATAAGGAAAAGAACTCTCATGCTGACCCATGGAATGTTGATGTGTGTGAAGATGAGTGTGATTGTGCTCTCATGACTGCTACAAAGGTATCACCTCAGATCCTTAAAGATCTTGTTCTGACAAATGCATCATTGCTTTTGTAAACATTAAGCAGGTGAATGAAAACCTGAGGAACAAAATTTTAGAAGATGAACTTAATTTTGAAAAACTGATTAAAGAGTTAAAATCAAAGTTAAGTGAAAAAGATTCTGAAATGAATAGCCTGAGACACGAATCAAGCATAACCAAGGACCAACTCCAAACTATGGTAGAAAAATACATAGTGTGTAAAAAGGAATTAGAAGAAACCCAAATCACTTGTGAAAAATGGGTTGAGTCATGTAAAGGTTATGAGATTATGCTTGATGCTCAGATCAAGAGCAACATTAAGTTTGGTGTAGGTTTTAGAACCTATGACCAAAATGAGAAAAATGTTGCTGAAATTGATTCTGAGTTGGTTGAAATAGTCCCAACAAATTTGGCTGGTGAAGAAATAAAAATCACAGATAAAGCTGGAAACAAAATTGTTTTGGAAAAATAAGAGGTTTCAACAAAAGATAAAGAAATTGAAAAATATCAGTTTAAACCAACCTGGTCAGATGAATGTGATATTTTAGAAAACTTTAAGCCAATGGATTTTACAACCTCTGATGGTATTAAAGCCCCAAAAGCACCGGTGATCCCTATTAAAGATGTACCAGCAGAGGTTACAACCACTGCTGATAAAAAGTCTGATAGGAAAAGAAGGGTAAAGATTAAAAACTTGTTTTGTGAATTTTGTGAAAAAAGAAATCATGTGGCTGCGGATTGTTTTCTTTTAAAAGCCTACGACATTAACAAAACTTGTGTTATCAAAAATTCTTCAAGATGCACCATCTGTAACAAAACAAATCACTTAACTCAAGAGTGTGCCTATCTCAAAAACTATGAGCAAAAGGTAAAAGAGATCAAGGCAAAAGCACTAGAAAGAGAAGGTTCAAGTTCTGCTGGAAATAAATCTAAGCAGAGTTTTGAACCAACTGAAACATCTGTTACAAAAGCTTTAAACAAAACCTCTGTTCCTAGAGAGGTGCAAGTGACAGATGCCTCACCATCAAATTTATTTCCAAGAGGGTATGGCCAACCAGCCTATAAAAGGGTTCCTCTTACTTATGAAGGATACAAAAAGCCTTCACAGCAAAGAGTGAATAAGCACCCCTATGGATACAATCATCTGATAAGAAATGGTCAAGAGCAGATGTTACAAGAAAATATCCAAACCACTGACCATTGTCCTAGACTTGAGGCTGGACCATTTGTGACCCCATCCAAAGCTATTTTGGCTTTAGAGACCTATCTTAACTGATCTATTTACTTGATGTGCAGAGACCCTCTACTTGCCTTAATAGCTTATGGTATGTAGATAGTGGAGGTTCCAGGCACATGACAGGATGTAGAGCCCTTCTCAAGGACTTCATGGCTCATGAGGGGGGGGGTGATATATCTTTTGGTAATAACTCAAAGGAAAGGTTTTAGGGTATGGGTCGGTTCTGGCTGGTAAACTCAAGTTTGAAAATGTGAATTTAATTGACAATTTGAAATTTAACCTGCTGAGTGTCTCACAAATGAGTGACAGAGGGTATGGATCATTCTTCACTAAGAAAACTTGTCAAATTATGGGACCAGAGGTTGTTAAAAAGATTGATCAAATCATTGCTGAGAGCAAAGCACAACTCACTGCACACAGAAGTGGGAATGTGTATGTGGTAGATATGCTAAAAGATAATCCTATGTCTGGAACATGCTTATTCTCAGTTGCTTCTAGCAAAGAGACTGAGTTATGGCATCGAATACTAGGACGCACAAATCTTAAAACTATCACCACACTCTCAAAACAAAGTCTTGTAAGAGGTTTGCCTCACAAGCAATTTTCCCGTGAAGAACATTGTGTTTCCTGCTTAAAAGGAAAACAACATAAAAGTTCTTTCAAATCAATTGAAGAGTCCAAAATAAGCCAGTGTTTACAATTGCTTCACATGGACTTGTTTGGCCCAGTGGAAATCATGGGCTTAAAACATAAAAGGTATTGCCTAGTGATAGTTGATGATTTCTCTAGGTTGACATGGACCTTCTTTATCCACTCTAAGGATGAAACTGCAGTCATTTTGCAAAACTTTGTTAAACAAGTAGAAAAGCAATTTGATCTTCCAGTAAAAATCTTTAGGAGTGACAATGGAACAGAGTTTAATAATAGGGAGTTGGATTTTTTTTGTGAGTCAAAAGGAATTGTTAGACAATATAGCATTCCAAGAACTCCAGAGCAAAATGGGGTAGTTGAAAGGAAAAATAGAACTTTAATTGAATTAGCAAGAACTATACTTGCAGACTCTGGTTTACCCTTGTCTTTCTGGGCAGAGGCTGTAAACATTGCTTGCTATGTCCAAAACAGAGTTTTGATTAACCCCAGGCATCAAAAGACTGCCTATGAGATTTTGTATAAAGTCAAACCTCTGATTTCCTATTTTAAAGTTTTTGGCTGTCCATGCTTCATTTTGAACTTAAAAGATTCTATATCTAAGTTTGCAGCCAAAATTGACTGTGGTTATTTTCTGGGATACTCAACCACTGCTAAAGCCTACAGAGTTTTTAACTCTAGGACCAAGTGTGTTGAAGAAACTTTGAATGTGAAGTTCAATGAACTTTCATCACTAAAAATCCCAGCAAATCCTGCAGAGCTTTTTGATTTAGATAAATTCACATTTGCTGATGTTTCTATCAAGCTAGACAATGCAGGTACACCATAACCATCTAGAGAAGATCAAGATCAAGAATATGACTGTGTGCTTCCACAAACAAAAGTCTATTCTTCCATCAGAGGATCAGGTGCCACAAGCTCTTGTGTAAACTCTGCCACTTCTGGGTCAACAGTGTTTGATCCTCAAACCTCTGCCAGTTCACAAAATTAAACATCTGTTGATAAAAGTCCTACATTTGGGCACACTCTATATCCCCAATACCACCACCTCCATTTACATCAGCAGCTGATACTTCAAATTCATCAGCAGAGGTTAGCTCAGATGATACACATTTGCAGCCATCACCTCAAAATGCTATTGTTCCATACCAAGGTGATTTGATTTATCTCAAAAGCCATCCAGCAGATCAAGTTATTGGCAACATCAAATCTGGGGTGCTCACACGGAGCCAATCCTAAAATATTTGTCTTTTTGCTGGTTTTCTATCACTCACACAGCCAGTCAAGTACCAAGAGGCACTGAAAGACAACAGCTGGGTAGAAGCCATGCAAGAAGAACTCCTTTAGTTCAAGAGACAACAAGTTTGGGAGCTTGTGCCATTGCCAAAAGATGTAAGTCCAATTGGCACAAAGTGGGTCTTCAAGAACCAAACTGATGAAAGGGGTATTGTTGTAAAAAACAAAGCAAGGCTCGTGGTACAAGGCTACAGACAGGAAGAAGGTATAGACTATGATGAGACTTTTGCTCCTGTAGCAAGGTTGGAAGTTATTCGCCTGTTCTTAGCTTTTGCTGCTAACCACAACATAAAGGTGTATCAAATGGACATAAAGAGTGCATTTTTGTATGGAAAAATCAAAGAAGAGGTGTATGTCTGTCAACCTCCAGGTTTTGAAGATGCATTCCATCCTGATCATGTCTACAAGCTCAACAAAACATTGTATAGCTTGAAGCAAGCACCAAGAGCCTGGTATGAAACTCTATCCACTTTTCTCTTATCCATAGGGTTTACTAGAGGTAAAATAGATAAAACCCTATTCTTAAAATGGAAAGGAAAAGATTTGATGCTTGTCCAAATTTATGTGGATGACATCATTTTTGGATCCACAAGCACTGCTATGTGTGAAGAGTTTCGAAAACTCATGGCAGCAGAGTTTGAGATGAGTGCAATGGGTGAGCTCTAATGTTTTCTTGGTCTCCAAGTTAAACAATTGCAAAATGGTACATTTATCCATCAAAACAAGTATGTGAAAGAACTGCTTAAAAAGTTTGATATGGATGTAGCACACCCATGGCAACCACCAAGCTAGTCACCATTGATGTCAAAGATGACCTTGTTGATCAAACTCTTTATAGAAGCATGATTGGGTCTTTATTGTACCTAACTACATCAAGGCCATACATCATCTTTGCAACATGTGTTTGTGCCAGATCACAAGCATTACCTAGAAAGTCTGATCTTATTGATGTAAAAAGGATATTCAGATACATAAAAGGTGCTCCCACACTTGGTATCTGGTATCCAGCTAATGGGAATATTGAGCTTTCAGGTTTTTTAGATAGTGACTTTGCTGGGTGCAAAACTACAAGGAAGTCCACATCAGGAGGATGTCAATTCCTAGGTGATTGTCTAGTGTCTTGGCAAAGCAAAAACCAGGTTGCAGTTTCAACATCCACTGCTGAGGCAGAGTATATTGCTGCTGCTAGCTGCACTGCTCAACTCTTGTGGCTTCAAAACCAGTTGCTGGATTTTGGTGTAACTGCACTAAAGACTCCACTCAGATTGGACATTAAAGCTGCTGAAAACATCATTAAAAATCCAGTTTCTCATTCAACAACAAAGCACATTGACATCAGACATCACTTTGTGAGAGATTGCTATGAAAAAGGTTTGATTTCTTTGCATCATGTCCATACTTCAGATCAGTTGGCAGATGTTTTAACCAATGTATTGGATACATCTACCTTTGAAAACTTGATCTCAAGAATTGGAATGCTAAACATGGATTAAAAACAAGTTTTCTTGTAAATCCATGCGTATATAGCATCAAAATGTTTTCAGAAAATCAATAACTCATCCTTAAAAATAGTTAAAATTGAAATTTTTCAATAAATCTTTAAAAGTCTGCTCATAACATCTGTTTGCTCAAAACCTCTGATAGGCTTCAAAATCTTATCCATTGTTAAACCTTTTTCAAAACACTGATAGCTATCCACTGATAGTGTTAAAAATCAGTACTTTTCTCATCAGAGGTTACACGTGGCCAGATGTTAGCCATCAGATCTTGCAACAGGTGCCATGTAATCGTCAGTTTTTCAAAATCCTATAAAAACCCTGTTTTATCCCTCACCAGTGTTTACCCTAAACTGTGTCGATTTCAAAAATCTCAAAACAGTTTTTCTCTCTAACATAATGGCTCCCAAATCAAAATTTTCGAAGAAATCCACACAATATTGCAAAAAGCAAAGCTTTTTTGATTCATCCACGTTTTCTGAGTGTTTACTTACAAGATCAAATCAAAGGTCCTGAAAGTAAAATAGGCGCTGTGACTAAACCAGGCTGCCTCACTCATGAAACCTTCACCAAAATAACAAACCAAGATAAAGTTGCGAAAACACAAGTAGAGGAGGCTGAGCAAGTTTTACCTGAACAAAATGTTCAAACTCAACCTTTTGCTACCGAGCCCACTGCTCTTGGTGATCAGAGCACCACAACCGCTGCTCTGAAACCCACACCAAAAATCCTCAAAAAGAAAACCAAAAAACTTACCAAAAAGGCCACTAAACCCAAAAAGGGTCATCTGGAAGATGAGATCCCAGAGGTTAACCAAGTGACAGCACCAAAGTCACAAACCACTACTGCTACTTCTTCACAGTAGATGGTTTAAAGATCTCCAACCGGATTTGAAACTCATCCTTCTTCCTCACAAAAGGAAAAAGTTATAGACACAGGGACACCAAATTATGAAGCTCTAGATCCACTTGGTTCTATCTTCCACAGCCCCTCTCCCAGGGCACTGTCGCTTTCTACACAGCCACTTCACCAATGACTACATTTCCACCTACTATTTTACCATTGCTGAATGCAATTGAATTAGACCAGACACAAACCAGCACTTCTCAACAACCTATTACTGAGAATATACTTCATCAAGAGGCTGTGTCTGACTCTTTATTCATTGCTAGCCCATCAGCACATGAAGAGGGTACATCCCTTGGGTTACATGTAACCCTTGGTGATAGTTCAACTCAAGCAGCCACTACAATTGGTTGGATAGTGGTTTCATTACTAAGACTTGGTTGAAGGCAACCACTGTTGAGGCAACAACTGTTACCTCTGTTGTGGGAAGTCCCTAGTTCCAAGACAAAGGGGCATCTATGGTTGAAGCTGGTACTAAAACCACTTCTAATGATACCATAGATACAACTACCACTTCAGGTAGGAGTTCAGATGATCCTATTAAATTAGGTGATGAGCTAAAATACCAGGATTTGACGGCGAGAGTGACAAGGATAGAAAATTCTGTTGATGAAATCAAAAGTTTACTAAAGCAGATGATAGCTACAAAAAGTCAACCCTCTGTTCTATCCACTGCTGATCTCAAAGAAGCTCTTAACCCTCTGTTTCAACATCAACAACATTATTTGGATCTACAACACAAGCACCAGATGAATGATGTTAGAAACATGGTTGAATCAAGGTATCAAGACACTACAACAGACATTAAAGCCATTAAAGCTCATCTACTCACGACCACTGGCCATGCACCTCCAACGGTTATCTTTGTTACAACAGATGAAGCCAAAAAGGGGGAGAAACCTTTGGGAAACAAAAAGCTGAAAATAGATGATGATAAGGCCAGACCTACTTTAAATATTCCAAGGCCTGATGGTTCAAAGAAGATAGATTTAACTGATGAAACTGTGGCCAAGGTAAGGGCTAGTCACAAGAAGATAGTGATCGAGTAGAGTAGAGTGTTGGTTGAGAAAAAGATTGAACAACAAAAAGAAAAAGGAGAGTTTGGTACTTCATCAAAGAGGATACCTGCTAGAAAAGCCAGGCAACCAACATCCACACCTCCTAAAACTAAGCCTGCAACCAATCAAACCATTAAAACCTCTGCCTCTCAAAAACCTATCACACCTTCAAAACCACAACCCACATCCACACAAGCAGATGTTACAACACCTGTTATGTCAACATCTGTTGATACAGCAGAGGTTGCAATCGATGCAACTCTATCCACTGCCATGATCACATTCCCACATCAACTCATCCATTATCCACACCACCTAAGATCCCACTACCACCATCACCCACTTTAAGGTTTAAAAGGAGAAAGATCACAAAAGTGATAAATGATGATAAGATTCCTGCACATCTTCCACTATCATCACAACCAATGACCTCCACATCAGTGCTTACAACATCTTCAACTCTTGAAATTACTCATGCAACAAAGTTGTATCCTCTGATTTACCAGCAGTCAGGGAAGAGATCCTAAGTTTCTTTTCAGAGGATGACCCTGACAAAAGAACAATCCTATCCCTTGATGGCTATCCAAGACCTGCAAATGTTGATGATTACCTGGAATTAAAACAAAAGCAAGCAGAGGATATTGCCAAAAGAGAATCAGCTGGTAAAGATGATAGAGAAATACAGATTGCCATATCCTTTCAACTAAGTAAAGTCAACATTTTACAAAACTTTGTCAAGAACCTGAGCAACTAGATTTCAGAAAGGGAAGATAAGCTGGTCAAAAGTGAACTCACTGAGCATATCATGGAGAACAAGAAGTATAAGGCAACAAGGGCACAATTCAGGGATTGGAGCTTAGATGAGTTGAGAGAAGAAATCAACAGAATGCAAGAAATGTTGAAAGATCCTCTTAAAAAGCCAACTCCCCCCAACTGGGATTTACACAAGAAAGATATGCCTGAAAGAGACTTAAAGTTGAAGAGAATGAAGAATGAACTAATTTAGAATCATTATGGTTCAAAGAACCAAGTGATGAGATGGGGTGAGGTCAGGGTGATAGACACTTACAAAAATTTGGACGAAAGCAGGAAAAAAGATCCATCCATGCCTCCTAAACCTGATTATTCAAAAGAAGATGCTATTATCAAAGCTCAACTCTCCAAAAAGTCCAGCACAACATCTGCCCATTCCACACTTGCCCTGTTACACAGAAAAAGGCAAGGAGAGATGTCTGAAAAGATTGACAAAGAGTTTGAGGATACATTTATCAAAGAAGGTATACAGAACATGATTGATTATCCAACAGATGATTCAAGTGCCAAGCTGGCTAAAGATTTATCACAAATAGCTCCTTCTCAATCCTCAGCAATAAAAGCTCCTTCAAGAAAACCTTCAGACCCAAAAATTCTAAAGTGGAAGGTCGACAAAGATACCCATGAATTGACACTGCTCAAGTCTGATTGTGATGCCACTAAACTATCTATGGAAGCTGCTTATGAGCTTACAGCAGAAGACTTCCAAGAGTTATTATGTTTAGAACTGGAGAAGGATGTTGATGACATAGAATCTCTTAACTTTGAACTTCAGTTCAAAGGTCAAATTAGAGATTTCTTCCTGAGGAATAAAGACCAAGAATAAAGTGTTTTTGGCATCATCTGTTCCAGGGGGATATTGTTGGGATTGAACCCTATGAAAGGAACAGATGATACAAAGCCAAATAACACTATCCGAGCTTTGGTTAAACTATCAGAGGTTACAACCTCTGTTGTATATACACTGCTTTCCCTAAAGACTGCTCTCCTATCATCTGACTTCACAAAGTTGCAAAGGTCTGCCAGAGTTACAAGGACCAGAGGATAGAGATCAGAGCTTAATCATTAGATAGATAATCAATGTAACAGTGCTAAGCACTGATAGTTAGTATTAGCAGTGTTTGTAGTTAGTTACATATAGTTTCCTGTCACTATCAACCCTGACGTCATCAAAGATGCTCAGTGGTTAGATAGTTTAGTATAAATAGGTAACTTGTGTAACAGTTTAACTTGTCTATCAAAAGATCAACTTTTGCCCATATCATCTTCTCTGCATTTTCTTACTACCAAACTTCAATTGCAAAGGCTGAGGGGGAGTTTGTGAATCACATGCGAGTTTACCAACTTGAAAGCATGATGATGATGAAAACAAACGACCATTGCTTGTAGTAAAAGTTTTCCATTTATTTCCGCTGCAAATCTCTTTTAAAACTCAATTATTTTCCATTTTTGAAAAAAAACTACAAGTAATTCAAACTCAGATCCTAACACTAAAGACATCAGGGATGAAGGAAGAGAATTGAACGAATGAGAAATTTATAACAATCAGATACATCACAACGTTCGAGTGGATTTGGTTGAACACATTTGGAGTCTTCCGTGAAACTACGACACTGACAAAGATGATAATTGAAAATTTGTATATATTTTTTTAATTTTTTTAGTTTATGTAATGTTTTTTATTTATGTTGTTTCCTTATTTAATATTAATTACCGGTTTGGTACCCGTACGGTACCGATATTTGAGGGTAAAAATCAGTAAATACCGGTACTGCACCGGTACTAAAAATGTCAAAAGACGGTACCGAATAGGTACCAAAATTGTACCCGGTATGGTAAATTCGGTATCGGTATCGATTCAATACCAGTACCCGATACCATTTGCTATCCCTAGATGATATAAAAATAAAGAAAAAACACCAAAGTAAAAAATGTATAAAAGGAAAACAGAAAAAATAAATAAAATAAAAAAGGAAAAGAAAAAAGAATACAAAAACACTGTTCATACTATTCATTGGCATGAATTATTTAGATATATACAATGTTTTTTATAAATCCTATTGATTTGTTTTATTTTTTAAGATAAATTAAATAAAATTCAAAATATATAAAAAAGGTCCGTTTTATGATATAATTTTTTTAAAAAATAAGGTGGTATAAAAGAGCTATAAATGTTTTAAAAAAATGAAAAATAAAAGAGAGAGGATCTATATTCGTTGCATTGACTATTATACATTATACATATGAATTCAAAGTTTGGATGAACAATGACACAAATTTTTGTTCTTATATTAGCTTATAATTATTAAGTATTTTATTTATAATAGAATTACTGGATGTTGGTGGAAACTTTAGTAATTCGTTAAAAGTATTTGTTAAATTATTTAATAATAAAGAATTAGTTGATATCTGTAAATATAGCTAATTCGGTCGGTTTATATTTATCCCGTTTATTTATTTATTTATTTTTAGTTAATATTATAAAAGTAAGTTTTGATTGTGAGGAAAATGTACTCAGCTAATGCTATAGTTGCAGAATTCATTTAGTGCTTCTAATTTGGTCAAATGCGGAGTTGCGAGTACTCGCCTTAGGTGGAAAGTACTCAGGGATACTCGGACATGTTGAATTACAAATAATTACTTTTTTGAAAATTATATATATGTCAAACATCAAAAGTTTACTAACATTGATAGAAAAATACGTGGATATCAATATAAAAAAATACATGTTCAAATAGTAAAGTATTCTAAAAATTGATATTCAGTTTTTGAAAAATGACATCTATTCTTTAATATGACAGATATAGAAATCATGTTTATTTTCAAGTCAAACTCGACCCGATTTGACCAACGAGATCCAGATTCTAACCGAGGTTTACCATGTTTGATTGATTCCGAATAATTAGTCAGGGTTGAAGAAAATCTTTTCGGCAACATACCTTGAACCGATCTTAACCGAATTCTCGCCGCAACGCGCGACGGAATTTCACTAGTTATACTCTTAATTTAAAGTGAGACACCTCTTATATCATGGATAATGGGCACTAGAGGGGCATGAAAAACTTTGATAATGCCTTCATAGCATGTCCATGTTCATTATAGGGGCATGAATAGGTTGGGACATTTCTAGAATAATGTCCAATGAGGAGATAAAAAAAGGAAAGTAAAAAATGAAATGACATTAAGGGGGCATTAACTATTACAAACTTTTTGAAAGGGCTTTATGATATTGATGTGACGAAAAATGTCTCTTATAGGGCATTAACCATTATGAATGGCCTTATTGAATGGTGAATTCCACATTTTAATCTTAGTCATCCATTACATAATATAGTAGTTAGAATAACTTCGTATGCTTCTACAAAAACATAACTTCTTATTATATCCTAACCCGTCTTGTATATTTAAAAGTAAAATTTGTTTTGTTATAGTTCAAACTAAAATGTATGTATCACTTAGCTTGTTAGCAAACATGTATGTATGTTTGTTATGTGTGCCCTAGGGTAAATAAAAAAACAAAGGCAATAAGTGATGGTGTGAACTTTTCTAGAATACTCAATGTAGCTTGACATATACTTTTTAAGTGTTATGAACTTTTCTAGAATACTCAATGTAGCTTGTTATATTCATAAAACTTAGCAATTAGTACAATCCACGTTTATATTAAAAGTGTTATGTGAAGCCTGTTTTTATTTGTATTTCCAAATGTATCGATTTGGACAAATATTGATACGAATAGCATGACGGTGTAGTTGAGATGATGGGGATAGGTTATTTTACCGATGACAAAGAGGAAAGCTGTTGACGTCCAGGGAGATATAGGGTAGTGAGGTGACCCACAACATATAAACACAACTGTAAAATAATAAATAACACTTTGAATTAATTTTAACTGGTTGTGAGTAAAAAAGAGAGAAACTGTTACTGTACATCTGTAAATTTGAAGGGACATTCTTCACCTATTATAATTTTATAATATATTTTGAAAGTGGTTGTGAGTGTAAGAGTAAGAAAATGTAATGATAAATGTATTAAAAAAATTATTTAATTGAAAAGAAAAGAGAAAAACTAGTGATTTTTAACGTCATGTAGGATAAAAAATGAGGGTTTGGATGTGAAAGCTAACATGAGTTTATAATCAAATGGTAAGTCAAATAAGAAACATTTATGCGTCAATCTACATAAGAGCATAATGTCACGAACTTGTCTTGAGAAGCCTCGTGCGGCACCTTAGATCTCCTAAGGGCCAACCATTCCGTTCTACTAATTGGTGTATTATGGATTTTTAGACAATTCAAATTATACAACATGTCAATTTCGGTCTACTTTAATTATACAATTGTTTAATTAGATTATGTTTTTACTCAAACTCATTTTGCTCATAGCCTAAATTGACCAGAACCATTTTTATCCGAACTAGGTTGACATAGAGCATGTTAACCGCTACAACCACCCATTTTACCTGTCTATTATTCAGATGTCCAACGATTTATTGAGAAAACGTTCATGCATTAGTATGATTGTCTTATAATGGTTTCTTATTGAATAAAAAGGTAAGAATTCATGCATTTGTATGATTGTCTTTAATGGTTTCTTACTGAATAAAAAGGTAAAAATCATTTTATAAAGATGTATTCTCCATCACAAGATCATTATGATCTGTCGGATTGTTAGAATGTAATTTTTAAATGGAGCTTGTTTGCAATGAGGGTAATATTATATTGGAAATGATATATCTGTGTGTTATATAGGGTCTCATGTGGGTTTCATGGGATAATAAATTAGTCTTCTAGCAAAGCAGGCCTGTAATAATACTGAATGTTTCCTTCTGCTCGATCCCATCCATTTTTTGTATATCTCAACAGGTGCACGTAACGATTTAATCTTACCCTTATTACGAAATTTGTTACATATTCAAAAAATATTTTTGTTCGACAAAAAAATAATTCGAACGGATATATTTTATGGGAAAAGTTCTGGTATAACCTTATCGTACAAAACGTGGAAAGGCATGAAAAGTTAGAAAAAACACAGTAACATTTTTGTAATTATTTACTTTTACAATAATTATCAAAATTACCTTACAAATGATCTTGTAGGGTAATTTTGTAAAATATGCTTGTAGAGTAATTATCACAAGTGTATCAGTATGACTCTACTAGTTTATCAAACAACATACAATTCAAAATTACACTACATGATCACTTGTAAAGTAATTATGATATTCTACAAAATTACCCTATAAGAACATTTTACAAAATTACACTATAAGAATATTTTACAAAATTTCCCTACAAGATCATTTGTAAGGTAATTTTGATAATTACTCTACGAATAAACAATTATGAAAATGCCACCGTGTTTTTACAGCAAAACCTTCAGTTCGTACGTTTTGTACGTTAAAGGTATTTGTATTTTTTTAACTGAAAAAGGTATTTGTATTTGATCTTTTGCCTATACATATAGTATTATCAATGATGTATAACTATTAATATTTTTAACAGGTAAATAGATAATTAAGAAGATTCTGAAATCTAAAACAGTAATAATAGAAAGAGTAAATTACAACAATCGTCCTTTATGTTAACATAAGATTGCAAACTACGTCATTTATCTTCAAAAAGTACAAAAAATATGTTCGATGTTTGTAAACCCTGCACGTTATGTTCTTTAGCCCTAATTCTGATAGTTTTTATGGTTAAGTCTAACCAAATAAAGACCTCACATAAGGGTATTTTAGTCATTGTACCATAAATAAATAAACATATATAAAACTCACCCACATTTCTATCTCTCTCTCTTTCTCACCACCACCATTACACCCGCTTCATCTTCTACACTCTTTAGTATTTAGGGTAAAATGACTAAAATACCATAATGTGAGGTCTATTTGGTTAAACTTAACCATAAAAATTAGCTGAGTTGGGGTTAAAAGACGTAACATGCAGGGTTTGCAAACATCGAGTATATTTTTTTGTAATTTTTAAAGACAAATGACATAATTTACAATATGATCTTAACATAAAGTACAATTTTCGTAACTTACCCTAATAGAAAAGATATGAGATCTATTCTAGTATAAACTGCAGAATAAGATTATACTCTATTATAATATTATAACCTTACTTTACATACAATAGAAAAAAATAATAAGACTATATATCCACTCTTAATAATTACGTAGAACTAGAATGTTGTGAACTTGTGATGGCTTTTGAATCCGATCAAATAATTATTCCAAACTTCAAAATCGACACTACTAATTCTTCAGCAATTTTGTAATGAATGTCAATCATAAAGGCATTTTGTTTTCTTCGAGAAAGCAGCCTTATTCGTTTCTTAAAAAGAAAAATTGGAAGGTTCTTTTTCATGTTTAAAGTTATTTCTTTTTTTAATCTTTCTAAAAACATATAAACTTATACGTTTTCTTTTTAACGTCTAACAAATCCTTTAAATAGACTATTGACAAAATTAATCACATCAAGATACACTCGCCTTCTGAACTGGAAAAACTCTCACCTAGAGCTGAAGCCCGTGAACACTTGCCCGAAGGCACAACAGTGCAATGAGGTAAAACCCACTCAATTCAAGGATCGAACTAGCGATCGGCGCGTACTCGCCTAGTCTCTTATCATCACCAGGAGCCGCAGAAACTAAATGTTTGGAATTTCTTGCTCTGCCAGCTGCTCAATCAGTCTTTTATCCTCCGAAGAAAGCCTTCTCGCATACGCGTGACCCTCCATGTTTTCAATAGGAGTGTGGTTGTGCCTCGCGTTTGTCAGCTCTATCCTCCAAACACTTCCCTTTAATTCCGTAAACCCTATCAACTCAAACGGGCAACCTATTTTCTTGCTACCTATTTACCTTACTTTACCTACACTCTTGTACTCCCCACCAAGACTGCATTGAAACCAAACATTGAAATTACTTCCTCTTTTATTCGACCTTTTAATCACAATGACGTAGCCATTGTCCTTTCCCGTCTTCTGTACCCAATCCACCAACTCATCACGTGACGAAAACGTAAGGTTTGTATCAAAAGAAAATATAATTGGGTAAGAGCCATCCTCATCGACTAACAACTCTTCCTGCTTACCACCGTCACCTTGGTCCGGATAGTCTTGCGTTGCAAAGTTCTGTTCACCACCATCTCCCTGGTCCGGATAGTCTTCCTTGACAAAGCTCTGCTCACCACCGTAACCGTGGTCAGGATAGTCTTGTTGTACATAGCTCTGCTCACCACCGTAACCGTGGTCGGGATAGTTTGGCTGACCATACGGATATTCAAATTGAGGAGTGTATGAGTCTTACACAGGGACATTCAAGTCCAGCTGCACCCCGTACAAGTCTTCGACAGGGATATTTAAGTCCAGCTGCACCGTATTGTCACAATAACGAATGACAGAGACAACCTCCTCCTCCCTCATGGTGGGCGGGACAGGTTTCTTATACGAGTCAGAAATAACAGTCCCCTCGTAAGAATCTAGAACCACAGACTCGTTAGAGTATTCCCGAAAAGTAGTTGCTAAACCATGACATCGTATTTTGAAGAAATGCCACTAAAACAACAAAACACGGGTCTTTTTGATAAACAATTTAAAGCTTTTGAAATTTGAATAAAACATATCATCCAATGCTGCCTACTTAAAGAAGCAAAAAGTTGGGTCGAAGAGCCGCGTTTGGCCAAAGCGCGGCGTTTAGGGTTCCTCGTGACCGGCTGACAACATCGTACAGAATCAAACCTCGTATCACAGTCAAATCACCTCACATCACCTTTTTTTCTGGAAAAGAACCCTAAACGTCGCACTTTGGAGGGTGTGGAAATAAGGATGGATGTGTGAATATCAAGGTCCTAAGAAAATTCTAGTTCAGATTAAAACGAAGGGTGGACCCAACGTTTTTTGTAGTCAATAAATCAAAACCTAGAAACGAATATGATAAGGAACACTCATATACAATCAACAATCTGATATTATATTCTTTAATTTTAAAAGCCAATTCATATTGAAATGAAACAAAAAACCAAAATCACATGTAATAGTCTAACTGATGTGCTAAAAGTGGTCAATTAAAAACTAATTAATTTTAATCTAAACTAGACACGCTAAGTTTTAAAATTTATACAAAAGGACTCTCTAAAACCTAGACAACACAACCGGCAAGTGTACCAGACAATGTAGTATAGCCTAAGTAAGTCCGAATATCGAACCTACGAGGCTCTCTAATTACGTTTACTAGACTTGACTACTAATTACTAGACTGACTCGACTTATTTGTTTTGATAATTGGGGGGTTTTCTAATATCCAAAAAATGCAATTAATTAAAGACCAACTAATTTGACCGAACGAAAACGTTACTTGAAACTTGGATTTAACTCATATTGGGTTTGATGTGATTTCATAGGTTTGAAGCCTATTAGAATCGTAACGAGGAACTACACACTTTGGCGATAAACTTAATAACTTGACAAATGATTAGTTAGTCATTATCAAGGGTTCGGTTTTAGGTTATTATATAGTTCATAGGTATACATAATATTAATATACAACTAATCAAGAATAATCATGGAAGTCATGTGGAGGCATGAGGTTGAACCATCCATTTAGGAACCTCGTATAAGTTCACCACTTCACAAGTTGTCATAGACAACAAGGAGGGTCAAGAACAATATGAACGACAAGAATGTAAATGTTATCACTATACCAAGTAGCCAAGCAAGCTACAACCCGGTGAGCCGGCGTCGACACACGTCGAAGGCTAGACGGGGTTGTGTCACTTTACAACTAGCAAACTAGCTTGGGATAGTGATGAGAAATCATCAAGTGATATGTGGACTTAGAGTTAGGATAGCCCAAGCTAACCAAGGTAGTCACACAAGAACAAGTTCAAGACTTGCATCACTTGTGAGCTTAAAGCTCTATGAAAACGGAAAGTTTGGAGTGTCTAAACACTCCTATTTTCATGTATAACAACCTAGGTTAGTCTCCTTAATCACAAAGTTGATTAGAAGCTCAAGAAAACTAGGATGAATGAAGAAAACATGAGTTTGAACAAGTTTTGAAAGTGTTTTGTACATAAAAGAAAGTTTTGGAGTCCTTTAGGTGCATTTCTAGGTCTGGATTCTCCATGGAGAACCCATGGCTTCTCCATGGAGAACCCATGGATTCAAACCTAAGGATTATCCAAGCATTTAGAAAGAAGAATCAAGTGATTTCATCAAGATTTGAGCAAGTTATGCTCACTTTAGCATGAAGGTATGAATTTGCCCGAACTTGGAGATTTGCAACTGATTTGGGAGTTTTGTGTCACACCCCAACCGATGGCGGAAACATCGGGGCGTGGCACTAGGCGAACCAGATTGTCTCACGAGAAATTCCATAAACTATTTAAGCAACAATATTTAAGCGATAATATCCCATACTATCAACATATAATCCTCAAATAAGTAACAAAATACCAAGTAATCTCATAAAACAATTCAAGTTCGATCTCCCCTAGATTTTATTACAATGCGTTTCTAGAAAGTAAGATCCGAAATCCAATTCAGCAAGAAGTCATCAACCTGCCACATATGTTAAAATAAAACGTCAATACAATTAAGTAAAGGTGAGCATACAGGTTTGCGTACAATATAGATATAAAAGCGTTTAGCATACACCGCATGACATACGTAAGAGTTATGAACTATGTAACTACTTAGATTCAAGTAAACCAACAAACCGCGAGTGCGAGGCACGCGAACAAGTGTCCACGTCCTAAAGAGAAAATTAATGGGAAATAAAAATGCGAGCCTTAACAACCTCGGGCCTCCGGGTGGCGGGTCAATCTCTAGCAAGCTATCATGTTAAGGGTGGCGTACTAGCAATCAAGTAACACATATAATTCAGCAGATTTCACATATAGTCATGTATAGCGGATTGCGAATAAGAGTTTGAGTTGTGTGATGTGATTTGATATAAGAACATATGTGACACCCAAAAGTGCGTTTAAGCGTAAAGGGGGTTCAAGTATACTCACTATCGGTGCGATTTGAGAGAGATACGGGATCTGATGTAAGTTGAGGAGAGCACTGGATCAGCCTGTAAGCGAACAGAAGTGCATCAGTCTTCCGAAATGCTGAAACGGTTAACGGTTGAAGGAACAGTAGACACATTCGGGCGAACTTGTACCTTGGGGTACAAGTTCGGGCGAACTTGACTGCTTGGACTTACTGAGTGGTACAAGTTCGGGCGAACTTGCCCTGTTTGTTGAGGTGTGATACAAGTTCTGGAGAACTTGCCTTGATTCCTTGGAATTGGTACACGTTCGGGCGAACTTGTGTGTTTTCTGTCAAAGGTTGATCAGGTTCGGGCGAACTTGGTCACCAATCTGGTTACAAGTTCGAGCGAAATTGATGTTTTCCGAGCGAACTTGACTGTTTTGGCATCCAAATCATGCGTTTTCATGTCGTTTGCTGAGGAAATCGAGTGTCCATCCCTCCAACCTTAAGCTACTGAGCAAAGCCTAGGCCGGAGAGGTCTTTTGGAGTGAGTTTTAGCCATTTTACAGAAACTCAGACTAATCCGGGCGAACTTGAAGGTTCGTACGGTTTAGTCCAATTTGTGCAAAGTGACGATTTCGTCCTTGTGCTTCCGAATCTGAGATCTTGCTTGACAACGCCTCGTTCCACTTCAAAGTGAACGAAACATACGTCATTTAGTCCGCATTTTGTGTAAAAATTGACGTTTAAGAGGTTTTACTAAGATCTATGTATAGATCTAAGTGAAAAACAGAAGTTTTGTATAATAAGATGATGAGTTTCGTAAACAAAAGAGTTTTGATGAAATCGAAGTTAAAACTTTGTGCAAAATTGGTGTGTGCTAAGCGTATTATATTTTTGTTGTCATTTTTAGTCTATTTTACGCATAGTCAAGTTTTAAATTTATAAACACGATATTCTACTTAACACTAAACACACACTTGGGCAAGTGCACCCATCGTGAGCGTAGTATAGCGTTGGTAAGATACCGAGATCGTCCATGGACACAAGAGCTTTTAATACCGGTTTGTCGTCAACGTCTAATCAATCTAAATTTGATAAAAGTTTTAAAAACATAAAGATAAATAAAAAGTTAAAGAAAATAAAATGAAATACAAATAGACAAGATAGAATCACTTGGATCCAACTTCTCTTTTATGTATCCTTTGATAGTTTTCGCACTTTCGGACTTTTTAAGAGATTATCTTAATTATAGTAGTAGGCCCCTCTTTTGAAGGTGATGTTACCCTCAACCCAATGGTTTGAGTCAGCAGGGATACAATCCCAAAAGGTCAGAATATTGGAAGATAATTAAGTAAGTTATTAATAAAAAAAGTGGTAGGCCCCTCTTTTGAAGGTGACGTTACCCTCGGCTAAGTGGTTTGAGTCAGCAGGGATACAATCCCAAGTAGCCGGTTAAAAATATTAATAGTAGTTTACATATGAGGGGTTCAAGCCATTCGCGCCCCCGCCATCCAATACCCGTTGAGCATTGAAGGAGGCCCTAATAGGCTTGAACCAAGTCCTCACAGGATCTATACACTGAACGAGACAATAACTTTACCAAACCACCCTTCTAACCCCCTTCCAAGTAGTTAACGCGCTTTATATAGACCGTAAAGACACGAATGAGCAAATCAATGACATCATGAAGAAATGGTTAAGAAATTCACTTTCAACATAAGAAACTAGTTATTAACGTCATTAATACAAACCCAAATAAAAAGTGCCGAAAGATTAAAAACTAAAAGTAATACATAAAAGATTAGTCTTCACTAAGTGATGTAAGGAATTTAGCCAAGCATGACCTTTGTTTGACAAGAACCCTTACAATCTATCTTGGATCCCGAGACTACTACACACTCTAAAGATGGAAGATGGATGATGGTGGTGGATGTTGGTGTTGTAGTGGTGCTGGAGTGGTGGCAAAGTGAGAGAGAGGTGGTTTGCCAAGGGATACCTTTGTGGGTAACCAAGCACCCCTATTTATAGCCTGAACAGAAGCCCGGCCACGGCCCGTGTCCAGCATCCTTCTCTTTCTTCATGAATTGCATTTGTCAGCAGAGGGCCCCACACGACCCGTGGCCTCTAGGCACGGTCCCGTGGTCAACTGTTCGCTATACTATCTAGATTATGCAAATCTTATAGTTGACCACGACCCGTGTTACTATAGACACGACCCGTGGTGGGCGTGGAAGCTTCTGAATGTTTTGTCTTGTAGTGCAAGGCTTGACCACGCCCCGTGCTTGGTGGACACGGCTCGTGCTCATCTTCTGTGATCTGATCTTTTGTCTTTTTTGGGGGGTTGCTGAGGGGTCGGGCATGGCTCGTTATTCCTTCTTTTTGTACTTATGTTGGTTTTAGCTGCTTATTTGCTTCTTTTGTTCGTTTGAGCTGTTTTTATCCTGAAAATACAAAAGGAACAAAGAAACGTGCTTTTTCCAACTTTAGTACTAAAAAGGGTTAGTTTTATGCCTCATTTGATGTAATTTATATGTTGTATTTTGTGTACATCAAATATCCCCACACTTGAATCTTTGCTTGTCCTCAAGCAAAACTCATTAAATATGGCTTACACACCCAAATGGAATAGGTAGAGAAGAAGTTTTGTGACTTGTCTTCGAGTGTCGGGAATCCAAGATTCTTTTTTCAAATTATGTTTTTATTTTTATTTACAGTTCCTATTCGTCATGATTTATTGAGAATATTTCTAAGACAAATTATTTGTTTAGGCATAACACGCCTCTTTAAAATTCTATTTATTTATATATAAGTTCACGTACCTCACAAGGGATCACTCAACAATCGGCCGAAGATGTGTTTTTGTGATATCACTCGATTCCGGTTTGGAACTTACTTCTACCATATGCTTGCCAGGTGATCAAAACTCCTCCTTTTTAACTATAAATCTTTGCGAGTATCAAGAGGATTTTGAAGGGTTTAGGCTTGGGCTAGAGGTAGGTGAATTTTTGGTTAGTGGTTATGGTAAAAGATGTAAACAGCCTCGGATATCATAAAACTTTTCGTATTTATTTTATTCAAGCGTTTTTCAAACAAGATTTGAAGGAACTTGTTTGGTTATTCGAAGAGCTATATATATATATATATATATATATTTTAAGATATCCGAGCTTTTTACTAAAAGAAATAGGTTTGAAAGGAAAATGGTTTTTTTGGGTAATAGGTGTTTGTCTTTGTGGGTTTTTGAAATGAAAAGGTTTTAGGCTCAAAAGGGTTGACTAGGGGAATTTTTTGTGATGGGTGAAAAGAAATAAAAATAAAGGTTTTAAAGAAAATATGGTTAAGTCCTAATGCCTCCATCATTTACTTACTTGGGTTTTAAGTTGGTGAGGACCGGGAATGGATCGTTTTGGCAAGTTCTAGAGTTGTAAAGTCCAAGCGGCTATTCACACAAGAAACGAAAATGAGCATTTAGTTTAAAGATGTATGAATGTATGCTCGATAAAGGCTTAAAACTCACTTAATGTGGGAATGGGTTTATAGTGTGAATAAGTATATATAATCAAATTTTAAAAAGGTTTGTTATGCCCCTTTTTATAATTTTCTTATTTGGTTATTTTTATCACGACGCTATCGGTTGTAAATTTGTAAAAACATAACTTATTAGAACTTGTTATTCCCAAATTAAACCAAGACAAGTAAAAAAATGAAAAATTTTGAAAAAGATTTGGGGTGATTAGCGGTTCCAATAGAGTTTTGTGTAAGGCTTGGTATAGGACTTGCTAAATTCAAAGTGTTAGTTACTCCCCCCCACACTTAAATTACACATTGTCCTCAATGTGTCCAAAAATAAATTTTTCGTTTGATTCGAATGCGTAAAAGTGCGTTTAAAAACAATTTTTTGTGTTACTAGGCCTTTGGGCACAGCCCGTGTGGTCCGGGCACGACCACGTGGTCATATGCACAGTATCAAAACTTACAGAAGAATCACCTCGGGTCGTGCCTGGTGAGCATGGCCCGTGTCAGAGAATAGGAATTAATCCGCAGGTTTAATTCATGGGCACGGGGCGTGTTGGCTGAATACGGCCCCGTGCTGACAGTCTGCATTTCACGTTTTTGGTTTCTGCGTCTGGTTTTCGGGCTTGTTTAGCACTAATTTTAGTGCATTTAGCCTCCTGTACCTATTTTATCAATTTCACACCACACAAAGCACACTAAAAGACCAAATCCTAATCTTACGACCGTTTATCATCCATCACATCACAGAGATAAAAGTAAAAAAAATGCAGAAAAATAAAAGTTGTTCAGAAGTGTAAATTGTTTAAACCACGGCACGCAGGCTGGCAAATAGTTCACAAGGGTAGAGATAGATAAACCTGATTCTGCAATCCTGAAAATACAAAAGGAACAAAGAAACGTGCTTTTTCCAACTTTAGTACTAAAAAAGGGTTAGTTTTATGCCTCATTTGATGTAATTTATATGTTGTATTTTGTGTACATAAAAAATCGTTGTAAAACGTTGTTGTAGCTTGAAAACGGGTGGATTCTTACTTAGAAAACAAAAGTATTCGATCGGGAGAGCTCTGAGCGAACTTGGTCAGCAAGGGGAGCATGAATGAGGAGCTGGGTATTTATAGGAGGAGAGGAGAAGTGGGCTGGAAATGATCAAGTTCGGCCGAACTTGCCCCTTTTCAAGCGAAGTTGGCACAAGTTCGGGCGAACTTGGCCAGTTCCGCTTGAAAATGGTTAAGTTCGAGCGAACTTGGGTAATATTTGATGAGTTTATAACCTGAGCAAGTTCGGGCGAAGTTGTGATGCACAAGTTCGGCCGAACTTGGCCTAAAGGCCAGGTTTTGTTTGTTATTTTCGCGTTAAGTGTTCGTTTGGCGATTCGGTTCGTATCACATAGTTATATAAAGCGTTTTAGCGAAGCGTTAAGCATTATATTACCATTGAATTGAGATAGAGCGAGTTACGTGAGCGTGCGGGCGTTTTAGCGATATCAAACCATAACATAAACATAATTCCACATAATTAACTGCGTTTTTGAGATGCGATGAGATGAGCGGTGCGATGGCACAAGTGGTTATTGTACAATAACACACTCGGCTATTAAAGTAATACAGTTACTTGTGATTGTATCTTGAGTTTGCGTTTAATAAGCGATTAGGTACGATATAGTTGTGACAACATATAATTTCATTAATATAACATTTCCATAATCAAACCTCGAGTACAACGATAGATGCAATGAACTACGCGGAAAATAGAATAAAACACTTAACAACGGAATTTTGAGTTGAAACAGTCTCCCCTACTTTAGGGAATTTCGTCCCGAAATTTAAGTAGTGGCTGTAACAAAGAGATGTGGATATTTGGCCTTCATATCACTTTCCAATTCCCAAGTGAACTCGGCACCGGGTTTGCCTTCCCATCAGACTTTCACAATAGGAATGCGAGAGCGTCGTAGTTTCTTGGTCTCTCGGTCCATAATTTCGACTGGCTTTTCCACGAAATGAAGAGTCTTGTTGATTTGTAAATCCTCGAGCGGTACATGGAGATTCTCTTCAGCTAGGCATTTCTTGTGGTTTGAGACGTGGAAAGTCGGATGGACGTTGTGAAGTTCTGCCAGTAGTTCGAGTTGATAGGCCACTTTGCCAGTTCTTTCCAGAATCTTAAAGGGACCCACGTATCGTGGCGCTGGTTTCCCTTTCTTTCCAAAGCGGATCACTCCTTTCCAAGGTGCAACCTTTAAGAGAACGTGATCTCCCACTTCGAACTGTAGGGTTTTGCGGCATTTATCGGCATAACTCTTTTGGCAACTCCGAGCTTCAAGAGATTGTCTCTGATTTGGAGGATCTTGTCTGTCGTTTCTTGAATTAGCTAGGGACCGGTGATTTGTGCTTCTCCGATCTCATGCCACGCAATAGGCGATTGACATTTTCTTCTATACAATGCCTCAAAAGGAGCCATTTGAATACTAGTATGATATCTATTATTGTATGAGAATTCAAGGTAAATGCGTATCCCAATTACCACCAAAATCTATGATGCACGCACGAAGCATTTCTTCAAGGGTGCGGATCGTGCGCTCAGTCTGACCGTCGGTTTGAGGGTGAAAAGCGGTACTGAGATTAAGCATAGTAACGAGAGCGGATTGAAAAGTCTCCTAGAGACGTGAGGTGAAGCGACCATCACGGTCAGAGATGATGTCATGAGGCGTCCCGTGTCGACAAATGACTTCGTCGGTATGGATTCGGGCTAATCGTTCTACCCTAAAGTATTCTCGTATGGCAATAAAGTAAGCTGATTTAGTAAGACGATCAACGATAACCCAAATGCTATCATGACCAGAGGGGGTGCGAGGGAGTTTTGTAACGAAGTCCATGGCTATGCTCTCCCACTTCGACATCGGGATTTCGGGTTGTTCGAGCAAACTAGAGGGCCTTTGGTGCTCGGATTTAACTTTGGAGCAAGTTAAGCACTTTGAGACGTATACAGCGATATCCGTTTTCATGCCCGGCCACCAATACTTAGGACGTAGGTCCTGGTACATCTTGTCGGCTCCGGGATGAATGGAGTATCGAGATTTATAAGCTTCGGTCATTAGTAATTCATGAAGGTTATCACGGCTAGGAATCCAAATACGATTGAGATAGTTATAAATACCATTTGGTTTAACGACGAGCTGGGTTTTGGCACCACATTTCATTTCTTCTTGCAGGGGTTTTCTCGTTAAAACAAGCAAATTGAGCGGAGCGGATCAAAATTTTGAGATTATTCAAAGCTTGAGAGTCATGAACACTACATACGTAGCTTCGCCGGCTGAGAGCATCGGCTACGACGTTTGCTTTGCCGGGATGGTAGCGTATCTCACAATCGTAGTCGTTGAGAAGTTCAACCCATCGGCGTTGGCGCATGTTCAGTTCTTTTTTATTGAAGATATGTTGTAAGCTCTTATGGTCGGTGAAGACCGTACACTTGGTATCGTAAAGGTAGTGTCGCCCTATCTTTAATGCAAAAACAACTGCACCGAGTTCAAGATCGTGGGTTGTGTAGTTCTTCTCATGGATCTTCAGTTGTCGAGACGTATACGCGATAACTTTGTCTCGTTGCATGAGAACACAACCAAGACCAAGATTAGAGGCATCAAAGTAGACGAGAAAATCGTCTTTCCGTCGGGTATGGCGAGTACAGGAGCGTTGCATAGCATACGCTTGAGGGTTGAAAGGCTTCCTCTTGTTTGGAATCCCAAACGAAAGGTTTGTCCTTATGAGTTAAAGCGGTATGCGAAACGACGATTTTTGAAAAGTCGGCGATGAATCGACGGTAGTAACCCGCCAATCCAAGAAAAGAACGGATTTCAGATGCATTCTTTGGGTAATCCAACTCTTTACAACTTCTATCTTTGCAGGTTCGACATGAATTCCTTGACTGTCAACGATATGGCTGAGAAATTGGACTTCTTCGAGCCAGAATTCACATTTAGAGAACTTGGCGTAAAGACGATTTCCTTGACGAAGCTCGAGAACTAAACGAAGATGGTGCGCGTGTTCGTCTCTCGACTCCGAGTAAATGAGGATGTCATCGATAAACACAATGACGAAACGATCTAAGAAAGCTTTACACACACGATTCATCAAATCCATGAAGACCGGGGTGCATTAGTAAGACCAAAAGGCATGACCACAAACTCAAAATGGCCATAACGAGTACGAAAAGCGGTTTTCGGAATATCTTCTTCTAACACGCGTAATTGATGATAACCGGAATGTAAATCGATCTTAGAAAAACAAGTAGCACCTTGAAGCTGATCGAAAAATCGATTCGGGGAAAAGGGTAACGGTTCTTTATCATGAGTTTGTTAAGTTCACGATAATTGATGCACATTCAGAACGTCCCATCTTTCTTTTCACGAAAAGAACGGGTGCGCCCCATGGCGAAGTGCTCGGGCATATGAAACCTTTATCAAGAAGCTCTTGAAGTTGGCTAGATAGCTCGCGCATTTCGGATGGTGCGAGGCGATAAGAAACTTTAGCAACGGGAGTAGCACCAGGAATTAAATCGATACGGAATTCGACATCACGAGTAGGGGTAAACCGGGCAAATCGTCGGGAAAAACCTTAGGAAATTCACAAACCACGGGTACGTCTTTCCAGGTTTTCTTTTCTTTCTCCGGGTTCATGATGTGGGCTAGGAATGCAACGCATTACTTTCGCAAGCACTTGCTCGCTTGGTTACATGACATAAGCATCAACTTCTTTGAGGGAGTTTCACCATAAACATGGAGTTGATCACCATTAGGAAGAGGAAAATGAATCATTTTATCGAAACAAACAACTTCAGCATGATTTTCACGAAGAAAATCCATGCCTACTATGATATCGAAGCTACCTAACAGCATAGGTATGAGATTGATCGAGAAGATGTGGTTGTTGAGATTGAGAGTACAACCACGCAGGACGGAGTTAACGGTAACGGTTCTTCCGGTGGCGACTTCTACATCCAATTTAGCGCGTTTACATTTTAAAACCTTTTCGAATTCTAACGTTACAAAACAATTATCGGCACCAGTATCAAATAATCAGGAAGCATAAATACCATTAACGAGGAACGTACCGTTGACAACATTGTTGTCGTTCTGAGCCAGGCGATGATTGAGTTTGAAGGCTCGTCCACGCGCAGCCTGTGGTTGTTGCTGCTGCGGCTGCGGTGGTGGCTGCTGCTGAGGCTGAAGCTGCTGTTCTTGCTTCACGGCTTTGTTAGGGCAGACATTACTGAAGTGGTTTGGGTCCCCACAAGTGTAGCAAGAACGGGGCTTTGGGGCTGGCGCTTGATGCTGAGCTGCTGTTGGTTGGCCTGAGGAGTACGAGGTGGAGCTGGCAGTGCTGCTGGAGCTTGGGGAGCAGGCTGAAGGACCGGTACGACAACTGACAGTAAAGTGGCTGTAGATGTTACAGTTGGTGCAGAAACGAAAATTGCCACCAACTAGGTGATGATAAGTACACTTCGAGCACAGTGGATGAGGACCAGTGTACGCACGCTTTGCAGGAGGTGCGTTTTGTGGAGCGGCCTGAAACGGCTGAGAGTTCAATGGTGCGACAGCTGCAAAGTTCTTACTCGGGTTCTCTCTCTTGCGACCTCGGCGGCTTGACTTAGACTCTCGAGATGGCTCGGTGGTAGCAGTTGGCTCGGTGATAGCTTGGTTTGCAACTTTGCTGTTCTTGAAGTAACCAGCCTGAACACGCTTGTCGTTGATTTCTGCGGCAAGCTGATCAGTTTACTCAATGGTGGTAGGATGCGCTGCTCGAACAAAATCAGCGACTCAATCTGGTAGAGCACGGAGGTATTTCTTGATTGCTTTCTCAGTAGTGTCCACCTGAACGGGACAAATAATACTCAACTGCTTGAATCGGGCTGTGAGGCCAACGTCGTCGGGACCGTCTTTCTTAATCCCAGAATTCGTTCTCCAGTTTCTGAACTTCATGCGGAGGACAAAATTCTTTCACCATGATTTCCTTGAGTTCCTCCCAAGTGAGCCCGTAAGCTTCGTCATTTCCGCGCTTGTTGCGCTCCGCTGTCCACCAATCGAGTGCCCTCGATTGGAACACGCCAGTAGCATTGACGGTGCGCAGAGCTTCGGGACACCCGCTTTGGCGGAACGTGACCTCGATGGAATCGAACCAGTGGAACATAGCACTTGGTCCCTCGGTGCTAGAGAAAGTAAGAGGTCCGCACGCTTGAATTGCTTGAAGCTGAAGGGAGTCTTTGGCGTGTCGGTCTTGGAATCGACAGACGAATTGCTGTTGACAGCATGGATCTCGCTGACAATCTGGGAATCACCTTGGCCATCTGCTTGGCCACGAGCGAGGCGATACGTTTGTCGGCGTTGTTGCGCTGGATGTTCCTCCTAGTGTGAGATCCATGGAAGACATCCACATGAAGGATTTGATTGGGTGAGATTTGATTATAATAGGTTTATGTTCAAAAGTTTACTATTGTTTTTTTATTATTCAATTAAAGGCACAAAACACATAAGCACGTATACACGTAAGCACATAAGCACATATTTTGCACGTATTCGTCTTCAATCTAAAACATGCGTGGCGCGTACGAGATGCGATATATAAGCGTAATAGGCGGGTAATACCGCGTATGAGGACATTCGCGTAGGAAAGTTGAGCGTTTTAGTTTGGTTGGTGATTTAATTAGCGTTTTAGATTGCGAGAGTTGTGCGAGTTGTGCATATACCGATGGAGCGTAAGAGCGATAAATCGAGAAATCGAATAAGCGTAAAATCCATAAATTTACACATAAATAATAAATAAACTCGATGAAGCGTAAAATCGACGATTGCAGGCTTAAATCAATTTGGAGTGTCCTGGGTTTTGAGACAGTGACTACCCAAAGTGGTTCGAAAATTCTCTGAGTTCGGACACACGATTTGGCCTAATAGACAAATGCACTCACCGTACAACGGTTAACGACACTTATCCTTCCAGTTACGTCGTGTTCCAAGTCATCGAAATAATCGAGACTTTGGTGAGATTAAAAATCGAGGAGTGGAACTAGTTATTAAGATGCGGGTTTCACCCCTAACTTAACAACTTCATTCCTAGTTGCGGTTATGCTTCCCGGATCAAATCGGGAGTTCCACTAGATAGAAAATGGGGATTTTCGCCAAGGTTTGGATATCACTCCTAACTCAACGAAGGTATCTCGTGCGAGTGAATGCGCGAAGTGAACGATCTTATCGAGAGTTCTTGGTTTTCACACCTATTCTCAACTTGACCACTCGTTTTGTGTGATACGAGTGTTCTTCACGTGTATTGTGGTAGCTTTAGGAAAAGCATACGTAGTTTAAAAGTCCGGTTCGAATGCATGAGATCAAGTTCGGGCGAAGTTGACTATCGTCGGGAGAACTTGACCTTCGAGCGAACTTGTTTTAAGTTTGAGAAGGGACTGACAACTTCGGGCGAACTTGATCGATTTCGAGCGAACTTAGCCTTCTTCGAGCGAACTTGTCAGTGCGTATCTGTTTCGGCGTTTAATCGATGCGTAATGGTCCTATTTGGTATCCTAACTATAGACTAGGTCAAACATGGCAGTTCTACCTAATTTTCCCTATAGTTATGGCTCTGATACCAATCTGTCACACCCCAACCGATGGCGGAAACATCGGGGCGTGGCACTAGGCGAACCAGATTGTCTCACGAGAAATTCCATAATACTATTTAAGCGACAATATTTAAGCGTTAATATCCCATACTATCAACATATAATCCTCAAATAAGTTACAAAATACCAAGTAATCTCATAAAACAATTCAAGTTCGATCTCCCCTAGATTTTATTACAATGCGTTTCTAGAAAGTAAGATCCTAAATCCAATTCACATGAAGTCATCAACCTGCCAATATGTTAAAATAAAACATCAATACAATTAAGTAAAGGTGAGCATACAGGTTTGTGTAAAATATAGATATAAAAGTGTTTAGCATACACCGCATGACATACGTAAGAGTTGTGAACTATGTAACTACTTAGATTCAAGTAAACCAACAAACCGCGAGTGCGAAGCACGCGAACAAGTGTCCACGTCCTAAAGAGAAAATAAATGGGAAATAAAAATGCGAGCCTTAACAACCCCGGGCCTCCGGTTGGCGGGTCAACCTCTACCAAGCTATCATGTTAAGGGTGGCGTACTAGCAATCAGGTAACATATATAATTCAGCAGATTTCACGTATGGTCATGTATAGCGGATTGGAATAAGAGTTTGAGTTGTGTGATGTGATTTTATAAAAACTCGGACTAATCCGGGCGAACTTTAAGGTTCGTACAGTTTAGTCCAGTTTGTGCAAGTGACGATTTCGTCCTTGTGCTTCCGGATCTGAGATCTTGCTTGACAATGTCTCGTTCCACTTCAAAGTGAACGAAACATACGTCATTTAGTCTGAATTTTGTGTAAAAATCGATGTTTAAAAGGTTTTACTTAGATCTATGTATAGATATAAGTGAAAAACAGAAGTTTTGTATAAAAAGATGAAGATTTTCGTAAACAGAAGAGTTTTGATGAAATCTAAGGTAAAACCTTGTGCAAAATCATTGTAAAACGTTGTTGTAGCTTGAAACGGATGATTCTTACTTAGATAACGAAAGTATTCGATCGGGAGAGCTCTAAGCGAACTTGATCAGCAAGGGAAGCATGAATGAGGAGCTGGGTATTTATAGGAGGAGAGGAGAAGTGGGCTGGAAATGATCAAGTTCTGTCTAACTTGCCCCTTTTCAAACGAACTTGGCACAAGTTCGGGCGAACTTGGCCAGTTCCGCTTGAAAATGGTTAAGTTCGAGCGAACTTGGGTAATATTTGATGAGTTTATAGCCTGAGCAAGTTCGGGCGAACTTGTGATGCACAAGTTCTGCCAAACTTGGCCAAAAGGCTAGGTTTTGTTTGTTATTTTCGCGTTAAGTGATCGTTTAGCGATTCGGTTCGTATTAGATAGTTATATTAAGCGTTTTAGCGAAGCTTTAAGAGTTATATTACCATTGAATTAAGAGAGAGCGAGTTACGTGAGCGTGTGAGCGTTTTAGCGATATCAAACCATAACATAAACATAATTCCACTGCGTTTTTGAGATGCGATGAGATGAGCGGTGCGATGGCACAAGTGGTTATTGTACAATAACACACTAGGCTATTAAAGTAACATAGTCACTTGTGATTGTATCTTGAGTTAGCGTTTAATAAGCGATTAGGTGCGATACAGTTGTGACAACATATAATTTCATTAATATAACATTTCCATAATCAAACCTCAGAGTACAACGATAGATACAACGAACTACACGGAAAATAGAATAAAACAATTAACAACGAAATTTCGAGTTGTTACATTTTGATAGAGATTTGAGAGTTGTGAAAGTGGAAAAATTCTTGGATTAGAGGTGGGATTAATAGGGATGAGTTAGGAGGGTGTTGGGTGAGTTTTAATGAGGTTTAGAGGTGATTGGGTGAGTGTAAAAGGGTGGGATTCGTGCAAACCCGCGAGGTTTCAAAACCTGCTGCCCGCCAGACCCCATGCAGACCGTATGGGGTCTCCCATTCGGTCCGTATGGACCTGGTCTGGGCAAGGGTTTTGATTTTTATTGTTTTGTTGCATGGTGACGGGTTTATATGTTAAATTATGGCATTTTATGAACATAACAAGTATTCTAAGCATATGGAACATGTTATAATGTGTATGTATGTATAAATTGAACGAGATCGAGTATAAATATCAAGTATAATGTATGTATGAAGTGTACATGTCATGTACTTGCAAGTATGTCACGTTTTCGAGTATGAGCATCATGTGTATGCACTTAGGAGTATGTATGACAAGTATGGAGATAAAATGTACATTCCATTATGATTCAAGTCTCGATTACAAAGCTTACAACGAAAATACGAATATGAGATGCAATGGTTTCCGAAAATAGAAATACAAACGACACTTCCTAAATATAGAAAGTACAGAAACGCGAGGCGTTACACATATGATGATAAAAGGACTACCTAGGTTGGAATTCCATGTGTTGTCAGTTATCTTTCTACCGGACACGAACTGTTATGGAACCGAAATCGTAAAGTACTGAACTTATCGAGAAGCCGAACAGGACCCTCTACCCTTCTCGAGAAGACACCTATGGAACTCTATTAGGCTGTTAAATTACTGTTTTGTTTAGACTCCCTCGCGGTTATCTAATTATTCTAATAAAATACCCTTATTCGACAATCTACCTCACGACGTGAAAATCAAGGATAACTCGGAAATATGATTCGACTCGATAAGCAAGAATTGGAAAGGCAACTAAGTCGGACTCCTCACAAAGCACCTAAACCTAGCAATTTACCAACCTAGACATACCGACAATCCCGCACCTCATGGTAATTAAGATTAGTAGAAAATCTAGACCTATTCGTTTCACGAATATCACTTCTATGGTATATTGGCCAATAAACCACAAAATAATCAAGAACACACAATTAATGATCTAACATGAACCAATTATATGAACGACATTCAACAAGGAACACATGAAGAAATCAACATGAATCAAACAATTTTAGACACGCATACATTGAATTATAGCAACCAAGTCTTTAATAGAAAATCCATAAACAAGTTCATACTCCGGATAAAAATCGAACTTTAACACATGTTCATCATTAACCTACGTAGTTCATAAAGTTTTAACCTAACATCTTTAAGAAATCAAGAACAAGATTCCTCACAAAGTAGCAAAACATAATCAAAGCAATAAACAAGAAACAAGTAAACCCGAATGCTTAACACGCGAGCCAACACGATCCCAAGTCTTCACAACTTCAAAATGCTTTGTAACATTTGCCGAAAACGGATATCCATAAATCCGACCCATTTTAAAAATCCGATCCTAACTTTTGAACCTCGAAAACTATCGCGAAATGAACAACCGTAGAAGGATTTATCCTAATTCATTTATCAATTTAGTTTTTATTTATTTTATTAAGTAATCTAGTTAATATTGCAATATATAAAATTTTTCATATAATCTACATAGTTGTTAAGTTTTAAAATAGGCTTTTATGTAAATTTAAGTTAATAACTAAGTTGTCGAGTTAATAGAATTAAGGGGGTTGATTGTAACTCTATAAAAATAAAAATAACCTTAATTTAAAAAAGAAACAGAAAACGGTGGACCGCAGGACTTGAACCTGGGTCTACCCGTTCAACAAGCAACAAAGAAGCCACTGCACCACCGCACCACCGCACCACCTTGTGGGTTTGGTGCAAGATTTCTAGAAATATTTGTCATATACACAAGAATGCGGAGCACACCCCTTTGTTTTAAAATTTGATGCCTAACTATGGACAGCAAGACACAACTACATTTCCATTTTCTCGTTGATTGAAGTTTCCTTAAATAACAAACCACGAATCTGGACGCCTTATCAATCCATATCCCACACATTCCTTGTTCCGAATTCGGAAATGTCGACATTTACCAAAAGAAAAAAAAGAGTATCGGGTAATGATATAATTTGAATATTAGATTATTGCAAGCCTGTTACGACACTATCACACCACCACAACTCCTTTCGGACCAACTGCACCTTCGCCGGAAAACGCGGACGTCGCTGGAGGAACGGACATCGTTGGAAAACATCAAGTGTCCACGTCATCGTCTCGGTATACTTTTCTTATCCTTTGTTTTCTTTCTTAATACTCGGTTGTAAATCTTATACTTGTTCGACGATAACAACCTCTCAAACGAACCGGAGATCATAATACAGTATGTTGTCGTTGTTTTGTATAAAGGGAGGAGACAACTGACATTATAGGTTTAGATAAAATAAAATTCAAAACCTTTCAGATGTTAATGTTGTAGAGTTGTGGTTAATGGTTGTTGATTTTTATGAGGGTAAGAGGTTCGAGACCCCGCCATCCCTTAAACTTTCGTTGCACATTTTTTCTTCTTTTTAAAACAGTATATGAAATGCTTTAATAACTACATAAGTTAATTACTAATGGTGATAATTAACGAGTTAGGCACACGTCCCTATAGTAGGGACGTGTGCACACAAGCGGGAGGTCACCGATTCGAATCCGGCAGACTCGGTTTTGGTGTTTTGATTTTTAGTTCATTTTATTTTTCTATAAAACACTTAAACCCAATAATAATATCATAATAAACAGTTTTTATTTTGAATTCATTTTCTTTTTATAATAAAACCTTTAAATTCAAAATTTACATAAATAATTAACAATTTATTATGATTCTTTTATAAAAACGTTAATAATGAGATAATAATTAATTTGTAAACAATAAATGTTAGGAATCCTATTTAACTTATAAATAATAACTATATCGTTATGTAGTATTTTAACGTTTAGGGTGATCGTTTTCGTTCTTTCGGAATTCCATATCTTTTCTCGTGCGTCATCGTCAAGAAATCCTTATCCGCAAAATTGTTAGTAAATCTTATAACTCCTCTTTTTTCTTTATTATACGTTTTTGGGGTGTATCACTTGTCACATATTTTTATCGCATTTTACAAGTTTAAATACGTGCAATTAGCATTATGTGAAGTATCCATGTTATGTGTTGTTTGGTTGTTTATCATTTGGTGCATTTTCATTCATTTTGGATATCACATCATCATATGCTCGTCTTTTCCCCATTACCGAAGAGCGGAACTTGACGATGCCAACCATACGAGGTCAGCTCCATTTGATTGAGCTTACTCCTTGCAGCACACCATAATACCGTGCAACATACATTCATTCGTTGACACACCATAATATCGTGCAACATGCATACATATATTGAATCATTTCAGTTGGCTTGTTTATTGTTTAAGGTTGTGTTATGAGTTTGATATATAGCATACAACATGATTACTTACTTTGGTTAACGCATGTTTTCTCAACAAATCAAATTTAAACATAATATTTTTCTTTCAAATAACAATAAAGTTCACTCACTAACCTTTCTTGACCCCAAAACCATTTTTACATATGATACAGGTGAACATGTACGAAGAGAAGATTGGATATATGATGGGTCTTAGTTATTAAGAAACGGATAGTGGAATTTAATTGTTATATGTCTTTTATGTAATTGACTATTTGGATTCTTTATTATGTGAAACATATAGTTTGGATTAGTGATTAATTAAAACTCGTAATAGCAAGCCATAAGCTTTTTGGATCAACCCAATCATGCCCCGATTACCTATTCACTGCGGGTCGGGGTGTGACAGTCTTGCTCGATTATGCTCCAAAAGATCTCGAATTTTCGTCCAAAAAGCTCTCAATTTGTCAGGGTTGTCTAGGTATTGATTAAGGTTAATTATGGGCTTAAATATGATCAAATTATGGTCTTTTAAGCGCTGAACAGGCCTTCACACCACATCACGCGGGCTGCTTATGTCTACTGGTGTAACACTATGTGTTTTTACGTCCAATATTTTTCCGACACGTGACCCGGTAATCCGTATGTGTATTTTACGCTAAAAGGGGAGGGACCAAGTTTTTCAAATCGCTTGTCGTATCCTCGTTGTGCCTTGAAATGAAGTTGAGGGGCCGATTACGCAATAAACAAAAGTTTAAATGAATTAGAAGTGCGGGGGCTGAAACTGCCAAACTTTTAGAAAGTTGGAGACCGCCACATATTGTGTGCCACCTTGTGCTCTATGCTTGACACCTCTAGAATACTTGTGAGCTCCTTAGAGCTCTCCCAACACCTGGCCACTTCTCCTAGCTCTTCCACAAACCATTTATGATATATAAAACCATGGTCTTGCACTTAGTTTTCTTCACCAAGTGCATCAAGATCAAGTTAGAGGAGCATTTGGACGAATTTGGAGCATATTACTCTGTTCTTAGCATCATTTGGACCATATGTAAGTGTTCAATCTCGTGTAATCGATTCTTCATAGTTCTTAGCCTAGAACAAAGTCTCGTCGTAATTACGCCTTGACTTTGTTCTAAATCCGTGCATACTCTGTCATTGTGCGTAACGAAAGTTCCTACGTGCTCATAATAATGGAGGTAATAAACCCCTAAGAGGGCATTCTCAGATTTTCACGGATTCATGGCCGATTGACGAGTCAACCGAAAAGTTAAACAAAGTCAAACTGGCAGATTTTTATAAAATTCATAACTAACGATCCGGATGTTATTAAATATGTTTTGAAGCATTAAAAACCTTAAAATAAGTATTTGAACATATGTCAACAGGTTCGGTTCGTCAATTTTGGTCTAGGCTCGGTTCGTAACCAAAAGTCTCTAACAGTTGACTTTCAGTTCTGACAAGTTTTGAGCATTCTTGATACTGAGTTTGGGTCATTTTATGACCATGATTATGTTTAGAATATTGTCCTAAAGATTCGTGACTCGATTCCTAAGAAATCCGAGTTTTTACATAAGTTCCATAAAAGTCTTAAAAACTTTGAAAAAATGTCCTTTTTCGCATAAATAAGATTTTTAAGCACATATGATTTGCAATCTAAATACCTACTGATTTGTAACTATAAACTAAGTTTATTAATGTTAAGAATCTAAAATCTAATTTTTATAAAGAAATGTGTTTACGACATATGTGTCAACTAAAATGCTCTTTTCGGCATTATTGAAAGAATAAACAAGGTTTTATGGTCAAAATGACATATATACTAATATTTTATACTATGTAGGACTATTTGGGACGTATAATCTATTTATAACTTGAATAAAGACGTAAAAATCGCTAATCGCCGCAAAATGACTAAACTACACTTTTTACGGAAAAAACGGCTTAAACCAAACTTTTATATCCAAAACTCTAACTTACTGATGTTATAAGTTAAATGACCTATTTTTATATATAAATCAGGCCCCGACTTCTATTTAACTGAAATTACTGATTTAACGGCATTTTAGCGACTTTTACGCTTTTACGGCACATAGTATGGTTTAAAACCATAACTATGAACTGAGACTTGTTACCTACTGATCTATAAACTTATTTTCATCATAAAAACAGTAAGCACAAGTCCCGAACTCAGAATCCCAAATTTGGCTTCAATGCTATGTGTGAAATGACTAAAATGCCCCTACGGGACATAGTTTATTTCAAAACCGTTAAACACACATACATTCGATATCCTACTGTTATAACAAAATAAAATAAATCTTTTTACTAATGTATAAGAGTCATTACATCAGGTTCATAGTTAATATATTTTTAAAAATGACCAAAATGCCCTTTTGAGGCATAAAACGGATTTAAATATAACACGGGCCTACTATTCCAACTGCTACTGATTTTATAACATATATTAAACATAATTTCTTATGGAACTTATATATGAATCATACGGTTACCCGGTTTCGCTTATATACATTCGGTTAAGCATACGTAGCTAGTTTACGTATTTTAACCGAAACGGGTTTAACTTTGTCCATTCCTTATCACAATCCTGAATGTTTTGGTTTACCCATATTATACAAGTTTATATACTTGCCGGGTCCAGTTAACATCCTACTCCGGTCACCGCTTAATCTAGCGTATCGTACCGTATCATATATTTTAGCGTAAGACTAAGTGGTTCAAGTCTACGACTTAATTAAGAACCGTTAGCATTCTAAATTGGTTGTTAAATTACCATCACTCCAGACTGAACGCCTCCCGGTAAATTGCTCTGTACTTGCTTTGGAAATTTCGGCTGAGCTTGGATCATACATACATAACAACTCAGGTAAATACTCTTAACTTATTTTCCCTATACGGGCTTGGGATACGGTAGACTACTACCGCTTGGTCGGGTATGGGATGATGTTTTAACTAGTTGTGATAATTAACTGAAATCTTACATAACCCGGTTTTGATCTGTTTTGACTGAAACTAAAACATTGAGGGTGGGCTTGACCGTGTCCGGGATATCCTTGGCTCACTAAATTGGTAGTGGCCACGACAATATAGCATGGCGTGTAGGCATACATTGGGTAATTGCTATCCTGCTTTCTGTGTGAAAGTTCAGAGTGGTGTGTCAGTCGATCATGTCTCGGTTTCTGTACCGGGCCTCATATGTAAAAGCCAACATGTAAATCTGTATACAAGGTCTTTTGTACTGTCCCAAGTTATTTACGAAAATTGTGCCAAGTGCGCCTAAAATCCTTTTCGAAAAGATTTTCAAAATGAGTCGGTTGAGTGTATTTACCAGTGTAAACTAACGCATTTTCAAAGTCTAAGTTACAGGTGCAAGTACGCAAATAGGCCGGAAGCTGCGGGGTGAATACCGGGGAGTTGCGCCCTTAGGATTTGCCTGTTTATAGTCTGATTATCATTTGCATGTTTTGCGATCGGCCTGTGGATCCTACTACAAGCCTTGTTTGTGTATATTTGTTCTGAACTTTGAACACTATCGGTTTGTAATAATTTATTTATTCCAAGACTTCCGCTGTGTTTATCTTGTTTGGTAATGATGATATCAACTGTACGTCACGATACTCCCCACCGTTGAGGTGTGACACCTGGTCGCGCGACGGAACAAGCTTGCGAACTGACACAACTGTTTCGTCCATAACTTCTTTGTTTCAACTCCGTTTTCTTCACTGTTTTCGCCTACAGATTCGTAATTTGATTCTCTATCATCTCATCTCCTCAATATCCATTTCCATTCCATGAGAATCCTTCACTAAGCCCAAACCTTCTTCCATATGCTCGTTTCTTTAACGTTTTGGCTCGTTTTCACTTCCGGTACCTTATAGAGCATGCAAGACACAATAATATACAAAACCAATGGTAAAACGACTTGAAATTATACAAACTATACATGAAAACAGATGTAATGTTTACATCACTAACTAAACTAATATAGTGAATTATAAGATTGTCATGTCTCATACCTAAACCTACGTTGCAACTACCAGGCCAACACATCATTTGTTATTCAAATTAATAGAAAAGTTACGTATAAATGTAAAAAAATGTTACACCAACTAAGATTATGAACCAATTACTGAATTATTTCATGCATGATGAGAGAAGTACAATTCCAAAGGCATGCCTAATTTGGAGTTGCACCTTCAACAGGCGCTTGTAGCTGCATCATCACCGGATAATATAGTCTCTTCTGTGGCTCCCTGTTCCGAGTCTAGTGTAGCTCATCTTCTTGTCTTGGTACATACGAATTGCACTTTACAGACGATCAGCTTTCCCTTTTTAGTTCATCGGCCTGGAAATAATAACCATGTCAAGAATATATGAATGCTTACCTTGTCAAAAACATGTATAAAGATTAAGTGGCATAATAGGTCGATTGGATAACGGGTCAAGATTGTTCCAGTTTAAATGGGTACTTTTTAGTTTTTACTATGGTAAAGATGTTCGGTTGGGCATTCAAAAGAAAATTAAAATGGGTTAACCGGCCCCCAATAAAGACATATTTCGCAGAAGTGTTTGACCGTATACCCAACTGACATAAACCAACCCATTTCACCACCTCTAAATTTATCATTTATTATGATAGAGATGACATAGGCTTTTATAAGCAAGATTCCAATCATGCTGTCTCGACTATAAGTATAAAATATAAGTATAAAATGCAAAATATAAAATATAAAATATAAAATAAAAAACTCATGGAAATATGAAAATAAACTAAAAAACTACAATTTATGGTTCCGCATCAAAAAATGAAAATCTTTAAATTTTTTATTCTAAAAACTGAGAAACAAAAAGGTATAGAAATTGAATAGTAATTATTCGTTATTAATACGACATAAAATTGGTTAAGATGAAATGGTCCAAAATATTTGCAATTTGCAAATATGTTGAGCATAATTCATTAAAACTTGTAAGGTGTTATGAATTTTGATTTTTACTTAATGAAATTGTCCCACATGGTCACCTTCACACCTTATAGTTTCTCCCTTCATTTCTAATATGCAATACTACCAAGCAAAATCTTGGCCATTTACATATAAAAGTAGAGGGGAAAGCATTGAGGCATTAAGATGCAGCCAATTGGGTGCACTTTCACTAAAATACAAAGATTGTCAGTGCCATGCTAGTAGCTTCAACCTTCTTTTACCAAGACTATCAATACTTGTAGTCTCGTATATGTATTTCGGTGAAAATGGTACCAAGTTGATTGCATCTTAATGGAGCTCGGTTTGACAAAAAAAATATGTATAATAAAAAGGGTTATTGGATTTTATTACCCCCAACTACTGGCCGCTGCCTCCCCCAACTTTTACTTTGATGCTCGTCACCCTCAACTTAACATTTAGTGTGTTTTGTCACCACTTCGTTAACTGATCACGAACTTTTGATCCTGTTATTATACTTTTTGGGTGTCATAGGGATCTTAGGAAGATTTTACGGATCTTATGACACCCCAAAAGTATAACATAATCGAAAGTTAGTCATGAGTTAACGGCATGGTGACAGAATACACTAAGTGTTAAGTTGGGGTGACGGAAGTCAAAGTGGTAGTTGGGGGTGGCAGTGGCCAGTGACCAATAGTTAGGGGTGATAAAATCCAATAACTCTAGTAAAAAATAGTTTGTCCCAATATAAATACTATATCATGCAATGATAGTAAACTCTTATCATGTGAACGATTACTCTTGTCACATGTTGAGTAGTTGAGCATAAGATTTAAAGACATTAGCTTGGAGTAAGAAACGCTTTAAGTTTTGCTCCCAAAATAACCCTCAAAATTTTACTTTAAAAGATAATTTTTCGACATGTCAATGCTCAACAAAAGGTTGGTTTTTTTTTTATTTCATATTTAGGAACAAAATTTTCTTATTGAATTTTTCTATATCAAAAGCTAGAAATGGTCAATTAGAATTAATGGATGGGAATCTTAGTTTTTGATGTATGTGAATCCATGTACACATCGTCGTGTATAAAAGATATGTAGATTATATAATCACAAAACATGTTGAAACTCATCTAGACAATGGATGTACAATTAAACAACCATGTAGAAGAAATAATACTCATTTTGAATAGATGACTTTTGTATGGGATATGAACATAAACTTTTAGAAACAACTAATCTAAATATCATATAGACTCCTAATAAAGATATTTGAGACAACTAATCTAGATATCATATATACTCTTAAATTGTTTATAATAATCACTGATATACGAAACCATGGGTTGAGTTATAAACTTATAATACAAAGAGGTTTTAAAATAAGAAGTGTAAGAAGCTACCATAGAGTGACAAGTGTCCATAATTTTGTCCATAAGAAAAAAAACATACACATGCAAAAACCCAAAATCTTTCTTACCCTTCTTACAATTAAAGTCATTTGTATTTGATCATTTCTCACAAAACCATAACTAAAAGGTCATACACACCACCAGGTAACATTCTAAATAACATAAATCCCACCCCAAAATACATGGTTACCCGAATCACAGAGAAAGGTGAGCTACTTGAAACTCAAAAAACAGTGTGCTTGGAATCGTTTACTGGTAGTAGTGTTCCATCGACGCGATGATTAGTTAGGAGAACTTGTAAGCATATTTATGAAAAGAAATATAATAGAAATACATCAAGAGCTCCCCAAGTTAGATCATTTACCAAGAGATGGTCTAGTCGTTTTGTCCCCACATGTGCTATAGTAGCTATTTGTGTACATTCATGTTAATATATACCTTGAAATTTCATATGGATACTAACCAAATAAGCGCTTGATTTGGATGGCTATCATCATCTCAAAATGGTTATTTTCCTAGAATTGGCGTTTAACTCACTGTGAACAATAGTATACTAATATCTATGATGTGTATGTCTGGATCAGGCTCAATGTTTGGGATTAGACCCCCATGAGGTACAGCTCATTGGGCCTAATCCAGCCCACAAGATTAAAAAATAATACTAAAGTAGCTATTGAATTACTTGAGACAAATTACTTTAGGTTTGCCCCTCTCGCTAACATGAGATTTATCTTTGGCAACCAAACCCTTTAAGTGTGTTCCAGTTATTTTGGTTGTGTTTTATCTAAATGTGTGATATAAAAGATAGCTAAAATAGGAACCGGGCAAACAGTTTGAAAGTCACCGAAAGTCTAATTTTAAAGTATAGATGGATTAAAAAAAAATAATAAAAATTTCTTGTAATAATATTGTTTTCTTAATCGTAGATGGATTAATTATTTATAACAACTTTAGAAACAGTAAAAAGATTTTTGCAAGTTAGATACCTGGTTCAGCTTATTTGATTAACATACTTTGGTATCAGTTTCAGCTTCAGCTGATTCCACAATTATATCAACATTTGTCGTTATCTTGTCATTATTAGAAAAGAAATTCAGAAAATTATCCTCTCTATTAATTATAAGAAGTTGATACTGATTTACAATTTTCTTTGTACTAGATACAAGTTGTTATAACTTTTTTATAAGCATAAGCTGTTGTACCTTATGCTTTATGCGTTTTTCAAAACAGTTTTCATATTTTTTTACTTTTAACCAAAAACTATTTCATTCTTTATTTTTAACCTAAAATCATTTGAGTTTTTTATTTTTAACCTCAAAATTTTTCATCTTAACTTTTAACCTAAAACTATTTGTATTTTTTTTTTTACTTTTAACCCAAAACTTTTAATAGTTTCTTTGCTTTAAGTACAAGCGGTTATAAACTAGTTCTAAGCATACGGTGTTGTATCTTATGCTTTGGGTGTTTTTTACAAAAGTTTTTTTTTTACTTTTAACAAAAAACTATTTCAATTTTTGCTTTTAACCTAAAACTATTTGAGTTTTTTACTTTTAATCGTAAAACTTTTCATCTTAACTTTTAACCCAAAACTATTTGTTTTTTTTTTACTTAAACTCAAAACTTTTCATCTTCTGCAATTTAACCTCACAACCTTTTTACTTTCAAATTGGGTCTTCTATACTTTTCATGTTTGGATTCTAACCGCGTCCATGCGCAACGCGCGAATGACTACTACCCTAGTTTAATTAATAACAAACATAACTGACTTGAAAAATCTCAAACTAAACACGATAAACTGAAAACAATAAAAAATCAAGCTTTAAAGTGAAATGATAAGCTCCTTTTAGATTCAGTGGCCATTATTATTTGATTATATTCAAAGTAGGAACCTAAGTCTTCAAATCAAAACTAATACAAACCCATAACCGGGATTATATCTAAAACATTGCATTTGAATGTTTATGTGCCTCAGGTTGGAACCATTATTATGCAGTACCTGTTTCATCTATAGATCCTAATGTTTTTTAATACTTTTAAAGAGATAACTTGATTGTGTGTGTTTATATATAGGGTGGGTTCTGGAGTGAACACTAGTGTATTTGTGAGCTGAGTGAACAAATCATGGCCATTGATTTACACTTTTTATTGATAATCAATGGCTAGGATTAGCTCACTAGTGTTCACAATCAAGGGGGTTGTTCACAAATGAACCTAACCATATATATATATATAAGGTTAGGATCATGTGAGAAGCACCACGCTAATTGAGAAACTTGAGAAGCATTCTGGACCACACATTTTCTTTAAGCTTTTCATAATATACACATATGTATAGCTTAAAACTGACTATATACATATGTGTATATTACGAAAAACTTAAAGAAAATGTGTGGTCCGGAATGCTTTTCAAGTTTCTCAATTAGCCTAGTGCTTCTCACATGATCCTAATCCTATATATACATATATACATATATATATATATACACATATATATATATATATATATATATATATATATATAATATATATATATATATATATATATATATATATATTATATATATGTGTGTATATAAATCTACATGTCTTCATGTTTTGAAAACAAATCATCATGTCTTCAATCGCAACTTTCATTTTGAACATTTTTTCAATATAACAAATGCAAGCATCGTTTAAAAAATCATTACCTATTCACTTACGCAAATACGTCTTTACATGCTTTATAGACGAAAAACATCTCTCAAAACTTGTCTATCTTATTCTCGTATACAGAAATCGACGTGTACGCGACCTTTTTTATTATTAATTTTGGTTGAACAATTGGAATATCTAATTTAACATGGACCTATGATGGTTATTGGCTTTAAAAATTAAAAGGTAAAGATGGGCCTTTAATGAGTTAAAGTCCACGATTAAAAATTAACTATTTGGACTTAATTTCTATAATTTTTTTTATTATGTAAAACACTTAGATATAACGTTTTTCTTTGGTAAAAAAATATATAAACCAATGGTGTTGATCGTAAGAATATAATAGCGTTGCTCGAAATTTCCCAATGTTACATATTATGTATGAGATACAAAATTCATTGGTGTCGGATGAACCCTTCGCCACATGACTTCTCCGCTAATTGGATATAACTTTTCAAACATACACACATCCACATGTCTTCCAAATTTTGTTGGTGAAAATAAACGTGTCATAAGTGGAATAATCCAACTTTTAACAAGTTTGATAAGGGCCTTAATGTTTTTCAACCTCCTCAAAGTTATTTATTCATCCATTTTCACCCTAAATACCTATGATTTTGACGTTTGGGTGAAATTTGAAGAAATATAACAACGCTAACGAGCACCAACACATCATATGGGAAATATACTCTATAAAGCATATTGTAAACTACATTGTACATTTATAGTATGAAACATGATTAGGGTTAGAGACGTCGTTTAGGGTGTGAAACGATTGCACATAGAGAAACAAAATCTCATATGAATTGTCTGACTTGAGAGTTTCCGACCCAGATGATGAAGGCCTAAAAACTCACAAGATATTATGTCTAAATTCAAAAATATATTATCCATAATTAACTTTTAGATATTCAGACCAATTAGGTTCTAATATCATATTCAAACCATAAAAATGAATTTGAATTGTAACTAATACAATTTTAAATTTCAATTACAATTTATTTTTCTCTCAATTCTAATCATATACCAAACAGACATACACTTGGTAAATGAAAAACCTTACTAATATACCTTAAAGACATCCAGTTATTAACTAAGGTGTTCAACGGTAAGGATTTAAAACCCTTTAGGAACAAATGTCTAGAGCACGTGGCGCATTTTTTGTTGTTCAAAGAAAAACATTAGCGACCTGAAGTAAATACAAACACAACAAGTTAGGGATCTAGTTATACCAACACAACGATTACATGGATCAGGTTGTATCGTTTTAGCTATGAATATGTTTGTAAACGATAGCCAAACGCTCGTGAGCTATTTGAGATTTACTCTTAAAAGCTCAATTCTAACCTAACTTAAACGACCCTGGGGAAAGCTCTAGCATTACTTATGATTTCAAACTGAGTTGAGAGCCTAAACAAGCCTACATTTTATATAACTATTTACTATATTAAATATGTATTTAATCAATAATTATTACTGTATATGAAATTATGATTATAATATATAATATATATATATATATTTGTTATATTTAAAAATTGAAGTATAATAATATACATTAAAACTAATAAATCATTTATACATAATTAGAAAATAGAGGTTGAACCCTACATGTATAACTTTTTTAACAAATGTTAATACTACTTTATCACACCAACTACTAAATGTCCCTTTAACTCAGGTTGGAACCTGAAATTTCTTCAATATCTGTTCAAGTCGGCTACCCTACATTAGCTTACGGAATAATTAAAGTAGTTATGATCCAAACTAGAGCTTTAGTAACTACTCACTAGCCTAACTAAGTTAGGTTTAAAAAAATGAATAATGGATTTTCATAGTCCTAACTATAGCCGTTGGCCGGCAACGGTCCCAACTTTCAGTGTTATTAGTATTGTAAGCTAATGGACTTTACCATACCGAAAAGGATAAGAAGACAAAAAGAAATTTGCCTAAGCTTACTTTGGAGTGACTTAATGATTTATTGACTTTTTGGAAAAGTAAATAAGTCAGAATGGAGTGTCTTATTGACTTATTCCTTCACATAATAAGCTAACCCAAACACCTTTTAACTTTTCAAAAAGTCAATAAGTAAATAAGTTACTAAAATAAGCTTAGCCAAAACCTCTAAGGTTCTGTTAGTAAAGATCCATTAATTTACAATATGTAAAAAGGTGAGACCACCACTGATTATTTTTAAGTTGGGACTGTTGACGGTTAAGGCTGATGGTTTGAATTATTAAAATCCATTAGAATTAATTACGTTTTTCGTCCATGTGGTTTGTCAAAAATTACTATTTCAGTCCATAGTTTAAAAATTTGCCATTTTAGTCCATGTGGTTTCACTTTCATAACTATTTCAATCTACATTCGTTAATTCCATCCACTTATTCTGACACTTTATTGCAAACTAATGGACTGAAATAATGATTTTGACAAACCAATGGATTGAAATAGTTACAAAAAGTGAAAACACAAGGACTGAAATGAAATTTTTAAACTAATGGACTAAAATATGATTTTTTGACAAAACGAAAAACGTAATTAACTCAATCCATTATTTTAAAGGGGTAAAAAAACGAGTAGAGCTCGCTAGTGGAGCAACACCACCCATCCTAAAAGATCGTATTCGCACAAACAGAATAAGATACTAAAAAGTGCTCAAATTGCTATGCTTTTGGGGGTTCTTCATCATCCAGGTAATCGCTACAGCACCTTATAACCTAAGCAGTTACATCCTACAGATTAAGCGCATTTTTTAGATACCAAATTCACGAATTTTGCCACTAATTTAGTAAGCAATAATTCATTTTGCAACTTTATTTTGTTTGTTAATTGATTGTGGAACATGCTGAAATTTTGCTTTACTCTTTCACTTGCAGGAAATATTAAGAGCATATTACAATTTCAATAGATGTTTGGGATTTCTTTTTCTCAATTAATTGCACCAAGTAGTCCACTTATAGCTTCTTCAAGGTTTGATTAATATCATTTTATCAATAATTTCATTCATTCATACAATATGATGATGTTTTATGTAAGTGTATCAAACTAGGGTTTGTTTTGTATGATATAGGTGTTGCACTAGAAACAAACTGGTAGTTAAAATGACAGCAGTTACAAATGTGAAGCACGAAAAATTAATCGAGTCGGTTGTTATAAAGCCACCTGTTCACCCGACTTATGATTTAAAGGGTGTCATTCAGTTAGCCCTTTCTGAAGATGCTGGAGATAAAGGTTTGATTTTTATGTCAAATTTCCAAAATTTTCAAGAATATTGTTAAGGGTATTATTCATTTTTGTTGATATTTTGGGCGGATTAATGTAGGGGATGTGACTTGTTTGGCCACCATACCGACTGAGATGGAAGTCGAGGCGTATTTCCTGGCGAAGGATGATGGAATTGTTGCGGGGATTGCGCTTGCTGAGATGATATTTAATGAAGTTGATCCTACTTTGAAGGTATTGACAAACTCTACACCGTACGAAAATAAAAAAATAAAAACTTGTGTTGGTTTACCGAATGTTAGTCGATTTTTGATGTTCGAAATGTGTCAGGTGGAATGGTTTAGAAAGGATGGAGATAATGTTGTCCGAGGATTAAAGTTTGGCAAAGTGCATGGTAAGCGATAGATATGATCAAGCTATCGACTCTTTGAAATTCAAATATTAGTTGACTTAATATATTTGTGGTTCGTATGTAAACGTGTTAGGAAGGGCACACAGTATCGTTGTTGCCGAAAGAGTTGTGCTCAACTTTATGCAGAGGATGAGTGGCATAGCCACACTCACAAAGGTGTGAATATAACATTTTTATTTTGATGTGCAAGACTATAGAGTTCTGAGTGGCATGTACGGCTGTATCTATAAATCAGTTAGATAAGTTGATTTTCTGTGATTTGTTGACTAATTCTATCTTTATAATACACCAGGTTAGAAACCTGTCTCTTACACGGGTTGATAAAAGAAATATTAAATAGTTAGTAATGAAGATTTAGAAAAAATAAAATGCGAGTTTGAGATAAGATATATTTACAAAAATAAGAGATAAAATACAAAGGGGTAAAATAAGAGAAGCGAGAAAAAGAATCTTGGACTCACATAATTGTGACACGTGGCACAACCAGTTACTTATTTCTTAGACTTAAATCTGTGATTTGTTACAGGCCATGGCAGACGCTGCTCATCCGGCGTGCATTTTGGAAACAAGAAAGACTGCTCCGGCATTGCGTTTGGTGGATAAGTGGGCGGTGTAGTTCCCTTATTCCTATTTTATTTTACTCTCACAAACCCTAAGATTTTTCTGCACATCTTTTTTCTTAATAATGTGCCCTTTTTTTTTTTCTGTTAACAGGTACTCATTGGTGGAGGCCAGAATCACAGGATGGGTTTATTTGATATGGTGATGATAAAAGACAATCATATTTCCATAGCTGGAGGCGTTTCAAATGCACTCAAATCAGTTGACGTTTATTTAAAGAAAAACAATCTCCAGATGGGTGTTGAGGTAACTAACGTCTCAAATCATCTTTGAAATCTCAATGAAAACTTTCCAGTAGTTATTATAATTGATTTAATATTGCTTCTATGAACAGGTGGAGACTAGGACATTTGAAGAAATACACGAGGTCCTAAATTATGCTTCCCAAAACGAAACTTCATTAAGCCGAATAATGCTGGATAATATGGTTGTGCCTCAACCTGACGGAGATATTGATGTATCCATGCTTAAACAAGCTGTAGAGCTTATTGATGGCAAGTTTGAGACCGAGGTAAAATCGTATTATCATTTTTTATTTGTTTTTACGTTTTAGCTGTTTATAAGTTATAATTATAACCAAAGTAACGTGTTACAGGCGTCTGGAAATGTTACCCTGGAAACGGTACACAAAATTGGGCAAACGGGAGTAACATACATATCCAGGTAATAATGGTTTGCTACCATATATTTATCAAGTACTCATTTAATTATAATTAAATATACAAAATTATGTGATTCTATATAAATGTATTCTGATTTGTTGTGTGTGTGATTTGTTATTGTATGCAGCGGGGCGCTAACACACTCGGTGAAAGCACTTGACATATCCCTGAAAATCGATACCGAGCTGGCGCTTGAAGTTGGAAGGCGCACAAAACGAGCATAGTCATTGTTAATACGAGAGTCGGTTTGTTTCCCTTGTGCAAGTGTTTTGTTTCATAATTATGATATGATTTCTCTACTTTGGTGGTAGCAAATTCAAGGAATAAGGTCATAAAGCATGACCTGTTAAATTTTTAAAAAAGAATATGTTCACCTTTTTTGTTTATTTTATTTATATTTATCTAATAAGTATCTATAGACATGTAATTCTTTATTTTAGAATACACTTTTGGATGAATTGGGCTCTTAATCTGTAGACTTTGATATGCAGTAGCAGTTGGGCTTAGTTTTGCTTCTTGCTCATTAATAAAATATGGCCTTTGTCCATTGATATACATATATTTTAATAATTATTTTTTAGTTTATTAGCTGTGAAATGATTAGTTGATTCTTAAGATTTTTTGTGTAATGATTAGTTAGGTTAATGATTAGATTCTTGAAACGGTTATCAAGTGATTTGAATGCATATCAGATTAAAAAAAACAGAGAGAATCATTTAGGAGTTCTAAACGGGCCGTGTTTGTCGGTTGGCAGGTCGAACCAAACATGTCACAAACCCGAAAACCATGTGAGGGAAACTTGAATCTAGACACAATATGAATATGCTATATTAGAATCATTAAGCACTAGACAAGCATAATATACAAGTCACAAGATACAAGACACGTATAATCATGCCAACCAAAGGGTATTAAATAAAAATTGTGGTATAAATATATCTTCAAAGATTCACAAATGTTATCTCAGATGTCAAACAAACAATAACAAAATCAAATCAAAAGAATTTGCAGTGACCAATATGAAAACACAAAGAAAGCACAAGAAGTTGCTTCAGCTCTTTGTTCTTCTTCAAGAACCGAAAAAAAAATCATGTATAAATATGAACCAATCACCATGAAAAGTTAGCCATCAACATGTTGAAGTTGTTATTGAGACCTTTGAAGATGCCCCAGTAACAATACAGCCTTTCGTTTAGCCCGTTCGGTGCCATTGTTAGCAAGCTCCATTAACGGCGTTAACACCCCGAGCCTGCTTATAACACCAAGACTCTCATCGTCTCTTTTACACAACGAAAGCAAAATCGAAATAGCGTTTTCTTGATTCCTTGAATTGGCAGCCTCTACATGTTCAATCAAATTCGGAATGATGCTAGCTCTTAACATAGCAGCTTTAGCTTCTTGATGACTCGCAAGAATCGAAAGTATAGTCAAAGCTTCATCAACCATGGAACCATTTGACTCGGTCAGCATTTTGACTAAAACCGCAATGATTCCGGCCCTAACCGCCCTCCCTTTGTTTCCTTGATATATACACAAGTTGAATAAAGCCGTTGCAGCGTCGTTTTTCCCTCGTTTGCTTCCATTTTCAAGAAGATGAACCAATAGTGGAATCGCACCCGATGCATCGATTATTATCTTGTTTTCATCGGCAAGCGATAAGCTAAAAAGGGTAGCGGCTGCATTTTCTCTCGTCTCCATGGCGCCTGTTCTAAGCACTTGTACGATTGAAGGTACCGCGTTTGCAAGCATTATGAGTTCTCGATTATCTTCGTATATCGAGAGGTTGAGAATCGAAGTAACCGCATGCTGTTGCGTAATATCGTCTTCAGATAGAATTAAATTAACAAGAATTGGAATTGCTCCTGCTTCCGCTATGAGTATCCGGTCGTCTGTGCTTCTTTTCGATAAAGATCTTATTTCAGAGACGGCTGCTCTTTGTTCTTCGATAGACTGGCTTGAGAGATTCTGAACAATTGCTTCAATCATATCGAGAAATGATTTGTCGATATTTTTTAATCGCGAGTTTGTTAGTAACGTTGGGTGGTCAACGTTGTGAAGTGTACACCATTGAGTGATTAAACTTCTCAAGACGTAGTTCGGAGTGAGTATGAGGTTTTGAAGTTTTTGTCGAGTTTTCGGGCATGTTGTATTTCCTCAGTTTATCCATCTTTGTATATATGATCTCTCATAAGTCTGCAAAATAATATAAACATTATAATACATAAACATGTTTCTGATCTTTGGATATACTTCTTCTGTTAACGAACGGTTTCGACATACCTGTCCTGTGGACACAATAACAGGATCGTGGATGAGTTCTAGCGAAATCGGGCAAAGAAAATCGTCGGGAATTACAGGCTTCTTGTTCTCCTCAATGTTGTTTACTGCATCATCTGCAGGTTTTAACAAACATGATGCCTCGGATGAAGCAGTAGCAGACTCGTATATCATCTCATCTACATCATTTACAACGCTTTCGTTCGAAACATTTCCCACTTTTGATTCAACTTCATGATGATCATGGCTAATTCCATGAACAATATCAGACTCTTTCACCAGTGATTCAGATAAGCCGCTAGATAAAACGGTTAGATCTTGTGATCCAGCGTATCGTTCAGCGGCTCTTTTTAACTGAACTCTCACTAAATCAACCTAAGAAATAAAGATAGATATTGAGAATAAAACTCCTAGAAGATAAGCATACATACATACAAATATACAATCATGTTTGTATGTCTTACTTGCTCTTTCACTTCCTCTGATATGTCAAAATGATCATACGGGCAAGCCGGCTAACGCCTTTTGCCAATTTCGACGTAACGCATTGGAATTGAAACACAATTTGCTGTGCTGTTCCATCCTTCAGTTGATTAAGACATAAAGAATGTTACGATCGAATTGCAAACACGCACATACAAATAAACTAACGAGGATTTCCGTGCTTCAGTCTAAGCTGACCTACGTCCACCGGCTACCAAGGGGGTAGCTTTGTGGGGCGGCCGACCCCCCGATTTTTTCGCTTAGTAATGGAGAGGTGTAGTTTTTGTATATAAATTTTTGGGTATATATGTTTTTAACCCCCGGTTTTATAGAAACTTTTGGTATATACGTTTTCGACCCCCGGTCGGAAATTTCAAGCTTCGCCACTGCTGGCTACAACCAATATTATTTAACCAATATTATTTTAAAAAATTCAAGTAGAAGCACCAATATTTATAATAAAGATCTAGGATTTCTAACTTATTCCTAAAGAAATAATAAACTGCTTAAAGCTGATTTAAACCAATAAGCCTGACACATTTAATCTTTTAATTTGTCTGTCACATTAAACCCGTAGAAAAAAAACAACTTAAATTATACTGAATTAAAGCTACAATTATAGCTTTTATATTAAATTTACTCAATTAAACAAAAAATTCACCAACACACAATAATTGAGGATGCAATTACCGTTGAAACATTACAATCAAAGCTTCCAGCAAACAAAACCAATCTTTTAACCGCCTCAGCAACCTCACACAACGCACTCGAATTCGACGAAGAAGAAGCCGACAAATCCAACGGCCTCAAATCACCTTCATAATCTCTAATCTCCTCCAACAAATGCGCCAAGCAACTCTTCTACACATATCACTACAGTCCTTCTTGAACGCTCCTGCGAACCCGGTAGCCGATCTCCGGGTCACATCTCGGACTAGCCGGAGCAACGACTGAATTTCCGCCACAACCGCGGTGGAGTGGTCACCAGCCATGGTGGGATTGTGGTGAATTGGGGTGGTTATGAGGGTTTATAATTTATAAAAATGGATGTGAAAGAATCAAAGAGAAATGTGGGTGTGTCAATGATTGAAAGTTGAAGCGTGTTTTGGTGAAAGGGGAGAAGACAGTTGTATTATGAAGGGGAATATAAGTTTGTTGGTTGGTTGGTTGTTATTATCGCATAATACATGTTTTTCTAATAATTTACCCGCGCTTTTTTATTTAATAAAGGTGATGTTATCTAAAAATATCGGCTTGGTTATGGTTATTGTACTTTTTTTTATTTTTCTTTTTATTTTTTGTAAAGGTGGTAGGGGACTAGGGGAACTCGAGATCAATTTCATTTAATTACAAGATTAAGATTTAAATTGCTGAATATGATAACTGCAAATAATAGATATACAATTATACGGGTTAAATATGCGAGTATGCTTCAACGGTTGTATATATAGAGTTCGGGTCAAATTAAAAGTAGATTTTGTATGAAAAGTATAAAAAAGTGATCTAGACCGTTGATTTTTTTTGTTTTAATGATTAAGACTGAGACGTTGAAAGGTTTAAAAGCATGAAACACAAATGTTATTTTTTTTTAAAAGAGATACCTCCTTGGTGAATCTTATGCTTAAACATGTGCCTTAGCACAAATGTTATTTTTTTAATGATTAAGTTGCTACTGATATAGAGTTTTCGCTGGAGGAATATAACGTTGATAGAAGATAGACGAGTGCAATCTAGAATCCTTGTCCGTAATTCATTCAGTTTATGAAATACAATGACTTTTGTGTGTTTTATGCACTTTATGCGTATTTGTTTATTTCATTCACAAAATACGTCTTAAATTTGTATTTAAGAGAGTTTACGGTACAAAAAGGTAGAGATGGTCCCCACGTTTTTATATATTTCATTATTTCTTTAAGAACTAAATTATCATTAAATGGGGTTTAGTATTCTTGTATTTAATAAACGACATTCTTTCTAAATGCTAATGCAATGTTTAATATATGGTGGGTTTAGACAAATTATGACATTGCACTTAGTATTACAAAGGTGAGACTAAGTTGTCTAGGTCTGGCATTTAAGAAAGATCTATGCGACTATAATGGCGAGCGCAAATCATTATAGCAATGTGTCTAAAACACATAGAATTTGATAGGAGCATATGCCCCGAGCTTAGTATATATGTTGGATTCTACATGCTTCCATGGATGGACCTAGGTGTGGTGCACGAGGATTGGCCGCAACCCCCCCCCCCCAAATGGACTTTTTTTATTCTTTTGGTATACATCCGTTCATCCCGAGCGACAATCAATAAAATTTGACACCGATCCTCATGAAATTTCAACACTGACTGGCCAAACTTGGTTAGCTAGAGTATCTAATGAAGACGTGTTTTGTATTTAGAGGGAGAAATGTATTTGTTATACTAAAAAAAGGTGATTGGTAAAGTTTCTGTAGATGATATGATGGCTTGGTTTCAAAATATAAGAACTAACCCAACCTGAATAAAAAAAATTCAATATGTGACGATAAACAACTGACCCTAAAAAGTTTCCAAAAAAAAATAATTTCTGTCCAAATAGAAATAATTTCTGGGTCTACTAAAACTTGCATACTTTAGAAGAAAAAAACTTTTTAAATGAATGATATATATTTATAATTATTATAGTGAATATATCATTTTTACATCATAATATGTAGGGATATTGGATTTATATAACCCTTACTTTCACCTATTGATCGATAATACTTCAAACTTTTGATTGTATCACACCACTTTCAATTTATTTTTCTTTAGCACCGTCAAACTAATTGAACCCTAACTCAGTTAGCTAATATCAGATGTCATGTCACTAAACAAGTGTCACATCAGATGCCACGACATCAAAAAGGCACACCATCAAAAAGTACCATGTCAGATGCCACGTCATTAAACAAAGTGTCACGTCAGCAAAAAAACTAACTGGGTTACGATTCAATTTTTTTGGAGTGCTAGAGTAAAATAAGTTGAAAGTTGGAGGTGATGTGGTAGAAATACAAAGTTAACAGTAAGTGCTATTGGCCAATTTGTAAAAGTTGGGTTATTTAAATCTAATAATATTAATATTCATCGTAAACTTTGTATATTTATTGTTTTTTTCTTAACAAAATTTCTTATTAATTCCCAGTCGACATATATAGATATAGTTGTGCAACTTGATCGTCATCGTTTATGGCAAGTTGGCTGATTGCAGCATGAGGACGAAACGGTCATCTTCATTTGTTTTCCCATCAATATCTATTTTTATGAGTCATAAGTGTATCTTTAACTGCAGCTTTATCTGTACTTTTGAATATGATTTTTATAAACTGAATACAAAAAATAGAAGTGAAGGAAAAAAATACGAGATAAAAGAATTAAAAGAGAATAATCATATTTAATATTTTATTCACAGACCCTGAATTCTCCACAAGCAACAAAAAAGAATGATGACCCAAAAAGGAAATTCTCAAGCTGTTCAAGTAGGTTAGACCTTAGAAATTTGTATCAACTTTTAAATTGAACGAGCCAACTGACTTTTGATACTTAACAATAAAGGGGCATTCAAAGGTAATACTCTTTTAATTAAACAACCGACGTTATATTAAATTCATTATAAATTATTCTTGCACTAACGACACTTTACTCTAACACTACAAAGTACATTTGAACCATGAAACCCACTCTCTAACCCCACCCACCGAGCGCGCACACACCATTCAAGAGATGGACCCCACCCTCAAACCTTTCTCTCCTAACCTTGCACGGGTTCCTCCACCCGGAAACAATGCCCGAAAGGCCTACACCTTTGGGTGGTTTAGTATATGCTAGCGCGGATTCAAACCTGGAAAGGGTAACCGCAGAGTTTGGATGAATTACATATATCATGTTACTAATTAAATGTATGCTCAACCCAAAACCTAAATTACATACACATCATCCTTAATTAAATTACACATATTGACAACCCGACGATTCCTATTTATTTATTTATTTTGGTTTTTTTTTTTAGGGGGGGGGGGGGTTGGGTATATTGGCTGCCACCAACAATTTACATATGCAAAGCATGTATAAAATTTTTAAAAGCTTTAAATTTGTTTTAATGGGAAGCTACTGTGAAATTTCAGGGAGAAGAACAGGAACCAGCTAGAGATGGGCATAATCGGGTTTTATTATTACCCGGAACCGGTTCTGCTCGGATGTCATTGGAACCGGGTATGGTGTGGAACCGGGTCCAGTTCCTACCCGGGTTCACACCCAAGAATATGGAACCGTGTAGAACCGGGTACGGGTATTATGGAACCGGGTATGGTGTGGAACCGGTTCCTGTGTGGAACCGGTTCCTGACAGTCGAAAATCTGATTTTAACTGTTTAGAACCGGTTCCTGACAGTCGAAAATCTGACTTTTACTGTTTAGAACCGGTTCCTAACAGTAAATCCTGACTTTTACTGTTCAGAACCGGTTCCTGACAGTCGAAAAATCTGACTTTTACTGTTCAGAACCGGTTCCTAATAAAAAAGTTACCGTTATAACCGGTTCCTGATAAAAAATGTTACCGTAGAACCGGTTCCTGATAAAAAAATGTTACCGTTGGGAACCGGTTCCTGTTCGTCGAAATCGGTTTTTTTATATAAACCCCTACCTACTTACCATTTCAACTTACAAACTCACCATCATCAACTTACAAACTCACCATCATCAACTTACAAACTCAATCATCTTCTCAAAAATCTTGCAAAATACCTATGGCAAGCAACGAACAAGTCGTTACTGTCTTAGAGACGAAAAGAAACCCAGCTATATGGAAGAATTTTGATCTCTGTTTAATGTCCGACAGCCACGAGATGGCTAGATGCAAAGCTTGCGGAAAATTTATGAAGGCCGCAGCCAACTCAACCCTTAAGAAACACACTGAGCGGCATTGCCCAGTGACGAAGGCAAAGAAAAATGAGACGGGAGAAGGTTCCGGCACCGGTTCTTCCAATGTTTGATGTAACCCGTTTGGTTTGGTGTTTTAATAAAGTTTGTGTAATGTTTCTTTCTATTGTGTTTGTTATTTTTGTGTTTCTTTCTATCGTTAGTCTCCACTTTTTCGGCTATAACCGGTTCCAAAGGTAACATTTTAACGGTATAACCGGTTCCTTCTTGAACTTCATTTCCGGGTACAAGTGAAACCGGGTACGGGTAGGAACCGGGTACGGGTAGGAACCGGTTACTACCCGAGTCAAATGGTAAAATTGTGGAACCGGGTTGGAACCAACGGTATTTTGAACCCGGAACCGGTTCTACTTAATGTCGGGTAGAAACTGGAACCGATTCCAGTTCGGTTCTATCGGTTTGGGTTCGAAACCGGTTTTTATGCCCATCTCTAGAACCAGCCAAGTAACATAGTGATGTTTTTTGTTTCCTTTCAAAAAAGGGTAGCCCACAATAAAAGTGTAGCCCACAATAAACTTTAGACCACCTCATAGTAGTGGTTTAAAAAAAGAAGTCCATCAAACAATTATAGAGATTGTTGGGCAGTAGTGTAGTTAATGTTTTTTAAATGAAACAACTTATAATTTCTTTTTATTAATCACATGAGTTAAAAAGATCAAATATATGTGTTAACATGATTTTACTCGTGAGTCAACTAAATGATTCACTTATCATGAATTAAATTTGGTATTGTTTAACTGATTTGAGAGTAACAAACGTGTATAAATAAAAAAATAATTATACTTTAAATATTATATGGTATGTCTAGAGATGTAACTTAAACCGTTGAACGAATCAAGTAAACATATAATAGTACGATTTAAGGGTGATGGGTGTGGGTCGGCAAACCCAAATGGTAAAGTTGTTTACCGATTTCCCCATCACCGCCATCAAGTTTGCCGATCACCATTTTACCGAAATGTGGCCAAAATCGGTGAAGGTTCACCGAATCGGGAGAGAGGGAGGGAAGGGGAGAGAGAGTGGGGTGTGGTGAGGTCCATTCCTTCTCAACCAATCACACATTTTTCCTTTAAAAAAATGGTTTATCAATTCATGAAATGTCTAACCATTGCCAACACTTTTCAGCATAGTTTAAACTCTTATGGTTGAATGACATGGCACACTCTCATTGGTTGATTTTGAAGTTTACCACTTTCAAGTGTTAACCACTCCCTTCACCCTAAGACACCGTATCATAACCAAAAGCGTACGATACCGTTATGGCATTTCAAATAGTAGAAAATCGAAATGTAAGGCTTTCTAAATATTAAATTATGGTTTAGATGGTTGATAAATAGTTGAAAAATCAATCAAAATACTAGATTTCTATGTAGGTAACGTTAGAAATCTGGTACTGATAAGAATGCGTAAGATAATCTGAAACAGAAACAAAAGAAACATTTAACGTGAACCGGGCTTTGTTTGACACAATTCCCTTAAACAGATTCGCCGTCTGTTCCCAGGGTACACCGGTTCGAAACAGCAACCGATACTGCCGGACTTGAAACTTGCCTGAAAAGATAAACCAGAGAACGTTGCAGAGATCGAGAGAGAAGAGAAGAGATTGCGTTTTTTGGTGTGTTTCAACTGGTTTCATGAACTGGGTTTTATAGGCAAGGATCGTAACTGTAATCCTGCCTCATCATTGCAGAAAATTAAACCCATAACGGTCATCAATTTTTCAGTTTCGTAATTGATAATCATGACCCAAATAAAACTGTTTTGAATGATATTTGAAAACTGAATAATGATCATTAGTTTCAGTTTCAAATCAATCTATTAAAAACAGAATACCAACAGTTAAGTCTCTAGTGCAAAAACCGCTCCACGCGACCTTCGGTTTTCTAGAGCTGCATTCGTGTCCGCAGGACGTCCGGGCGCACACGAGTTTAACTAAATCCGGTTCCAAATTTTGCACCCCCCTGCGCCTCGCGCGTAGGAGCTTTGGTAAAACTAGACATAAAGTTATATCACTTAGGTAAATGGATTACCTAATAAATAACTTTCAATTTTGTCTCCACACAAATGTGGGACAAATGCTTTTACCAATTAAGACATACATTCACACACCCAAATTTCCAACAATCTCCCACATGAATGAGGTCGATCTCAAAACAACATTTTCCCATTAGATTTCAGCAGTTGAGTTTTGCATACGATAGGTAGGTGTTACCCTTTGAACCTTCGCTCATGAAGTGCACTTAGCCACTGGTTCTGAGTAGACATTGATGTCTTTGAACTCGTCTGCCGTTTGTGTAGACGACAATACACTTCACCAAGACTCTCCCTGACAAAGTCAAGTCCTCATAGTTATGTTCGTTATGGTCATGAACATGATGCCTGGTTCTGCGAGAGCCATTAGGTATTGTGCCCCTTACAATACCCTTCGAAGCGACCCTACTTCTCTCTCACATAGGTGATTCACTATGTACGTTTACCTTAGTCGAATCATTAAAACCATACGCTTAGCCTCACACTTATCACTTTTAGGAATGGACTAGGAAGTTTACTATGCTTTACAATAAACTCCCTTTTATGTATATGTAGGGTTGTTCCCCCAAGTGACCTCACTAATTCATACAATTAGGTTTTCTATTGAACTCAGCTCCTTGGATCTCCAGTCTACTGAGTTAGTTTTCATCATATGAACTTATATTTTCAAGGGCTTCAGTCCCATTCCCATAGACGACTTCTGTACTAACTCTCTACTTGGCCTTTTGTTAGGATTCGCGATATTATCCTTTGACGTCACGTAGTCAACAGTGATAATTCCTGTAGAGATTAGTTGTCGTATCGTATTATGTCTACGTCTGATATGTTTTCCTACCATTATAATTGTGCTACGAGCTCTGCCAAGTGCCGATTGACTATCACAATGTATACAAATGGCCGATGCCGGCTTAGGCCATCTTGGTATATCCTTAACAAATTCACGTAGCCACTCTGCCTCTTCACCGGCTTTATCTAAAGCAATGAACTCTGATTCCATCGTGGATCTAGCGATAACCTTTGTTTCGAAGATTTCCACGATATAGCAGCACCTCCAAGTGTAATACATACCCACTTGTTGCTTGGAATCATTCGTGTCAGATATCCAATTTGCATCGCAACGTCCTTCTATAACTGCTGGATATCTGTCATAATGCAACCGTATTCCGAGTATATCTTAAGTAGCGAAGCAACCGAGTGATAAAGTTCCAATGCATTGAACTTGGGTTGCTCGTGTATCTACTTAGCTTGCTCACAGCATATGCTATGTCGGGTCTAGTACAACTCATGAGATACACCAAGCTACCAATAATTCTTGAGTATTCCAACTGGTTTACAGGTTCACTCTATTCTTGGCTAGATGTTGACTTGTGTCAAGTGGAGTTCTAGCTCATTAGAGTCATTTGCATTGAACTTCTCAAGAATTTTGTCCACATAGTGGGATTGACTTAAAACATGTCCACTTTGGGTTTGTGTGATTTTGACCCCCAAAATCACATCCGCAAGACCCATGTCTTTCATGTCAAATCTTGCCTTTAGCGTGTTCTTTGTAGACTTTATGATTTTGTCATCACTTCCAGCAATGAGCATATCATCTACATATAACACAAAATGACATATCCATCAGATGTGTCCTTCACATACCGCACTTGTCACATTCATTGATTTTGAACCCACATCAAGTCATGACATGATCAAACTTTTGGTGCCATTGTTTTAGGAGCTTGTTTCAATCCATACAAGGATTTACAAGTTTACACACTTTCTTTTCTTGCCCAATAGCTGTAAAGCCTTCGGGTTGCTCCATATAGATTTCTTCCTCTAGATTTCCATTCAGGAAAGCTGTTTTCACATCCATTTGGTGAACTTCCAAATTTCTAATGGGGCAATGGCAAGCACCAACTGATGGATGTTATTCGAGTAACTGGCGAATATTTATCAAAGTAATCTAAACCTTCTCGTTCTTATATCCTTTGATAACCAACCTTGCTTTGTACTTATCGACGGTTCCATCTGGCTTCATCTTCTTCTTGAAGATCCATCGATATCTAGTGGTTTACATCCTTGAGGAAGATCCACTAGTTCCCAAGTATGGTTTTGTAAGATAGAGTCTATATCACTTTTGATTGCCTCCTCCACTGAGGTCCTTCTGAGGAATGCACCGTTTGTTGGTACGTTTGAGGTTCATCTTCTACCATATAGGTAAGAAACTCAGGCAAAGGATTTTTCAGTCCTTTGCCGTTTACTTTTCCTGATTTCAATTTCATCAGTCTTAGATTCCTTCTCGATGTTCATCGTTTTCAACCTCACGCTTAGGAACACTTTCCTTAACCGATCTAGAAGAACTCGGTTCACCTTTATCTAAGCAAGGGAACACATGTTCAAACCATGATGCATCCTTAGATTCCATAATGGTGTCTTTGCATATTCCAGGGTTCTTAGAATCATGCACAAGAAAACGATAAGGACCATAAGGATGAGTATATCCAATAAATACACAATCCACTGTTTTAGGTCCAATTAGTAGCCGCTTTGGTGGTGTGACTACCACCTTAGCTAGGCACCCCACACTTTCAAGTATTTATATGGTGGAATCTTTCTGTCCATTATTCGTATGGACTTACATCTTTTTTCTTATTGGGTATCATGTTCAACACATAATTGGCCGATAAGATTGCTTCCCCCCACATGTTTTGGTTTACACCAGAACTTATCATCATGGCATTCATCATTTCTTTCAAAGTGCGGTTTTTCCGTTCCGCTATGCCATTCGATTGCGGGGAGTAAGGAGCCGTGAGTTCATGTATGATTCCATTTTTCGCACACACATCAATAAAAGGTGACACATATTCACCTCCCCATCGCTCCTTACGATTTTGATTTTCCAATTTAGTTGATTCTCAACTTCGGCTTTGAACAAGATAAACTTATCAATAGCCTCGTCCTTACTCTTAAGTAACTACACATAGCAATACCTTGTACTATCATCAATGAACGTGATGAAGTACTTGTTCCCACCACGAGTAGGAATTGCTTTTAGATCACACACATCAGTGTGGATCATCTCGAGGGTTCGGTGATTCGTTCGACCTTTTTGAAGGACTATTTCGTTTGTTTTACTTCTCCGCAAGTTTCACATTTATTATTTGAGTCGATATCGAATGTTGGTATGCAATCAAGTTTAATTAAACGATGAATGGAAATATAATTAACATGACCTAGTCTACCATGCCAAAGATTAGAAGACTCAATCAAGTAAGTAGAACTAGTAGCGTTTTCATTCATTGCGTTCACAACCATTACATTGAGTTTGAACATTCCATTGACGGCATAGCCCTTACCAACATACACATCGTTTTTGGTCAACATGACCTTATCCCACTCAATCACCATTTTAAAACCCAAACTTATTCACTGTCACCCCGACACAAGGTTCTTTATGAATTTCTGGAACATACAACACTTGGTCAAGGTAGTTCCTTTCAGAAGTCATCTTCAAAACCACGTTCCCCTCGCCTTTAATTTCGGCCGTGGCACAGATTTCCCATAAAACCCTTTTCGCCACTAGTCACCTCTTGAAGGTGTTGAAAAGGCTTTTGTCGGAGCACACATGACGGGTAGCCCCCGTATCGACCCACCAATCTTTCTGATTTTGGCCAACCATGTTAACTTCGGTGACCAAGATCGATAGGTCCGTGACCACTAGCAACGAGATGTCAACTTCATGAACCATGTTCACTTGTCTAGCATTTTCCTTCTTAGGAAGCTTGCATTCACTGGCCTTATGGCCTTGCTTTTGACAATTATAACAAGTTCCTTGGAACTTCTTTTTCCCAACTCCTCCCTTAGGACCAAGGTTGGAGCGTTTCCCATGGCTTTTCTTTCTACCCTTCCGTTGTTTTTTCCCTTTGAAGACTGGACCATGTTCAACAAGATTGGTCTTTTACTGTTTCAAGACCATCACTCTTTTTCAGATTCACTTTGTTATCCTCTTCAATACGAAGGCGAACAACAAGATCTTCAATCGGTGATCTCCTTTCGCTTGTGCTTGAGATAATTCTTGAAGTCAACCCAGCTAGGTGGTAGCTTTTCAATCATCACGGCAACTTGGAATGTCTCGCTAAGCACCATCCCTTCCGCATGAATATAGTGTAGAATAACTTGTAGTTCTTGGGCTTGGCTCATGACGGTTTTAGCGTCTATCATCTTATAGTCCAAGAACTTAGCCACCATGAATTTCTTAGTGCCCGCATCTTCGGTTTGTATTTCCGATCCAAAGATTCCCACAATTCTTTGGCGGTTTTGGCTTTACTATACACATTGTATAGTGTATCCACCAAACCGTTCAAAATGAAATTCCGGCACAATAAATTCGAATGCTCCCAAGCATGCATCGCGCTCACAGATTGAGCATCATGTCCCCTTCAATGGGGTTTGGGTTCAGACAAGAACCTAGCAAGGTTCAGCGTGGTCAAGTAAAAGAACATCTTTTGCTGCCACTGTTTGGAATTCACACTGTTGAATTTCTCAGGTTTCTCGGTATGCGAGACTACGTTAGGCAGCGATGTTACGAACCGGTTGTCACAGCAACAGCAGAGGTCATGACTGCAGAAAAAAGCAGTAGCCATGGGTTGGGATTCCATTCTGAAAATATAACCAATGCAGAAACAATTAGTTATACGGATCTGTTTAAGTTTGTTAGAAATCTGGTATTTGATAAGAATGCGTAAGATAATCTGAAACAAAACAAACGAAACAGTTAACGTGAACCGGGCTTGTGTTTGACACAATTCCCTTAAACAGATTCGTCGTCTGTTCCCAGGGTACGCGGTTCGAAACAGCAACTGAGTACTGCCGGACTTGAAACTTGCCTGAAAAGTAACGGAGAACGTTGCAGAGATCGAGAGAGAAGAGAAGAGATTGCATTTTTTGGTGTGTTTCAACTGGTTTCGTGAACTGGGTTTTATAGGCAAGGATCGTAACTGTAATCCTGCCTCATTATTGCAGAAAATTAAACCCCATAACGGTCATCAATGTTTCAGTTTCGTAACTGATAATTATGACCCAAATAAAAAACTGTTTTGAATGATATTTGAAAACTGAATAATGATCATTAGTTTCAGTTTCAAATCAATCTATTAAAAGGAGAATACCAACAGTTAAGTCTCTAGTGCAAAAACCGCTCCACGCGACCCTCGGTTTTCTGGGCTGCATTCGTGTCTGCAGGACGTCCGGGCGCACACGAGTTCAACTAAATCCGTTCCAAATTTTGCACCACCCGCGCAGGAGCTTTGCTAAAACTAGACATAAAGTTATATCACTTAGGTAAATGGATTACCTTATAAATAACTTTCAATTTTGTCTCCACACCAATGTGGGACAAATGCTTTTACCAATTAAGACAACATTCACACACCCAAATTTCCAACAATCCCCCACATGAATGGAGGTCGATCTCAAAACAACATTTTCCCATTAGATTTTAGCAGTTGAGTTTTGCATACGAGTAGTACATTGATGCTTTAAACTGCGTCTGCCGTTTGTGTAGACGACAATACACTTCACACAAGACTCTCCCTGACAAAGTCAAGTCCTCATAGTTATGTTCGTTATGGTCATGAACATGTTGCCTGGTTCTGCGAGAGCCATTAGGTATTGTGCCCCTTCAATACCCTTCGAAGCGACCCCACTTCTCTCTCACATAGGTGATTCACTATGTACGGTTTACCTTAGTCGAATCATTAAAAGACATGGGCTTAGCCTACACTTGTCACTTTTAGGAATGGACTAGGAAGTTTACTGTGCTTTACAATAAACTCCCTTTTAGATATATGTAGGGTTGTTCCCCCACAGTGACCTTACTAATTCATACAATTAGGTTTTCCTATTAAAACTCAGCTCTTGGGATTTCCAGTCTACTGAGTAAGGTTTCCATCATATGAACTTATATTTTCAAGGGCTTCAGTCCCATTCCCATAGACGACTTCTGTACTAACTCTCTACTTGGCCTTTTGTTAGCAGATCCGCTATATTATCCTTTGACGTCACGTAGTCAACAGTGATAATTCCTGTAGAGATTAGTTGTCGTATCGTATTATGTCTACGTCTGATATGTCTGTTCCTACCATTATACATTGTGCTACGAGCTCTGCCAAGTGCCGATTGGCTATCACAATGTATACAAATGGCCGATGCCAGCTTAATCCATCTTGGTATATCCTCAACAAATTGATGTAGCCACTCTGCCTCTTCACCAGCTTTATCTAAAGCGATGAACTCTGATTCCATCGTGGATCTAGCGATAACCGTTTGTTTCGAAGATTACCACGATATAGCAGCACCTCCAAGTGTGAATACATACCCACTTGTTGCTCTGGGAATCATCGTGTCAGATATCCAATTTGCATCGCAGTGTCCTTCTATAACTGCTGGATATCTGTCATAATGCTAACCCGTATTCTCGAGTATATCTTAATAGCGAAGCAACCGAGTGATACAGTTCCAATGCATGGAACTTGGGTTGCTCGTGTATCTACTTAGCTTGCTCACAGCATATGCTATGTCGGGTCTAGTACAACTCATGAGATACATCAAGCTACCAATAATTCTTGAGTAATTCCAACTGGTTTACAGGTTCACCTCTATTCTTGGCTAGATGTTGACTTGTGTCAAGTGGAGTTCTAGCCTCATTAGAGTCATTTGCATTGAACTTCTCAAGAATTTTGTCCACATAGTGGGATTGACTTAAAACATGTCCACTTTGGGTTCGCGTGATTCTGACCCCCAAAATCACATCCGCAAGACCCATGTCTTTCATGTCAAATCTTGCCTTTAGCATGTTCTTTGTAGACTTTATGATTTTGTCATCACTTTCAGCAATGAGCATATCATCTACATATAGACACAAAATGACATATCCATCAGATGTGTCCTTCACATACACACACTTGTCACATTCATTGATTTTGAACCCAAGCATCAAGCATGACATGACCAAACTTTTGGTGCCATTGTTTTGGAGCTTGTTTCAATCCATACAAGGATTTTACAAGTTTACACACTTTCTTTTCTTGCCCAATAGCTGTAAAGCCTTCGGGTTTCTCCGTATAGATTTCTTCCTCTAGATTTCCATTCAGGAAAGCTGTTTTCACATCCATTTGGTGAACTTCCAAATTTCTAATGGCGGCAATGGCAAGCACCAACCTGATGGATGTTATTTGCGTAACTGGCGAATATGTATCAAAGTAATCTAAACCTTCTCGTTGCTTATATCCTTTGATAACCAACCTTGCCTTGTACTTATCGATTGTTCCATCTGGCTTCATCTTCTTCTTGAAGATCTATCGATATCTTAGTGGTTTACATCCTTGAGGAAGATTCACTAGTTCCCAAGTATGGTTTTGTAAGATAGAGTCTATCTCACTTTTGATCGCCTCCCTCCACTGAGGTCCTTCTGAGGAATGCACCGCTTGTTGGTACGTTTGAGGTTCATCTTCTACCATATAGGTAAGAAACTCAGGGCCAAAGGATTTTTCAGTCCTTTGCCTTTTACTTTTCCTGATTTCCATTTCATCAGTCTTAGATTCCTCTCGATATTCATCGTTTTCAACCTCACGCTTAGGAACACTTTCCTTAACCGGTCTAGAAGAATTCGGTTCACCTTTATCTAAGCAAGGGAACACATGTTCAAACCATGATGCATCCTTAGATTCCATAATGGTGCCTTTGCATATTCCAGGGTTCTTAGAATCATGCACAAGAAAACGATAAGGACCATAAGGACGAGTATATCCAATAAATACACAATCCACTGTTTTAGGTCCAATTAGTAGCCGCTTTAGTGGTGTGACTACCACCTTAGCTAGGCACCCCCACACTTTCAAGTATTTATATGGTGGAATCTTTCCCGTCCATAATTCGTATGGACTTACATCTTTTTTCTTATTGGGTAACATGTTCAACACATAATTGGCCGATAAGATTGCTTCCCCCCACATGTTTTGGTTTACACCAGAACTTATCATCATGGCATTCATCATTTCTTTCAAAGTGCGGTTTTTCCGTTCCGCTATGCCATTCGATTGCGGGGAGTAAGGAGCCGTGAGTTCATGTATGATTCCATTTTTCGCACACACATCAATAAAAGGTGACACATATTCACCTCCTCCGTCGCTCCTTACGATTTTGATTTTCCGATTTAGTTGATTCTCAACTTCGGCTTTGAACAAGATAAACTTATCAATAGCCTCGTCCTTACTCTTAAGTAAGTACACATAGCAATACCTTGTACTATCATCAATGAACGTGATGAAGTACTTGTTCCCACCACGAGTAGGAATTGCTTTTAGATCACACACATCAGTGTGGATCATCTCAAGAGGTTCGGTGATTCGTTCGACCTTTTTGAAGGACGATTTCGTTTGTTTTGCTTCTCCGCAAGTTTCACATTTATTATTTGAGTCGATATCGAATGTTGGTATGCAATCAAGTTTAATTAAACGACGAATGGAATTATAATTAACATGACCTAGTCTACCATTCCAATGATTAGAAGACTCAATCAAGTAAGTAGAACTAGTAGCGTTTTCATTCATTGCGTTCACAACCATTACATCGAGTTTGAACATTCCATTGACGGCATAGCCCTTACCAACATACACATCGTTTTTGGTCAACACGACCTTATCTGACTCAATCACCATTTTGAACCCAAACTTATTCAGCTGCCACCCCCGACACAAGGTTTTTACGAATTTCTGAAACATACAACACATTGTGCAAGGTTAGTTCCTTTCCAGAAGTCATCTTCAAAACCACGTTCCCCTCGCCTTTAATTTCGGCCGTGGAAGAGTTTCCCATAAACACTTTTCGCCACTGGTCACCTCCTTGAAGGTGTTGAAAAGGCTTTTGTCAGAGCACACATGACGGGTAGCCCCCGTATCGACCCACCAATCTTTCTGATTTTGGCCAACCATGTTAACTTCGGTGGCCAAGATCGATGGTCACCTCCACGTTCACTTGTCTAGCATTTTCCTTCTTAGGAAGCTTGCATTCACTGGCCTTGCTTTTGACAATTATAACAAGTTTCTTGGAACTTCTTTTTCCCATGGCTTTTCTTTCCACCATTTCCGTTGTTTTTTCCCTTTGAAGACTGACCATGTTCAACCAGATTGGCCTTCACTGTTTCAAGACCATTACAGGCGAACAACAAGATCTTCAATGGTCATCTCCTTTCGCTTGTGCTTGAGATAATTCTTGAAGTCAACCCAGGTAGGTGGTAGCTTTTCAATCATCGTGGCTAGCTCCACGCGACCCTCGGTTTTCTGGAGCTGCATTCGTGTCCGCAGGACGTGCGGGCGCACACGAGTTCAACTAAATCCGGTTCCAAATTTTGCACCCCCCCTGCGCTCGCGCGTAGGAGCTTTGGTAAAACTAGATATAAAATTATATCACTTAGGTAAATGAATTACCTTATAAATAACTTTCGATTTTGTCTTCACACCAATGTGGGACAAATGCTTTTACCAATTAAGACATACATTCACACACTCAAATTTCCAACTGGTAACACAAGTGCTTTCTATAGAGTTGATGTGAAATACGACTTCTTTACTAATTTAGTCCGGAATTCACAAAATAGTCATTCCAGCTATAGCTAGGCGGTAGAAACTTGGAAAAAAAACAGTGTTCAAATCCTGGATAAAATAATATGGACTTCTCGTGAGATAGAAATGCCTTTGGGAAAAATGGCATGGACCTCTTTGTATAAGTGAATATTTTTAACATGTGTTTTTAAAATGGCAAGTCCTTTGGAAGAAATGAATGTTTTCATTGTTATTATAACTTTAGCTTATCAATGTATATAAGCTGATCCATTTTAGCATATATCTTAAAAGAGTTGAAGCGTTATACGGATCAACCAACTAATCTAAAGAGAACGTTTGTCATTAGTTTATAAGTTAAACTTTATGTAGATTACATGATCAAAGTTAATAATTATGTAAATCCAATTAAATTCACACATTAGAAGACCGGATATCACACAACTCTTGTTAATTACCAAATTATATTTTCCTTATTTTCTTTATATCACCAACATTTGTCTATATTCTACAAATCATTTGTAATCTTCTTTGAAGCTCCAACACTATTGATTTCCACTTATTTCACAAGTTTCAAAGGCCTCATCATCACATTATCTTCATGATCCAATATCTGCAAGGAAAAAAAAAACCAATATAAGACCATGCGTAGTCGTTGGGGTGAATAATGCGTCATCTTTGGGTATTGTCCGCCACGTGTCGTCCTAGTCAGCAAATGGGCGTTTTTCTAAAATCGATGTAATGGGATGTGGGTATTATGTTAATAGGGGTGTAAAGAATTAAATAAACAAAAAAACCATGAAAAAAAACTGATTGGCCAAAGAAGAAGAGGGTAACATTGATTGGGCCAACAACATCTTCAAAATGGGGCAAGAGCGTTGTTTTTAAAACCCCATTCAAAAATCCAAGAAAAACTCCCCGGGGGCCGAGACTCGTGCGTTGTTTGGTGTTTTCGGGCAAAAAAACGCCCCCTTTTGCTAGGACTACACTTGGTCTAATCACCAAATTATATGAAACAAAACCAATCATCATCATACGAACTAGACACTTACATGGCAATGGTAGACATATCCAGGCTCCGCGGTTGCATCGAATGGATACGATGCATTCGTATGTATATACGCAAACTTCACAATGATCTTCGTCACGTATCCGGGATGCATCTTGTACACATTCTTCCATCCTTTCTCATACGGTTCTACGCTCAACTTTTCGCCTCGTGCGTATTTTTCGATATGACATTTTTCAGCATTATTCAACTTATTCATACATTCTCTAAATTCATCTATATTTGTTATATTCGTTTGATCCAATACTATAAACAGCCCAAGATGAATATGCAACGGGTGATTATCCTCCGTTAGATTAATCACATTCCATATCTCCGTAGACCCCACCTTCGGCTCCTCGGTTACCGGATCATCATACGACTTCGCATTAATATACAAATGAACCGGCTCATCAATCGGACTAGTGTACTCGTACATAGCAACGTAACGCGTCTTCGACACTTCTGACAACCTCGGTGTTGGGTACTTTAACAACTTTTTCAGGACCCGCGACGAGTCAAACTCGCGGTGACGGTTAATTATAAACTTCATGACTTTACCGTTACTCTCGTTGACCGGATCCCCACCAGGGTAAGGGTACGCCGCGCCATTATGTAAAATAACTGAATTTGACTTTGACTTTGAAAAGTCAACGACCACGTCAGCTATTTCAGACGGGCCCAAAAGTATATCCTTCACCAATACTGCCTCCTCGCTATAAACCGAGTCCGATCCCACGTGGATAAACCTTAAACCGTTACTAAAAAAGAATTTAAAAAATCGCGCGTTACTAGCGTTGATAATCCGAAACCGGTATTTTCTGCGGCGGACCGTCATATACGGCCATGCTTTCCCGTTAACGACAATAACATCACCGAAATACTCTGGTTGCCACTGCGGGTGTATATCCGGGTTGTTTCCTTTCGTGTCCATATAAATCGACCCGTTGACCCGAAAACTCCTGTCAAAGACGATCAAGGGCCGGTCAAACTCATCACCAGAAGGGAGTCCAAGTGGGGTCTCCACGTCATGATGACGAATAATGTAGGCCCCAAACAAACCAGCAAGAAGGTTGACTCTAGTCAACCCCATTGCATGATCATGATAATATAAGTTACCAGGTTGTTGTTGGTTGTGGTAATGGTATGTTTTTTTGGTCCAGTGGGGCCCACGTTGACGGAAACCTTTAGTGAACCATGAGTGTGAGTTACCGTCGCTTTGTGGTTCGTCGATGCCGCCGTGAAGGTGGACGACGGTTGGAACGCCGTGATGGTTAGTTGGGATGGCGGTTGGGATGGTGGGGTCCCATGGGAGGATGTGTTTTGAAGGGAGGTGATTTTGCCACGTCACGCGAGTGCTGACACCGTGGACGGCTTCGATTGTTGGACCAGGGACTGTTGCGGTGTGCTTTGTTTCACCGTATGCGAATACCTTGGTTGGTGGAAGATCCTTGTGGAATTTCTGTAAATAAAGTTTGTTAAAGATTTAATATTGTCATGATGTACAAATAAACTATTAAACTTTTGATACTGAAGATACATTGATGCAAGATTATACTTAGGATTGTTTATGGGTTGGTCCATGTTACGTACTCTTTTCCGAGGGCTTGTTATTACCGGCATGCAAGGTTGCATCGGTTAAGCCATGTCCTACTAGTTCCTTTATGGGTGTGTTAGCCGGTCTAGTTATTTCCTAATTGTTTGCGAACTGTTTGAATCACAAACTGACAACCTGCCAGATTTTTTTCGGTTAGCAAAGTTTAATCCGTTTTATAAGCTACACCTCATCAATTTATTTAGCAATTAAATATTGGATTTTAATAACCCAAACTATCGTTTTGGCCGCCAAACAATCCCAACTTAAAAATTAACCACTCGTGGTCATAAATATTGACATATTGACTACTAATAGACCCTGATTAACAAAGACGTTTGGAATGGAAACATTTTTCCGGCGACCGAAGACTAACGGCGTTAGGGTTCCGTTAGCCAGGGTCCATTGAAGGACAATATGTTGGGACTGCCAGTGGTTATTTTTTAAGCTGGGATCGTTGACGGCCAACGACGAATAGTTATGATTATTAAATTCTAATAGTCCATTTATTTAGACTGAAATTATTATACTAAAGAAATAAATAAGGATACAACGATTGAAAACATACTAAACCATTAAATTATCACTGTTATATTTACGCTTATGATATAAAAGTGTTGTTAATTAAAGATATGCTTGGATATATTATTTTAAATTAGCTTTTTTTATTTTGTTTATTTTCGATACCGACTACCGTGATACAAACCTTTTACTTGTGTTAAATTTATTGTAGAATATTTTGAATTTCAGTTATTACTTGTGTTAAATTTGTTGTAGAATATTTTGAATTTCATTTACTTGGAGAGGAAAAGAACAAAAGAGCCATAAAGGTGTAGGGGACCCACTTTTTGATACACAACATTTTACTCTTTGAAAACTAAATTAAAAGTATTAAAAACCTATTCTTAGCAAATGCAATATATATTTTGTTATCTACAAGGCTATAATTGTAAGTTTTGACTATGATCCACCATTGCTTCGTCATCATTATATTAAAAAAACAATAAATAAACCCGTTATTTCTTTAACAATATTTTCTAAATATTTTTAGACCCAAATACATTGCACTAACAAGCTATGTTTGAACTCTCAACCATTTTAGTGTTAAATACACCAATTTCACCCGGATGACCCATATAGCTATATGTTTTGATATGCATTATATACAGGTTAGGTATATTATCATATAATATTAATTGCCCTAAGGGGTGTAGCTTAACTGGTCAGGATTTGGGTTTCATTCCACAAAGATACTGGGTTCGAATCTAGGCCCGTCCAGTTCTACACAGATGAGTTAACTCCTGACCCTTTAGTCTCAAATTGAGGACGCCTCCTCATCATTAGGGCAATGGTGGAGGACGGGTTTGTGTGTCCCGGCTTTACACGTTTTCTCACACATATAATATTAATTAATGTGAACAAAAATAACAAATTTAAATTGTTCGTTTAAAATTTTTTTTTTGTTGTTCATTCTTTTTTTAAAATATGATGTTCTTGTATACAAATATGTACGTTATACATAAAATATCATCAAATTAATTTCTCGATATGTTTTAATTTTGTTAAGTTTACATAAACAATACAGATCATAAACAAAGACAATAAATCAAACTAATTTATTTGCATATATAATATATTTTTTAAAATTATTATTATAGAGGAATAAGAAATAACAACTGTAAATGTTTATAAAAGTAAATGTTTAATTTTTGTTTTTTTAATTCTCAAAGTCTAGATCCTCCACCAATACATACTTATTCAAACATTATATCATGATGATAATGAAAGATATCTTTGTTGAATAAGCAAATATGAGTGAAATAGTCACATCACCTTTAGAAATAGCATATGTGTATATATAATATATGGTTTATTTGCATATATATATATATATGGTTTATTTAAACAATCAAGTTATATGGTTTATTCAAAATCAAGTTAGGTTTATTCAAACAATCAAGTTATAATTTATACTTCTGTGTTAAATGTTCTTTTTATATTTGGACGAAACTATATTAATCAATATTTATACTGACTAAGCATATATGTTCAAAACAAGGTTTAAAACTAGTTTGGACCTTTTTAGTAAAAACCTAACGCTTAAAAAAAGGTACCAATAGTAAAAGTTTGGATTATTTTTTATAATGGATTAACTTTTAATTTATTTTTTATTATCGAATGATGTATTTTTAGATTATTTTAAGTTGAAATTGTATTTTATGAATTTTATAGGGTTAATTAGTCAATCCGGTTGAACCACCCAATATAACTCGGTTCAACTAATTAAACCATTTTAAGCCTAACCCGGTATAATTAAAAAACTTGTTTTTAAAACAGTGGTTCAAATTATTCATGTTAATACTTAATAGTATGTTCATGTCAAAAAGAAAAATTATAAAAATTCCATAAACAATGAATAGATCTATGTGTTTGTTTGGTAATGAATAAAGAATCACATGAATGGCTTAAGTTTTGAATAAAGGGGCATGAGAGGACAAAAATGGGACCAAGTAAACGGAAATTGTCTAGGTCTTTGAGAGAGAAATGAGTTGTATCTCGACCAGAAAAAGGTGAGCATTAAAGGTCGTGAATTTTCCACATTACAAAAACTTCATATCAAATAAATGGCTTTGGATGAATATCAAACATATTTACTTAAATGGGTCGTTTTGAATTAACCTAGTGGTTTAAAAGTTTCAGTTATATTTTAGTTAAACAAGTTATGTTCATATGAACTAATCAATAAACAAGCCATATAGGTTCACATTATAAACAACTTTTAAATTCATGTCATGTTAAACACGACCCATCAGCAAATATCTAGCATCTAGTACATTGTATTGTCAATGTAGAACTCATATCAAAAGTATTTTATAATCAGAGTTATGTTTTGCGTACAAATATGCTTAACGTATAAAAGGCACGTAAAAGTTAAAAAAAAACGCGGCAACATTTGCGTAATTATTTTACTTTTAGGGTAATTATCAAAAAAATTCTACAAATGATATTGTAGGGTAGGGTAATTATCAAAAATTCAAAATTATTCTACAAATGATATTGTATGGTAATTTTGATCTTATAGAATAATTTTGTAAAATGATCTTGTAGAGTAATTATCAAAATTGCTCTACAAGTTTATCAAACAACATACAATTCAAAATTAACATACAAGATCATTTGTAGGGTAATTTGATAATTACACTACAACTAAAACAATTACGAAAATACCACCGCATTTTTTCTAGGCAAACCTTCAATTCGTATGTCTTTTACGTTAAAAAAGTATTTGTGTTTGATTTTTTTCATTATAATTAAGCTTTAAAAATCACATGCTTTGTACACCAATTGTCATGGAAATTGATGAACACAACAACTTTGTAAATTTAAATCAACTTTATTGCCACAGGACAACTGGACAAGTAACAATGGAATAAACTACATAAAAGTTTCACTTACTTTATAATCTACGATACTTTTATCGGTATAATTTTTTATATTCAACTATTTTTTTAAAATTTCTTTTTAATATTTGAATCCAAGACCTTTCATAAAGTGTTTAAAAGTTTTGTCTTTTTTACTCTTTTACACCAATAATTTTAAATTATTTACTTTTATCCAGGTTTAAACTAAAATCTCTTCTTTTATCTTTAAGGATTTTATGAAAATATTTCAATATACTATTATTATAATATAGCTTGAAATGTTGTTGAAAAGAATAAACATTTAATATGAGGCATCTTAGAAAGTTGTTGCAGACTTTTGAGTTTCCAACACAAGAAGGTAGTACAAACAATGAAGCAACATGTACACAAACAAACACATAACCATAATAATACAATAATAATAATAATCTAAAAGCAAGACATACCCAGTACTTCTGAAACATGGAGATTTTGAGTCTCTTAGAAACAGGAACACCATGAACAACATCATAGCCTTTGATCCGGGGCATATCCGGAACTTCATCCACAAACACGTCTAACTTAGATGGACTTACAAGTCCTCCATCACCGTAAACAACCGCAAACACACCCATAATATGAACTAGAAAGAGGGCATAATTCTTTTTTAATTCCATTTCTACCTTTTCTGCAATATGCATGTACATCAACACACACACATTAAGTTTGTGTATGTGTGTGTAAAGAAAGATTGAGAGAATGAGGAAATGAAGGTTTTGTGTGCAATTATTAATGGAATTAGATTCATATATATATTGTGTTTGAGTGCGATAATGATTGGGTGGGGTGTGTAGTGTGAAGAGGGGGTCGTCTTGTATTTATGTATAAACAAAAAATAAAGTAATTTTCTTAAATAAGATATACTAACTTTTTATTTTCCTTTTCTTTTTTGTGATATGTTGTTTAATTTGTTATAAATCTGATTTAACTTTTTTTAATATTGGTAATCATGAGTATATATCTTATTTTCAAGTTTTTAGCTTTACTGCGAAATAATGTAAAGTTTAAACAATTTTGAAAATCCATATACTATTTTTGCTTAAAAGTAACAATAATTTCATTTGAGATTTTTCAGAGAATCTTTGTTTTTGGGAAAGGTGATGCTAATATGTTGTGATTTATAAGTAAAAAAATTTATATTAAAATATAAGAACTTTTATAAATAACAACTTTTTTTTAACGGCCAACAAATCAATCCCGAGTACTCTCGGGGCACCCACTGGACAAACAGAGTATTCCGAGAGTAACCCGAGTCGTCCACCACCACTTTCGGGGAAAACCCGGTAACCCACCCGCCCGTAGGCACGACGGTGAAATTACCGGTAAAACCCGTTTGACTGAAGGATTGAACCCAGGTTGCCTTGGGTCTCCTATCATTGCCTACCAGTGCCTCACTCCTTTTTTGCAACAAATGAGAATTGAACTTGAGTTTTCATAAAAGAATTCAAGCTCTCCTACCACTTGAGCTAGAGGTCATTGACTATAAATAATAACTTAAAGGCATGTTTTTTTTTATTGAATTCTTTTTAAAAGCAAATATACTAAAATAGTGTTTAAAATGTAATTGATCGATAAACATTTATACATTAGCTGTAAATGATATATTTGTTAAAGTACAAGTTAATGTTTTGCACTAAGTATGAACATATGATACGTCAAGAAATAATTACTCACCACACAAAATTGGGAATAAATGATGAATCTAGAAACTAAATGAACCAAAAATTTCAAAAGAAATAAGCAAGTAATTGACTACACGTATTCTAGCAAAAGTTATTGATCTCAAATCTCAATTGAACTTTTGTGAAATTCTCTTAATGATTTTTCCAAATGGAAATTATCATTATGGATATATTAATTATCATTATCAATATATTAATTATCAATTATCATTATCATCAATATATTAAAAAACAAACCTAATCAATAGTGATAAAACCCATTAAGAAGTTAGCCACGTTACAACTTCTTTTCTTTTAATTTTTTATGTATGCTTTAATTAAAAAAACTAAATTCGTAACTTTGCTCAATTTTTTCAGACGTTTCGTTGTAAATTTTGTTAAGAGTAGGGTTACATTCAAAAAAGTGTACATTTTGTTTTTCATATATGTTATATGAGTGCATGCCAGTATAGTATAGTATAGTGATAGTACCCTGACAAACTGAATTAATTCCTACTAAAAAAATTATTTTCAATCAATGTAGACCACATGTTCATATTCTTTTGGTCATATAACGATTTTTTTCCTTTTTCGGTTGCTATAATGAGCGTTGGTACTATAACATAACGAGATGAGACGGTACTAATCAAATTCCTATCTTGTTGTATTGGGAATATAGCAGCGCAATGCGCCAGTTTTCATACCACTAGTTCTCTTAATGATTACTTTTATTCTATCAGAACTCTCTAGCTCTAGTGGTATTAGTAAATTAATGGTCACTCTACTTTTAGGTACATTGTATATTTTATAACATTGTTTTTTCAAAATTGTTTTGTTTTTTATAGTTTTATTTATATGCTGATAATATATAAATGTAGTGGAGAAATCAAATAAAAAGAAAGTTTTTGTAAAAATAGAAATAATAAAGAAATCTCCCCTAACTCAATTTGACCGATAATAATCCCAAGTCAGTTATTGGAAAAAATAATCCGACCTGGTCAATTTTTTTTGGAAAACAGTCCGCCATTAAAAATAGCTTAACGGGGTTAAGTTTTTTTTCGAATTACAACCCGATGTTTTAGGGTTTTGATCAGAACGAGGATACGAGTCGATTGATGTAAAACCTACCTCGAAATTGTGCTCGAAATGTCTTGATTTTTGTTAATTGGAAGTTTAAACACCCGAATTAACGCACCTTTTTCGTGGGTTGGGGCAGTATTTCGAGGTACTTTTACATCAATCGACTCGTATCCTCGTTCTGATCAAAAGCCCTAAAACATCGGTTTGTAATTCGGAATAAAACTTAACTCGGTTAAGCTATTTTTAAAGGTGGACTATTTTCCAAAAAAAATTGACCAGTTCGGATTATTTTTTTCAATAACTGACTTGGGATTATTATCAGCCAAATTGAGTTAGATGAGATTATTTATTTCCAATTTACCAAATAATAATTTTAAATCAATGCAAATGTTTAATTTAATATGTGTAATTAATATTATTTTAAGAGCATATATGTAAATTTACAATTTTAATTCAGTGGTCCGTCAGTGATCCAAATTTGTTCACGATGATATGATCGGGTGGTTCTGCTGATCGCACAATGATACTTCATTGGTCCGTCAGTGATCCAAATTTGTTATTAAAAAAAAAGTTAAACTTCTAACTCATTTGTAAAATATATTTTTTCAAGATAACCTAATTTATGGTGAAGGACAATTTTCTATATATGTAAGATAAAGTATAGAATAAATTTTGATATATGTAGGATAAGGTGACGGCGGACCTAGGTAGAGCCCTGGGTAGCGGCCACGCCCCTTGAATAGAATAATGTATTTATAGGGGAAAATCCTTATCGCACCATTTGAAATTTTGATTAAACCTCTCTTTCACACCCCTTAAAATATTTTCTAGATACACCACTCGATAAGGTGCAAGATAAATTTCTATAAGTATAAAATATATGTATGATTAATTTCAATATGTATAGGATAAATTTTGAAATATGTAGGATAACGTGTTTTTGTTTAATTAATGAGAGAGAAAATTGTTAGATTAAATATAATTTATTTTATTTGATACATGATATTATAATCATTATATAATCTTGGATCAAGATAGTAAATTATACCTTATTATTATATTAGTTGTAATTGTTGATAGATCGTATTACTCTTATTAACTAATAAAAGGTTTTCTCTTAGGTGTATATAAGAAGATAATTAGAGAGATTAAGGGGTTAGACAACATAACATCACTAAACCTAATTCGTCATTTTCTCTCTCCATTCACGAGTTCATCATCAAGAACTCATAAGATTCCATCATTAATTGTACTCCCTAAATGGAACTCGATCAATCTGACAACTATGTCATTTATTTCCCTCTCTGTTGCGATTGCTTACTTATCAGGTACACACTTTTACATATTTTCCATTACATACAATACAAAACTGGTCAACAAAAAGTAATTAATAGAATGACTTATAAACAATTTTTTTCTTACCATTATGTCATTTCTTCTTACATTAAGTTGCTTCTCAAATGTTTTTTATTAGTAACTCATTAAAAGAATTTAATTAGTTAATAATTATATTTTAATAACAAAGTTATTTTAACGGCAAATGTTACTCGCTCCTAAATTACACCAAAGTACTCATTGCTTGGGATTCAATTCAAGACCTCCTACTAAAAGGCAAGAACCTCTACCAAGTGGGCTAGCCCCATATTGACACTAACAAAGTTTGTAAGTAACCTAAAAGGGATGAAGGTTTATGAAAGTTATCAAGAAAATAAAACGGTTACCCTTTTGTTAAAGGCTATAACAGAACTAAAGTGGTCGAAGTTTTATGAAATTTTATAAAAGCTTAACTGGTTAATGGTTCATAAATGTAACACTTTTACCTGTTTATACTGAACATCTTACATATTCGGACGATTAGGTCTCAATTTTTTTAACAAATAACTTATAAGTCTGGGTTAGCTGATAACCAGACTATCCGACATAACGGATTGTTACACTTGATTTACATTTTTCAATATTAAAGTTTTAAACTCGAAAGCGTTGTCATACATGATCATGCTTCAACCGTTCCATTAATGTCTTCCAAGAAACAGTGGTTTAATAGTGTTCGGTTCTTCACGTGATTGGTCGTCTGTCTGTTTCCCGCCTTTGTGAAAGCCTATCAGAAACACCAAAACAATTAGTCTTTAAGGTAAATGGTAAACACGTTTAAAAATTAAAAAAAAACAGTTTTGCCGAAACAGATGACCCTGCACATCGCAAAGGGGCAATCCACATCCAATTCGGTTCAAACTCAATTTTAGTTCTTTAGAGGATTATTCATGTACAATCCAATTCGGTCCATTTTACTTTTAATTCTTTAGGAGGATTATTATGTCCCTTTTACTTTAAATTCTTTAGAGGTTTATTCCTCCTACACTTTTAAACTATGCTGTCACACCCCAACCGATGACGGAATCATCGGGGCAGACGTATTGTGATTGCTCGGATATCATAATTCTATTTTTCGCGATAAGTAATTAAGATAACCAAAATTTCACTTCTTTAATTGGATAACAAGTAAAATGTTTGGAATCAAGTACAACATGTTTGGAACAAGATACAAGTACAACATATTTGAAACAATATACAAGTACAACAACATTTTCAATACAAAATCTAGATGAGTATCTAAGTCATCCTACTTGTTTCCAAGGTCATCATCATCAACATTCAACCTTGCAATACATGTTAAAGTATAGTTCAACACACAGGGCAATGGCGAGCATACAAGTTTAAGTAATAGCGTAGAGTAAAGTTTTAAACAAATCCTTATGCAAAATGTCTAATCTCGAGGCTAACATGTAATAAACGTGCATGCAATAATACTAGTTAACCCAAAGTTTCCCGTTAGCGTAATCTATTCGTAGAAATGAAAAGACCGTATGTGTTTAACTTAACATGACCTCAAGTTTACGGGTGGTGCTTTACTCCTATAGCGCTATACATGTTAAGGGAGGCTTGATCAAAGTTAATGACTAAGTATGAGCATTTAAAGTAGAGGCATCGTGATTTTAAGTTTTAGCACATAGAGCAAGTACATGATTGTTTTGTGATTTAAACATAGTAAGTTTGTGTGAATTTGATAAAATACATGTATTGCACCCAAAAGTGGTAAAAGGTAAACGAGGTCGAGTATGCTCACAGTTTTGCAAGCTTCCTAGAATTCCATGAGTTGTTGAGTTGGAGTGTTGAAGTGATGCACACAGAAGTCACCCTACAAGGGGTAAACAAAGGTGCGTGAATAGTCTGTATTTGGCGAAGGATTCAGATTCGAAGTTGGAAGATACGAAATGAAAACGGAAAATGCTCCACTTCATACGAAGTGGCTGACACTTCGTACGAAGTGACTGTTCACCTCGTGCGTGGTAACAGTTTGGTATACTTTAGCTCATTTAACACTCATTTTGACACTGTTTTATGTAAATGAGGAGTTTTAGGAATGAGGCAGAACAGTCTAGGACCAGAATACTTAATCAGAATACGATTAGCATCTCGTTATGACAAGTTTTATTAAGCAAGCACGAGAAGTATGTATAGTTTAAGTATATCTTAGTCAAGTTCGTCATAGAAGTCAAGCATGAGATGTTAAGTCTCGTTATATGATTCACCAAAGCACAAGGTTGCAATAGCCCGGTTGGTCATGAATGTACAGAAAGTAAACTGCAAAAATGTTCAAGTGAGGTGTGGAACTTAATTCGGGTAGTCAAAGCTCCCAACATTCTCACTAGCTAGAACACTAATCCAATCCTCTGAGAATGATGGATTAGGTCAGATTGCAACACTTGGTATGAGAGAAAAAGAAGTAAAAGAAGAATAAAAGTTGTAAATTGCAAAGGTGTTAGTGAGTTTAACTCACTTAGAACAATCTGAGCTAAGTTTTCCAAAAATCCAGAAATTTCGAGAGTGAGAGTGTACGGAAAGTTGAGTGGAAGTGCGTCTGTATTTATAGGAGAGAGTGGCTGCCAGTTCCGCTTCGTGCGAAGTGTACCACTTCGTAGGAGGCGTGCTCCACCTCGTACGAGGTGTGCTCACTCTGTATGAAGCGGGTTCAACTCGTACGAAGGGATTTGTTGAGGATGATTTTACGTGTTTTAGTCGATTTTAAGTGTTTTAAGCATAAGAGGATGATGTATAAGTGTAATGCCATAAAAGTTGAGTAAGTTTCTTGCATATAATAATGTTTCAAGGTTTGTAAAGTATGGATCGAGTGTATAAAGACGTATAATTATTGAATAAAGTTTCCATTATGATCAAAATCTCAGATTACAAGAGTTGAAATGAAAGTTACAAAGTACGATACAAGTTTCCAAATATAGAAACACGATTACGCCTTCTAAATAAGTAAAGTACAGAGGTTCCTTAAGTTTTTTTTCACTCCTATTATTTGGTTTGGGTTTATTACTTGTTCGGCCCGTTATTAGACTTAAAGTCTTTTTAGTTCAAGTCTCTCATATCTAGTTACTGGAACGATCATCGAACATAAGATCCTTATCTAATCTACCCTTGGAGGTAGTTTACTAATGTACACAAAATGCAACATATAAATTACATCAAATGAGGCATAAAACTAACTTTTTTTAGTACAAAGTTGGAAAAAGCATGTTTCTTTGTTCCTTTTGTATTTTCAGGATAAAAAGAGCTCAAACGAACAAAAGAAACAAATAAGCAGCTAAAACCAACATAAATACAATAACAAGCCATGCCCGACCCCTCAGCAACACCCCAAAAGACAAAAAAACCAGATCACAGAAGATGAGCACGGGTCGTGTCCCCAAGCACGGGGCGTGGTCAAGACCTGCACTACAAGACAAAACATTCAGAAGCTTCCACGCCCACCACGGGGCCGTGTCCAGAGTAACACGGGCAGTGGTCAACTATAAGATTTGCAGAATCTAGATAGTACAGCGAACAGTTGACCACTGGGGCTGTGCCCAGAGGCCACGGGTCGTGTGGGGCCCTCTGGTGACAAAGCAATTAATGAAGAAAGAGAAGGATGTTGGCCACGGGCCGTGTCCCGAACAGGCCTGCCGTTCTGTTCAGGCTATAATAGGGGTGCTTGGTTACCCACAAAAGCATCCCTTGGCAAACCACTTCTCTCTCACTTTGCCACCACTCCACCACCACTACAACACCAACACCCACCACCATCATCCATCTTCCATCTTTAGAGTGTGTAGTAGTCTCGGGATCCAAGATAGATTGTAAGGGTTCTTGTCAAACAAACGCCATGCTTGGCTAAATTCCTTACATCACTTGGTGAAGATTAATCTTTTATGTACTACTTTTAGTTTTTAATCTTTCGACACTTTTTATTTGGGTTTGTATTAATGACTTTAATAACTAGTTTCTTATGTTGAAAGTGAATTTTCTTAACCATTTCTTCATGATGTCATTGATTTGCTCATTCGTGTCTTTACGGTCTAGATAAAGCGCGTTAACTACTTGAAAGGGGGTTAGAATGGTGGTTTGGTAAAGTTCTTGTCTCGTTCAGTGTATAGATCCTGCAAGGACTTGTTCAAGCCTATTAGGGCCTCCTTCAATGCTCAACGGGTATTGGATGGCGGGGCCGCGAATGACTTGAACCCCTCATATGTAAAATACTATTAATATTTTAAACCGGCTACTTGGGATTGTATCCCTACTGACTCAAACCACTTAGCCGAGGGTAACGTCACCTTCAAAAGAGGGGCCTACTACTTTTCGCATTAATAACTTACTTAATTATCTTCCATTATTCTGACCTTTTGGGATTGTATCTCTGCTGACTCAAACCACTGGGTTGAGGGTAACGTCACCTTAAAAAGTAGGGGCCTACTACTATAACTAAGATAATCTCTTAAAAGTCCGAAAGTGCAAAAACTATCAAATGATACATAAAAGAGAGGTTGGATCCAAGTGATTCTATCTTGTCTATTTGTATTTCATTTTATTTTATTTATTTTTTTACTTATCTTTATGTATTAAAAACTTTTATAAAAATTTAGATTGATTAGGCGTTGACAATAAACCGGTATTAAAAGCTCTTGTGTCCTTGGACGATCTCGGTATCTTACCAACGCTATACTACGCTCACGATGGGTGCACTTGCCCAGGTGTGTGTTTAGTGTTAAGTAGATTATCGTGTTTTATAAATTTAAAACTTGATTATGCGTAAAATGGACTAAAAATAACAATAAAAATATAGTACGCTTAGCACACACCAAGTTTTTGGCGTCGTTGCCCGGGACACAAGGATTTTATAGAAATTTAAAATCAACGGCCTAATTATTTTTTAACAATTTTCTTTTTCTTTTTAGGATTTTTTTTTAGAAAATCTGCAGACGTGTAGCACGGGCCGTGTTCAACAACACGGGGCTGTTCCAAATAGCAGCAACAACATAATCTGTTTAAAGTCAGACAGTAGCTAAACACGGGGCCATGTCAAGCAAACACGGGCCGGGTCCATCACCCAGTTACTGAAAACAGGACCGTCTGATCCCGACAGTCGACAACTTCTGACACACACATGGATGGTATTGATTATTTTTTATTTCGTCAATCTTACGGAAAGTGGTGTCAACTATGTGGAGGAACCCATCAAGATTTGGAATGCTACATTTTAAATCTTGAACCCCATTTTTTAGCAAACTCATCTCTCTCATGTGGAGATCACCATAAGGTTGGCGAATGTAAAAACGATCCATATTACCCAACCAAATGCACTCAAACTTCCCTTCCATACGAATTTACCTCCTCCAAATTAAGCCAAATGGAAGAAAAGATTCTCCGAAAAATAAAGGAAATAAAGCTTATGATGAAAAAGAGGTACTCCTCACAAGCTCAAGGCCAAGAGGAATCATTGAGTTCGCATTTGGAATCCAACAATGTTGAGGTCATAAAAAGTACTTTAGTCTCTTACGTTAGCATTAGCGATAGTTGTCCCTGTGTCGATTGTGCCATGAAGGACTCTCCATCGGCCACCACCGATGCGCCATAGACCTGAGCGATTTGACATACACTTTCTTTAACGAGAGCCCGGATAAGGGAAATAAAGGTTGGTTTCGCCCACCGATAGGTAGATTAGTTTTTACCCTTTCTGATAACCTCTTGCGTTCATGCATAAACCGAGCAACTTGGGACATATGCACTCGTGTTTTCCTCCAGTAAAGAACCTCCCGATTACCGAGGTCCTTAAAAGACAACACTTCATAAAACTCCAACACGGGCCATGCTCAACCAACACGACCCGTGCCCACCGAAAAATTCAACACGGGGTCGTGCCCAGGCCAACATGCCCCGTGTCCCTAATATGGACAAACGTGTCAGAACAATGTCTGACCACGGGGCCGTGCTCAGCCTGCACGGGGTCGTGCTCAGTGTGTTGTGCTTTCTATAAAGTCAGCCTTGTTGGTGCATTTTGGCATCATTCCAAGGACAAAGATCTCCTGAGATTTCTCACATATACCTTAAAAGGTATGTTCTTAAAGAAGTTTCATCTATCCATCTTGTCTTTGCCACTTTTGTCACTTTCCTTCTTCTTCCTTGAACTCAAATCCTCCATGAAAGCTTGAAGGTCCATAGCTTCAAGCTTTATTTTTGCAAAACATATGTTTTAACACAAAGAATCTTAATAAACAACATGTTTTTCACATTGCTTTAAGTTATTTCGTTCACAAATGTTTAAAACTTGAGAGAAATAAGTTAAAACAATTAATTTTTTTGAGTTCAAAACTGTGCAGGAGGACGAGCACGGCCCGTGTCCGCTGGACACGAGGCCGTGGTGAGCTTTTAAACTCTCGTTATTTTAAAAATTCACCCTTGTTTTCTTAGTATGTCGACCCAGACAGTGGAACGTCGTCAGCAACCTCAAGAAACAACCAAGGAAGAAGGAGACCATCGATTGATGCTACCCTAGTTCGCGGCATGTATGCTTTAAGGGAAGCCATCAACGAAATGGCATCGGTGGAAGAGGCTCTTGTCGATCGGGTTAACTACTTGATGGTGGGATTGGAGAATTGCTTGCATGAGATCAACCTTTTGCACCAAAGGTTGAACATTCTTGTACTACCTCCCATGGAACCAATCTTTCCCCAAGAAGATTGAAACCTTGCTCAAGAAATCATCATTCCAACCGGATGGGACGACCTTCCCCTGGAACCTCCTCTAGACGCATTACACGAGGTTCCATTGATGGTCGCACCTCCCGCTCCTCCCCATATGAAAATGCGGAAGAAGAGCCTTTCCTCTTCCTCCCTCGGGAGATTGAGTAAATGCTCAACGACTTTTGAGGAAGTGCATCTTCCGGCTTGAAGTTCCTAGAAGCCCCTTTTCTACCGAAAAAATAATTTCGGGTTTTTGTCGATCGTTTAAAGAAATAATCATCTAGGGTAGGACTTCATTGTGGTTTAGGTTTCTTTCTTCTATCTACTATTAGGAAATTGGTAATTTTAATTATTAGGACTAATCTTAGGATGTTTATTTTGAACCGCGCTCTATGAAATATGATGGTTTAAGTTATTTTGTGGTGTTTGGAACTTAAAATATGACAAAAACACGAGAAAAGATGGAAACTACCAAAGGGACGTCAAAACCACACCCCATGCATAAAAACAGTGCCTTCCGACAAAACTTTCAACCTTCCAGCATGTGCAGCACGGGCTGTGTTCACCCCAACACGTCACGTGCTCAGCTTCTGCAAGAAAAGTCCAAAAACAGGTAACCGACCACGGGCCGTGTTGACTGGCCACGCCCCATGGTCAAGCTTCTGTTAAATTTGTTACTGGCACTCTGGACACGCGGCCGTGCCCGGACCACACGGGTCGTGCCCAGATGCCCAGTAACACAAAAATTTGTTTTTAAACACACTTTTACGCATTCAAATCAACCAAAAAAATTTATTTTTGGACACATCGAGGACAATGTGTAATTTAAGTGTGGGGGGAGGGGTAACTAACACTTTGAATTTAGCACGTCCTAATAACAAGCCTTAAACAAAACTCTATTGGAACCGTTAATCACCCCAAATCTTTTTCAAAATTTTTCATTTTTTTACTTGTCTTGGTTAAATTTGGGAATAACAAGTTCTAATAAGTTATGTTTTTTTACAACCGATAGCGTCGTGATAAAAAAGATCCAAATAAGAAAATTAAAAAAGGCATTACAAATCTTTTTAAAATTTGATTATATATACTTGTCACATTATAAACCCATTCCCACATTAAGTGAGTTTTGAGCCTTTATCGAACACACATTCATACATTTTTAAACTAAATGCTCATTTTCGTTTCTTGTGTGAATAGCTGCTTGGTCCTTACAACTCTAGAACTTGCCAAACGATGCATTCTCGGTCCTTACCAACTTAAAACCAAAGTAAGTAAATGATTGAGGCATTAGGACTAAACCATTTTTATTTTTTTTCAAAACCTTTATTTTTATTTCTTTTCACCCATCACCAAAAATCCCCCAGTCAACCCTTTTGAGTCTAAAACCTTTTCGTTTCACAAACCCACAAAGACAAACACCTATTACCCACAAAAACCATTTTCCTTTCAAACCCATTTCTTTTAGTAAAAAGCTCGGATATATTCTTAATATATATATATATATATATATATATATATATATATATATATATATATATATATATATATATATATATATATATAGCTCTTCGAGTAACCAAACAAGTTCCTTCAAATCTTGTTTGAAAAACGCTTGATAAAATAAATACGAAAAAGTTTTACGATATCGGACGCTATTTACATCTTTTGCCATGCTACTAACCACTAACCAAAAAATTCACCTACCTCTAACCCAAGCCTAAACCCTTCAAAGTCCTCTTGATACTCGCAAAGGTTTATAGTTAAAAAGAAGGAAGTTTGATCACTTGGCAAGCATATGGTAGAAGTAAAGTCCAAACCGGAATCGAGAGATATCACAAAAATACATCTTCGGCCGAGTGTTGAGTGATCCCTTGTGAGGTACGTGAACTTGTATATAAATAAATAGAATTTTGAAGAGGCATGTTACACCTAAGTAAATAATTTTTCTTAGAAATATTCTCAATAAATCATGACAAATAGGAACTGTAAATAAAAATTAAAACATAATTTGAAAAAAGAATCTTAGATTCCTGACACTCGAAGACAAGTCACAAAACTTTTCTCTACCTATTCCATTAGGGTGTGTAAGCCACATTTAAAGAGTTTTGCTTGAGGACAAGCAAAGATTCAAGTGTGTGGATATTTGATGTACACAAAATGCAATATATAAATTACATCAAATGAGACATAAAACTAACCATTTTTAGTACTAAAGTTGGAAAAAGCATGTTTCTTTGTTCCTTTTGTATTTTCAGGATAAAAAGAGCTCAAACGAACAAAAGAAGCAAATAAGCAGCTAAAACCAACATAAATACAGAAAGAAGGAATAACAAGCCATGCCCGAACCCTCAGCAACACCCCAAAAGACAAAAAAAAACAGATCACAGAAGATGAGCACGGGTCATGTCCACCAAGCACGGGGCGTGGTCAAGACCTGCACTACAAGACAAAACATTCAGAAGCTTCCACGCCCATCACGGGGCCGTGTCCAGAGTAACACGGGTCGTGGTCAACTATAAGATTTGCAGAATCTAGATAGTACAGCGAATAGTTGACCACGGGGCCGTGCCTAGAGGCCACGGGTCGTGTGGGGCCCTCTGCTGACAAATGCAATTAATGAAGAAAGAGAAGGATGTTGGCCACGGGCCGTGTCCGCCGGACACGGGGCCGTGGCCGGGCTTCTGCTCAGGCTATAAACAGGGGTGCTTGGTTACCCACAAAAGCATCCCTTGGCAAACCACTTCTCGCTCACTTTGCCACCACTCCACCACCACTACAACACCAACACCCACCACCATCATCCATCTTCCATCTTTAGAGTGTGTAGTAGTCTCGGGATCCAAGATAGATTGTAAGGGTTCTTGTCAAACAAAGGCCATGCTTGGCTAAATTCCTTACATCACTTGGTGAAGACTAATCTTTTATGTATTACTTTTAGTTTTTAATCTTTCGGCACTTTTTATTTGGGTTTGTATTAATGACTTTAATAACTAGTTTCTTATGTTGAAAGTGAATTTTCTTAACCATTTCTTCATGATGTCATTGATTTGCTCATCCGTGTCTTTACGGTCTATATAAAGCGCGTTAACTACTTGAAAGGGGGTTAGAAGGTGGTTTGGTAAAGTTCTTGTCTCGTTCAGTGTATAGATCCTGCGAGGACTTGGTTCAAGCCTATTAGGGCCTCCTTCAATGCTCGACGGTATTGGATGGCGGGGGTGCGAATGGCTTGAACCCCTCATATGTAAACTACTATTAATATTTTAAACCGGCTACTTGGGATTGTATCCCTGCTGACTCAAACCACTTAGCCGAGGGTAACGTCACCTTCAAAAGAGGGGCCTACTAATTTTCGCATTAATAACTTACTTAATTATCTTCAATATTCCGACCTTTTGGGATTGTATCCCTGCTGACTCAAACCACTAGGTTGAGGGTAACGTCCCTTCAAAAGAGGGGCCTACTACTATAACTAAGATAATTCTTAAAAAGTCCGAAAGTGAAAAAACTATCAAAGGATACATAAAAGAGAGGTTGGATCCAAGTGATTCTATCTTCTCTATTTGTATTTCATTTTATTTTATTTATCTTTTTACTTATCTTTATGTTTTAAAAACTTTTATAAAAAATTTAGATTGATTAGACGTTGACGATAAACCGGTATTAAAAGCTCTTGTGTCCTTGGACGATCTCGGTATCTTACAACGCTATACTACGCTCACGATGGGTGCACTTGCCAGGTGTGTGTTTAGTGTTAAGTAGAATATCGTGTTTTATAAATTTAAAACTTGACTATGCGTAAAATGGACTAAAAATAACAATAAAAATATTGTATGCTTAGCACACACCATTTACCCAAACCCATTATCCGAGGACGTTTGAGCCATTTTAAGTTCTTTTCCAAACCGGAGAGCTTTTAAAGGTTTAGATGAAAACTAGCGTCAATTTTAACTAATTATGCCATTAAACTTAATTATGTCCCTGAGGACATAAAGGTTTCTAATGTCCTCTTACCTCAAACTCATTGTAGCCATGTCTTATATCACAGGCGTATTTTGACCTTAAGGACCATTTGACCCAAATACTAGACATACATCACTTGAGTACTTTATTATCCACCTTTGACTCAACCATCACTAGTCGAACCATAAGTCCTTACTGTGAGTATAACCCATTACACATACTTGGCAAGGTCAAAGCAATGACCCATTTTTATACCTTGAAATTCTTTTTGCTAATCACTGGCAATGTATGCCCGTGCATTAAGCTTACATGTAAGTACGACACATTAAAGAAAAGGCATTAATTTTTTTTTCGAACAACACTTTTCATTAAATACAACCCTAGCAAGCTCTAGGAACGGGTAAAAAAGAACAAATCAATCATCAAACGACATCCATTTTCTCCAGTCTATAATAAACCATTAGAACGATGTCTAATCCATAAATAACTAAAGGATTTAACATCTCCAAGAACCTTCTCCACGCTCACTGGAACCTCCTTAAAAATAAGTTTGTTCCTTGCCGTCCATAAGCACCAACAAGCGACTAACATAATGACGTTTAAAATCCTTTTCTTGCGGTCTGTACCTGATTCGTGTTTGTGTATGCTAGTATATCATTGACTAGAACACATACATAGGAGGGAGATTGCACCATCTACTGACTTGATGCCATACTAAGGAAGCCACATAACAAGACGTGAATAGATGTTCTATTGATTCCGGAACTTCGCCGCATAATCTGCATGCCAATGGTTCAGTAGTGATACCCCTTTTGAACAACATCTCAGTAGTAGGGAGTCTACCAAGGAGCTTTTTCCACCCGAACACGTTAACCTTAAGAGGCGCCAATTATTCCATTCAAACACTGCTGGATCCCGGTTAACACCCTCATGTTTCAGCATCTTTTTTACATTAGCAACAGAAAATTCCTTCGAACCATCCACAGCCCAGACCCACGTATCTTGACCTTCCCCAAATTGAAACCCATCCAACTTTAACAATAAACTCTGTAACTCGGCAAACGTTGCGCTCGGGAGCGAACAACGTTTCCAAACCCAATTGAAATCAAGCCCCACCTCACTCTCCTTACAACCAGATCTTGCATGTAACATTTGTCAAAAACGTGGTTTTTCCAAACCCGCTCGTTTTGTAATCGAATAATCAAGTTATAAATTTTTCGTTGCGTTTTTTATGCTTTTTTAATTTTAAATGATGCATAATTAATTAACAAATTAGAATTTAAAAACTATAATTAATAAAAATAAAGGGCAAAGAAAAAAAAAAAGAAACCGGCTGCCGGGATTCGAACCCGGGTCAGCCGGTGAGTCTAAACTAACACGCACACTATAACCACTCCGCCACTTGATGTTTTCTGTTATTCAGGAATCAATAAATAAACTTAATCGCGAATCACCTGGTTACGCCATCTGAAACCGATAAACGGTTTCAAAGTCCAAACGTTTGAGTGTTCGCGGTTTTCTGATATAACCGATACACCAACACTTTCAATCAGTTCAGTCTTGAATGACTTGAATTTATGTGATGATCGGTTTAAACCGAAAAATCTTCATTTCCTGAATTATCACCCATAGCACCTCTGCGACCAAATCATCCGCAGAACCTCCAATTTCACTTTCGCTCTAACGTTCAATTCGTCGGAAGTTTTTGAACTCGCCGGACTTTCGCCGGAAAACCGTGTCTTCCATCAAATCAGTAAGTTTCTAATTCTTTCATCTCTATCAGTTGTTAACTTTTGCTAACTCAAACCCTTCAATCAGAATCAGTTCCAGGCGACGATATCGGATAATCATCATTCGCCGGAAAATCTCTGAGAATTTCTAGAACTCGCTGTGAAACGGTATAAACCTTTAAACATTCAGATAACTCTTGTTCAGTACTTCAATTCCACATCTAGCTAATCAAAATTGTTAATTTGTTCGCTCAGACAAAATCCATAAAAACAGAGCCGACGACTTCGCCGGAATTCTGAGCTAGATCGTTTCTCCGGTATGTTTACTTCCAAAATCTTCTCTGCCATTTCATTTTAGTCATTTGAATGTTTGTCAATCGAATTAAACAAGAAACAGTAGAGTAATCGTAGTCTGTGATATTGTAACGAAGAAGATGAAGTTAGTTTGTTTATAAGTTTAATATAAATTGGATATTATCTCGGGTTAGACACACAGTCCAGCGGTGGACTGTGTGCGCACATATATCACACGCCGCGAGTTCGATCCTTGACACACACGTATGCTCTGTAATAAAGATGTTTTCTTTTTCTAACTGAACCGGATTAACTCACTGAAGTTGTTAAGTATAATAAAAATCGGTATTTAACCAGGTTAGACACACAGTCCAGCGGTGGACTGTGTGCAACACTAACCCACAGGTCCCGCGTTCGAGACCTGTTGCACACTCTGGTTCGATGATTAAAACCCTTTTTGAAAATAAAAGAATTTTCAATAAACTAAAATAGTATATAAATATAATTAAAAACAAAATTATTTCGGGTTAGACACGTAGCTCAGTTGGTAGAGCTGCGTGCACGCGTACGGGAGGTCTCGGGTTCGAGCCTTACCCGGCGCACACTTACACTTTAGCAAACCGGTCAAACGGTCAACAGTCCCGGTCAACAGTCAATGGTCAACGCAAAAGTCAACATTTTTTTATATTTTTATTTATTTATTTAATTTAAAAATCAATTAAAAATACTTAAAAATAATGTTTTTAAAGATAGAAAATAGCCTTAAACTCACAAAAATATATATAAAAATCTTATTAAAATTATTAATAAAATCCATTCATTTACCATACTTCCCGTTATTATTTAGGTTAGTTAAGTCTCGTTGATCAATCCTCCAAACTCGTGCGCATTTCATCATCTTCAACCGAACGCACCCAATGTGAGTGAATCTCTACAAATTCCCCGTTTTAATCACGTTTTTGGGGTGTATCATGTGTCTTACCATTTATTATATTTAAATCATTGTGCATACATCATATCCATGAACAAATGTGTATTCAACTTGTATCAATTGTTTATGTGGTTATTGTTTAGATTTAATTTATCATTTTCAGTACATACATTATCATAGGCCGCCGCTCCCCATTACATTATGAGCGTTGAGCTGTTCCCCATTACATTATGAGCGTGAACCGGGCGTTGCCAACATACGATCGGCTCCGTTTGATTGAGCCTTGATCGCACAGACATTCATCATAGGCCGTCCGTTCCCCATTACATTATGAGCGTGAATGTGACGTTGCCAACATATACACTTTCATTCATGTTATATATTCATGCAAGTTGATATGTTATTGTATGTTATTGTTTGTGGTTGTTATTGTTATTGTATGATTATTTACATTTGCTCACATATGACTATTGCACAATTTTTCCATGATAAAGATTATAAGAAATCAATAATAAATGTTTATCTAACAAGGTTCACTCGCCAACTTATGTTGACCCAAAAACCCTTATTTTTACACATGATACAGGTGATCCAGCTGCAGCAAGACACACATAGGATTGGCTTAGAAGAATAAACTGGTTTAGAGCTTGGATTGTTTAGTTGATTATTTTTCTTTGTATTTGTATGAACATGTTTGGATTATTGAGGATGTAATTTTGACTTAAATAAATATGAAACATATTAGTAAATATCATGAGCTTTGGTGATAACCCAATTATGCCCCGACTCTTATTCCGCTGCGGGTCGGGGTGTGACAGATTGGTATCAGAGCCATGACTATAGGGATATAGGATAGGTTATTAGACCCTTAGAGCCTATACTATAGTTGATTAGAATTTTTAAAATTTTTGTGTGTTACATGCCAAATTTCATGATGTTTATATGTTTTATGTTTAATGTTACATTCAATGTTATGCAAGCATGTTCATAAGTACATACTATTATATAATGCCTATCATGAATCATATTCTCATAACATATCATATCCATGAGAGCAACACCACATCATTTTCATGATTGTTTTTACAATGATTTTTGTATTTTCAAATCACATCAAAGTGAGTTCTCATGACGGGCATGTAGTAACTGGAAGGGTACAAGTACCGGTAGTTGGAACGTCCTGTCTAGGCTTGGCATTCGTATAAATCCAAAATAAAGGACCAGTTTGCCTACCTGGGGACTAACGATGAGAGTACGAAGTACCTATTAGGCCAAAGCATGCTATACCAAACGTCGTGTGAGCTAACCCCACTTTGAGTTGTCATTGTGTCTACACCTGGACACATTCCGACCATACATCTCGTAAACATATTTCATGGTTTTCATTCGGGTGATGCGAGTGTTAAACCGCCAATACTAATGTGAATCCTACCAAGCCAATAGTCATGGGGGCCCACATGACTATACAGGTGAAGGTATGGGGGACATTTGAGGCCCAACATGAGCAAACCCAAGACATCCTATGGATGTAGTTTCATTATTGATATTTATGTTATTTTCATTTTCTTTAAGACACATGACACCTAAAAAGACTCCATAAACTCACAATCATCTTATGTATGTTCCTGTAGATGTCGGCTAGGCAACAACGAGGGGGTAGAAAATCAGGAAGGTCACACGAACGCTTGGCCACTCAAATCGCAAAACAAATGGCCGCGGTACTTCCTGACATTGTGGTTCAAGTACAACAAGCTCTCGCCACAAATCCCACCAATCCTCCCCAGCAAGAAGACCAGAACATCGGCAACCCTCCTACCAACAAGTGCTCATATAAACATTTCAAGTCTTGCGATCCTCCGAAATTTGAAGGGACCGAAGATGTCACTGCTCTCCTCCACTGGTTTGAGGAAATGGAAAACACCTTCCTCAACTGCGATTGTCCCGAGGATCGCAAGGTACAATACGCAACCGGGAGACTATTTAGGGTAGCTCTTACCTGGTGGAATACTGAAAAGGGTAAGAGAGGAATCGAAGATGCAATGGCCTTAACGTGGGAGGAGTTAAGGGAAATCATGACGAGACGATTCTGTCCTAGAAGTGAGATTAAAAAGTTAGAGGATGAATTTCATTCATTGAAGCAAAAGGAGGGAGATCATACTTCCTACAACAAGAGGTTTTTAGAGTTGAACCAGATGGTCCCTAACTTGTTCACCCCAGTTTACCGTTTAGTCGAGCATTATATTCGAGGTCTTCCCTCGAAAATTCAAGATTCAGTTCTCAGCACTTCGCCAGCAACACTTTAAGCTGCTATGGAACTAGCTACTGAACTGACCGAGAATCGAATTCGCAACGGTAAATTTAAAGAGGATAAAAAGAAAGCCCCCGTTGAGGGCCAAACTTCAAACCATTCCACCTCCTCCTCTAAGTTTGCTAACAAGAGGAAACGTAACACCAGAAACTTCGCTGTACACAAAACCAATTACCCTATCCCTGCTGCACCCATTACCCAAGTTGCCCCCTCACCTGCACCATATAAAAGGCCATACTCTGGCCCATTACCAAAATGCAACCGTTGCCAATACCATCACTTCCCTGATCATCCCTGCCAACATTGCACCGGCTGTGGTCGCGCAGGTCACACTGTTCAAACCTGTAGCATACCTCAGCGAACGAACCGCCACCAGCCCTCAACTCAAACCCACCATCAAATAATGGGTCAAGCCCAACAACCCCTACTACTACAACCTACCCAACATTTAGCCCAATCATACTACCAACCCAACTATCCCATGGTGCAACCTATGCAGGCTTGCTACAATTGTGGAGACCCAAGCCACTTTAGAAACACTTGTCCACGTTTGGTAAACATTATACATGCTCAAGCCCAAGCAAATCCGGTGAATCAGGCTAACCAAGCTCCTCCACCTGCAAGAGGAAGAGCTTTCAACATCAACGCTAATCAGGCTAGAGCTGACAACAATGTGGTTAACGGTACGTTTCTTATCAATGGTAGTTATGCATCCATGTTGTTTGATACTGGCGCGGATAAAAGTTTTGTGTCCTTAGAATTTGAACCCATCCTCAACCAAACTCGTGATAAGCTCATGGAATCCATAACAGTAGAAGTTGCTGACGGAAAACCGGTCTCATTAAACTCTATTATACGCAATTGTACTCTCACCTTAAACGATCGCAATTTTCTAATTGACCTCATTCCTATGAAGTTGGGAAGCTTTGACATTATAATTGGTATGGACTGGCTCAGCCAACATCAGGCTGAAGTTGTATGTCGCGAAAAGTTTATACGCATTCCTTCTGCAAATGGTCAGACTTTACGAATCTTTGGAGAAACCTCATCGAAAGGGCTCATATTAATGTCCTGTCTTCAAGCTCGAAAATATCTTCGCAAGAATTATGTCGCATTTTTAACTCATGTCGTCAAAAAGGGAACCATGGAGAAGAAACTTGAAGACATCCCAGTAGTAAAAGATTTTCCGCAATTTTCCCTGACGACATTTCAGGACTTCCTCCCATGAGAGAAGTCGAATTTCGCATCGATCTTATACCTGGTGCTACACCAGTTGCAAAGTCTCCTTATAGGTTAGCCCCATCCGAAATGCAAGAGCTAGCCAGTCAATTGCAAGAGTTGACTGACAAAGGATTCATACGTCCTAGCTCCTCGCCTTGGGGTGCACCTGTCCTTTTTGTGAAGAAAAAAGATGGAACGTTTCGCATGTGCATCAACTACAGAGAACTCAACAAGTTAACGATCAAGAATCGCTATTCATTACCTCGCATTGATGATCTTCTTGACCAACTTCAAGGCGCCAGCTGTTTTTCAAAAATCGACCTTCGTTCTGGTTATCATCAACTTAGAGTACATGAAGAAGACGTCCCAAAGACCGCCTTCCAAACTCGTTATGGTCATTATGAATTCATGGTCATGCCATTTGGTTTAACCAACGCTCCAGCTGTCTTCATGGATCTAATGAACAGAGTCTGCAAACCCTATCTCGATCATTTTGTTATAGTCTTCATCGACGACATCCTCATTTATTCAAAGTCTAAGTCTGATCATGAACGGCACCTTCAACTCATCCTTACACTCTTAGAGAATGAAAAGCTTTACGCCAAATTCTCCAAATGCGAATTCTGGTTAACAGAGGTACAATTCCTTGGACATGTCGTCAATGACAAGGGAATACATGTCGACCCCTCAAAGATCAAAGCAGTACAAGAATGGCAAGCGCCACGTACACCAACCGAAGTAAGATCATTCCTTGGTTTGGCTGGTTATTATCGCCGTTTCATTTCAAATTTCTCCCGCATTGCTGTACCACTCACGGCTTTAACTCATAAAGGAAAACCCTTCATATGGGGACCCAAACAAGAAGAAGCCTTCCAAACCCTTAAACAAAAACTCTGTGATGCACCAATTCTCACTCTTCCTGAAGGTTGTGATGACTTCGTGGTTATTGCGACGCGTCAGGGCAAGGACTAGGCTGTGTTCTAATGCAAAGAGGAAAGGTGATAGCTTATGCTTCTAGACAACTCAAAACTCATGAGAAGAACTACACCACCCACGACCTAGAACTTGGAGCCGTTGTGTTCGCTCTTAAGATATGGAGACATTATCTCTACGGTACTAAGTGTGAAATATACACTGACCACAAGAGTCTTCAACATACCTTCAACCAAAAGGAGTTAAACATGAGGCAACGAAGATGGGTCGAACTTCTAAATGACTACGACTGTGAAATTTGGTACCACCCTGGCAAGGCAAATGTGGTGGCTGATGCACTCAGTCGAAAGGGTTATGCGAACTCCATTCGTCTTCTATGTTCGCAAATCATAACTGACATTAAAGATCAAATTCGAGAAGCCCAACATGTTTCAATAACGGAAGACGACGTACGAAAGGAGCTGTCCTGTGGAGCTGAACTTAAAATTGAAACTAAAGCTGACGGTATTCTGTACTATCTAGATCGCATATGGATTCCTGACCACAACAACCTCCGTGAATTCCTTATGAATGAGGCACACAAAACACGATAATCTATACACCCAGGAGCCGACAAGATGTATCAAGACCTTCGATACACCTACTGGTGGCCTGGAATGAAAAAGGATATTGCTGTTTTTGTTTCCAAGTGCCTTACATGTTCCAAGGTAAAAGCTGAACATCAAAGACCCTCAGGACTTCTGGTCCAACCTGAAATACCTGTATGGAAGTGGGAAAACATAACCATGGACTTCATTATCGGGTTACCTCGCACTTCTGGTGGGTATGACACTATATGGGTAATCATTGATCGTCTTACAAAATCAGCTCACTTTATTCCAATCCGCGAAGATTTCAAGAACTAGAAGCTAGCTCGTATCTACATCAGCGAAATCGTAAGCCGACATGGTGTACCATTAAGCATTATTTCAGATCGTGATAGTCGTTTCACTTCACGAACATGGCAGGCCGTACAAGCCGCGTTGGGTACACGATTAGACCTCAGTACCGCTTATCATCCTCAAACTGATGGACAATCTGAACGCACCATTCAAACTCTTGAAGATATGCTTCGAGCATGTGTCATAGACTTCAAGGGAAATTGGGACGCTCATCTACCATTAGTTGAATTTTCGTACAACAACAACTATCATTCAAGTATCGGCATGGCACCTTTTGAAGCTTTATATGGTCGTAAGTGCCGATCTCCTGTATGTTGGCACGAAATTGGGGAAGCTCAAATCACTGGCCCAAAATTGATTCAAGAAACCACAGACAAGATCCATCAAATTCGAAACAATCTCCTAGCGGCTCAAAGTCGTCAAAAGAGTTATGCAGATAAACGACGAAAGCCTTTGGAGTTTAACATTGGTGATCATGTACTTTTAAAAGTATCACCGTGGAAGGGAGTAGTTCGTTTTTGGCCAAAAAGGCAAGCTAGCACCACGCTACGTAGGACCTTTCAAGATACTCGAAAGAGTAGGACCTGTAGCATACAAGCTTGATCTACCAGAAGAACTCAACAGAATTCACCCCACGTTCCACGTATCAAACTTGAAGAAGTGCCTCGCTGATGAGAACCTCCATATTCCTCTGGAAGATATTCAGATTGATGAATCTATGCATTTTATTGAAAGACCAGTAGAGATCATGGACTTCGGAGAAAAACGTTTAAGACGGAGTCGCATTCCAATTGTTAGGGTACGCTGGGAGTCGAAACGGGGACCTGAGTTTACTTGGGAACGTGAAGACTCAATGCGCGAAAAATACCCGCATCTTTTTCCTACTACTGCTACTTAAATTTCGGGACGAAATTCCTAAAAGTAGGGGATACTATAACATTTGTCAAAAACGGGTTTTCCAAACCCGCTTCGTTTGTAATCGAATATCAAGTTATAAATTTTTCGTGACGTATTTATGTTTATTTTAATTTTAAATGATGCATAATTAATTAACAAATTAGAATTTAAAAACTATAATTAATAAAAAGTGAAAAGAAAATAAATAAAAAAGAAAACCGGCTGCCGGGATTCGAACCCGGGTCAGCCAGGTGAGTCTAAAGACTTAACACGCACACTTATAACCACTCCGCCACTTGATGTTTTCTGTTAGTTCTAGGAATCAATTAATTCATAACTTCAATCGCGAATCAACCTGGTTACGCCATCTGAAACCGTAACCGGTTTCCAAATGTCCAAAACGTTTGAGTGTTCGCGGTTTTCTGACAATAACCGATACACCGACACTTTCAATCAATTCAGTCTTGAATGGACTTGAATTTATGTGATGATCGGTTTTAATAACCGAAAATCTTCATTTCCTGAATTACTCCAACCATAGCACCCTCTCGCGACTCAAACTCATCCGCAGAACCTCCAATTTTACTTTCGCTCTACGTTCAGTTCGTCGGATAAGTTTTTTGAACTCGCCGGACTTTCGCCGGAAAACCGTGTCTTCCATCAAATCAGTAAGTTTCTAAATTCTTTCATCGTCTATCAGTTGTTAAGCTTTTGCTAACTCAAACCCTTCAATCAGAATCAGTTCCAGGCGACGATATCGGATAATCATCATTCGCCGGAAAATCTCTGAGAATTTCTAGAACTCGCTGTGAAACGGTATAAACCTTTAAACACTCAGAAAACTCTTGTTCAGTACTTCAATTCCACATCTAGCTAATCAAAATTGTTAATTTGTCCGCTCAGACAAAATCCATAAAAACAGAGCCGACGACTTCGCCGGAATTCTGAGATAGATCGTTTCTCCGGTATGTTTACTTCCAAAATCTTCTCTGCCATTACATTTTAGTCATTTGAATGTTTGTCAATCGAATTAAACAAGAAACAGTAGAGTAATCGTAGTCTGTGATATTGTAACGAAGAAGATGAAGTTAGTTTGTTTATAAGTTTAATATAAATTTGATATTATCTCGGGTTAGACACACAGTCCAGCGGTGGACTGTGTGCGCACATATATCACACGCCGCTAGTTCGATCCTTGACACACACGTATGCTCTGTAATAAAGATGTTTTCTTTTTCTAACTGAACCGGATTAACTCACTGAAGTTGTTAAGTATAATAAAAATCGGTATATTAACCAGGTTAGACACACAGTCCAGCGGTGGACTGTGTGCAACACTAACCCACAGGTCCCGCGTTCGAGACCTGTTGCACACTCTGGTTCGATGATTAAAACCCTTTTTGAAAATAAAAGAATTTTCAATAAACTAAAATAGTATATAAATATAATTAAAAACAGAATTATTTCGGGTTAGACACGTAGCTCAGTTGGTAGAGCTGCGTGCACGCGTACGGGAGGTCTCGGGTTCGAGCCTTACCCGGCGCACACTTACACTTTAGCAAACCGGTCAAACGGTCAACAGTCCCGGTCAACGGTCAATGGTCAACGCAAAATTCAACATTTTTTTTATATTTTTATTTATTTATTTAATTTAAAAATCAATTAAAAATACTTAAAAATAATGTTTTTAAAGATAGAAAATAACCTTAAACTCACAAAAATATATATAAAAATCTTATTAAAATTATTAATAAAATCCATTCATTTATCATACTTCCCGTTATTATTTAGGTTAGTTAAGTCTCGTCGATCAATCCTCCAAACTCGTGCGCATTTCATCATCTTCAACCGAACGCACCCAATGTGAGTGAATCTCTACAAATTCCCCGTTTTAATCACGTTTTTTGGGTGTATCATGTGTCTTACCATTTATTATATTTAAATCATTGTGCATACATCATATCCATGAACAAATGTGTATTCAACTTGTATCAATTGTTTGTGTGGTTATTGTTTAGATTTAATTTATCATTTTCAGTACATACATTATCATAGGCCACCGCTCCCCATTACATTATGAGCGTTGAGCTGTTCCCCATTACATTATGAGCGTGAACCGGGCGTTGCCAACATACGATCGGCTCCGTTTGATTGAGCCTTGATCGCACAGACATTCATCATAGGCCGTCCGTTCCCCATTACATTATGAGCGTGAACATGACGTTGCCAACATATACAGTTTCATTCATGTTATATATTCATGCAAGTTGATATGTTATTGTATGTTATTGTTTGTGGTTGTTATTGTTATTGTATGATTATTTACATTTGCTCACATATGACTATTGCACAATTTTTCCATGATAAAGATAATAAGAAATCAATAATAAATGTTTATCTAACAAGGTTCACTCGCCAACTTATGTTGACCCAAAAACCCCTATTTTTACACATGATACAGGTGATCCAGCTGCAGCAAGAAACACATAGGATTGGCTTAGAAGAATAAACTGGTTTAGAGCTTGGATTGTTTAGTTGATTATTTTTCTTTGTATTTGTATGAACATGTTTCGATTATTGAGGATGTAATTTTGACTTAAATAAATATGAAACATATTAATAAATATCATGAGCTTTGGTGATAACCCAATTATGCCCCGACTCTTATTCCGCTGCGGGTCGGGGTCTGACATTGCACCACACAAAATTTATTTTTTTTCCTCCGCAAACAGGTCAGGAAAAGGGCTTTAAGCGGGATGTCATCCAGCCATGGGTCGATCCAGAAACGGATCTTCCGGCCATTACCCACTTTACCTTTAATCATGTTTCCCAGCGTAGTATTTGCAATTAGTTGGTTTTCCAAATTCGCTATAGTAACCCAAACTCCATAAATTTGTTTATTGACAGGAAGCACTAACCATGATCTTGGAGTCTTGTGAATGGCATCAATAAATCTTCTCCATAGGTCTTCATCTTGAATTTTTTTTATCTCCACCACCATTTCATCAACAAGGAGATATTGGACATCTTGAGCGGACATAACCCTAGACCTCCGACCTCTTTCTCCCTTGTAATTTTTTCCCACGCCATCCAACTCACCTTTTTATTATTCTCGGCTTGCCCCCAAAAGAAATCTCTACGCTTTGCTTCCAAAGTCTCGATGACCCAAACTGGAGCTTTATATAAAGAGAAATAATACGTTGGGAGAGTTTCAAGCACTGACTTTAGAATAGTAAGTTTTCCTCCTGAAGAGATAGTCTTCGCCTTCCAACTCGCTAATCTGGAATCAAAAACATCAAAGACCTGCTGCCAATTTTTTATAAGATGCATGTTAGCCCCAACAAGAAGTCCAAGGTATATAAAAGGAGTCCTTCCCGCCCTACACTTGATCTGGGTTGCCATACCAATCACCTCTGCTTCATTAACCCCGACCCCGATCAGGTGTGACTTCAAAAAATTAATTCTGAGGTTGAATATAATGTTAAAACATCTTAGTAATCTGATCATATTACTGGCGTTCACTTCTGACCACTCTCCAATGATAAGAGCATCGTTAGCGAAAAAGAGACTAGAAATATAAGGACCACCATATGGCGAATCAAACCCCCTAAACACTCCTTCCTCCACCGCTTTATTGAACATAACGGTTAGAGCCTCCATGCCTATAAGAAACAAAAAAGGGGATATTGGGTCACCTTGGCGGATACCTTTTGAGTAATTAAATTCAAAAGTTGGTGACCCGTTGACTAAAACGAACGATCTAGTAGAAGAAATGATCCACATTATCACATTTCGTCATTTTTCCGGAAACCTCATTTTGTCCATTGTCGAATCCAAAAACCTCCAATTCAAGTTGTCATACGCCTTCTTCAAATCTATTTTAAATATCATGCCTTTCTTCTTCTTCTTTTTTTTCATCCAAGACAAGTACTCGTTCACCATAAGGGGCCCGTCCAAAATAGATCTATTCTTTACAAACGCCGACTGGTTCTCTGAGATGATAGACTTCAAAACCACTTTCAACCGATTAGCTAAAATTTTAGACACCACTTTGGACACCGACCCCACCAAATTAATAGGTCTATACTCGTTGAGCGCGGAAGGAGCAATAACTTTTAGCACAAGGGCAATAAAAGAAGAACACAACGAATGTGAAAGGGAGCCCTCAGCATGAAAATAATTCATCAGATCCATTAAATCCTTCTCAAATATCTGCCAAAAACTTTTATGAAATTTAAAGTTAAAGCCATCCGGTCCGGGGCCTTATTACTACGACAATCTGCCAATTTAATTTCATTTAAAGAGAACGGGGCGATTAGAGAAGCTTGTTAAGCCTCTGAAAGAAATTTAAACCCATTCACCTCCATACTGGGCCGATCCTTTACACTTTCCGAAAACCAATCTTTGAAAAATCGGTACACCTCCTTTTTCACCTTGTTCGGAACATTGCACCACCTTCCCCTATTTCCAAACCGTGGATAGGGGAAGCTCTCAAAACCCACTGTTTAATTTTCTCTTTCATAAATTTTAATTTGGCAGCCAGTCGTGCATCCGGAGGACCCTCGAAATTAAAAGCGGCATCACACTCCAAAACCACTTTCTCAAACATCGGAATATCCAGCCACGAATAAAAAAATCTAAAAGGAGTCGGACCATAATCCAAAGGCGAAGCTCTCAAAACAATTGGAGAATGATCTGAGAGATACCTTGGCAGAGCTGTAAAACATGAGTCTAAACATCGGTCTATATACTCCTGATTAATGAACAATCTATCGATTTTGCTCATTTTTCGACCTTTGCTCTCGCAAAAGGTGAACTTAGGACCCGACATAGGAAACTCGAACAGGCCGGAAGTCGTAAGGAACTCATTTAAATCACGGGTGCTAACTTGGTCGAATTTCGAATTCAATCTATCCTCTGGGAATCTGACCGCATTAAAATCACCCATGACAGTCCAGATTCCCTGATTCCTTGAAATATGACTCCCAATATCTGCCCATAAGTTCCTTTTAGCTACCACCCCACTTGGACAATACACATTAACAACATGAAAAGGCTCCTCCACCCCTTTCAATCTACCACTGACAATAATGAAAAATTTGCTTTTTACACAATTAAGAGCATAAAAGAGATTGGGGTCCCATATACACAATAATCCACCTGAGTGACCTGAGGAGTCCACATACACACTGTCATACTAACCAGGACCCCAAAAATATCACAACGAATCTTTTACCCATCCGACATCGCGTTTCCTGCATAGAGAGAAAAGAAATTTTTTGATAACACCAACCTTTTTATCCACCTAGCATTCTTCTCCTCGATCGCCCCTCTTATGTTGATAGACATAAAATTCATGATTGACCGTTGTTCAACTCCTCTCCTTGAACCAATTACCTCACGTCATCGTTAAAATTGGTGAGATTAACCCCCAGTTTTATCCCGAAAATGATCGTTTCCTGGACCACTGCCTCTAACGAAGCCCCTTCATCCTCTGAAGCCCCTTCATCCTCTGGGTTTGATTATCACCTTGCTGGTGCTCCAAGTTAATTTGTGACCAGAAGCTTCGATCCCCTTTCTTTCATCGCCCATCGTTGCTTTAATTAAATTCCCCTCCATAGTTGTTTGGTCTGAGGAGGACTTTTCCCCCTTCCATTGTTGAAATTGATCATTCAGATGAAGCTGAGGTCTAATTGGGAATAAATTAGGTTGTCCCCTAGTGACTGGTGGCCCATCACTACTCCCTCTTCTTCTTTTTTTCGATTTGGGTCCATTACTAAGGCCAGGCCTACTCCCCGATCCACTCGTATGACTTTTTCTAAATCTGGCCCTACCAGGATTTGAAGCGTCCCAAAATCTAAAGCATTCAAAATTGCCTCCTTCCATTGACATTTGGTTTCCCTCTAGTGGCAAAAAGGATTTCACAAGCATTGGCCTTTGTATCTTGAAACCATACACACCATCATTATTCCTTCCTTCCATGCAAGCACCAATGTTCACTGACCGTTCTTCTTCCACTGCTGGAGACATCACCGGTGACCATGGTGTTCTGTCTTCCTCCACATCCACCTCAAACATTTTATCTTTCCATTTTAAAGAAACCTTTTCCTCTATCTTTTTACTGAATCTAGTGAGGATACCGACTCTCCCGAATGACAAATTATCGTCTGAATAAGACGCCTCTGATAAATGATTATCTTGCCAAAAGAGTTGCCTATTAGGTCAAAGTACCTGCACTCCATAGTCTCGCGGGAACAACCGTTATCACCAGCCAAACAATTCTTTCTTCTAGGACATGATCTCCATTCCATATATCAAGAGAGTCGAGATGTTTCTCCCATAGTTCCTTACTATTGTTTACATAGTCCTCAGCCTTTTCTGGGGTAAGAAATGGAAATAACACTGCCATGCCTCCCAAATATTTTAATCTGACTTCTGGTATTCCGAGATCAACCGCTAGCTTGTTTAAGTTTTCCAACCTACTGAATGCTTTACCTCCCCTACAAGAGCATTACTGTCCCATCGCTTTTTCGCATCAGTTTCTACCAGGGCCAATAGAAGAGTTTTACTTGACACCTTCTCCAGGTTACGCTTGTTAAGAAGGGCATCCCTGAAGTTGGTGTTGTTTTTGTCCCAACCGAATGAATGTCGCTGGGGTAATGGTTCACCATAGTCACCCCTGACGGCAATGCCGAGTTCAAAAGGTGATATCATCACTGTTTGACCATATGACCCGTTTGTTCTTTTTAACCATTCTTGGTTTTCCCTTTTGGCATCTAAACCATTCCATATTTTGTTTATCACCATAATGTGTTTCAAGACAATTTTAACCTATTTGACCCGTTATGGCTTACACCATAGGGTCTCATTTTCATAATTCTTTGTTTATTCACCAACATGTGATTTACTTGTTGTTTTACTTATTTGACCTACTAAGGCTTACGCCATAAGGTGTCCTTTTCATATATTTTTTTTGTTTCATCACCAACATGTGATTTACTTGTCTTTTTTCTTATTTGGCCCATTATGTCTTAAGTCATAGGGTCTTATTTCTACAAACTATCAATTATCAACAACTTTTAGTTCATCATATTTTGACCCGTTCCATGGCTTTCATCATGGGGTCTCATTTTGATAAATTATTATTTATCACCAAAATATTTTCCATCTCATGACTTGTGATTCAATCTAGGAAGTGTAAGCTTTACTTACCTTGCATCCGTTTAAGCTTTCTTGCGTCTTTGATCCTTTTGACCCATAACTTTCCAAACTCCCACCAAACTTGTCAAGAATCAAACTATCACATCATATCCACAAGATGGTAAGGCTAGTCATCCAACATCATGACCATTGCACCTTATGGATTCTATACCACGTTTATCATTCAATTCTAGTATAGGTCAGTTTGACTTTTAGCCGATTAACATATATATGCATTAACAATTCATCCAGTTGATCCAGTTAACGCAACTAATAGCATTATTCTATATGCAAGTAGCTTAGACTTTAAACCACACCCTATTAAGTGTGAATTATTTTTCAAAAGTCACATTTATATTTAGACCAACCGGGACCTAATTATCCACAATTAGTTAAACTTTTATAGAAACCACAATATAAGTGTTGCACCTTTGTACAACAGCGTTTCATGACACAATTTGACATCTTTAACATTTAAATCAGTTTTTCGTGTTCAACAATGGATTGTCTGTGGCTCAAATACCTTTCCAAGCATATATAGTACACCCTCTAACGTTTTTCTGTGATTTTATACGATATTTCAAAAAACCGGACAACATGTAAAATGGTCCCAAACAACATGCTGGGAAAACTGCATAGCTGCAAAAATTGTAATTTTTGACCTGTTTAACATGTGAATTAGTTCTTCCTTTCTAAAAGTAAACTGAAGTCATCTCAAGAACCTGTCAACCCTATAATCCTCAACCTTATCGGGTCATCTTGTGATTTACTATGAATTTTTAAAACAAGACTGTAACATGATTTTTACTTCTTTTAAAAACTCACTTAGATATTATATCAAACACTTAGTGGGCACTACTTTTAATCCTCATTCAATATGTCTAAATTCTAGCAAATTATCATGTATTCACTGGGATTCACACGTCAAGTTATTTAATTACATTCAATCATCTGAATTTCCTATTAAAAGACTAATATTTACAAATTACCCGAAAGAGGCTTATATCTTATATCATGTCTAAACCCACTTCATCTCTTATATGGGTTTTAATCTAGAACAACCTCATATGAAGTTCCCTACACATATATCATCCATATCATAGTTAAAAACTAGTTTCATACATCCATGGTATAACATCTGTCAAAATCGGATCTCCGAATATCCGACCCGGATTTGTAAAACCGGGCCCAATTTCAATTACATAAAATAAGAAATTTTAATGATTATTATTATTATAAGATTTAGTTAATCATTCACGTATTTCGTCTAACGGAATAAAAGTGGAGGTTTACAAGTAGGACTCGGTTAGTTCGGCTAATAGTTATAAAGTGAACAATTAAGTAAGTGAAAATGGTAGTTAAAATGAGTTTTAAACTTAAAAGGGATAAACATGCCAAAATATCAATATTATAAGTTAAGGGGTTGTATAATTAACGGAAACTATAAAAATAAGCAAGTCAACTAACTAGGTTAGTATAACCATTTAACTTAGTAGTTACTTATATAAGAAGTTAATTAACTAGGTTAGATGTTAGTTAAGCTTTATAAAAGAAATTACACTAAGTTAGTGTATTGAGCTATGTGTTTACTCGATTTGCGTCACACGTTTCCATTACGGATCCACGGCTGACTAGGTTCCCCACGGGCCATGGGTTGAACTTAGTATTGCTACCATTAGATTCGCTCTTTGGGGCTTGAATCTGATTGTTTCTATTATTTATTACGTTGATGTGGTTGGTTATTATGGTGATTGTTGTTATTGTGAATGATATGGATGCTTCTACTACAGTTGAAGTTTCATGTTAAATTATTTCTTTTAAAATTATTTTCTTAATATAAAATAAATCAAGTAATAAAGCAAAATATTTTATTTAAGTTTTAGATCTAGTAACCTACTTTACGTTGACACAAAAACTTTTTTTCGCATGTTACAGGTACTCAAGTTTGAGATAGAGTTGAAGACAAAGAGACGTAGGACATGCCTTAGATTAATAAATTGGATTTTATTTTGTTTTGCTGAATTTGAATATTGTATGATTTATTTGTGATATCTATGTAAAGTATGAAAAATTTAATTTGATCATGTTTTAAGTATTAAACTTATAATAGTTGTCATGAGCTATGGACAATCATCATGTCACATACCTTTCCGCTGTCGGTCAGGGTGTGACACGTAGGTTAAAAGCCACTTCATGGCATGTATGAACACTTAATCAAATCACTAAATCGTTTAAGTATCTTACACATACAAACAAGTATGATGATTATGAACATCCATACATCATCAATTTCATCATAGCATCAAAACCATTTACATCAAAATTAATCATAATCTAATTCACCATATACCTTAAGTTTGTTTGGGTTAATGATTCAAAACCCCTCAATCATGCATGGGAATCGTCTCAATTTCATCTTCATTTTGTTGCAATTTGTTGGTTAGAGATTTTGGGAGTTCTTTTCCCTCTCACTTTTTTGCATACGACACACACACACAAAATATATGTGTGTTTTGTTTTCAGTTCTTTATATTTGTTACTTTCATGTGTGTTCTATTTTAACCCCTAAGGTTTGGTGTGTATTAGTTTGTTTATAACTCACCTCAACAACCAACAATGTTAACTAGGTTAATATTCTTAGTCATGCACTTCATACCAATTATCAAACGGACACTAAGATAAAATTTACTAAGTTCGGGGATGCTACCACCCGACTTAATTAAGTCCCGGTAGCCCGGGCCTTTTATAATCTTTTTTTTTCTAAAAAAAGTATTCGTTTATTTTTGTATTAAACATTAAGTTTATTTATTTAAATCCTAATGTTTATCAAGTTAACTTTTACCACTAATGGTATTTTACCCGCTCATCCTGGCTAATTTGGTTTAAGTACCAAATCCGTTTTTTAGGATGTTACAATAAACATTGAAATCCAAATAATATATTTTTAACAACAAAATTTTTATACCGATGAGCTCGAACCTTTGACCTTAAGGGGAGTAACATCTTAACTCCAACGTCTTTGCCATTACGACCCTACCCCCACAACCCCTAATAAAATAAATAGTCTAATAATTTTAATCTTATTTTCTTAATTATACTCGAGAAGATTAATTTAGAAAGATGATGAATAGTCATGGTTGTAAAAATCGCGATTGGCATCAGAATAATCGTCAATTAATCGCTAGTTGGAGGTTCAACAGGTAATTTTTATCTAATCGGCCAATTAATGAGTAGGTGGTCAACAATGGTCAAATCCAGTCCTAATATGCCAAAAATCGGTGGTAGTCTAGCGATTTTGGCCAAATTCTGGCTATATTCTTAACCAAAACGTGTATATTTCGATAGTTAATCTATCCACTTAAAAATATGGGTCGAGAAGGTGTTAAAACATGTCTACTTAAAAATACATTTAAAAATGTGTATACTCCACTTAATAAATATGGACCGAGAAGGTGTTAAAAACATGTCTACTTAAAAAATACATATAAAAATGTTTGTACCCCTGAAAATTACATTAGAGTTAACTGCCATTTTCATCCTTATGGTCTGTCAAATTATGTCAATCCAGACCAAATTTTAAATTTGTACCATTTCCATCCATGGTATTCTTGAAACATACCAGATTCATCCAAAAAACTAAAGTTGAATTGCATAGTTGGACAAACCACAGGGACGAAAATGACAGCTAACTCATGTTTTTTTTTTTTGACAGAACTGTCATGTTTCAAGAATGTCAGAGACGAAAACAGAAAAATCTAAAATTTGGTTTGAACTGGCATAATTAGACAAACCACAGAGACGAAAATGAAAGTTAACTTTTACATATAAAATCCCAATCCGATTAATCACATTGTCGGCATGGGTTTGCACATGTTGGATTCGCGCCGCCAGTTTTTTGCACTATTGTTTAGAACCTGGACTGAATTGGTTTAATAGGTTTGGGTTTGATTCTTGCAAACCGGTTTTGAACCCGAGCCGGTTTGAAAAAAACCAGTTTGTTTACCACTAAAAAACTGATTCGATTTGTAAAAAAAATTAACACCTCTAGCCACAACGCGCGGTTAGGAAACCGTCCAATTGTTGATTTTCTAACCAATTTGACTTAAATATCCAAATTCAAGTTATAAATGTATATAATTTTTTTGTATTATATTTATTTTTTTCTTATAATTTGATTATTCAATGAACTTTTGCTTCTAATCATTTTTACTTATAAGATGAATTTAATAAAAATCGAATTAGTTTTTCAACATTGTATAACCCAATTTAGGTACCCTTAATTGTATATTACTCAACTTTGTAAAAATGGTTATTATTTCCGAATAATTCATTGATAACCATTTTGAGTTGATTACATAGTTAGTCCTTTGGTTTGCACAAAATAACATACTTAGGTACTAAAAGTTTAAAATCACATTCTAAAGTATTAATTTTTCATTTTGTAACGTTTGGAGGTATTAAGTTATAGAGTATTAACATAGTTAGTCCCTGTGTTTGCACAAAATAACATACGTAGGTACTAATAGTTTAACAAACAATTAACGTTAATACCTCTAAACGTTACAAAATGAAAAGTTAATATCCTAAAATGTGATTTTAAACCATTAGTATCTAAGTATGTTACTTTGTGCAAACCACAGGGACTAACTATGTAATTAACTCTAACCATTTATATGCAATTTTACAAGTGTCCTACGGGTTACTTGCTTTTGAATATATATATATATATATATATATATATATATATATATAATATATTAGAATAAGTCTCCATCATTTAAAGTAACTTGTATAAAATATAAATATGTATACCATGAACAATCAACGTCATGTTAAAAGAGTTACTTTTTAACAATGGTAAGACCATAGAACATGTCAAAAGTTCTGGGTTGGTATTTAGAGTTTTTGGTACATTTTATATTTTATATTAAAAAGAATACCAATACTTCAAATTAAATATATACTTACTTGGCAAATTATTATACCTTCAATATTTAATTCATTATATTACTTAATTACCACAACTTCATTAGGACTGGCATTTAAACACATTTAACTATATCACATAATACATTAATTTTAAGTGTCCTGCATGCACAAGGCCATTGACGATGTGAAGACTCAATTGTTTGTGTGGACTCATTTGAGGTCGCCCGGGGTATATCAATCGATTGGTAAACATGGTGTCCACCGGCGGAGCTTCTTTGGATTTTTAAGAGTCATGACCCTAGTGATTTGGATTTTAAGAGTCTGATCCTCGTCGAGTTTTCGTTCAAGCTCCGCCATTTATGTTGTCACTCCCTATAGTCTGTTTTGATCTTGTTGTTTTTCTCCTTTGGCTTTTATACAGTTTTCGTTGAATTTTGCTTTTTTTTTCAAAAAAACGTATTTAGACTTAATATCAACAGTCTTACAAAAAATCTTTTAAAATGACATTTGGTAGGTTAACCGGTTCATGTTCACAGGTTGAAGTTGATGAAGCTAAATGGTTTAATGATGGACATTGGTGTTAATTTAGGAGCCGGATAAGAGGATGCATGAGTAGCTATTAAAAAAAAACTTGAAGCTATATAACCCGAACATGATTCATGTAACCCATTTATCTAAACATGTTATACAAATTGGCAGATCAAAACAGCCGATATGTTATGAAAAGGTTGACGCATTGTAAATATGTTTTAATCAAGTTGTAAAACATGTTAAGTTTTTATTTAGTTTGGTTAATGGATTAACATATTTAAATTTAATACAATAAACACAATATATTTATTATATGGTATAGTCAATCAACCGAAAGACGATACTAATCTGGCTATACTAGGCAATGATAAAATAACATTATTTTTTAGAGCTGTTCCAACCTTTTTGGAGGCCTAAGATAAAATGAAATTTTGATGTCTTTTTTTTCTTTTTTGATTATTATAAACCATAATTCTTTATTCGTGTTTGGAACCTAGCAAAAATCTAAAACACTATAACATAATCATGGTTTGCTTGTATAAAATATCAAAACAAATCTAAAATAATAAATTTGCACTGATATTAATAGTTAGCATATAAATTCTCTTTTAATTGGAGGTCATATTTTTTGGAGGCCCTAGGTCTAAGCCTGGGCTACTTATACTATACATCTGACCCTGTTATTTTTGTATCCGATTCATTTTATGTTAAGCGTAAGCTATTGACACCTTATATTATGGAGTAATTCAGTATTGACACCCGTATTCTTCCTAGACCAAATAGTTGGTTTTAAGATTTTCAGAAAAAGAAAAAAATAGATATGTAAAAAATCTTAAATTAAATGTTTTAATGCCGTTAAAAAATATGTAAATATTGTAAATTAAATGTTAAAAAAAGACATGTAAAGATTTTAAATTAAATGTTTTCTTGGCAAATCAATTGATTATATGTGTATTACTTAAAATTTCAATTACTTCGATAGTAAAACTTTTTTTAAGATAGACCTTTAAACATATTTAATTGTCATTTTTTGTTTAATTTCGTTAAATGCCGAGTCTTTGGTATAAATGTGAAGTGTCCCATCAAACCAAGTGTATGGAATTAGTGTCAAATATTTATAAGAAATCAATTTGGGAGGTCCATGATCTTTAAAATGGCCCGTCCCCAGGTACAATCTTCAAATCCGATTATTTAATCCATTTTTTATACCTCTTGTATACGTTAAAGCTTGTTGCCCAATACCTATAAATTGTTATTTGTTTTATACACTAATCATGATGACACATCACTAATCACGATGACACATTTACGTGTGATTGTTTTTACGTCTGTGTATGCTCTCCCTCTATTCGTCACGGCTGTCCGCATTAACGGACACCACCCTAACCCCCAGTATTTATGTCGTCTTTTGTTCTTTTGTTCCACCTCAGTGCTACAGAGTCCTAGTACCTCCCCATAAACTTTGCATTGTTGGTTCCCAAAAAGAATAATTTTCTAAAAAAAATACTGACTAGCCATGGCGAAGGATAATGGAGGCCCGGTGGTGCCCCAGTCCTGTAACGCCTCGCGTTTCCGTAAAATTTTATTTTAGAAAATACGTGTCGTACCACTAAATTATTTATTTGTCCATTTTTATTATCGTTGTTATTATTTATTTATTCTTTTATAAATAATAATAATAATAATGATAAATAATAATAATAATAATAAACAAAACAAATACGACGGTTTTATGGTGCTCGTAATTGAAACCAGATCGTGTAGGTGCGTTCGGGCCACTAAAAAACGTTAGAACGGGTTAACGGGCCTTGGCCCAGCACACTACCTAAACCCTAACTAAACTCATACTTCCCTAATTATATACAAAACACACACACATACAGAAACCCTAGCCGCAAACCTGCCCCCACCCCCTGCGATTCCGGCGACCGGCGGCGAGTCCGGCGACCACCTGCATCTCCGGCGAACCTCCTCCCTCATCCTCACACCTGAACCCCTGCCCCCCATCTCCGACACTGCGTTTTCCGTCAACCACCACCACGACAACACCACCGTCCCTCCTCGCTGACCACACCTTCATCTCCCTGGCTGCCACCCTCGCACGCACCACCAAACCCGACACACCTCAGCTCTCTCTCTCCTCTGCCCCCTCACGATCGCGGCGGCACCAGAGCAAGCACCGCAGCGACAGAAGCCGCAGTTCAGCAGCGACAACAGGTTCAGCGGCGGCGGCGGGCGCGGCGGCGATGACGGCGGGTCTCAGGTCAGTCTTGGTTCAGTTGGGCTCGGGTCAGACAACTTGGTTCGTTTCAGATCCGATATGAGGCGGTTCAGATTCCGATTCGGCGACATCAGTGGTGATTGTTTATTTGTTTGGTTCGGTTCACTCGATTCAAGACCAGTTCAGATCTGGTTCGAAGTTCCGGGTCAGATGTTGGTTTGACTCGGTTTAGTTCAACGATTTTGGTTTTGGTTGGCACGGATCTTCCGGTCAAGACACGGCTCGGTTCACGTCGGTTCTCGTTCGACAGTAGTCAAGATGGTCAAAGGCGGTCAACTGAACCAAGACTGTCGGTCAACTCAGGCAGGCTTGGTCAACTTAGCTAGTGACTCGGTAAAGAAATTCCATTTTTTTCATTTTATATATATTTGTTATTTATTTACTCTTGTTATGTTACATATATACTTTTTTTTATATATATAACACGAACCGATCCCAAATCGCCATGACTATAAATTTTGTGTCTTGCACACTTATATTATTTAAAACTTAACTACACCAAGTTAAAAGCCGAATCAACATATTGTGACTAAATTCATAAACTAATTTAAAAATCCGTCTAATATTCGACAATTTGCGTTTTTGCACTTGACAAAAGTTATATATATATTGTAGATGAACTTGTGTTTTGAAAATTATAACGACAACACGGGTTGTCGGTTCGTCCAAAAAAATAGCGAAACTCCGCCCGTTTTTCGTCAATATATATATATATATATATATATATATATATATATATATATATAATATATATATAAATATATATATATATATATATATATGTTACCGTTTGACAAAATGTAGATATGCCTATCATGTTTCTCTGTCAGAATACAAATACTTATATATTGTAACTTTTCGTTAAAATACATATGTACCAACCAAGTTTCCTCGTTAAACTGTATATATATGTATAAACTTACTATGTAACCGCTACAGTAATGCGCGTATCAAGACTCTAATTAAGTTACTCAATGAATAATAGAGTCTAATATTAAACAATATCTCTTTACTCTCTAAACACTCTAATTCTTTACTGTGCGAGATGCGACTCGGAGCCTACAAAGATCATACGATTACCTCGGTGTCCCCTTTCTTCAACTTGCCGACTCCTCTCGGATTTCCGAAGGAAATCGCAAAAATGTGAGCATACTCGACCCCCTTTTTACACTTTAATGCATTTTGGGGTGCAACATGTATAAATTACAAAATTTATTTTAAACAAAATTAAATATGGTCACAATACCAAATGTGCCATCAGTTAGGCTTATGTGAGTTATATGTGTTAGTTTAAACTCGTCTATACATGCTACTTGTTATGCTTGAGTTTGTTTATGCTTATTAGCTTTGACTTGTATTCTCATGATATCGTTATGCTTAGAATACTATGCATGCTAGTCAAGAAAGTGGTCTACATATTCGTGCGATTCGACTTGAATATATACTTGTCACATTCAAAACAAACTTTTATACTTATAATTAATTTCAAACTTGTATGCTCGCCAATACTTTTGTATTGATCTATGCTTTTAATACATGTTGCAGGAATTTTGATGACACATGGAATCTAGTAGGATTGCCTAGAAACGCATTTAAACTTTAAATACTTATTGTATTGTATTTGTTTCAAACATGTATTTCGTTTCAATATCTTGTATTAAATCGTTATCAATGAAATGAAATTATATTTGTTACATGTCGGATCTAAATTTTGTATTATTTGATTTAAACTATTTAAAAAGGTAATTATTAAACACTTGACACAATTAGCGTTATGAAGCATCTTGCAATCTAGTTTTCGTCTCATTCCGATGTTTCCGCCATCGGTTGGGGTGTGACAAGTCCCCACCGATTTTTGCACATAGTGTTAATGTATACCGAAAATTTGATATTTTTTAGTGTAAAATACTGGTTTTTTATGATCCTGCCCCCACTGATTTTGATTTTTAGAGTCCGGCCTTCATCAAGTTTCCGTTTAAGTTCCACCACTATAAGCAGCTGTGGTTAAATTAAGGCCCTTGGTGGTGGATGATTCAGTTCTCCTCTTTCTATTCTAAACTAAAAAGAATTGTCATTTAAGTACAAGTACACAAAAACAAGCCTCCATATTTGATATTTCCACTTATGCTTTGCCTTCGTACGGAGAGAATTTACTATTTCGGCTGATATATAAAAAGTGACACTTATGTTATTTTAATCTTAATAGGCTGATTAATCAAGATTATAATAAATAGACAACTAAGACGCGTTCCTTTTTTTTAATCTTTTATTTCTTAGGTTCTTTAATGAAACTTCCAATAACAGACTTATATAAAGTAAAACTAGTTGTATAAGTTTTAATGTGAGTTTAAATCATTCACATATGTTAATCACTACCTTTTTAGTGATACGTCATGTAACGATGATCTCTACCAGATTAGATTTGAGAGAGATTTATATCAATTCATGATCGAGGATCAAAATACGGGTGTACGACAAAATAGTTAAGCTTTATCGGCACCACTATACACCTATGATGTTATTTTTCTATCATTTATCTTTCACTTACTAGTCTCGATTAGTTTGCTTATTGAAAGAATTCTTCAACATACTTAAAATTATATAAACAACCTATTCACGGATGATGCATGTGTAGGTAAGTAAAATTTCAAACACACTATTAAACAATATAGTTACATATGTGAAGGTATGTAAGAAGTCTAAAAAACACTATAAACAATAAATCTACGTATGTGCATGTCATTGAAAAATACACGTGTATGTTGCCGAAAGATATAGCCTGAATATTGTAAGAGACGATGTAAGGATATATATACTGTATAGACATGATTCTTTCATTATATGCATAAGCATTGGAATTGATCTGCACTGTTGATCTTACTATTTTATAATTAGCTTTGAGATGATAGTGTTTAAATCTAGTTCCACTTTTATTACAACTTACGTAACTTTTCTAGAATTTACTATGTTTAAAAAAAATAAACTATCCTATAAAATCAAAAAAATTATTACATTTATTTTAAAGATCATATTGTTATATATAAAAATGAATTTTTAATACATAAATATATACATATGTTACTTAATTTTATACATAACGATTCATAATTATATACATAAGTTGTGAATTTAAGTACATATGGCACGTAATCATCTGCATATGGTATGTAATTAGATGAATGAATGTAGACATCGTAAAATACACGTAATGCATAGAGGTGGCTGCTTACGCTTTTACAATATTTAATTTACATCATACGTGAATAGACTCTCTCTTCATCTATATATATGCTTCTTACATATAACAAACTAGTTTTAGAAACCAGTGTATTAAATGAGTTGGGTAAAAAATTATCAAATAGTTAGTAACAAAGATTTAAGGATTATAAATTAATATTTTAATATATTAAAGTCTAATATCTCACATAAGTTACCAACTAATATTTAATATATTATGTTTTATTACTACATTTTTTAACTTTTTTTAATTAAGATAAAAATCACAAAGTGATGAAACAAGAGGAAGTATGAAAAGAATATCGAGTTTACAAAATTGTAACACGTAATATAAGTTATTATTTACTTATTATGTATAGATAGGATCATAGGAATTCATTTATTGATCTAAGAAAACTAACAATAAGTGTCTAAATGTTGCATTCATTGAGTTCGTGACTGATTAAGATGCCATGGTTTTTAGTTATAGCTTTTAAAATGTATACCATATTTAAGTGAACATATTAAATCGAACTTTCGGTCTGTAAGATATGTTTTTTTTTTCAAATCAAAATAGCTATGGAAAGAAAGATGTTATCTCTACTTTATTTATGATTCGAGTCCACACCTTCACTGAGTTTTTTCTCAAAAGGGTGTTGGTGAAAAAGTTTACTCCTAGAGTTTTAGAGATGTAAACAATAACTAAAGTAGCACCTTCATGTTTATTTATTTAACTTTAACCGAACAAATAACCGAACACAAATATGGTTTTCTTTTTCGTAAACAAGACATGTATTCATGTTTACATTAACTGAATGAAATAAATGTTGTTTGTGACCATTAAAAAATAAGTTGATAATAAAAAATAATAATACAGTATCAAGTTGGCCAATAAAATTACGAACCAATCAATCTATCTAAATATTTTGCCCACTGATTGTTAATAAAATTTATGTAATTATAGAAAACACTATATTATGGGTTTTCATTTGAATCGGTAATAAACTACACAGACAGTAGTAATATGAAAAATTACCCTTAAAAATATTATATTAGAATAGTAAATGAGAGGTATTAGCATTTAAAAATTAAATGAATTCAACGATTTCAATTTATTTTAACGTGGGTTTCATTATATAAAAAAATATAATAATTAATAAGTTAGTTAAAGTTCTATATAACGAGATCGAAGAAATGAATATAAATGTGATAGATTGATTAAATAAAAATAGAAGAATTAAAATCGATTAGTTAAAAATAAATAAACATAGAAAAACACCCATTTTGATAATGATTTTTCAAATCACCCATTTTAGTAAATATTTTTTCCACCAACACCCTTTTAGGAAAAAACTCCACCTTCACTAGGCAAAACCGGGCCATATAACTACATCTAACATCTCTATTCCTTATAATTATGTTGAAAAAGGGTTTTACTATAGACATTTATAAAATTTAAGCTTACGCGTACACATACTTTTATCAAATTTTATTGCCTTTCCTTTTCTAATATAGACACTTATAAAATTTAAACTTACGCGTACACATACTTTTATCAAATGCCTTTCCTTTTCTAAAATTTAAAGCCATTCCATTTGTGACTTACAAGTCTTCTCTTTAGATATCTAAGTGAAAGTAGACATTGGCGGAGCAGTCTTCTCTTTAGATATCTAAGTGAAAGTAGACATTGGCGGAGCTTAGCCTCTTAAGTAGGGGTATCTCGAACAAAAAAAACGTTTTATCGTGCAATCATACAATAATACAAAAACGATATTTAACAAAGTAAAAAAATATTTAATAGATTTGTCCTCTTCTTTTTTTCTTAGCTTGAAATCGTTCAACCACATCGTCATCTTTTACTTTATCAAAAGTTTCTTTTTCGACTGCACAAACCATAACGTTGTTCAAATATCCCGGGCTCATCCGATTGCGTAAATCGTCTTGACAAGCTTCAATTTAGAAAAAAAACATTTCAACAGGTAAAACCAAAGCTAGCTTCACTACCCGATAAACCAAAGGATGAGAATTATGTGTTATGGTTTCCACCATAAGACGAACACGATCACTTATTCAGTTACAATATTGTTTTGGGTCTTGGGCTAACTTTATCAATTATATTTAAGGTCTCCTTTCAATTCTATTATTGTTAATTTGGACTTATTTATTATTTATCATTCAGGCTTAATTATTCTATAAGTTTTCGGGTTATAAAAAGTTTGGGCTTTTAAAAAATGGGATTTTAGTAATATCAAGTATCCTATATTTTGGTTAGGGATATCCTCGTATTTTTAGGGGTATCCTTTGTATAAAACCGACACAAAAAACATTACAAATACGGGTTGAGCCGTAGCCCATGCTACGGCTCATAACAATTTGGCTCCGCCCCTGAAAGTAGATGTGTGTGTATATATCAAGGTTGGAGAACTCGCTAGTCGGTCGGAGAGGTGGGGACTAGCAACTACTCGGGATTACTCGTAATTAATCGGATCGGGTTTTTTATATGTAATTTTTAGTTTTATGTATACATATACAGATTTTTATAGGTAAATATTTTAAGTAGCTAGCTTTTAACTGTTACTCAACTCATTTTTTGAAGTATACAAGATTAATTGTTAGAATTCACATGGTTTGGTTGGAAACTTGCTGGAATTTAGAGCTTTAGGCCGGAATATACAGGTTTTTTGCCAGAATCTGGCTAGAATCGCTGATTTTTGGCTGGCCGACTAGGTCCAACCAGGGCCGGCTAGGCCGACTAGCGATTAATAGACTGATTAACGAAAATTATTCGGTTACTGGTCGACTAGCGATTAATAATCGACTAGTCGCCGCCTAGTCGCGATTATTACAACACTAGTATATATATATAGGAAGGTTAACGTACAATATTTCTTAATGTATAATATTAAATTACGGACGTTGAAAAAAAACAATAATCACACATGGTTATGATTTTTCAACATGCGTGATTATGGTTTTCAACATGCGTGATTAGAGTTTTAAGTTTTATCACATGCTTAATTTCAAATCGTGCGTAGCGTACGTTTAAAAATATTGCATTTTACACTTTCACTATACATACATATATTCTCTATACTTATGTTAATTACATAATATTATTATGGATGAGGATATACTAGGAAGCCAAGAAGTCACCTGAGCCACTAAATTGTGTAATAATGGCTAAGATTAAATGAAGGAATACACTATTAAAAATAAAATCATAATTTGAATTAAGGGGAATATATTTCATTCAAAATATTTTTTTTTTCTATCTCTTTTATTACCCTATTATTTTCTTGGAAAATTGCCATGTAATAATCTCACATATACCTTGTTGGCCATTAATGATCCCATATCAGAATATTTCCCCCACCAGCCCCATTTTTCATCTATTTTTCATACAATGGTCCCTCGTTAAAAAAAACTTAACAGAGATAAGCATTTTTCCAAATTACAAACATATTTTTTAGGGTTTTTTTATTAGAACATCGATACGAGTCTATTGATGTAAAACTTGCCTCGAAACGGTGCTTCAAACGATGAAAACGACGCTTCAATTCGGGTGTTTAAATTTCCAATTAACCAAAATCAAGTCACTTGGAGCACCATTTCGAAGTAAGTTTTACATCAATGGACTCGTATCATCGTTCTGATCAAAAGCCCTATAAAATATGTTTATAATTTGGAAAAAAACTTAATTCCGTTAAGATTTTTTAACGGGGGACCATTATAGGAAAAATAAGTGAAAGGTGAGACTGGTAGGGGGAATATCTGATGTGGGATTATTAATGGCCAATAAAGTCTAGATGAGATTATTACAGGCCAATTTCCCTACTTTTTAAAACGTTAATAACTCTTTTATAGGACGTAGTTTAAAAAATTATACAATGAAAATTGTGACAACCCGAACCTTTCCGTTACATTCCGCTGTACGTTCTAATTACGTAAAGTTATTAATGAGATTTAGTGACTAAACAGCCGTACACTTGAAATTGGAAAAACCAGAATTTTACACATGATTATTAAATCTTGGTTGATTATATACACATATATATCTATATGATTATTAAACCTATATGTCTATATGATTATTAAATACAACCTTACATTTAAAATTGGTTGATTTCACATATCTAGATGATTTTAATACAACTACACACTTGATTTTTCACTTGGTCGCACACTATATATGACCCCCCACACACAACTATGCAACCTCATTTAGACCAAACCTAGCTAGCCGCACACCATTTTTATTTTGCACACCGTACACCCTTGTCTTTTGGACTCTAGTGGGCAACACACACCCAGTAAATCAGGACCGCACACTAGGAGCACGTATGTGTGCGGTATCTTCCTTAGTTATAAATACCCATAGCTGTCAACCATAGAGAATGTTTTCCCCAAAACACTGCGATGGCAGCTTTTCACAAACATTCTCTCCTCTTTTAGAAACCCTAGAACATTCTCCTCTCTTATTGGAATTTGGCGGCGACATCATCTCCTCAATCATTTCATCAGCGGCCTACAACCATGCTCTTGGAGCTTCATTTCCCTATTTCTTTTATTCCACAATCTCTTGGCATCTCAAACTTCCGGTTAGTGTATTAACACCATTTGATTCGTTTATACATGATAATGTCTATGCTTGTTTGATGGTGTATTTATATGACATGATTGCTAATGATGAACAAGAATCGATATAAAGCATGTTTTGACATTTGTTGTAAATGTATGAAAGATGATTCACTCAACTAGAGTTGTTTGGTGTTTAGTATGTTAAAGGGGTGTTCTGATGTTCATAGATCCGACCTTTGTGCTTGATGATAATATGCTTAATGTTTAAACAAAGGCCTTGGGTTACACTAAGAATCAAGATTTAATATCATTTTTATTGTAAATAGATTTGTGTAAGAATGCAAGATGATATGTGCAAAGAGGGGTGTCTGGATGATTGTTAGTGATATGGAACACAAGAACTATTTTGATTGATCTGTTAATATGAAAAAACCCAGAAATCTAAGATTGATGATATCCCGATGATTAGGGTGTGATATGTTAGACATGATTTGGTAATAACTTTGCGTGTATAATGACTAGCAAATGAGTAGGAAATAATAAAGATCGACACTTGAATCTGTGTTTTGAATGATTTGAGAAAGCTGGATGGTTTACTGTTTAGATAAATGGACATCGTACACTCATATGGCGTATAACCTGTTCTGCATAATGTACAATGTCACACAACATACCGCACACTTGTGTGCCACGTATTTCGTACACTCTTAAAAGGTATAATCGTCGATGCATAAAGTACCATCCCTTATATGCATGATCGTACACTAGTGGGAGCCGCACACCTACTAGCGTGCCGCACACTACCTCAGACGATGCAATGAATTAGGCCACCCTCCCATTGTGGGTCGCACACTCACATTGGGCCAGACATTGATTGGGCCGCACACCAAGGTGCGAACCTATTTGACCAACTTTTATTATAATTACACATATGGCCCACACATTTGTTTATGTGATACGTGATGTTTATAACTTGCATACAACATGTTAGATACGTGTAGAAAATACATGACTTGCTTATGTACAAAACTGATGAACATTGGTAACCATAATAGGACGTGGTTGACCGACTTTAAAACGAGTAAATTATCTGTCAAGCTAAGCAATGGTGAGTTCACACACTTACTAAAAGCATGTATTCCCGGTGGTTGGGAACGAACGAACTGCACTTCCCCTGGTTTGGGATTGCCTAGTATTCCGGGAAGGAATACTACTAAAATACTTTTTTTATAATTCGTGTCGTAGTGTACTAAATGCAACTCTATCACGAAGTCCCCACTTACTATACCGATGCCTGGCCTGATGAACGGGATACTAGTATGCCTTAGCAACTGTTAATGAAGATAGACATTGACAAACGGGGCAACAACGGAACAACAATAGTCGTATGTCTTCGGTATTACGCAGTTTAGTAGCTTACAGATGAGGTAGCTCTCCATGACAAACATAATTTATAATCGAGTAACTTAACAACTTACGTTTTTGGAAATAAAACTGGGAACGTGAACTCGCCAACTTAATTGTTGACACTCTACTGCGTGCTTTGCGGGACCTTAGGTACAGCTCAGGAGCTTGCAGCGGAGGAGTGTAGTGGTTACGTTGAACCTATGATGGGTTCCTAATAAATCCATAAACTCTAAACTATTGCTTGGATTATTAAATTGTTAAACTTTATGCTTCGCTGTAAACCTTATTAATGTTTTTGAAAACTTTGAACTTTAGTCACTTATTGTGCTAATGGATTTACTATATTTTAAATGATTGTTCAATATGATTGGTGGCATGATCCTGGTCATGCCACACGCCTCGCGGTAATACTCCGCATGTGAAAAAATGAGGGTGTGACAAAAACGAGAGTTTTTAATCTTTAAACAAGTATATTATTACTATATTTTGGGGAACAAAATTTTCGTAAACTCAGATCCGTAGGACATCACAACACTATAACACAATGAACATTGAATTAAAATACAATTATAAAACACAATGAACTAAACATAGTAAAATATATTGTTATGTTCTAAAACAAAGTTAAAAAACACAATGTACTAAACACAATAAATTATGTTTTATCATTGTCTTATAAAACACAATTAAAAACAATCAACTAAAACACACTAAAATGTGTTTTTATCGTCGTGTTATACAACACAATTAAAAAAAAATACAATTGACTAAAACACAATAAATTGGGTTTTATCATTGTGTTATAAAATATAATAAACTAAAACACAATAAAATGTGTTTTATCATTGTCATATAAAACACAATAAAAAACAATCGACTAAAACATACTAAAATGTGTTTTTATCGACACAATTAAAAAATACAATTGACTAAAACACAATAAATTGGGTTTTATCATTGTGTTATAAAACATAATAAACTAAAATACAATTAAATGTGTTTAATCATTGTGTTATATAGCACAACTCAAATGCAAAATAGACTAAAGCACAATAAATTTTGTTATAAAACATAGTTGACTAAAACACAATTCAAAAACCCAATAAACTAATGTGTGTTATGAAACATAATTAAAAAATGCAACCAATTAAACACAGTTAACTAAATGTGTCATTTTTCATAAACACTAACATGTTTATATCGTGTTACACAAAACAACATGTTTAATACGATTAACAAAACCCAAGTTTCCTAAAGTAATATCAAACCCCAAATTTCTTTACATAAATCAAATGCAGAAAGGTTAAGTCTAGAAACTAGGATCCGTTCCATTAACCTTTGAATCAAACCCAAATTACAGGAATGTCACATAAAAAATACAAAATAAATAGCACTCCAAACCTGCAATAGACCTTTGATGATGGGTGAAGAAGCTAACTACAAAAACATATACTAAAGATGAGAGATGCGATTTTGATTCGATGTGATTACGATTAGGGTCTCAGAGTCATCAACGAGGAATTTAGGAGATGCCACTAAACTATGGTTCAATTTTGGAAAAAAACGCAATGTGATTCTGATTCGATGTCGAGAAATCTATGGCAATTTCAACAAGATCTATGGCGTTTGTCAGAACTTCCGTGATGATGACTCGTCGAAGTGCGTTCGCCATGCTTTTGTCGCTTTCTCGGAGCTCGAATTTCACGTAAACGTCTTTGAGCTCGCGGGTTTTGACCTTCGGGGAACCTCTGGTATGATGCTCCGTCCATTGTTGGTTTGTTCGGTGTGTGTTTCTCTCTCTCTTCGATTTTAAAAAGTCTGATACAGAGAAAGGTTGAAGTTGAAATGTGTGGGTGACTGGAGTTGTTGGGTTAGATTGGGTGAAGAAGACAAGTGGTGAAATGTTGTAAGAGGTGGATCAAAATACCATTCACCCTTATTTTTCTACTTTGTCACCGGAGCTATGGATTGGATTGGGTGAAGAAGATAAGTAAGTGTAGTGGGGGATCAAAATACCATTCCCCCTTATTTTCTACTATGTAACGTATAAGACTAGGATGCCTTCTTAAATTTTCTATAAGGATCAAACTTCCTATTTGATCGTCAGCAATATTATTATATTGGATGATAACTTGGGCATGCTCATTTATGTGCACCGTATTATTATACAAAAGCACACAAAATTCTAAAGTCTAAACTATTATGCTTACACATTGCGTAGATTCTCATTTTCACATCCAACAAGGTTCTCTAAAATCAAGTGGGACCGATACTATAGACACCAACAATATCTCAAACACTTATATTTTGAATGCTTTTATAACATCAGAAATATTAAATATCTATACTACCGCTATAAACTTTTAAAGTGTAAGGTCTATATTTCATTAATGAGAATAAGAGTGAGAATCATTTGCGATAAAAAGAAGGCGTCATATTCATAAAAGAGCATTTTCCACTACTATATATTTTGACTTAGGCTTTGATTGGTTTCTTGACGCAACCACGTAATTACTATGGCTTGGTGAGCTATAGCTCTACGTGGTTCAAAATTGGGCTCATGACTTAAGTATTTATGTCCATTGATTTCGTCAATACGTGAAGGTTCCTAGAAACATAGAATCTTATCCCATTGGGTATAGATAGCGAGGGGGGGGGGGGGGGGGGGTTCAAGGGTGGACCCAAGTACAAGCTTGGGTGGACGGATGCCCCCTTAAAAATTTAGTGTATTTTATAGACAAAAACCTGATCGCACCCCTTAAAAGTTTGGTTGAACCCCTCGTTCGTACCTACAGAAAATAATTCTTGGGTCCGTCGCTGGGCAGGTTGGGTCGGGCCAGGGCTAGTGTGGGGTTGGGTTTATGATTATCCTCTTGGGTTCATCTATTGATCGGGGTCCAGGACGAAACGACATCTCATTTTCCAACCGGTGCCACAACATTGATTTCTTTTGTACATTTGACTTTTGAAGTTTTGTGTTTGACCCACCACGTGCTCTTCCATGGCTAACGAAATCATATTTATGTCGTGTAAATTTATTTTCATGAAGGTTGACAACTTTAAAATATCTAGGATTTTCCTAAAAAATATTTATCAATTACAAACTGTATTGATTACTCTTCTAGTTATATTAACAATTAACAATAATATTTGTTTGTACGATAAGTTATGTTAAATATAAAGAGATGTAGAAATACATATATATACAAGCAAGATTAGCTGGGATATGTGGATGTGGGTGTTGTCCCCAAAATTATGATATTTTTATGACAAAATGATTGTCATGAATCATACCAACTCAAGAAAGCTTTTGAGTTTCAGTTGTGCCTTGATATTATTATACCTTTTAATTCAAAAGGCCAACAAAGCTATTCATGATCTTGAATATACATTAGTTGGTGCATTTCCATTGTGTAGTCCACTTTCATTGCATGCTCATGATTTCTTTTCCAAAAGTCACATATACAAAATAATTACTTCTATCATTATCCATCTATGAGCTAGAAAGTGGGTATTTTCTAGTGAGACTTTGAAGGGAATTTTAGTAATTTATATAATAACATGAGAAATTAAGTTTTGGGTGGGTTTAAGTGGTGGAAACTCATTCTTTCTAAGTTAAAAATCATGATTTCAGATATTTATATATTGAGTTATATGTAGATATTCGACAAGAATTGATGTAATAAATTTATCCTTATTTGTATGCAAATAAGAAAGGGTGTGATTATTTGTTTTCTCAATAAATGTGAGTAGGATACATCAACAATGTAGTAATGGTTTCCTAACCAACTAACTAATATGTCCTAACAAATTAGGTTATTAGGATTAATGAAACCAACTAGCTAACATGTACTAATAAATTAGGTTATTAGGGTTAATTAAAGTGGGTGAGGAGCTTTTGTAAATGTTGTTAAATAAATATTAACTAAGCCCCTCGTTGCAGTGGGGGCGTAAAACCTTGTCAAGTAGCACCAATTTCAAACCATCGCCAATGACCACCCCCTTGGCAAAGCTTGTAAAATAAAAGAAATTAAATTAAAAGAGAAATAAAAATAAAATTGAACGAAACGTAGACGTAAAAACGTTAAATCTCGCATACTCGTTGCGGCATGTTAATATGCCAAAACTATACCAAAACGTAAAACATATAAAAGAATAATTAAGTCGACCTTGGACGACCATTAAACATGGAAAATAGATGTAAAAACGTCAAATCACACGCGCACGTTGCATTGTTGCGGTGTGTTAATGCACAAAAATTAGACCGAAACGTTAAACACATAAAAGAATAACTAAATCGATCTAGGAACCGCGTGTTGCGACCGGACCGTTAAATGGGAAAAAAATAGATATAAAAATGTTGAATCACACACGCACATTGTATCGTGTTAACCAACAAAATTTTAACCAAACATAAAACAAAAACTTTGTAAAATATTAAAAGTATAGGAACTAACGTTTAAAGTAAAAACGTATAGCAGTTAAAAAACAATAATACTAAAGTGTATGGGTTAAAAGTAAAATAATTTCCATAGTATAAATAAGTAACACTTTGTTGCTTATGTTGTTGTACATGTGTCTAGGGATTTTTTCAAAAAAGAAAAAAGAAAGAAAACTTGATTTTTCACTTTTCACCTAAAGATTTATATCTTTTATATTTTAACTCTTTTAATTTTTTTTTTACTTTTAACTCAAAGTTTTTCATCTTTTCAATTTAACCCCAACACCTTTTATTTTCAATGTGATGCCCCATACTTTCCGTCTTTCGCAAGTTTTCTGTTTTACGTTTCATTCTAAATTTTGTGAATCTACAAGCCGTAACGTGCATGTGGGGTTCAACGTTTTTTCGTTGGTTTTTCCCGTTTTACAGTCTGTCACAAAACGCCTATTTTTCTCCATTTAACAAGTTTGTCGCAACGCACAGGTCCTACAACGACTTAGTTATTCTTTTCTACGTTTTACGTTTTGATCTAATATCTTCGCATTAACACACTACAATGGGCGTGCATGGTTCAACTATTCTACGTCTGTTTTTCTTTGGCGTTATGTTTCCTTTTTTATTTATTTATTTTATTTTACGAGTTCTTCTGATGTTGGTGATCGCTAGCAGTGGTTTGGAATTGATGCTACTTGGCACGATTTTACGAACGTATTTAACTGTCACACCCCAACCAATGGCGGAAACATTGGAGTGAGACAAAATAGATTGCTCGAGACATCATACCACTTTTTGCGTCAATATTTAATTCAAAAACCCATTTCATTTCATTAATCGAATTGTCAAATACAACATAAATTCAAATACAACGTAAATTCAAATACGACAAGTTTAACAAAATTACAACATAAAATCTAGCATTCTGGATGCGTTTTTATGTCGTCCCTACTAAGTTTTATCAATGTCATCATCATCATCCTGCAACATGTTAAAAGTATAGTTCAACACAAAAGCATTGGCGAGCACACAAGTTTTGATATAACATAAGTATAAGAATGGCTTAAACAAATCCACATGATAAGCTAGCGTATTAGATTATCGTAAACATGGCATGCATCTACTAGTCAATCCTCAAGTGTCATCGCAAAAATAGAATAACGCCGCAAAAGAGTTATGCCGATAAACGCCGCAAGCCCCACAGTTTGAAGTGGGAGATCACGTTCTCCTAAAGATTGCACCTTGGAAGGGAGTGATCCGCTTCGGGAAGAAAGGAAAGCTAGCGCCTCGATACGTTGGTCCCTTTAAGATTCTGGAAAGGATCGGTAAAGTAGCCTATCGTCTCGAATTATCGGCGGAACTTAATAACGTTCATCCGACTTTCCCCGTGTTTAACCTCAAGAAATGCCTAGCCGAAGAGAATCTCCATGTACCTCTCGAAGATCTGCAAATCAACGAGACTCTCCATTTCGTGGAAAAGCCTGTCGAGATCATGGACCGAGAAACCAAGAAATTACGGCGCTCTCGCATCCTATCGTGAAGGTCCGATGGGAAGCAAACACGGCGCTGAGTTCACTTGGGAGTTGGAAAGTGATATGAAGGCCAAATACCCGCACCTCTTTGTTACAGCCACTACCTAAATTTCGAGATGAAATTTCCTAAAGTAGGGGAGACTGTAACAACTCAGAATTTCGTTGTTATCTTTCCTTTTATTATCAATTGTATCTATCCTTTGTAAATCTCGAGATTCGTTTATAAGAAAAGTTTATGTTAAGTAATTATGATTATGTATATTATATCACATCTAAATCGCTTATTAAATCGCATCGTTAATCTCATCGCATCGCAACTCGCAGTTAATTATATGGTTTTTATGTATTTATGTGTTGTGGTTATGATTACGCTCGCTATCGCATCGCTCTCACACACTCAAATCGCTAAATTGCACTATTATATCAATTATAACGATTAATATAACTAATTAATACGAACCGAATCGCCAAACGAACTCTTAACACGAAATCAGCAAACGAAACTTGGTCACCAGGCCAAGTTCAGCCGAACTTGGCTACCACAAGTTCGCCTGAACTTGCCTGAGACACAAGGTTCCCTTATAATTCCATAAGTTCGCTCGAACTTGTACAAATATGTACAAGTTCGGCTGAACTTAACTAATTCCTTTTGAAAACCTAGCAAGTTCGCCCGAACTTGCATGAATTACATGCAAGTTCGACCGAACTTGACTCCCACCAGCTCTATTTTTGCCTTCACCTATAAATAAATACTCAGCCCCATTCTCTCATTTGAACTTGCTGCAAGTTCGCCCAGAGCTCTCAAACCCGAAACCCTTTGTTTACTAAGTAAGAATCAACCAAATTTCAACTACAACGATGTTCAACAACGTTTTACAACAGTTTACAACGATTTTGCACAAGGCATTGCCTTCGTTTTCATCAAATCTCTTCTGTTTACGAAAACCTTCATCTTTTTCCACAAAAACCTCTGTTTTCACTCAGATCTATACTAGATCTGAGCAAAACCTTTTAATCCTTGATTTTTACACCATTTTCGGACTAATGACGTATGTTTCGTTCACTTTTGAGTGGAACGAGGTGTTGTCGAAGCTAGATCTCAGATCCGGAAGCACAAGGACGAAATCGTCACTTTACACAAGCTGGACTAACCCGTACAACCATCAAGTTCGCCCGGATTAGCCCGAGTTTCTGTAAAATGGCTAAGTTCGCTCCAAAAGACCTCTCCAACCTAAGTTTTACTCAGTGGCTTAAGGTTGGAGGGATGGACTCTCGATTTCCTCAGCAAACAACGCGAAAACGCAAGATGTTGGACCCGGAAATATCAAGTTCGCTCGAGATTTCACTGATTTTGCACAGCTCACTAGTCAAGTTCGCTCGAAATTGCCCTCTGAGGGTCAAGTTCGGCCGAACTTGAGTGCTGATGACCAACTTCTCCACAGAAAACCCCCAAGTTCGCTCGAACTTTCAAAGCTTCCAAGGAAACTTCACAAGTTCGGCCGAACTTGTTTCTCCTCTTAACAAACCCTCACAAGTTCGACCAAACTTGTTAGTTTCCTTGAGAAACTTACAAGTTCACCCAAACTTGACTCACAACCCAGCAGATTAGTACAAGTTCGCTCAAACTTGTAGGTTTACATACAAGTTCGGCCAAACTTGCCTACTGCCCAAACCAAACTTCACCATTTCAGCTTTTCGGAGACTGATGCACTTCCGTTCGCGTATGCAGGCTGATCCGACGCTCCTCTTCACCTCTCGACAGTCGTTTACTCTATCTTAAACGCACCGACTGTGAGTATACTTGACCCGTTTTTGTTTTAATGCACTATTTGGGTGTTACATACGTTCCTCTATCAAAATCACTTCACAACTCTAGTTGTTTATCACACGCGAATAATCTGATTATTTATGCTCAATACGTGATACTAGAAACATGTGACTAGGACTTATTTTCGTTAACTTGCCTCCTTAGCTAGTATGGTACTATAGTGTGGCTAACACCCGATGGGGTCTAGTTAGGATGGACGCGCAAGCCTTCTCACGGTAGTTAGCATGAGAAATAAGCCTATGTTTATCTGTGTGATGTGTTTTGGTGTATCATGATATGTAATTGGACTATTTTGTGAACGCTTCTCTATTATGCTAGTATTACTAAAACCTGTATGCTCACCTTTACTTAATTGTATTGACTTGTATTTTAACGTATGTAACAGGTTGAGGATTTTAGCTTGGATGCTTTGGATGTAGCGTGCTTAGTTTAGTTTGTTTTGTTTAGTTTCCAAATGTAATAAATCTAGGAAAAATCGAACCCGATTAGTTTTGTAGAAAAAACAAGTTTCTGTAATAATTATTTTGAAGTATTGTGTTTAATGGTATGGGACGTTAAATGTTGAATGATGTTGATAGATAATTGTTATGGAATTCTCATGAGACAATTTGGTCGCCTAGTGCCATTAACCCCGATGTTTCTGCCATCGGTTGGGGTGTGACAGATTGGTATCAGAGCCCATAACCTTAGGATAATAGGTAGAATTGCCATGATTAGACCTAGTAGCATGTTTAAGTACCTGATTGACCGATCTTTGACGTAAATGCTTAAACTACTTGCCATAAATGCTTAATGTGCCTTTACTACGGCTAACACAATATACACGCTTGGAAACGCTCGTATCACACAAAACGAGTGATCAAGTCGAGAATAGGTGTGAAAACCGAGAACTCTCGATGAGATCATTCACTCCGCGCAATCTCTATCGCATGAGATACCTTCGTTGAGTTAGGAGTGATATCCAAACCTCGACGAGAATCTCCATTTCTATCTAGTGGAACGCCCGATGTGATCGATGCGAGTAGCCATAACTAGGAACGACGTTGCTAAGTTAGGGGTGAAACTCGCATCTTAGTAACAAATTCCGCCTTTCGATTTTCAATCTCACCAAGTCTCGATTATTCCGATGATTTGGAACACGTAGTAACCGGAAGGATAATGCCGTTAGCCGCTTGCGGTGAGAGCATCTATCTATTAGGCCAAAACGTGGGTCCAACTTCAAAGGGTAGTCGAACCACTTTGGATAGTCAACGTCTCAAAACCCCGGACACTCCCAAATTGATTTAAGCCTATATCGTCGATTTACACATCATCGAGTTTCTTATTATTTATGTGTTTAAAATTTTGAGAAATTTTCGCTTTATTCGATTTCTCGCTTTATTTATTTCTCGCGTTATCGATTTCTCGCTTTATCGCTTTACGCTCTATAAACGAATGCACTAATCGAACAGCCCTCGTAATCAAAAATGCTAATTAATACACCAACCAAACTAATCGCTTAACTCGCTTACGCCTATGAGGACATGTGTACCTCATGCGCGGTATTATCTCGCTTATGTATATATCGCTTATATCTCGCATCTCATATCGCGCGACGCATGATGGCTAATTAGAAGTGAATACGTGCAAAATATGTGCTTACGTGCCTACGTGATTATGTGCTTACGTGCCTATGTGCTTACGTGTTTATGTGCCTACGTGTTTATGTGTTTACGTGGATACGTGCTTGTGTATTTATGTGCCTTATATGAATAATAATAATAAATATTTTAAACATAAACTTATTATAATCGAATCTCATCCTATCAAATCCTTCAATGTAGATGTCTTCAATGGGATCACATACCAGGAGGAATCTCCAGCGCAGTAACGCCGATAAGCGTACGCTACAATGGTAGCCAAGGAAATAGCTAGGTCATCCCGCAAATCGTCTTGGAAATTCATGCTGTGAGCAGTAACTCCTCGGTCGACTCGGAAACTGAAACCCCCAAGTCACGGTTCAGTTTCAAAAATTTCAAGGCTTGTGCACCTCTCGCCTTCACGGGAAACGATGGACCGACTTCTATGTTCCATTGGTTTGACGCAATTGAGGTCACCTTTAGGCAAAGTGGATGCCCCGATGACCTTCGCACGGTGAACGCTACCGGAGTCTTCCACTCCCGTGCTCTCGACTGGTGGACCGTCGAAAGAAATAGGCGCGGTAATGATGAAGCCTATAATTTGTCTTGGGAGGAACTCAAGGAAGTGATGATGAAGGAGTTCTGTCCTTCGCACGAGATTCAGAAGCTCGAGAACGAGTTTTGGGGCATAAAGCAAGATGGTCGCGACAATGCTGGATTTACCGCTCGATTCAAGATTTTGAGCATCATCTGTCCCAGCCAAGTTGATACTACTGAGAAAGCTATCAACAAGTATATCCGTGGTCTACCTAAACGTGTCACGAATTTTGTGAAAGTTGCTCGTACTACAACCATCGAGGAAACCTACATGCTCGCCGCTGAGATCAATGATCAGCGTGTTCAAGATGGTTACTTCAAGAACCCTGTGAAAGTTGCCAATCAAGCTGTCACCAAAGCAACTGCTGCTATCGAACCACCCAGTGACCCGAAGGGAAAGCGTCAGGTGTAACATCCGTCGAAAAACGGGTTTCCAAACCCGCTTCGTTTATTAATCAAATATCCAATTATAAAAATTTCATTTTGTATTTATGGTCAATATTAATTTTAAACAATACATATTTAATAAACATATTAGATTTAAAAATTATAATTATTAAAAAGTAAAAATAAGTGCTTAAAAAATAAAAATCAAGCTGCCGGGTTTCCAACCCGGGTCAGCCGGGTCACCAAACAACCACAACACCACTCCGCCACACGCTATCTTTTGTCAATATAATGAAACAATTAATACTTATAATAAAACACGAAATCAAATTCAGTAAGCAACGCGCCCAATCCGCAGTCGCCGGAAATACCGACGATTTCGCTAAATTTCGACCGTTCCCTTTGACTGAACGCGTGAATTAACTTCGGCATCGGTTATAACCGATGTCTAATCCCCCAATTCAAGTCGTAACCGCCGGAGAAATATTGACCACGAATCAAGATCAAATTCGGACTCGATTCATTCTGTTTCTTCCTTATAAATACTCACCCAAGTCTCTGGTAATCTTTTCGCTCAAAATTGCACCATTTCTCGAAGTCTTAGCACTCGCCGGAGACATTCTTCTTTCGCCGGACTTTCACCGGAAAACCGAGACTTACACCAAATCGGTAAATTTCTCGACTCTTTCGTTTTCAATCCATTGTTAGACATATACTAACTTCAATCCTTCAACCAGAATCGGTTCCAGACGACGTTGCCGAAAATTCTGCACTCGCCGGAAAATCTCTGGAAATTCCGAAATCACACTGTAAATCGGTACAATCATCTAAACCCCCTGATATCTCTTGTTTAGTCACTTAATTTCACAACTCATTGATCAAAACTGTTAATTGATCCGCTCAGACGGAATTCACAAATCAGAGCCGACGACCCTTGCCGGAGTTCTGAGAAAAACATCCTGTTTGGTACAATTCTGTTCTTTAATCTCATTATCTAATACTTTCCAACCAATTATAAGTTTCGATAATCGAATTAAACAAAAACAGTCGGGCATCTGGTTCTGTGTCTTTATAGATGAAGAAGACGAAGGCGATATGTGTATTAGTTTAATTAAAACTGAATATTATACCGGGTTAGACACAGTCCAGTGGTGGACTGTGTGCAAATTTAATATCACTTAATTTCGCCTTGGGGTGCACCTGTTCTTTTTGTGAAGAAGAAAGATGGAACGTTTCGCATGTGTATCGACTACAGAGAACTCAACAAGTTAACGGTCAAGAACCGCTACCCATTACCGCGCATCGATGACCTTCTGGACCAACTTCAAGGCGCCACCTGTTTTTCAAAAATCGACCTTCGTTCTGAATATCATCAACTCAGAGTACATGAAGAAGACGTCCCAAAGACCGCCTTCCGAACTCGATATGGTCATTACGAATTCATGGTCATTCCATTTGGTTTAACCAACGCCCCAGCAGTATTTATGGGTTTAATGAATAGGGTATGCAAACCCTACCTCGACCGCTTTGTCATAGTCTTCATCGACGACATCCTCATCTACTCAAAGTCTAAGTCTGATCATGAACGACACCTTCGACTCATCCTTACACTCTTAAGGACAGAAAAGTTGTACGCTAAGTTCTCGAAATGTGAATTCTGGTTAAGGGAAGTACAATTCCTTGGACACGTCATCAATGACAAAGGAATACATGTCGACCCTTCAAAGATCAAGGCAGTACAGGAATGGCAAGCGCCACGAACCCCTACCGAAGTAAGATCATTTCTTGGTTTGGCTGGTTACTATCGCCGCTTCGTTGCCAATTTCTCCCGTATTGCTGTACCCCTCACGGCTTTGACTCATAAAGGAAAACCCTTCATATGGGGACCTAAACAAGAAGAAGCCTTCCAAACCCTCAAGCAAAAGCTTTGTGACGCACCTATCCTCACACTTCCTGAAGGTTGCGATGACTTTGTAGTATATTGCGACGCGTCAGGGCAAGGACTAGGCTGTGTACTGATGCAAAGAGGAAAAGTGATAGCCTATGCTTATAGGCAACTCAAAGTTCATGAGAAGAACTACACCACCCACGACCTAGAACTTGGAGCCGTTGTGTTCCCTCTCAAGATATGGAGACATTACCTCTACGGTACCAAGTGTGAAATATACACTGACCACAAGAGTCTCCAACATATCTTCAACCAAAAGGAGTTGAATATGAGGCAACGAAGATGGGTCGAACTTCTTAACGACTACGACTGTGAAATTCGGTATCATCCTGGCAAGGCAAACGTGGTGGCCGATGCGCTCAGTCGAAAAGGTTATGCGAACTCCATTCGTCTTCTATGTTCGCAAATCATAACCGACATCAAAGATCGAATCCGAGAAGCACAACATGTTTCTGTAACAGAAAACGACGTACGAGATGAGCTGTCATGTGGAGAAGAACTCAAAATCGAAACCAAATCCGACGGCATTCTATACTATCTAAATCGCATATGGATTCCCGATCGCGATAGCCCTCGTGATTTCCTTATGAATGAGGCGCACAAAACACGGTACTCGGTACACCCAGGAGCCGACAAGATGTATCAAGACCTACGATACACCTACTAGTGGCCGGGCATGAAAAAGGATATTGCTGTTTTCGTTTCCAAGTGCCTTACCTGTTCCAAAGTAAAAGCTGAACATCAAAGACCTTCAGGATTTCTAACCCAACCTGAAATACCTGTATGGAAGTGGGAAAACATAACCATGGACTTCATTACCGGGTTACCTCGCACCTCCAGTGGGTATGACACTATATGGGTAATCATTGATCGTCTTACAAAATCAGTTCACTTCATTCCGATTCGCGAGGACTTCAAGAACGAGAAGTTAGCTCGTATCAACATCAGCGAGATCGTAAGCCGTCATGGTGTACCTTTAAGCATCATTTCAGACCGTGATGGTTGTTTCACTTCACGAACATGGCAAGCTGTACAAACCGCCTTGGGTACACGATTAGACCTCAGTACCGCTTTTCATCCTCAAACTGATGGACAATCTGAACGCACCATCCAAACTCTTGAAGACATGCTTCGAGCATGTGTCATAGACTTCAAAGGGAATTGGGACGCTCATCTACCATTAGTTGAATTTTCGTACAACAATAGTTATCACTCAAGTATCGGCATGGCTCCTTTCGAAGCTTTATACGGTCGTAAGTGCCGATCTCCAGTATGTTGGCACGAAATTGGGGAAGCTCAAATCACCGGTCCAGAATTAATTCAAGAAACAACAGACAAGATCCATCAAATTCGAAACAATCTTCTAGCGGCACAAAGTCGTCAAAAGAGTTATGCAGACAAATGACGAAAGCCCTTGGAGTTTAACATTGGTGATCAAGTACTTTTAAAAGTATCACCGTGGAAGGGAGTAGTTCGTTTTGGCCAGAAGGGCAAGCTAGCACCACGCTACGTAGGACCTTTCAAGATACTCGAAAGAGTAGGACCTGTAGTATACAAGCTTGACCTACCAGAAGAACTCAACAGAATTCATCCCACATTCCACGTATCAAACTTAAAGAAGTGCCTCGCCGATGAAAACCTCCATATTCCCCTAAAAGATATTCAGATCGATGAATCTATGCACTTCATTGAAAGACCAGTAGAGATCATGGACTTCGGAGAAAAACGTTTAAGACGGAGTCGTATTCCAATTGTTAGGGTACGCTGGGAGTCGAAACGAGGACCTGAGTTTACTTGGGAACGTGAAGACTCAATGCGCGAAAAATACCCGCATCTTTTTCCTGTTACCACTACTACTTAAATTTCGGGACGAAATTTCTAAAAGTAGGGGATACTGTAACATCCGTCGAAAAACGGGTTTCCAAACCCGCTTCGTTTATCAATCAAATATCCAATTATAAAAATTTCATTTCGTATTTATGGTCAATATTAATTTTAAACAATACATATTTAATAAACATATTAGAATTTAAAAACTATAATTATTAAAAAGTAAAAATAAGTGCTTAAAAAATAAAAATCAAGCTGCCGGGTTTCCAACCCGGGTCAGCCGGGTCACCAAACAACCACAACACCACTCCGCCACACGCTGTCTTTTGTCAATATAATGAAACAATTAATACTTATAATAAAACATGAAATCAAATTCAGTAAGCAACGCGCCCAATCCGCAGTCGCCGGAAATACCGACGATTTCGCTAAATTTCGACCGTTCCCTTTGACTGAACGCGTGAATTAACTTCGGCATCGGTTATAACCGTTGTCTAATCCCCCAATTCAAGTCGTAACCGCCGGAGAAATATTGACCACGAATCAAGATCAAATTCGGACTCGATTCATTCTGTTTCTTCCTTATAAATACTCACCCAAGTCTCTGGTAATCTTTTCGCTCAAAATCGCACCATTTCTCGAAGTCTTAGCACTCGCCGGAGACATTCTTCTTTCGCCGGACTTTCACCGGAAAACCGAGACTTACACCAAATCGGTAAATTTCTCGACTCTTTCGTTTTCAATCCATTGTTAGACATATACTAACTTCAATCCTTCAACCAGAATCGGTTCCAGACGACGTTGCCGAAAATTCTGCACTCGCCGGAAAATCTCTGGAAATTCCGAAATCACACTGTAAATCGGTACAATCATCTAAACCCCCCGATATCTCTTGTTTAGTCACTTAATTCACAACTCATTGATCAAAACTGTTAATTGATCCGCTCAGACGGAATTCACAAATCAGAGCCGACGACCCTTGCCGGAGTTCTGAGAAAAACATCCTGTTTGGTACAATTCTGTTCTTTAATCTCATTATCTAATACTTTCCAACCAATTATAAGTTTCGATAATCGAATTAAACAAAAACAGTCGGGCATCTGGTTCTGTGTCTTTATAGATGAAGAAGACGAAGGCGATATGTGTATAAGTTTAATTAAAACTGAATATTATACCGGGTTAGACACAGTCCAGTGGTGGACTGTGTGCAAATTTAATATCATGGTCCCGAGTTCGAGTCCTAACACGCTGCCCGGTTCTTACAAATTTCCAACCATTTTTGATACTGATATATATTAAGGCGCAGATAGTATATAAATGTAATTAAAATCGCATATCATTCGGGTTAGTCACACAGCCCAGTTGGTCGGGTTGTGTGCAATACAAGGCTATGGACGCGGGTTTGAGTCCAGGCCCTCACACCGGTTCAATGATTTAAAAACCTTTTTAAATTAAATAAAATTCTGAATAATCTAAATAGTATATAAGTATAATTAAAATCAGAAATATTTCGGGTTAGACACGTAGCTCAGTTGGTAGAGCTGCGTGCACGCGAACGAGAGATCCCAGGTTCGAACCTCACTCAGTGCACACTCAACCACAGTCCGACCGGTCAACGTTCAACAAAAGTCAAAATAGTTATTTTATTTATTTAATTTAAAAATCAATTAAAAATACTTAAAAATAATATTTTTAAAGTTAGAAAATGTCCTTAAACTCACAAAAATAAATCCAAAAAAATCCATTTATTTACCGAACTATTTCGTTATTATTTTTAGGTTAGTTTTCCTCGTCGATCCAATCCCAAAAACTCGTGCGCATCCAACGTCATCAAGAGAACGCACCCAATATGAGTGAATCTCTACAAATTCCCCGTTTTAATCACATTTTTGGGGTGTATCAGTGTCGCTTAATTATTTATTATATTTAAACACTTGTGCATCCATCATATCCGTGATCAAATGTGTATTCAATATGTATCAATTGTTGTGTGGATTATGTTTAGATTAAAGTTATCATTTTCAGTACATGCATTTCATTAGGCCCATCAGCTCCCCGTGGGAGACGGGTTGAGTACAGGTGCCTCATTCGATCGGCTCTGTTTGATTGAGCCTTGATCTCACATACATCATCACACGTTTCATACGATCGGCTCCGTTTGATTGAGCCTTGATCTCACAATACATTATCATTCATGTCATATACTCATTCCAGGTTATTTGTGATTGATTGTTTATATATGTTTGCTCACATATGAAGATTGCACAACTTTTCAATATTAAATACAACAAGAAATCAATAACAATGTTTTTGAACAAGGTTCACTCGCCAACTTTTGGTGACCCAAAAATTTCCCCCATTTTACACATGATACAGGTGATCCAGTTGAGGCAAGAAACACATAAGAGGGCCTAGAAGAATAAATCTGTTTAAGCTTTGGATTGTTTTACTTAGTTTCATTTCCTTGTATTTGTATGAATTTGATTTGAACATTTAAGTTGTAATTTGAATTTAATAAATATGAAACATTTTAGTAAACATCATGAGCTTTGGTGATAACCCAATTATGCCCCGACTCTTATTCCGCTGCGGGTCGGGGTGTGACAGATTGGTATCAGAGCCATGACTATAGGGATATAGGATAGGTTATTAGACCCTTAGAGCCTATACTATAGTTGATTAGAATTTTTAAATTGTTTATGTGTTACATAAAAATTCATGATGTTTATATGCTTTATGTTTATTGTTACATTCAATGTTATGCAAGCATGTTCATAAGTACATATTATTATACAATGCTCATCATGAACTATATCCTCATAACATATCATATCCATGAGAGCACACACCTCACCATTCCCATAATTTTTGCAACGATTTTTGTATTTTTCAAATCACATCAAAGTGAGTTCCCATGACAGGCATGTAGTAACTGGAAGGGTACGAGTACCGGTAGTCGGAACGTCCTGTCTAGGCTTGGCATTCGTATAAATCCAAAATAAAGGACCAGTTTGCCTACCTGGGGACTAACGATGAGAGTACGAAGGACCTATTAGGCCAAAGCATGCTATACCAAACGTCGTGTGAGCTAACCCCACTTTGAGTTGTCATTGTGTCTATACCTGGACACCCTCCTACCATACATCTCGCAATCATATTTCATGGTTTCATTCAGGTGATGCAAGTGTTAAACCGCCAACACCAATGTGAATCCTACTAAGCCAATAGTCATGGGGGCCCACATGACTATACAGGCGATGGTATGGGGGACATTGGAGGCCTAAACATGAGCAAACCCAAAACATCCTATGGATGTAGTTGCATTATTGATGATTATGTTATTTTATTACTTTTGACGACACATGACACCTAAAAACTTCTTAAACTCACAATCTTCCTATGTATGTTCCTGTAGATGTCGGCTAGGCAACTACGTGGAGGTAGAAAGTCAGGAAGGTCAAACGAACGCTTGGCCACCCAAATTGCAAAACAAATGGCCGCGGTGCTTCCTGACATCGTAATTCAAGTCCAACAAGCTCTCACCGCGAATCCCATCAACCCTCCCAATCAAGAAGACCAGAACGTCGACAACCCTCCCTCCAAAAAGTGCTCCTACAAACACTTCAAGTCTTGCGATCCCCCAAAGTATGAAGGGACCGAGGGTGTCACTGCTCTCCTCCACTGGTTTGAGGAAATGGAGAACACCTTCCTCAATTGCGATTGTCCCGAGGATCGCAAGGTACGTTACGCAACCGGGAGACTGTTTGGGGTAGCCCTTACCTGGTGGAACACAGAAAAGGGTAAGAGAGGAGTCGAAGATGCTATGGCCTTAACATGGGAAGAGTTAAGGGAAATAATGACAAGACGCTTCTGTCCAAGAAGCGAAATCAAGAAGTTGGAAGATGAATTCCATTCGTTAAAACAAAAGGAAGGAGATCATACTTCCTACAACAAAAGATTTCTCGAGCTAAACCAAATGATCCCCAACTTGTTCACCCCAGTGTACCGCTTGGTTGAACACTACATTCGAGGCCTCCCCTCGAAAATCCAAGACTCGGTTCTAAGCACTTCACCTGCAACACTTGAGGTCGCAATGGAACTAGCTATCGAACTTACCGAGAATCGCATCTGAAACGGTAAATTCAAGGAGGAGAAAAAGAAAGCCCCCATTGAGGCCCAAACTTCAAACCATTCTGTCTCCTCTTTGAAGTTTGCTGGTAAGAGGAAGCGAAACAACAGGAACTTTGCTGTCACACAAACAAACCCCCTATCACTGCTGCACCCATCACCCAAGTTGCCCCCTCAGCTACACCATATAAAAAGCCATACTCCGGCCCATACCCAAAATGCAACCGTTGCCAATACCATCACCTTCCCGAACATCCCTGCCAACATTGCATCGGCTGTGGCCGTGCACTTCGCCATGTGGCGCACCCGTCCTTTTCATGAAAAAGAAGGATGGATCGTTCCGTATGTGCATCGATTATCGTGAACTTAACAAACTCACGATAAAGAACCGCTATCCTCTTCCTCGAATCGACGACCTATTTGATCAGCTTCAAGGTGCTACTTGTTTTTCTAAGATCGATTTACGTTCCGGTTATCATCAGTTACGCGTGTGGGACAAAGATATTCTGAAAATCGCCTTTTGTACTCGCTATGGTCATTTCGAATTCGTGGTCATGCCTTTTGGTCTTACAAATGCGCCCGCGGTCTTCATGGATTTGATGAACCGTGTGTGTAAAGCTTTCTTAGATCGTTTCATCATTGTTTTCATTGATGATATCCTTGTCTATTCGAAGTCGAGAGACGAACACGCACGCCATCTCCGTTTATTCCTTGAACTTCTTCAAGGAAATCGCCTTTATGCTAAGTTCTCTAAATGTGAATTCTGGCTCGAAGAAGTCCAATTTCTTGGCCACATCGTTAATAGTTAAGGAATTCACGTCGACCCTAGAAAGATTAAAGTCGTCAAGAATTGGATTACACCGAAGAATGCTTCCGAAATCCGTTCATTTCTTGGATTGGCGGGTTACTACCATCAATTCATCGCAGACTTCTCGAAAATCGGCGATCCGCTTACCGCTTTAACTCATAATGACAAACCTTTTGTTTGGGATTCCAAGCAAGGGGAAGCTTTTCAAACGCTAAGCATATGCTATGCAACGCTCCTGTCCTCGCTCTACCCGACGGAAACGACAATTTTGTTGTTTTTTGCGATGCCTCTAACCTTGGTCTTGGTTGTGTTCTCATGCAACGAGACAAGGTTATCGCGTATGCGTCTCGACAACTCAAGGTCCACGAGAAGAACTACACGACCCACGATCTCAAACTCGATGCAGTTGTTTTTGCATTGAAGATATGGCGACACTACCTTTATGGTACCAAGTGTACGGTCTTCACCGACCATAAGAGCTTACAACATATCTTCAATCAAAAGGAACTGAATATGCGCCAACGTAAATGGGTTGAACTTCTCAACGACTACGATTGTGAGATATGCTACCATCCAGGCAAAGCAAACGTCGTCGCCGATGCTCTAAGTCGACGAAGCTATATATATAGTGTTCGTGACTCTCAAGCTTTGAATGATCTCGAAATCATGATTCGCTCCGCTCAATTCACCTGATTTAACGAGAATACTTTGGAGGAAGAAATGAAATGTGGTGCCAAAACTCAACTTGTTGTTAAACCTAACGGTATCTATTACTATCTTGATCGTATTTGGATTCCTAGCCGTGATAATCTTCGTGATTTGCTAATGACCGAAGCTCATAAATCTCGATACTCCATTCACCCCGTGCCGACAAGATGTACCAGGACCTTCGTCCTAAGTACTGGTGGCTGGGCATGAAAAAGGATATCGCCGTGTACGTCTCGAAGTGCTTAACTTGTCCGAAAGTTAAAGCCGAACATCAAAGGCCCTCTGGCTTGCTCGAACAACCCGAAATCCAGATGTGGAAATGGGAAAGTATAGCCACGGACTTTATTACGAAACTCCCGCGTACTTCCTCTGGTCACGATAGCATTTGGGTTATCGTTGATCGTCTTACCAAATCAGCGCACTTTATTGCTATACAAGAAGACTTTAAGGTTGAACGATTAGCCCGAATCTATACCGCGAAGTTATATGTCGACACGGGACACCACGTGACATCATCTCTGACCGGAGAGACGATCGCTTTACTTTGCGTCTCTGGGAGACTTTTCAATCTGCTCTCGGTACTACCCTCAATATCAGTACCGCTTTTCATCCTGAAACCGACCGTCAGACTGAGCACACGATCCGCACCCTCGAAGATATGCTTCGTGCGTGCATCATAGATTTCAGTGGTAATTGGGATACGCATTTACCTTTAATCGAATTCTTGTATAATAATAATTATCATACCAGCATTCAAATGGCTCCTTTTGAGGCACTGTATGGAAGAAAGTGTCGATCGCCTATTGCATGGCACGAGATCGGCAAAGCACAAATCACCGGTCCCGAGCTAATCCAAGAAAACGACAGACAAGATCCTCCAGATCAGAGACGATCTCTTGAAAGCTCGGAGTCGTCAAAAGAGTTATGCTGATAAACACCGCAAGCCCCTACAGTTCGAAGTGGGAGATCACGTTCTCCTAAAGGTTGCACCTTGGAAGGGAGTGATCCGCTTCGGGAAGAAAGGAAAGCTAGCGCCTCGATACGTTGGTCCCTTTAAGATTCTGGAAAGGATCGGTAAAGTAGCCTATCGTCTCGAACTACCGGCGGAACTTAATAATGTTCATCCGACTTTCCACGTGTCTAACCTCAAGAAATGCCCAACCGAAGAGAATCTCCATGTACCTATCGAAGATCTGCAAATCAACGAGACTCTCCATTTCGTGGAAAAGCCTGTCGAGATCATGGACCGAGAAACCAAGAAATTACGGCGCTCTCGCATCCCTATCGTGAAGGTCCGATGGAAAGGCAAACGCAGCGCCGAGTTCACTTGGGAGTTGGAAAGTGATATGAAGGCCAAATACCCGCACCTCTTTGTTACAACCACTACCAAAATTTTGGGACGAAATTTCCTAAAGTAGGGAGACTGTAACAACTCAGAATTTCGTTGTTATCTTTTCTTTCATTATCGATTGTATCTATCCTTTGTAAATCTCGAGATTCTTTTATAAGAAAAGTTTATGTTAAGTAATTATGATTATGTATATTATATCACATCTAAATCGCTTATTAAATCGCATCGCTAATCTCATCGCATCACAACTCGTAGTTAATTATATGGTTTTATGTATTTATGTGTTGTGGTTATGATTATGCTCGCTATCGCATCGCTCTCACACACTCAAATCGCTAAATCGCACTATTATATCAATTATAACGCTTAATATAACTAATTAATACGGAACGAATCGCCAAACGAACCCTTAACGCGAAATCAGCAAACGAAACTTGGTCACCATGCCAAGTTCGGCCGAACTTGGCTACCATAAGTTTGCCCGAACTTGCCTGAGACACAAGGATCCCTTATATTCCACAAGTTCGCTCGAACCTTTACAAATATGTACAAGTTCGGCCGAACTTAACTAATTCCTTTTGAAACCTAGCAAGTTCGCTCGAACTTGCATGAATTTCATGCAAGTTCAAGTTCGAGCGAACTTGACCCCACCAGCTCCATTTTTGCCTTCACTTATAAATACTCAGCCCCATTCTCTCATTTGAACTTACTGCAAGTTCGCCCAGAGCTCTCAAACCCGAAACCCTTTGTTTTCTAAGTAAGAATCAACCCGATTTCAACTACAACGATGTTCAACAACGTTTAACAACAGTTTACAACGATTTTGCACAAGGCTTTGCCTTTGTTTTCATCAAATCTCTTCTGTTTACGAAAACCTTCATCTTTTTCCATAAAAACCTCTGTTTTCACTCAGATCTATAGTAGATCTGAGCAAAACCTTTTAAATCCTTGATTTTTACACCATTTTCAGACTAATGACGTATGTTTCGTTCACTTTTGAGTGGAATGAGGCGTTGTCGAAGCTAGATCTCAGATCTGGAAGCACAAGGATGAAATCGTCACTTTACACAAGCTGGACTAACCCGTACAAACCATCAAGTTCGCCCGGATTAGCCCGAGTTTCTGTAAAATGGCTATGTTCGCTCCAAAAAACCTCTCCAGCCTAAGTTTTACTCAGTGGCTTAAGGTTGGAGGGATGGACACTCGATTTCCTAAGCAAACGACGCGAAAACGCAAGATTTTGGACCCGAAACATCAAGTTCGCTCGAGATTTCACTGATTTTGTACAGCTCACTAGTCAAGTTCGCTCGAACTTGCCCTCTGAGGGTCAAGTTCGGCCGAACTTGAGTGCTGATGACCAACTTTTCCACAAAAACCCCCAAGTTCGCTCGAACTTGCAAAGTTTACAAGGAAACTTCACAAGTTCGGCCGAACTTGTCTCTCCTCTTAACAAACCCTCACAAGTTTGACCGAACTTGTCAAGTTTCCTTGAGAAACTTACAAGTTCGCCCGAACTTGACTCACAACCCAGCAGATTAGTACAAGTTCGCTCGAACTTGTATGTTTACATACAAGTTCGGCCGAACTTGCCTACTGCCAAACCAAACTTCACCGTTTCAGCTTTTCGGAGACTGATGCACTTCCGTTCGCGTATGCAGGCTGATCTGGCGCTCCTCTTCACCTCTCGACAGTCGTTTACTCTATCCTAAACGCACCGAATGTGAGTATACTTGACCCGTTTTTGCTATAATGCACTATTTGGGTGTTACATACGTTCCTCTATCAAAATCACTTCACAACTCAAATTGTTTATCACACGCGAATAATCTGATTATGTATGCTCAATACGTGATACTAGAAACATGTGACTAGGACTTATTTTCGTTAACTTGCCTCCTTAGCTAGTATGGTACTATAGTGTGGCTAACACCCGATGGGGTCTAGTTAGGATGGACACGCAAGCCTTCTCACGGTAGTTAGCATGAGAAATAAGCATATGTTTATCTATGTGATGTGTTTTGGTGTATCATGATATGTAATTGGACTATTTCGCGAACGCTTCTCTATTATGCTAGTATTACTAAAACCTGTATGCTCACCTTTACTTAATTGTATTGACTTGTATTTTAACGTGTGTAACAGGTTGAGGATTTTAGCTTGGATGCTTTGGATGTAGCGTGCTTAGTTTAGTTTGTTTCGTTTAGTTTCCAAATGTAATAAATCTAGGGAAAATCGAACCCGATTAGTTTTGTGGGAAAAACAAGTTTCTGTAATAATTATTTTGAAATATTGTGTTTAATGGTATGGGACGTTAAATGTTGAATGATGTTGATAGATGATTGTTATGGAATTCTCATGAGACAATCTGGTCGCCTAGTGCCACTAACCATAATGTTTCCGCCATCGGTTGGGGTGTGACAAAAAGTATGTATTCAATAAAGTAATTATGTAGATGTTAACACTCGTTTTTGACAATATAAATCCCGTAAGGGTGGTTGTGATTCATGGGTCATGCCCACTAGAATCGTAATGAGGAGGTTAAGTCTTAGATAATATAACCTAATGTTATGACAAGTAACCACATGATTATTGTCAAGAGTTCGGCTATGTATAAGTCTATTTGTATATATATATATAGTATATTTATTAGGTCCAACATATAAGTCATAGATTTCATAGATGACATGCATGGAGGTAGGAGGATAACCGCCCTTTAACCTCTTTCGTAAGATTCACCAATACACAAATCATCACAAGGATGATTCGGATGGTCATGAATGAAATGAAATTATACAAGTTATCACTATACCAAGTAGCCAAGTAATCTTCAACCAGGTGAGCCGACATCGACATAAAAAGAATTAACTAAGTGTCGAGGGCTAGACGGGGTTGTGTCACTTTTAGGCTAGCAAAATACTTGGGATAGCAAAGGGAAAACATTAAGTGAAGTGGTGGATTCAAGGTAGGATAGCCAAGGCTTCCAAATAATCACACTTCACACCAAAACACAAGTCTTGTCATATGAACAAGCTTGGATGGTTTCAACACTTGTGGGTTAATAACCCTAACAAAACATAAAGTATAGAGGTATTTTACACCTCCAAATTTTTATGAAACAACTTTGGTTAGCTCACTAACCATGGACTAGTTTGAGGCACAAGTAGCACAAGTTTGTTTAGAGAAAGTAAGTTTAAATAAAGTTTACAAGTTCTTCTTCCAAAACAGAAAGTTTGGCCTTAGAAATGGTATTGTTCCACCTTGGTCTTCAATGTAAAACCTATGATAACATCCGTTGAGGCAATCCAAACCTTGTAGAGGAAGAAGGAGTGAAGAAAACATGAAAATGTTGAAGATACAAGAAAATAAAAACAAGCAGAAAATTTGCTGCACTTTGGGCCTCAATTTTGGTGTGGTTTCACCTTAGTTTGCCCAAGCAAACTTGTGAAAACCTACCTAGAGGTTATCCAAGTGTTTTAGAAGAAGAAACAAAAAGAAAATAGTAGGAGAAGTGGGTTAGAAACTCACTTAAACTCAGAACTTTTTGCTGAGTTTGCTGGAACTAAGAGAGACTTTGTGAGTGTTTTGAGAGTATTTGGAGGCTTGCAAAATGGGAAAAGGATGAAGAAATGTTGTTTATATAGGGGAGGGATTAGGGTTAGTGTTGGTGGAGCATTTAAGGTAATTAGGTGGAAGATTAACTTGAAATAACAAACCCAAACATACCCTAGCAGCTTGCGGGCCCAAGCTGCCATGTTTCTTTTTTTTTGTTAATTAATTACTATTATTTGATAATTTGATGCTTTTTATTATATAATTAGCATATATAAACGTGTGATATGTTGTTTTAGGCATATGGAAATCATATCCTAGTGTTTATTTAGTAAAAAGAACACGTTTTAAAAAGTTTAACGCGGCTAGAATATTGGACAAGATTGCAACATAAAATGAAGTGCTAATAAACGTAATTCTCGCGATTGAATAACCAAGTATTTTGTATGATTGGAACGTTTAAGAATATGATTACACGATGAAGATTTACGAGTTAAACTTGTGTTATGAATCATGTAACAAACATGTGTACGAATCAATGTATAAACGTGTATAAATGTTGTATATTTCGCATAAAAGACTAATTTCATTACAATCAAAGTCTCGGATTTACAACGATTCTAAATGAGATACGATTACAAGGATATGAGTTTCCGAAAATAGAATTATGATACAATTTTTCTAAAAATGGAAAGCTGAAAAAAGCGAGGCATTACATTAACCATTAATTTTTTTTACAAATAATTTGTTTAAAGTTTACCCATATACATCCTTTACTTGAAAAGACTATTTTTTACGTGCATATCTTGACGTACGTGTCAATATAAATTCGATGTGTTTTACGTTCGATGCAAATGCTTTCTGGAAATGAGTCTAATTAAATATAATACGTTTTCGTTTTTTTTAAACCATTTATTACATGCATGATTTTATGTATATTTCCGTATAAATTTGAGTTGGTATATGTTTCGACGTAAAGTTTTTTGGAAATGTCATGTGTCTTTAAGAAAATGAAAATAACATAAATATCAATAATGCAACTACATCTGGTCAAATATAATATGTTTTCGTGCTTATTTTATGAATGTTTGGTAAATTTTGTTTCAAACCAAGTGGGGTCAAATTGTGGTTTCTGTTTTCAAAAGCTCTAATTAATCTTTTTTTATTTCTGTTATACCCATTACGTTTTCTACGTATGAGTCGGGTCACATATAATACGTTATGATTGTACGGTATGAATTTGATTTACTTTATGTTTTGATCCAGTCGCAATGCTTATATAGGTTACATAGAGTTCAATCGGGTACGTCGAAACACACATTTTCATATGGTTAACGCATCACATAACGTTTGACTGATCCAATCGATGTTTACGATGTGTCCGCGTTGCAAGTGCGCGAGTCTTACTGCTAGTTAAGAATAAAAGCTAATGTTGACTACAACAAATGAAACCAAAAGTACAACCAACACTACATAAGCAAGTTGATAATATATATAGTTTTGGGATCAGGAGAAAACAATTTGAAGTGTAAAAATCGTGAGAACATACTCAGCCACAAGATCTCTGTGATTTGTGGCAGAGATTGATGCGTTGATATTTTTGTAAATAATGGGAACCTGAGAACAACCAGGAAGGGTAAAATAGGAAAATCTAAACAAGGGTGCACATGCTATTCACATGTCATTTCCCCTTATCATATTTAAACGTTATTAACTTTTTTATACGTGATTATTATTTTTTTTAAAATGCACATACAATCCAATGTTTTTTATCTCTCCAATGAGTATATTATTGATATATTTTTCGAAGAAAAATTAACTGGGTATTTTTATGGCGTTTTGAACTTTGTTTTTTATGGCGTTTTTTTAAGTGAGTGTTTTTATGGTGTTTTCAACTAGTTTTTCTATAGCGTTTTTTGAACTTAGAGTTTTTATGGCATTTTTAACTAGGGTTTTATGGTTTTTGTTTAACTGGGTGTTTTATGGAGTTTTCAACTGGGTATTTTCATGGTGTTTTTTTGAACTTGGTGTTTTATAGCGTTTTTATTTGAACACCCAGTTCATTTCAATTTTTTAATTTTAAAAGTATAACAACAATATACTCCTTGGAAAGATAATAAAACACTCGATTTATGGTGTAAACTTTTTTTTTTTTTTTTTAAATAGTCACGTATAAAAAAGTTACAGGAGTTTAGAAAAAGGGTGAAATATGCATGTGACATGCATGTAGATGTCTTTAGCACATACACACACACACACACACCACACACACACACATATATGTATAGGGAGGGATCTGGGGAAAACGCTTAAAAGTGTGAAAACGGTGAGAACGATTTTGGTGTTGACATGTGGTGTTGGTGCTAACTTATACTAAGGGTAATATTGTCAAAAAGTCCATGCACATGCAAATCACATGCATATTTCACCATCTTTTTTAAACTCACGTAACTTTTTTATACGAGTTTTTTTTAAATTACACCATAAAATCGAGTGTTTTATTATCTTTCCAAAAAGAATACTATTGATATACTTTTTCCAAAGAGAATACTATTGATATACTTTGAAATAAAAAAATGACATGAGCCAGATGTCAAAATAAAAAGGCCATAAAAACGCATAGTTCAGAAAAACGCCATAAAAACCAGTTGAAAAAGCCATAAAACACACAGTTAAGAAAAACCCCATGAAAAATCAGTTGAAAATGCATAAAAACACACAATTCATAAAAACGCCATAAAAAACCTAGTTGAGAACGCCATAAAAACACATAGTTTAGAAAAATACAATTAAAAAACCCAATTGAAAACGCCATAGAAACACAAAGTGAAAACACCATAAAAACCCAGTTCATTTTTTTCAAAAAGTATATCAATAGTATAATCGTTGGAAAGATAAAAAACGCAGGATTTTATGGTGCAACTTAAAAATAAATAAATAATCATGTATAAAAATTTATGGATGTTTAAATATTATGGAGGAAATGACATGTGATTAGCATGTGCACCGTTGTTGGGATCTTTCTCTTTTGCCCTCCTGATAGTTCTAAGGTTTCTAGTATTTACAAAAATGTCGCTGCATTATTCTCAGCTACGAATCACATAGATCTTGTTGCTGAAATTGTTGTCACCGTTTTCACACTTTAGGACGTTTTCATCATAATCTTATGTATATATATATATATATATATATATAAAACAAAAGCAATAAGTTTTGGTGATTTTTCTACAAATTAATCAAAAAAAGGTATATGTATGAGATATAATAGTCTAAATCAGCAATTATGCTAATAAAGGGAAAACGTTTTGTTAAAGTAAACTAATAAATTGTTAGAATCAGTGTTTACATCTTTTGACTATACGTAGTGGTTGTTAAGAAAGTGCCACCTTATTTATGTGAGGAGTTAGACATCGCATGATGGGATCCATGGAGGGGTGTTGTGGCGTGACTTTAACAGGCATGAACAAGAGACAGGCTAGAAAAATCTTTTTTAGGCAATCACATTGAGTCACACCTACTTTTAAAACAAAATTATTTATTCAATTCGGTTTAGTAAACCATTACACAATTTTGATGGTTTAGTTAGTTAAAGTTATACTGCCTACATGACAGTAACATGTCATGAATTTTTTTTTCACTTTTTAGTTAAACTAATACATGTAGTCTTAAATTATAAATTTCAAAACAGTTCGATTTAGATCTAGACCATGACTGGTATTATGATTAGAGTTGTTTACGAGCCAACTGCCGAGTCAATCCAAATGGACCTTTGCTCGTGCTTTGCTCATTTACAAACCGAACTAAGTTGACCGGCTCATTTACAACCAATTGCAAACAATTTTCTGGACAAAAGGTTGGGTTTTTTTACCATCATATTTGACTATGTAAATAAATCATTATATTACAGAGATGAGAAAAAGGAAGACATTTTTCTAATAAGGACGATTTGAACAAAAAAAAAATTGTTTTTAATCAAATAAATTTTTCTCAAATTTGTAATGGCTACATTAAAGGAAGAAGGGTATGGTCAAGTGTGAGTATTGATTTATAGTAAAAATAATACCAAATACCCTGTTTTTTTTAGTACTGTTTAAGGAAAGAATTTTCTAAGTCATAACAAGAGCAAAAACGTAGGAACAAAAATAACTAGTTTTGAATCAAATACCAGATTCGAAACTTCTATTAAAAACTCACATATTTCAACTGTAAATAAAATGTACATTGACCGTCAATATATACTAATCATATACTAAACCTACCTTGGAGAACAAATAAACTCGAATTAGAAACCAAATTAACTCTCTTAACATAATTAAAACTTGAAAAATAAAAAGTAAATAGTTAAAAAAAACAATAAACTAATAAACTACAATAAAAACAACATTTCACTCTTGACCCGGACCAAATTAACCAACACTTTTATCTTAATTATCTTTTTACATTCTATTTTGGTGAATTTGTCATTAGTAACGTTTTTTATAGTATCAAGAACATATTTCGAAATTTGTTAGAGCGAAGTCATGCAATAAACTTGTCTTTTTACATGTTTATTCGATAATATTTATGATAGAATGTTTGATGTTTGTGTTTGTATTTTTACCAAGCATATCATTGTTGGGATCAAAAAACAATGTTTAAGATTGTTGTTTTGATTCAAGTACATGTCTCCTTGTAGGATACAAGTTGTATAAAAAGGGTATCGTTTAGCACTCAGCACAACAAAAGTATTCTCTTCAAACATCTACGGGCATCAAGATCACTAGAATCATGTCTAAGATCAACAATAAAACTGTCATTTGCATGTTTTTCGTGTTCGTTTTTGTCGGTATCATGACATCAACCCATGGCGAAACCATTTCCGCCGGTAAAACTCTTACTGTTGAAAAGCATGCATACTCGATCTCGAAGTTCCTAACCTTTCTTTTCCTCTCTTTTTACGTATATATTATATAAAAATGTGTGTTTAAACTAAATCTCAAATTATATTTTTTAGATACTCCAATAGTAATCCCTATTTGCAACTTTGTGATTGGCGTGAAAAGTGGAGATACATGTGTCGACATCGCTCACAAGTTCAAGCTAAGCTCTAAATTCTTCAAACTTATCAATCCTAATTTGAATTGCAACAAGTTGTTCGTGGGCGAATGGATTTGCATTGGGGGAGTAGTCCTTCCGTAAATGATGTATGGAATTCTAATGACAATAAAAGTTGTATGTGTATCTGATGTTGGAGCCTAACCAATCCTGGTTTTGTATCATGTGTTTCTTCCATTATTAATAAAAAAATGTGTGATTGGTAAGTCAAATTGCATTCTCAAATAAAATCATAGTCGTACATATCTTGCTAAATGCGTAAACCATTGAAAGAACTAGAACTTCTTTGTGAAATCATGGTTGTACAAATCTTGCTAAACACCTAATAAAATCATGGAATATGGTGTTTCATCTTGGTCAAAGTCAAAACATATAAAATCCAAACTTCTTATCTGCATAATTTTTGTCTGTTTTTTTACATATTCCTTTATTTCCAAAACTATGTATTATTTAAAATTATGCAAAATTATACTGTTGAAGCCAAAACGAAAAAAAAGTTGTTTGATGTTATCGTATTTGTTTAAATGTAAATCGGATAGGATTGTAAGTTTCCGGCCTCCTTTTGAACAATGAAACATTTGTGTGAAATGCGTTAAGTTCATTGCTATATAAACATACAAAAACGGTTTTTAAAAAGAAAGTAAATGTATATAATATATTATGTATTAATAAGCGATGTTCATAACACATCTTGTGCAAATATCACACACTAATTTTTCAAACCAAAAGCCATGGTTTCCCAACGGAAAGTTTCATTAACATTTTTATAGTAACATCTCTAAAAAATAATAAATAGTATTTTGAAGGGTCAGGTTTGACCACATTTATCACGTATCATATATACAACACAAAATTAATTATATGTATAAAACTGAAAACTCTTGTACGTTCCCCTATAGTTTATACATATAGTCTTATAACACAAGTACTAAATCAATCTATGTATCAGTCATTAATTTGTTGTATATTTATTTCTCGTAATTGATTTGTGTATACAATCTTTCAATGCTACGCCACGGTTGCAGTGTATGCATATAATGTATATATGTGTGGGCCCTCGGAGGTTAATGTCACACCCCAACCGATGGCGGAATCATCGGGGCGCAGCACTAGGCGAACAAGATTGCTCAAGAGAATCCATAACAAATATTTAATGACAATATTTAAAAGGTTTAATTTCCCATAAATTAAAGAAATATCCCATAACAATCGTCACAAATTACATAATCTCTCAAACAAAATAAGTCCGACAACCTAGATTTTATTCGTGGGTTTCTAAAGATAAAGCCCTAATCCATTTGCAGGGTAGAATCATCAACCTGTCACATACGTTAAAATAAAAGTCAATACATAAAGTAAATGTGAGTACACAGGTTTAAATGCATAATAATAACGATAAAGCGTTTACGCATAACCAGCGTGTACACGTAGAGAATGTGAATCTAAGTAAGCTAACAATAATGACACAAGCTAACCAACACGACTGCGAGGTGGAGTATGCGCGATACGTGTTCACAACAGCGAACACGCACGTAAAGTTAATATGCGAGCCTTAACAACTCCCAAACCAATTGGGTGCTGAGTCTAAACTATAGTACTATTGCTTAGAAAGTAAACACAATCTGCTATGGATTGAAGAGAGTGCTGGAACGGCATGTAAGCGAGAACATAAGTGCATCAGTCTTCCGAAGTGCTGAAACGGTCGAAGCAAAGTGCGGTGATGTTACAGAGTACTTCGTGCGAAGTTGCACCAGACATTGGTCAGGTGACAACTTCGTGCGAAGTTGCACCAGACATTTGTCAGTGACAACTTCGTGCGAAGTTGCACCAAACTTTTTTCAGGTGACAACTTCGTGCGAAGTTGTTCCTTTTGGTGCAAAGTTGTCTGTTTTGGTGTCCAAAATCGGGTGTTTTCGCGTCGTATCTTCGGGAAATCGAGTGGTCATCCCTCCAGTCTCAAGTTACTGATCAAACCTAGCGCCGGAGAGGTCTTTTGAGCGAATTTTAGTCAGTTCAGAGGAACTTGGACTGGTTTGGCTAACTGGTAGTTCGTACGAAGCCGTCCAGTTTGCACGAACTGGGTGTCTTGCGTCTGGTGCTTTCAGAACTGAGTTTCCACTTGGAATAGACGTATATTCAAATCCATTTCAAGTATGTTGTCTGACCATGCTTCGCTCCACTATCTAGTGAACGAAACACACGTCGGTTTGTCTGTTTCGGTGTACAAATCAATGTTTTAAACAGTTTTCTCAGATCTAACACTTGGGGAGTTGAAACCATCAGGATTTCTAGCTTAGGAAGCCAAGGTTAAGCCCAATATACTTGTTTAAGTGCAGATCTAAGTTTAAAATAAGAAGTTTTATGGAAAAAGATGAAGATTTTCGTAAAAGAGAAGTTTTGATGAAATCGAAGGTAACATTCTGCAAAATCGTAGTGGAGAACATTGTGGTTTACAGAAAACAAGTTGTTTCTTACTTGAAAATTAGAGGAGTGCGGGTAGGAGAGGTTTGGTGCGAAGTGGCAGCAAGAGGTGAGTGAGTGGAGGTGCTGAGTATTTATAGGTGAGGGAGAAGTGAATGGCAGGAGGTGCAAGTTCGCACGAAGTTGGCCACAAGTACGAACTTGGCCACTCTCTTGGCTTGGTCAACTTCGTGCGAAGTTGGGATACCCACTTCGTTAGAAGTTGGCCTTTTGGCTAAGATTTGTTTGCCATTTGGTCGTTGGCTATTTGTTCATATTAGATGGTTACGTTAAGCGTTTTGGCAAGGTGTTAAGCATTGCGTTAATAAGATAATGCGATTTGGGCGATTTGTGTAAGCGAGAGCGTTGGGATAACGAGTACAACCATAAAACATAAAGTACACATAACACATAAGTAGCATAAAGTAACATAATTAATTCGCGATTTGAGTTTGCGTTGAGAGTTGCGAGTATTAAGCGATTTAAATGCGATTAATAAGCGATATAAAATGCATTTCAAATTAGTTTAACCATTACAATAAATCTCAGAGTACAAACGAGTTCTAAACAAAAAATAAATGGAAATAACGGGATTCAGATAACAATCCGAAAGAACGGGTTGTTACAGTTAAAAGTGAAATTGCACTAATTTTAACCTTATTTTACTAATTTCATGAAAACAAAGTTATAAGCGACGACGATTAATCATGCATCATCTTGTGGCGTTGATAGCCTAAAGACAAAAAGGTACATGCACTATTCGGTTCTCTGTCCCGATTGTTGAGTGTTATGTGCCTTAGGTCCAAGCCTTAATGCAAAACTACTGTCGAGTTGAGGTCTCACTGAAAGCAACATCTATATTCCTATAGAAAAAAGGGTTAAGGAGCCCTGTCCCTGGTACCCCATAGGATACCCATCATCCCACCCCACAAGGGTTATGATGCCGACAAATTACCTCTGCACACCATCCACATGATCTGGGCATCACAAGGGTCGAACCTGCACCACTACAGCTTCACATGTGGGCAATGAACTTCATTGGTAGTGGGTACAACTGAGCTATAAGCTCTTTGGTTCTATTCCTTTATGGTAGAGCCGTAGAGGTAAATGTCTACATCTTAAAATCCTCACACCATGCCTTAGCTTTGCTATTGATGAGATTTACTGAGTATGATGACGAATCATTCAATACGAATACACATAAACATGTACTAATTTGTTAATGAAGTTTATGCCTGTGAATTTAAGGAAAAAAACGATGTTTAATATTTAGGCTAATAATTATATACGTATGTGTAATTTACTTAACTTTTGTTTAACAATAGTATTAAGATAGGATATGGTGAAGTGCGAATTTCGATTTATAGTATTTGGTACATTTAAATATCACTTTTCGTACTAAATGTAATACCAAATACATGTTTTTAGTCGTGTTTAAGGAAAGAATTTTCTAAAGGCAAAACAAGAACAAAAATGTAGGAACAAAAATAACTAGTTTTTAACGAAATGCCAGGTTCGTTCGAAACTTCTATTAAAAACTCGTAAAACGGTATTTCACTCTTTACCCCATCCAAATTAACCAACAATTTTATCTTTTGGAATTTTCTTTTTATTTTTCTCTTTTGGTGAATGTATCGTTGGTAATGTTTGTTTTTATAGTATTAAGAACGTATTTCAAAATCTGTTTGAGCAAAGTCATGAAATAAACTTGTCTTTTTGTATGTTTATTCGATAATATTTATGATAGAATGTTTGATGTTTTTGTTTGTAGTTTTACCAAGCATATCATTGTTGAGATCAAAAAATAATGTTTAAGATTGTTGTTTTGATTTAAGTGCATGTCTCATTGTAGGACACAAGTTGTATAAATTGCGTAACGTTAACCAGTCAGCACCACAAAAGCATTCTCTTCAAACATCTACGAGCATCCAGATAACTGGAATCATGTCTAAGATCAACAACAAAACTTTCCTTTGCATGCTTTTCGTGTTCATTTTTGCCAGTATCATGACATCAACCCATGGCGAAACCATTTCCGCCGGTAAAACTCTTACTGTTAAAAAGCATGCATACTCGATCTCGAAGTTCCTAACCTTTCTTTTCCTCTCTTTTTACGTATATATTATATAAAAATGTGTGTTTAAACTAAATCTCAAATTATATTTTTTAGATACTCCAATAGCAATCCCTATTTGCAACTCTGTGATTGACGTGAAAAGTGGAGATACATGTGTCGACATCGCTCACAAGTTCAAGCTAAGCTCTAAATTCTTCAAACTTATCAATCCTAATTTGAATTGCAACAAGTTGTTCGTGGGCGAATGGATTTGCATTGGGGGAGTAGTCCTTCCGTAAATGATGTATGGAATTCTAATGACAATAAAAGTTGTATGTGTATCTGATGTTGGAGCCTAACCAATCCTGGTTTTGTATCATGTGTTTCTTCTCCATTATTAATAAAAAAAATGTGTGATTGGTAAGTCAAATTGCATTCTCAAATAAAACATGGTTGTACAAATCTTGCTAAACACCTAATAGAATCATGGAATATGGTGTTTCTTCTTGGTCAAAGTCAAAGCACATAAAATCCAAACTTCTTATCAGCATAATTTTCTCTGTTTTTTACGTATTCCTTTAATTCAAAACTATGTATTATTTAAAATTATGCTAAATTATATTATTGAAGAAAAAACGAAACAAAAAAACAATTTTTTTGATGTTATTGTATTTGTTTAAAAGTAAATCGCACAGGATTGTAAGTTTCCGGCCTGCTTTGGAACAATGAAACAGTTGTGTAAAATGCGTTAAGTTTGTTGCTAAACAAACATACAAAAACGTGTTTATTTTTAAAAAGAAAGTAAACGTGTATAGAATATTATGTATTAATAAGTGATGTTCATTACACTTCTTGTGCAAATATCACACACAAATAATTTTCAAACCAAAAGCCATGGTCTGCCAACGGAAAGTTTCGGTAACATGTTTTATAATAACATCTGTAAAAAATAATAAATCATATTTGAAGGGTCAGGTTTGACCACATTTATCAAGTATCATATATACAACACAAAAGTAACTCTATGTTTAAAACCGAAAACTCTTGTACGTTCCCCTACAGTTTATACATATAGTCTTATAACACACACGTACTAAATCCACTTTTGTATAAGGCATTAATTTGTGATATATATTTTTCAAAATTGATTTGTGTATATAGTCTTTCAATACTACGCCATGGTTGCGGTGTAAGCATATAATGTATATATGTGTGGGCCTCGGGGGTTAAAACTAAAATTGCACTAATTTTAACCTTATTTTACGAATTTACCAAAAACAAAGTTAAAAACCGGTTAATCGTGCATCATGTTGTGGCGTTGATAGCCGAAAACAAAAGGGTACATGAACTAATCGGTCCTTTGTCCCGGTTGTTGAGTGTTATGTGCCTTATATTCAAGGTTCAATGCAAAACTACTATCGAGCCAAGGTCTCACTGGAAGAAGCCTCTCTATTCCTATGGGGTAGAGGTAAATGTCTACATCTTATGTCACAACCGATTTTCAGTTGGGCCCCGTCTATGGGGTTTAAGCATGATGATTGGATAACAACATCACAATATGTATGCAGTGGAAGTATAGAGTAAAAATATTTAATTAAATAAACGCTTGAACATATATAGAAGTTTATACGAGTGTTCAAGTACATGCCCACTAGCGGGATCAAAATAAAAAGTGCTTTAGACATTATAGGTCGTAAGCTAAGGAGGTGAAAATTCCATAGCCTTTATCATAGCGACCGGATACCCAGCCTAATATCAAGGTTCGGTACCTGTGATTCAATATTTTGAAAATACGAAAGCTTTCGCATGTAAATACAATTAACATACTCGTTTTTTAAAATAGTTTTTAAAAAAATGATTTAGTACATAAAGAAAACACGTGGGTAATGATTTAGTATTTCTTGGGATTTTATCTTGTCAATAGTTTTACAATACTTGTCATACAATTGGGAACTAGAAATCATAGCCGGTCATTTTCAGTGCTATAATGATTAAGGTACACACCAAAGTTTAATAACGCATCTTATAGTTAGTATGCCCACCCCAGTGCGTTATTTGGTATGGTCATGATAGTTTATTAGTCGGGACGCCCGGACACAGTACCATTAACCCTAATTGTTTCAGCTATCAAGTAATACGGATTATACAGAGTTATTATATTTATAAGCAGATCTTAGAGCTCATTTATATAATACCCGCTCCAAGTGGCATATTTGCCATACCCCAAGTTTAAAATAAAATAAGTTAAGAGTATTTACCTTTTGCTAGCTCCAACCGATAAAGATTTTAGTTTAGAAAAAGCCGCATGTCTAAGTATTATTGACCCAAGTCCAATTATCTGTGGGGTGCTATAGTCCGGAATGAACAGAACCAGTTATCCATTCGGTTTCGCAAGATTAAGCGTAGACCGGATAGAATGTGATTTATCCCCATCCGAGTACAATGACTCATCGGATAAGGGTTATTAACCATACATTCTGTTTTAAATTGGTTTTGAAGTATTTACATCTGTTACGCTTAGTTTATACAAACTAGGTTCGTATAAGTAGTTATGCGCATATATGTCACACCCCGACCCGCAGTGGAAAATGTGATCGGGGAATGATTTGGTTATCATCAAAGCTCATGACATTTATTTTAACGTTTCATATTCATTAATACACTTTAATGGAAAATTACAATCAATATTACAACATGTCCTAAATATCAATCTAGGCTTCACTGTTTTCTTCTAAGGCATTTCCTATGTTTTCCTTCCTTCATCCTGTTCACCTGTATCATGTGTAAAAAGGGTTTTTGGATCAACAAAAAGTTGGCGAGTGAATCCTATGGAAAACATTTGAACAAGTTTATTTAATTGATTATGAAATAAAGTGCACAACCACACATGAGTAAAAATAGATGTAAACTTATTCATAAATCAATTTAATATTAAACAATACACACATGAACAATAATGGATCGTTTAGAGGCACGCGTTGCTCAACTCGTCTCTCACGAGGAACTGATGGGCCTAATGAATGAATTGCATAAACATGATAATATGAAAGACATAACTACAAACAATATAAACTCAATAATACACACATGAACAATAATGGATTGGTTTTGAGGCACGCGTTGCTCAACTCGTCTCCCACGAGGAACTGATGGGCTTAATGAATGAATTTCATATAAGTTGACAAAATGAAATACATAATCACAACAATATAAACAATCTAAGTTTAGATCACGATATAGTATGGCACAAGTTTAAATAAACGAGTTAATTATTTTGTGACAGATGACACACCCCAAAACGTGTAATTAAAAAGGGGAAGTTGTAAGATTCACTCACAGTGGGTGCGTTCGGTTGATGATGTTGAATGCAAGCGAAGTGGTTTTAACCACGAGTGAAATTAACCTAGATAATGGCATAATGTTTCGGTAAGTAAAAGGATTTTATTAATCCATTTTAGTAGGATTGTTTGGTGTATTTTTGTGAGTTTAAGGCTATTTTCTAACCTTAAAAATGTTATTTTTAAGTATTTTTAATTGATTTTTAATTAAAATAAATAAATAAAAATAATAAAAAAAATTTGACTTTTTTGACCGTTGACCGTTGACCATTGACTGTTGACTTTGACCGGTTCGTATGCGTGTATGCGTGCGCTGAGTGAGGCTCGAACCCGAGACCTCCCGTACGCGTGCACGCAGCTCTACCAACTGAGCTACGTGTCTAACCCGAAATATTTCTGTTTTTAATTATATTTTATATTAATTAGATTAATCCGAAAATCAACTTATTTCTAAAAAGATTTTAATCAGTGACTCGGTGCGCTCCACAGGTCTCGAACCCGGAACCTGTGGGTTGAGTTAACACACAGTCCACCGCTGGACTGTGTGTCTAACTTGTTAAATAACCCGATTTATATTATACTTATGAACAAACTTCATTATTTCATTTCTGCCTTATTTTAAAAAGTTAGATAATTGTCCGAATCAGTGCAGTAGACCGGACTCGAACTCGTGACGTGTGTTTAAACATTCACACAGTCCACCGCTGGACTGTGTGTCTATCTTGGTTATTATTCCGGTTATTATTAAACTTAACATGTACAGCGGTGACTCCGGTTCGGTTAACAAAAAAAGGACATTTTTATTAAGGCAGCATGCGTGGGACAAGATTCGAACTCGAGACGTTTACGTGTTTATTGTGCACACAGTCCACCGCTGGACTGTGTGTCTAACCCGAGTTATAACTTGATTTTAATTATACTTATACACAACTGGAACTTCGTCTTCTTGGTTGAATTTAACAAGAATCGGAAGTCCGACTGGTTCGATGTTTTAATCGTGTTCTTTAGTGTTTTGAGGTTAATTACAGATGAGATATGTAAAAAGAATGAAAGATTTAAGCGTAAGGTATACCGACTGGACTCCTCTGTTTCTCCGGCAGAACTCCGGCGACAGCAAAAGATTCCGGCGTCGTGTGTCTTGCAGCAGAGAGTCTTCAGCAAGCTTGAAAAGGATGTGGGTGACTTCGGTATAAGCTCAGGGGGTTCAGTAAGGCTCAGAAGTGAAGGGTTCGGTTTTCCGGCGATGTGCAGAAGTTTTCCGGCGAATGGAATTACGTCGGGTAAAGGTGCGGTTTTGAGCGAAAAAGCTTGCAGAGGTTCGAGGAGGTATTTATAGGGCAGGTCATCGATGAATTTGGTCCTATTTCCGACTTGATTCGTCGGTTAGAAATTCTCCGGCGGTTATAGCTTATGTCGCCGACTCAGGCGTCGGTTATAACCGATGTAGTGATTAAGTTTTACGTTATAACTGAAGATATCGTAAATTCTTGGCGAGTTAGTCGGGATTTCCGACGACTGAAATTTGGGCGCCGGTTTTTGAATTTGGGAATCATGATATGAATTAATTGATTCTAATAATTAACAAGAAACACTAGTGGCGCAGTGGTTGAGTGTGTGTGTGTGTTAAGTCTGCTGAACCGGTTGACTGACCCGGGTTCGAAACCCGGCAGTGCCATTTTATTTTTAATTCATTATTTTTAACAATTTTTCAAAAACAAATTATATATTCCAATATAATAATTAATTATGTATCGCTTAAAATTAATTTGGGCATTAAATACGCCACGAAATTTTAAACTGATTGTTCGGTTAATAAACGGAGCGGGTTTGGTAAAATCCGTTTTTGAAGGATGTTACAGTATCCCCTGCTTTTTAGAAAGTGATATATTTGACTAAAAGAATGATGGTGTTTAGTTTGACAGTTACATACTTAGAAGAAAAGTAAGAGTTTAAATTTTTGTTTGAGGCGGTAACGTCTCTTGTAAGGGTTAAGTACCCTATTACAGGAATCGATTTTTGTTGCCTACTGTGAAAGTATTGATAAGCAGAATTGATTCGCTAAATATGATATCATGCATAAGAGTTTGGATATGTTCGGAAGGATATGGTTATATCCTAAAGCAAAACTTCTAATACTACAACCTACATGGAACTTCTCATAACCATCTAACAATACCTCTGATCCTTTGACAAGAATACTTATATATAGGAAGTACCAGCGGCGTATCCACCATATTCTTGTCAAATTTTCATTGGTTTTATCAGTAAGTTATGATTGGTTCTATGATGTAACTCTAGAACATAAATAACACAACAACCAATATTTGAATCCACATTCTGATAGCATATATGTTTGAATGGTGACAGTTCCTCTCTCGTTTGTTATGATGGAGAGGTTAGTTTATGTAGAACTAGAACACAGTCCAATTTCTATAAATAGCGAGACGATATGAATGTAACACAAATTTCAACCAAGGCAATACTAAATCCTACATGGAACTTCTCATAACCGCCTGATAATGCCTCTGATCCTTTGGCAAGAATACTTATATATAGGAAGTACCAGCGACGTATCCACCATATTCTTGTCAAATTTTCGTTGGTTTTATCCGCAAATTATGATTAGTTACCAAGAAACTACTAAATCCTACATAGAACTTCTCATAACCGTCTGACAATGCCTCTGATCATTTGACAAGAATACTTATATATAGGAAGTACCAGCGGCGTATCCACCATATTCTCGTCAAATTTTCATTGGTTTTATCAGTGAATTATGATTAGTCCTATATGACTCTACAACCAATACAACAAACACAAAATACTGAAAATGAAAAAATGTCTGTGCGATCAAGGCTCAATCAAACGAAGCCGATCGTATTGCATGTACTGAAAATGAAAATGTCTGTGCGATCAAGGCTCAATCAAGCGGAGCCGATCGTATTGCATGTACTGAAAATAATAAATTTAATCTAAACAACAATCACACAAACAGCTTATACATGGAACCTCTCATAACCGCCTGATAATGCCTCCGATCCTTTGACAAGAATACTTATATATAGGAAGTACCAGCGGCGTATCCACCATATTCTTGTCAAATTTTCATTGACTTTATCCACAAGTTATGATTAGTTCTATGTGACTCTACAACAAACACAACAACCACAAGATACTGATAATGAAAATGTCTGTGCGATCAAGGCTCAATCAAACGGAGCCGATCGTATTGTATGTACTGAAAATGAAAATGTCTGTGCGATAAAGGCTCAATCAAACGGAGCCGATCGTATTGCATGTACTGAAAATAATAAATTTAATCTAAACAATAATCACACAAACAGCCTATACATGGAACCTCTCATAACCGCCTGATAATGCCTCCGATCCTTTGACAAGAATACTTATATATAGGAAGTACCAGCGGCGTATCCACCATATTCTTGTCAAATTTTCATTGACTTTATCCACAAGTTATGATTAGTTCTATGTGACTCTACAACAAACACAACAACCACAAGATACTGATAATGAAAATGTCTGTGCGATCAAGGCTCAATCAAACAGAGCCGATCGTATTGTATGTACTGAAAATGAAAATGTCTGTGCGATCAAGGCTCAATCAAACGGAGCCGATCGTATGTGGGCATGCCGGGTTCACGCTCATAATGAAATGGGGAACATGCTCAACGCTCATAATGTAATGGGGAGCGGCGGCCTATGAAATTGCATGTACTGAAAATAATAAACAATAATTACTCAAACAGTTTACACATGGAACCTCTCATAACCGCCAGATAATGCTTCTGATCCTTTGACAAGAATACTTATATATAGGAAGTACCAGCGGCGTATCCACCATATTCTTGTCAAAGTTTCATTGGCTTTATCCTTAAGTTATGATTGGTTCTATGTGATTCTAAAACATAAAGAAAACATAAAACTAAACGATTGGAGTTAAATCTGGATTTTCGGTGAAGAGGACTAGTTGGGTATCTTCGTTTGGGCCGTCATTATCTTCGACAGGATTGGCGTTGATGTTGAAGACTCTTCCTCTTGCTGGTGGCCTAGCGGTTGGGTTTTCTTGGTTTACTTGGTTAACTGGGTTTGATTGGGCTTGAGCGTTTATGATGTTAACCAATCGAGGGCACGTGTGTTTCTAAAGTGGGTAGGGTCGCCACAATTGAAACAAGCTCGAACATATGGGAACATGGGGTATTGGGGTTGTTGATAGGTTTGGACCATGTTTTGGGTAGGGGAAGAGATTTGGTTTTGAAAGGTGCGGCAAACCTTGCTCAAATGACCATAGCGTCCACAAGTTGCACATAGTCGACAAGGTAAGGTAAGGGGATGGTGATAAAAACAGTTGTTGCATCGAGGGTGAGGTCCAAGATATGGTTTCTTATTTGGGTAAGTTGAGTTGGGTGCCACTTGAGTGATTGGGATAGCTTGGATGGGTATGGCGTGTAAAACTGGTTGATTACGTTGGGTAGTAGCGAAAAGTTGCCCGTCTCTTTTTCTCTTAAAATTGGGTTGAGAAGGGGATTCGGTTTGGGTGTAGTCGGAGGTTTCAGTCGATGCTTTATCCTTCTTCTTCTCCTCCTTGAAGTCTTTGTTCCGGATTCGGTTCTCGGTGAGCGCTGTTGCTAGCTCCATTGTTGCTTTCAAAGTTGCAGGCGTGGTACTTATTACAGAGTCTTGAATCTTTAACGGAAGACCACGAATGTAGTGCTCGATCAAACGGTAGAGGGGAGTGAACATGTTGGGAACCATTTGATGTAACTCGAGGAATCTTTTGTTGTACGTGATGTGGTCGCCTTCCTTTTGCTTCAACGAATAGAACTCATCTTCTAATTTCTTGATTTCGCTCCTTGGGCAAAATCGTCTGGTCATGATTTCCTTCAATTCGTCCCAAGTTAAAGTCATAGCATCGTCGACGCCTCGTTTGGCCTTCTCTGTATTCCACCAAGTAAGTGCTATTCCATATAAACGACCGGTAGCATATCGCACTTTGCGATCATCGGGGCAATCGCAATTTAGAAAAGTGTTCTCCATTTCTTCAAACCAATGGAGGAGAGCAGTGACACCTTCAGTCCCTTTGTATTTTGGAGGGTCGCATGATTTGAAATGCTTGTAGGTGCATTTAGTGGTATTTGGGGGAGAGTTGATAACGTTTTGATTTTCTTGATTGACAGGATTAGCGGTAAGTGCTTGTTGTACTTGGATTACAATGTTGGGTATTACGGCAGCCATTTGTTGAGCGATTAGGGCAGCCATGCGCTCGCGGGCTTTTCCTGCTCTCATCTTCCTACGGGTGAGGTTAGAAGACATCTATAAGGAATACATGTCAAGAGTATGAGTTGGATGTTTTTTGGGATCATGGGTCGCACTAGGAATGAACATTCATAAAATAATTATAGAAAAATAAATCTACTACATCCATAGGATGTCTTGGGCTTTGCTCGCCATTAGGCCCTACATGCCGCCATACTTCACCTTCGTAATCATGTGGGCCCCCATGAATACCGGGTTTTTCATATGGTTCGCATGTGTTAGCCTGGTTGCGTACACTAAAACCCGGAGAAAATCGAGAAATATGTATGCAACGTATGGTATTCGGAATGTGTCCAGGTGTAGACACGGTGACACCTCAAAGTGGGTTAGTTCGAACGACGTTTGGTGTGGCATGCTTTGGCCTAATAGGTCCTTCGTACTCTCATCGTTAGTCCCCAGGTAGGCAAACTGGTCCGTTATATTGGATTTATACGAATGCCAACCTAGACAGGACGTTCCGACTACCGGTACTTGTACCCTTCCAGTTACTACATGCCCGTCGCAGAACTTACTTTGATGAGATTTGAAAATTGCAACAAAATCTTTGAATAACAAATGTATGAAGATGAATTGAATATATGAACATTGATATATGTATGATAAATGTGTATATAAGTATGTATGTTTGACTGTAAGTATAAAAAAATATGAAACAAATAAATATCATAAGTTTGTATGTAACCATCTAATCAATTAAAGTTTAGGCAGACTATAGTATAGGCTCTAAGGGTCTAATAACCTATCCTATATCCCTATAGTCATAGCTCTGATACCAATCTGTCACACCCCGACCCGCAGCGGAAAAGGTGATCGGGGCATGATTGGGTTATCATCAAAGCTCATGACATTTATTTTAACGTTTCATATTCATTAATACACTTTAATGGAAAATTACAATCAATATTACAACATGTCCTAAATATCAATCTAGGCTTCATTGTTTTCTTCTAAGGCATTTCCTATGTTTTCCTTCCTTCATCCTGTTCACCTGTATCATGTGTAAAAAGGGTTTTTGGATCAACAAAAAGTTGGCGAGTGAATCCTATGGAAAACATTTGAACAAGTTTATTTAATTGATTATGAAATAAAGTGCACAACCACACATGAGTAAAAATAGATGTAAACTTATTCATAAATCAATTTAATATTAAACAATACACACATGAACAATAATGGATCGTTTAGAGGCACGCGTTGCTCAACTCGTCTCTCACGAGGAACTGATGGGCCTAATGAATGAATTGCATAAACATGATAATATGAAAGACATAACTACAAACAATATAAACTCAATAATACACACATGAACAATAATGGATTGGTTTTGAGGCACGTGTTGCTCAACTCGTCTCCCACGAGGAACTGATGGGCTTAATGAATGAATTTCATATAAGTTGACAAAATGAAATACATAATCACAACAATATAAACAATCTAAGTTTAGATCACGATATAGTATGGCACAAGTTTAAATAAACGAGTTAATTATTTTGTGACACATGACACACCCCAAAACGTGTAATTAAAAAGGGGGAGTTGTAAGATTCACTCACAGTGGGTGCGTTCGGTTGATGATGTTGAATGCACGCGAAGTGGTTTTAACCACGAGTGAAATTAACCTAGATAATGGCATAATGTTTCGGTAAGTAAACGGATTTTATTAATCCATTTTAGTAGGATTGTTAGGTGTATTTTTGTGAGTTTAAGGCTATTTTCTAACCTTAAAAATGTTATTTTTAAGTATTTTAATTGATTTTTAATTAAAATAAATAAATAAAAATAATAAAAAAATTGACTTTTTTTGACCGTTGACCGTTGACCATTGACTGTTGACTTTGACCGGTTCGTATGCGTGTATGTGTGCGCTGAGTGAGGCTCGAACCCGAGACCTCCCGTACGCGTGCACGCAGCTCTACCAACTGAGCTACGTGTCTAACCCGAAATATTTCTGTTTTTAATTATATTTATATATTAATTATATTAATCCGAAAATCAACTTATTTCTAAAAAGATTTTAATCAGTGACTCGGTGCGCTCCACAGGTCTCGAACCCGGAACCTGTGGGTTGAGTTAACACACAGTCCACCGCTGGACTGTGTATCTAACTTGTTAAATAATCCGATTTATATTATACTTATGAACAAACTTCATTATTTCATTTCTGCCTTATTTTAAAAAGTTAGATAATTGTCCGAATCAGTGCAGTAGACCGGACTCGAACTCGTGACGTGTGTTTAAACATTCACACAGTCCACCGCTGGACTGTGTGTCTATCTTGGTTATTATTCCGGTTATTATTAAACTTAACATGTACAGCGGTGACTCCGGTTCGGTTAACAAAAAAAAAAGGACATTTTTATTAAGGCAGCATGCGTGGGACAAGATTCGAACTCGAGACGTTTACGTGTTTATTGTGCACACAGTCCACCGCTGGACTGTGTGTCTAACCCGAGTTATAACTTGATTTTAATTATACTTATACACAACTGGAACTTCGTCTTCTTCGTTGAATTTAACCAGAATCGGAAGTCCGACTGGTTCGATGTTTTAATCGTGTTCTTTAGTGTTTTGAGGTTAATTACAGATGAGATTGTAAAAAGAATGAAAGATTTAAGCATAAGGTATACCGACTGGACTCCTCTGTTTCTCCGGCAGAACTCCGGCGACAGCAAAAGATTCCGGCGTCGTGTGTCTTGCAGCAGAGAGTCTTCAGCAAGCTTGAAAAGGATGTGGGTGACTTCGGTATAAGCTCAGGGGGTTCAGTAAGGCTCAGAAGTGAAGGGTTCGGTTTTCCGGCGATGTGCAGAAGTTTTCCGGCGAATGGAATTACGTCGGGTAAAGATGCGGTTTTGAGCGAAAAAGCTTGCAGAGGTTCGAGGAGGTATTTATAGGGCAGGTCATCGATGAATTTGGTCCTATTTCCGACTTGATTCGTCGGTTAGAAATTCTCCGGCGGTTATAGCTTGTGTCGCCGACTCAGGCGTCGGTTATAACCGATGTAGTGATTAAGTTTTACGTTATAACTGAAGATATCGTAAATTCTTGGCGAGTTAGTCGGGATTTCCGACGACTGAAATTTGGGCGCCGGTTTTTGAATTTGGGAATCATGATATGAATTAATTGATTCTAATAATTAACAAGAAACACTAGTGGCGCAGTGGTTGAGTGTGTGTGTGTGTTAAGTCTGCTGAACCGGTTGACTGACCCGGGTTCGAAACCCGGCAGTGCCATTTTATTTTTAATTCATTATTTTTAACAATTTTTCAAAAACAAATTATATATTCCAATATAATAATTAATTATGTATCGTTTAAAATTAATTTGGGCATTAAATACGCCACGAAATTTTAAACTGATTGTTCGGTTAATAAACGGAGCGGGTTTGGTAAAATCCGTTTTTGACGGATGTTACAATATAAGCGAGTTCGGAAGGTCGGTTGGGTCTATGACAAGTCTGGGGTGTCAGAACATATTTTATAACATCACAAATTTTGTTAGAAAGTTAGAATGTTAATTCATTTAGCTAAAAACATATTTTATAACATCATACTTGTACTTTCTGTACTATCCGATATTACCTTGTGCTTCTTGTCCATGCGCGTGACTTGGGGTACACCCTGTAGTCGGCGTAAGGTCAAGGAAGTTGGGTCTTTTGCCAAAAGAACTAAGTGTCAGAATTGATTCTATCTTATTCATGACCTCACGTGCGGCTTGGGATACACCTTTATGTTCGATGTGAGGTTAGAGACGTCAATACTTCGGTCCACTTTGTGTATGGTCTCACGCGTGGCATGAGGTTAACTCATATGGTCAGCGCAAGGTTTGGGACCATACCCCTTCAAGTACCCCCAATCCAGTGCTATTTTCATGCGCAAAGCAACTGGTTGGAGCTCTGGACTAAAAGTAAGATGTAAAAGTTTGCGCTTTGATCTAGCTTCTAGGAATCGTCATGTGTTGTTAAAAGGTGGCGCACGCACATGTTGTCTTACAGCTTATGCGGCGCAGCTATCTAGCTTCCTTTGGAAGTTATCTCTCTATTTGCACGGCAAAACATCAAAATTTGAAAAGAGCATCTTCTAATAGATTGGTGACGAAAGCGACGGCTGATGTGATCGCTGACACGGTGACCAGCATGGTGTCACTGTGTCAGGCGCGTCGTTTCGTCTTATGTCAAGAGAGTAGAATTCACGCGCGCGGTGTAACTGTTGTTCCGGTTTTCCTACCTGGCGTGTCGAGCTGTGATTAGACACACGCTGCAAGTTGTTGGCACGGTTACCCATCGCATTAATGGCAATGGGTATAAATAGGGGGAGAAGTCAAAGGGTGTTACACGTTCCCTTGCATTCTCTCTCCCTTTTTTTCTTGAATCTTCAAATCTTCAAGATTTTCTTGAAGATCTTCAAATGTTTTTCAACCTTTTTCCAAATTTCTTCATTTTTCCAAGCTTCTTCAAGATATCATCCTTCATTATGTATAGGAGGCAAAAGACAATGTGAACGTTGAAGAGGCCGGTGGTGGAATGCCACTGTTGAAGTGGGAGGAAGAGCTCTTCGAGCAAATTACCCGAGGTCATCAATTTGCTCGCGAGTGGGATGCTCGGTATCCAGCGCAAGGTCAAACCGCCGCTAATGCACTACCGAGGTATAATACTTTGTTTGCCAACTTTTTCGGAGACGGGAACTTTCGGTTGCCAGCGACAATTTTTTTGGCGAAATTCTCTCTTTCTACCATTTTCATGTATTTCAATTGAGCCCATTAGCCATGGAAAGGATTCAACACATTGAGTTCACTTACCGCTCGCAAGGGGTTGAGCCTACTGTTGATAGATTTTGGGCCTTCTATCAATTATAGAGCAACCTTGGGTTCTATTCTTTCGCCATTCGCGGCACGAAGAAGTTACTCATCAATCCTCCCAAGAGCTACCATGACTGGAAGGGTAAGTTCTTCTACATACACGAGGAAGATATTCCAGTTGCAATGGAATTTCGTGATCATGCAACTATCCCTAAAGAGGATTTGAAGGTACCCAAAGGCGCGGATTGGTATGAGAAGTTGCTGGCATTACCTAACCAGGCGTTTGGCGAACAAGTGTTAGTCGCAGCTGGGCACTAGCGCGAACGTCCCTGTGCTTCTTTTGGAAGGCGAAGGTAAGCTTTGTCTCATTGTTATTATTTTCTTTTCTCTTTAGGAACTTTTTCTCAATGATAGCTTATGAAATTTCGTCGATGTGTTTTGCAAAGAGTGATCTTTTTCACAAGGCATTCCCTGCTAATGTTGGAGTTATGAGCGTGTGGCCCCTGTGTGATGACAAAGAGCCCTAGTACGAGCAAATTCATGGCAACTTTATGTATCCTCCGGTAGACGCATTTGTTGCACCGCCCACTACAACCGAAGGTGTGCATATACTAAACCCTAGGCCGTGTAGGGCCATAACTCCTACTAGAGAAGAAGTTGTATGGTGGGGTGTCTATAGCTTCTTCAGAACATGGGTTAAATTCCCCATCTTATGCGTTTACAGGTAGCCTACACGAGTTGGGTGTTGACCCTGGCCAGAAAAATAGGCCAAGTAAGAAGAAAGGTGTTACTGCTGTTGAAGGGTCACGCCCCAAGAAGCTAGTGGCGAGTATTGCAGTGTCTCATGGTATGTCTCGCCCTCAACAACGTTGCTTAGACGAGTTTGTGATAGTTGATGATTCTTTTGAAGAACTATAGTAGAAAGTTGGAAAATTCAAGGCAGGAGGTGCAACCGGTGCGAGGAGTTCTGGGAGCGTGAGCCCCCGTGGAAGTGGAGCTTGAAGCTGATCCGGTCCCAGAGCTGACCCGGAAAAATACTTCCAAGCATCAGCGCGAGGAGTCTAGCCTGAAACCTGCGCCGACGGCCAAAAAGTGTTTTCCGTAGCCCATCATAGGGAAGAAGGCTAATCTTGGATCACTCGTGTATGTGATTTATCCTGTAAACATTTTACAACTTCGCATCTTTATAACTTCCTTGTCTCTTACGATTCTCTGACACCGAGCGTGTTATGCATAACCGAAGGCAGCGCAACAAAAATTCAGGATTATACACTTGAAGTCTGCGCCCAAGGCACCTTCGCCTCCTCCTGTTGATGCTATAAAAAGGTGGAGGGTGCGCTTGGGATCACAAGTGAGAAAACTGTTGAGCCCGAAATTGAAGTTCCGTCTCTGCTGCTACTCCCATTAGTGAAGGTGTCACTTCTAGTAGCGAGCCTATTAAAACAGTAAAGAACGTCGTTTTAGTAGAGAAGGTAGTTGGGGTTGAAAAACCTGTTGAATTTGAGAAGACTGCAACCCTTGATGCTGAGAAACCTGCGCAAGAGGTTGAGAAGTCTACTCAAGAAGTTATAAAAGAAGTTAGTGCTGCTGAGAAGAAGAGAGGTGGTGAGGAACCTCGCACGAGTAGTGCTGATACTGGCGCGAATGGTGAGGGTGTTAGCACATTTGGAATGCAACACAAGGAACCCTCACTGATTTGACCGAATATACTCTGAGCGACAATTATTATCACTCTTACAATGAAAGTTCGCGCCAGGGAGATTCACGCCCTAGTTTGGAAGTTAAAACAAGGTGATACCTTCTCTAATTTTGCCACCTGTGTGAATGTTCATGGGCACCTTCCCTCCTGCCAAAGTTCTCCATCAAAAGCAATGCAAACATGACCAATTGTATCAATCACATGTGGTTGCGCAAGCTAATCAATTATCTACCGGTAATCAAATCATACGGGAATGGCGCATGGTGCACCGCGAGCGTGCAGAATGGGAAACTTACAGGAGTCATTTGAACGCTGATCCAAAATTTTGGAAAAGGCCAAAGCAGACTTGACTGAAAAGCAGGCTAAGTATGAAGCAAAGAGGAAGAATGAGGATTGGGGCATCTTGGACCTCAAAAAGAAGTTGAAGGCGACTGAAGATACACTAGCTGAAGAGCGGAAACAGTGGCGTGAGGCATGCAAGAAAGATATGACAAGATGCACCATGCGCGCATGAAATCACAAACCTAAAGGATCTGGAAGTGAAGCTTGAAAAGGCGAAAACACATCGTGAGCGTGCCGAGCTAAAGCAAGTTCGTATTACTACAACTTGTCTTCAACAAGATATAGAAATCCAAAGATTAAGTGCTCGTTTATCTTCGTAGGAAGAAAAACGACGACAACAACTCGTCTTAAGGATACACATGGCTGGCAAGGTTGCTTAGATTGCAGAGCTGCAGCATCGCTTGCGCGAGTCACAAGAAAAACCCCTTCCCTCGAAATTGATCTTGAAGCGGAACAGCTGAGAGCCAACGGGGCTGTAGAGGCACACAATATCTCTTAAATGGCCTTAGACGTAGCCGAGGACAACTATGTTGAAATCCAATCAACCGTCGAGCCCTTGATCAACAACTCGGAGTGGTTGCAACAATATGGGATTGCGCATCTAAGTTGTTATTCCTTAGTCTTTTGTTTATTGTTCTGAAAAGTAATGTACTAACGCTTACCTTGATGGAACAGAGCGCCAATGCAATGTTAAACTCTTCCAAGCTTCACTAGACCATGGCGGCGCTTACTGATGTGGCGCGCCATTTGGGCCACGTGAAGGGTACACTGAATGAGCGTTCCATGTTAAGGAAGCGATGGAAGAGGACTAGGATAGCAGTCATTGCTCGATCGGCGCTGAGGTAGAGAGGGTTTTGCCCAAGATCAAGAAAGATACAATCATCTCGCCTTACCTATCATGGATTTGGTCTCGGATGCGCTTTAGCACATAGATTGTGTTACGTGCTTGAAGGCCATATTCGAGATTCCCGAAACGCAAGAGATTTCAAATGATGATGAAGAAAATGCAAGTAATGGTTACGAGAGGTCAGAAATACTCTTTGTATTTTACAAGAAAAGCTATTTTGCCTTCTCTTTTTTGTGTAGTTAAATTTGTGTAAACAAAAAAAACTTGTAATATCGTACGCACTTTGAACTTATTAATCAGAAGTAACTTTTTTTTGTTAAGTAATCATTGACTTACAGTTATTGCATTGTGTTTGAAACTTTTTTAGGTTGCGCGGATAGATGTAAGTGTGGCTCATGTCTGAATAGTATAATCCAACTCCACGCTGTGATCATGGGAATCTTGGAGATTAACTGGTTCATGAGCTTGTAATTTACTTTGCTGTTTTTGCGCGTATTAAAAGTAGAACTTGCATTTGTAGCTTAAATTAACAAGTAGGGGATAACAAGGCAAATAATGTATACAACACTTCTATTAATAAACTTGTCAGGCGTGTGGTCATCGTTTACAAAGGTTGTGCATTACATGTAGCATTTTCTTAGTTGTTGTGCATTCCAGGTGCGTGGAAAAATGTTTCGTCCAAAGTACGTAACTTAGACGGACCTCGGGGACGATGTAGGGGTCTTCCCACTTAGGTGCGAGTTTTCCTGGGCATTCAGCATTGGAGAACATTGTCACGGAAAACATAGTGACATGGATTGAACGTACAGATGCGCACCCGCGCATTGTAGTACTTCTCCAGTTTGGACTTGTATTTGGCTTCCTTGATGGCTGCGTTCTCGCGGCATTCTTAAAGTAAATCTAAATCGAATCGGCGCTCCGCCTCATTGTTTATTGCATTGACGGTCGTCATGTGCGGTGAGGGGTGGCCGATTTCTGTCGGATAACCACCTCAATGTCATAAACTAGGTTATAAGGGGTTTTGCCATTGCTTGTTTTGGGCATGGTGCGATGAGTCCGGAGTATGCTCAGGAACTCATCGACCCACCCTCTTCTCTTGGTGCCCAGTCGGGCCTTAATCCTTTCCACAATGCTCTTGTTGAACTATCTACCTGACGTTACCTTGAGGTTGTGCAACGAAAGAACAGGTATGTTCAATGTGCAATTCCTTCATCTAGCTATGAAGGTCTTCTGAGGAAAAGCTCGTGCCAAATCGGAAAATGATATGTTCCTATATAAATTTTCGAACTACAATTGCGGTAGTCGAAGCCAAGGCCTTTGCTTCTACCCATTTCGTGAAGTAGTCGACTGCAACAATGATAAATTTGACCACGCCAGAGGTGTCTGGAAATGGACCTACCATATCAATGCCCCATTGTTGAAAAGGCCATGCTGTGGAAACTGGTTTCAGGTCATTCTTCGGTCTGAGTGTCTTCAGCGCATGTCACTGACAGGAATCACATTTGCCCAACTCTTTCATGGCATCTAGATGCATGTCAGGCCAATACCATTCATGGCCCTACTGGATTCCGCAAATGCCTTCGTGGATTTCTCTAAGAAGGTAATTCACATCTTGCAGGTCTACGCAGCGCATTAGTGGTCCCAAATATGATTTTCGGTACAAAATTCCCCCATCCATTTGATAAAACATTGCCTTGCGCTGAATTTTCCTTGCTTCTGCTTTGTTATCAGGTAAGATCCCCGCTATTAAGTATTGAATGATAGGTGGCATCCAAGAGGGTGAACCTAATTCAATGACGTTGACTTAGCGCATGAGTACCGAAGGATTCTTAAATACCTCGATTCTGATATCCTTTGCAAAATGTTGGAAGGCCGTTGAAGCTAACTTGCTTAGTGCATCCGCTGGCTTATTGTCACTTTGATTGATGTGCACAACTTTGAAAGATTGAAACTTTTGGATTAATTCCATGGTTTGCTCGAGATAGAATGCCATGGTATCGCTTTTGGCGTCGTACAAACCGTTGATTTGCCCCACTACTAGTAGGGAGTCAACATGCGCTCGCAGATTCTTTGCCCCCATCTTAATTGTCAGGCGCAAGCCGGCTAGAAACGCCTCATACTCTGTTTCATTGTTCGTGTTTTTTAAGTCCAGCCGGATAGCATATGTAAACTCATGTTTTTCCGGGCTGATTAACCTCAAACCGCCTCTGCGTCGTCTTCCTTTGATGTTCCATCGGTGAACAACAACCACGGTTCTTCATGATGTTGCTGGCGCAGGGCTCTCAATTGCTTCGCATTCGTGGACCTTGTCCGTCGAAACCTCTGTGACAAAGTCTGCCAGGATTTGTCCTTTGAATGATGGTCGTGATTTATAAACAATGTTATGACCACCTAATTTGATTGGTCTAAACATTGATTATGTGACCTGTGAAGTACATATGAAACCTTCTTGATGCATGGACTAGAGCTAGGGCTAGCTTCTCCATGATTGAGTACCTTGTTTCTTGATCGGTAGGCATTCTGCTTGAAATAATAGATCGGAGTCTGAACCCCTTCCTTTTCCACTAATAGCACTGCACCTACTGCCTTGTCGGAGGCCGACAAGTATAGGACGAGTCGTTCTTTTTTGCACGGGGAGGTCAGAGTTGGGAGTTGTATCAGGTACTCATTCATTTCCTTGAAAACACTTTCAGCCTCAGTCGTCCATCGAAACTCGTTCTTTTTTACACAATTGCGCAGCGTGCTAATGAATGGGAAGGCTTTTGCAGCATGGTTTAATAGGAAACGTCAGTGCAACCAGCAAGCCGGCCAACCGTTGCATTTCCTTGATGCTACTTAGAGACGGCATGTGTTAAATAGCTTGTACCTTCTCAGGTTTACTCTGAATCCACCCTTTGTCAGGATGAATCCCAATAACTTGCCTTCCTCCATTCCAAATGAACTGCTCGGATTGAGCTTCATGTTCACGCTACGTAATGATTTGAACGTATTCTCAATATCTTTTAACATTGGTCCTCCTCTGGCTCATGATTACCAAGTCGTCGATGTATACTTCACATGTTTCCTGATATCATCACTGAAAGTTTGATCCATCAAACGCTGGTATGTTACGCCAGCTTTGCGCAAGCCGAAGGGCATCTTGGTGAGTAGAAAATACCCATTTCAGTGTGAAAGGCCGTCTTGTCTTCATCTTTCAGGGCCATATGCACCTGATGATAACCTTTATAACAATCAAGAAAACACTTCCATTTAAATGGCGCGAGAGAGTCAAATTTTTTGTCTATCTCAGGAAGAGAATAGCAATCTTTGGGGAATGCTTTGAAAGGATCCTTATAATCTATGCACATGCGCCATCCCTCATTCGACTTCTCCACAATGACTGAGTTCGCCACGTAGGTTTGATATCAGACTTCGCGAAGTATGCCAGCTTTTAACAACTCGGAAACTTGCTCGTACATCGCCTTTGTCTTTTCGAAGCCAAGGCTATGTTTCCTCTGCACAACCGGCTCAATGGAAGGGAACGTGTTTAGACAATGCTCGGTAATGTCGCACAGGACACCAGTCATGTCAGCTGGCGACCATACGAAGATATCCATGTTCTTGAAAAGCAACTGCATTAAAAAGTGCTGATGTTTTCAAACATGACAGGTCCGAGGGTCACTATCTGTTTCGGGTACTCGATTCAACAACCATTTCTCTGGCTCAGCGCGTAGAGTACTTATTTTCGTTTTCTCCGGGTGCACCTCTTCTGTTGACAATACTTCCTTCTTTGAATATATAATTGCCACACCAGTTTCCGTTTGAAAGCCGATCGCGGAATGTGGGGTGGAAGTTACCATACTCAGATGGCCCTGTGTTTCTCTACCAATCAAGACGTTGTGCCTTGAGTTGGGCGGCATTACCATGAAGTTTACCTCCATTGTCATTGAATGCTTCCCATCTGTCAGCGTGACTGGGAAGGATATTTGGCCAAGGGGGAAGAGTGTCACGTTGCAGAAATCGGACAAAGGGTAATTGACAGGCTCTAGCCGCCCTTATCTTCTGGGTCAAATTGATTGAAACACTGTTCGTAAATAATATCAGTTGTGCTTCCTATGTCTATGAAGATGTAATCTGTTTCATAGTGATCCAAGAGTCCGGTGATTACGATGGGGCGTGTGGCGCGGGCCCCACGCGAATCACCGGGAATACGACTTGCTGCTCGCACCATGATACGTCAATCGGGTGTTTCCCTTTGTTCTTTGCAACCTTTTCTTGGTCCTCCGCTGACCATATGAGTTTCCAACCTTCGGATCTTTTGTTACCTCCTTGGATTTTCCTAGTTTCTTTGCGTATGTTTTCACTAGGTTCCCCAGCTTACCGCTTTTTAGGGCTTTCTCAATCTCCGTGCACAGGCTGATGTAGTCGTTTGTCAAATGGCTGGTGTCTTTGTGGAAATCACAATACAAGTTATGGTCTTGGCCTTTCTTGTTCTTCATCGGCTGCAGAGCTTTGAAGTCGTGGTTCTCCGTAATAAGAACCTCAGTTCTTAGATAATGAAGTCCAATGCTTTTCTCGATTCTTGTTTTTTATTGCCTTTTTTATCCAATCTTGTCGAGTGTTGTGCGAGCATCCTCGCCATATCGGTGCCTTTCATCATAACTGCTAGACTGGTTTTTCTTCCAGCCAGAGTTCTTGTTTTTTTGTTGCGCCTGCTTGAGTCATGCGCTGGTCATCTGACTAATGGTCGCTTGAATATTGACTGGGTTTGCCCCAGTCAATGTTTTTTCTGTTTGCCAACAATCTTTGCCACCGCCATCAGCTTGTCCCATTCCTCGGGCATACCATCCTTTCCATGATGGTCCTGATAAGTTATCACAATGCACCACATGTTTGAAGTACGTGTGCATAAGATCCTCGCTAACGTTCCCGATTTCAAAGCACTCCTTGTTAAAGCGAGTGATAAATTCTTCTAGACCTTCATTGTCTCTCCTCTAGATGTTCATTACTTCTGACTATCACGCTTGTACTGCCTCTGTTGGCTAAAGTGGGAGAGAAACTTTTCTTGAAAATCTGGCCACGATTTCAGTTTACCTACAGGAAGGCTATTATACCATGTGCGAGCCGCCCCTGTCAGGGATTGCACAAATAGATGGTACCGCATAGGCATGGTCCATCCTCCCACTACGCTAACGCTTGTGAATAATTGAACATGATCGTCTGATCAGTCTTGCCATTAAACTTACCCAAAGTTTAAGGAAGTTTTGCGTTCTCCAAGGGTGTGAGGGCAATCTCTCGGACAAACTTTGAATGCTCTGTTGCTGCTGGTCTATATACCAAGTTGTAATCATGCTCATTCGACGTGTGATACACTTCACATTCCCATGGCCTGTAAGCTTCGTGATATTTTGGTAGGCGGCTATAAATAGAAGAGCTATCACCTTCGCGATATGTTGGTCAGATTCACCTGTATGAGTATCCCACTCCTCATTCATGTTGCGCGGCCCTGGCCGGCTACTTACCGGATTTTCTTCGGTGCGATTGGGTATGCTGGTTGTCATAATACACTCCGGTGTCCCTGCGCGTATCGCATGTGGTGTGCGACCTCTAGCGGTGATGCCTTTCAGTGGATTCATCACAATAGCTCCCAGACTACGCGTAGATGTCTGCGTGGTGCGAGCGCTTTGCTTTGTGGCGATGGCGTTCTGTGGTATTGCTGCCTGTGCGCGTGCTCTTGATGCGGTGTCTTGTAGTCCAGTTATCAGGGTGCTAGGGTCACCAACAGGGTTTGTTGAGTTTGGGCCTGGGCTGGCCCCTGTTGTGCGCATAGTTGTGCGTAAATGGCGTTCAACTCGCTTGACTTTTTGGAACCAAGACACTGGAGTCTCCCTCTGGTAACATCGATGTCACGGGTACTGAAAGGCCAACACCTTGATTTGTTGGAGTCATGGTTTGGGCGGTACGAGTACCGCTTGCGCGCATGCCCCCAACTTCTGTAAATTCCCCTTCAAATGTACTCGTCAATGGGTTGGTTTTGGGCATGCGCGTTGTCCGCCACCGTACCCATTTGAGAGTGTGAACCTAGAGGTGGAAAAGGGGTACACTAAACAGCTATGAGATCAAGAGTACCAGCTTAGAAAGAAGATGAAAAGTGATTGTAAAAATCGGTGGACCCTATGAGGAAATACCAATCTAATTCGACGATTAGCTTATGGTTAGTGCCTCAACAAAATAAGGTTAATATTCTTTCGTTCTCGTCTAAACAGCTATGATGATCCTGTAAAACAATCAACACACTGTAAGCTCATTACAAGGAGGAGAATAGGGGGTTCTCCTTGTAGCCACCCTCCGGCGTGAGAATAAGTAACTGCTTTGAGGATAAAAGTGTGTGTATTTAGTGAGAGAGCAAGAGAGCGATCCTTAAACCTGGGATGAAGTTCTCTATTTATAGCCGAGGTTAATTGTGAAGGAGACGGGCTCATGGGCCTTGGGCCCGAGATTGACAACAAGGAATATCTGCTCTGTCTCCCCTGTCATGGCCGTTAGTGATTCCAGGTGACGGCGTAGCTAGCGGACACTGAATGGATCCACATGTCCTGATGATTTTCCTTATTATCTGGTCTGTCATCAGTAATTAGGTGGAGATCATGGAGTAGTGGTCGGCGCACGTTGATTGATACCATGTATGCATCCTTGTGTACTTCGTGTCTCCTGCACGATTGTTCATCGTGAAGCACGATAGATTACAGCCTGCTGAGCGCCCATTGGTTCACTGCTCTGCCACTTGTACTTTATGTACTATCTGATATTGCCTGGCATTTCTTGTCCCCGCGCGCGACTTAGGGTACACCCATGTAGTCGGCGCAAGGTCAAGGAAGCTGCGCATTTTGCCAAAAGAACTAAGTGTCAGACTTTATTCTATCTTGGTCCTGACCTCGCACGCGGCTTGTGATACACCTTTGTGTTCGACGCGAGGTCAGAGACGTCAATACTTTGGTCTACTTTGAGTATGGTCTCGCGCGCGGCCTGAGGTTAACTCGTATGGTCGCGCAAGATTTGAGACCATACCCCTTCAGAAGCAACGTTGATAGTTTTGGTTCATTTTTATTATGTAAGAAACTAAGGTTGTGTACTATAAATATTAAGTTCTGATTCATTTGAAAACCGACCAAGTAGTAAGCATTTTGTTCCTTTGTTTGATTTTAGTTAACAAGATTGATCTCGCTGCGTTGCAATGGCAGGACCAAAATTGGGAAAATTTTAAAAACCATAACACAAAATTAATAACACTAAGTGACTCACGCAATGTGAAACATAGACGACGTCGAACTTATATTGACACGTATTAGCAAGTCGAGGGGGTCAAATAGATAATGTGTAAAAGTTTCAAAAAGCGGAGGGCAAAAGTGACAAATTTAAAACTTGGGAATGAAAAAAACTATTTTAGTAAAAGATGAAAAAATAACTTGAGAGGCCAAATATGACAACCAAAAAAAGTTTGGTGTTCGAACTCAAACTTATACCGACACGTAATAAAAATACCTAGTGACAATGTGATATTGTATAAAGCATTTTAGAGAACATAGGGAAAAGTAACAACATTAAAAGTTGATTAAAAAGAAAAAAAAACTAATTCACTAAAAGACAAAAAATATGAAGGTGTCAAACTTGACCACCAAACACATTTGATGGACAAAATCAAAACTGAGCTAAGGATTTAATAAATTACATATATAATAATAATGGCAAGTGTTGAGCCCTAAAAGTTCGAAAATATAAAGATGCAACTCCTTTTAATCTCTATTTTTTAAAGTATTCGAACTTCGAACTACACATGCAAGCAAAACCACAACGTGACGGCACCTTATGCCTGGTGCAGTGGATTTGATCCACACTAGTCAAACCCGACAAGAGTTTGGGCCACAATCAAATATTCTTGTAATAAGGGACTTGACTCTTATTTGAAAGATGGCTTCTCCTCCCTCCTCTCTATTTGTTTAACCATGCTATACATTTGCCGGCCCAAGGGTAATTAAATCTAAGCAAAAGCTTGTACCCCCATTTAAGAAGGCCTCTAAGGCTAACAAAAGACTGCTAGTTTATATATTAGGGTTAGATTCATGAGTGAACATTCTTGTTTAGTAAACAGAGTGAACTCATCTCAATCATCAATTTTCCATCTTGATCAAAAGGATATAGATGTCACCCTACTAAATACAAATTAGAGATATCAGTTACCAAAATTAAATTAACTGTTTTTTGCTTTAATCACGTATCCTATATTCCTTTTTATAAGCTATATAATTGCAACACTCCATTTGTTATCATTAAACAAATTAGGTCCACTTTAATAAATGGTTTAATGAAAAACAATTATAATGGGAAAAAATTCAATGTTTTTAAGTTTTAAAATTCTTATATTCACAAATTCAACTACTATATATATTTGATTTTTTCATGTGGAATTTGTTTGTTTGTCGTTTTTTTAGAATGAGGCGAATCATGTTGTATTTAATCCATTTTCCATGGTTATTAGTAATATTAGTTTTCATTGTGCCTGTTAATTGCATGCGTTTTGTTCAATGTTTTCGTTTAATGTCATATTATACATATATGTACCACACTAATATATCAAATGGTTTGTAAGAAGATGATCGTTGATAATAAACGTTGTTATTATACACAAATGTATATTTCGTTTTGAAAGTTGTGTAATATATATACACATGTGTACATAGTGAACTTTTTTCGCTTAATTTCATGTTGTACATATACGTACAACACCAATATATCAAATGGTATACGAAGAAAATAATCGTTGAAAATAAGCATTGCTATTATACACAGATGTATATTTTGTTTTGAAAGTTGTGTTATATATGTACATATGTGTATATAGTAAACTATTTTTTACGTAACACATATATACACGTGTAAAAAATAACATATTTGTACACATGTTAAAAATGACACATTTGTACACATATGTACATTCAATCTATATAGCTACATTTATATATGTATATCAAATCAAGATAAATTATTTGAACACTACATGAGAACAAAAATAACACATTTTTGTTTAAAAAATGAAACATTCAAATAGAAGAGAGTGACAATGGGTTTTGTTGAAAGTTAAAGAAACGAAAATGACTAGATAAATCGGATTGTAAATTCAAAATAGGAATTATTGTTGCTAGGTTTCCAAAAAATGAAGGAATGCATTTTACATATTTACCCTCAGATCTTTTAATATAAAGAGAATTTATAAAATATATTTACATGGAGATGATCAAATAGAAAGTATGTTTTGGGTAGGAAGGATAGGAAGTAATCTTAGCATTTCATCTGGAAAAATAGAAATACAAGTGGGAAGGGTATTTTAGTCAATCTACTTTTATCTATTCTTTCTATTTCTCTTCTCTGTATCTTCAAAACCCATATATTCAAAACTCACCATCTTCAACATTTCATTCATTTTCTCTCTCTAGAATTACTACATCACGGTGCAAATTTTCTTCATCAATGAATGGTTCGAGCACTCAATCAACGTGTTCTTCGATTTTTTGAAGAAAACCCAGTTTATGTTCCTATAATTTCTCGTTTTTTTTTTCAATTAACATGATGCGATGGAACATGAGATTTCTATTAAAACAGTACTCCTCTTCTCAAAATTCTCAAACATTTTTGAATTCAAAGTGAAGATATCTCTGATTCTACTCTTTCTTTTGATGTATTCATGCTTTTCGGCAACATCGTTAGTTCTAATTTCATTGAGAAATCATTAATAAAAAGTTGCACACCAGGTGTTTGACAAAATGTCTCAAAGAAAAATTGCAAAATATCTTTCAGTATAGACTTTCATTTAAAATAGTGTTTTACAAAAGATTGAAAAAATACACCTTTGGGTGTTTTTTGGTCCATTGCGTTTTACAAAATAATGAAAAAACACGGGTTTTAATCCATTAAATTTTACAAAAGAATGAAAAAACACACTTTTTATGTGTTTTTGGTCCATTGCGTTTTACAAAATAATGAAAAAATGTTTTTTATCCATTGCGTTTTACAAAAGAATGAAAAAACACACTTTTTTTGTGTTTTTTGTCCATTACGTTTTACAAAATAATGAAAAAACTGTTTTTTATCCATTGCGTTTTACAAAAGAATGAAAAACACAACTTTTGGGTGTTTTTTGTGCATTGCGTTTTACAAAATAATAAAAAAACTGTTTTTTATCCATTGCGTTTTAAAAAGTACACTTTCTTTTATATTTTTAGTCAATTGCGTTTTAGAAATAAACTTTAATTTGTGTTTTAATTATATTTTTTAGATAAAAAAGCATTGTGTTTTATGATGGTTTGTTGAACTTGAAATGAAACTATATGATAATAATGTTGGAAATTATGTTGTTTGAATGGATGTCCAAAAAGGTAAACCACTTGTCCCACATTGGTGTGGAGACAAAGTATAAGGTTATTTATAAGGTGAAACCTTTGCATAACCAACATAACTTTATGACATGTTTTACCATAAGTCCTACGCGCGGGTGCGCAGGGGGTGCAAATTGGAACCGCAATTTAGTCGAACTCGTGTGCACCCGCACGTCCTGCGGACACGAATGCAGTTCCGAAAACCCGGGCCCGCGTGTTGCTGGTTTTTGCGCTGTAAAACAAACAGTTGCGTTTTTTTAACTGTTTAACAGGCGTTTTACAGACTCGATAACAGATGCGTTATTTAACTGTTTTACAGATTCAGTAACAGATAGATGCTGCGTTTTACAAATTTGTCAGTAACAAACAGTTGCGTTGCGTTTACATTTTTTAACTGTTTAACAGATGTTGCGTTGCGTTTTACAAACTCGATAACATATGCGTTTTTTAACTGTTTTACCGATTCAGTAACAGATAGATGCTGCGTTTTACAGATTTGTCAGTAACAAACAGTTGCGTTGCGTTTTATAGATTCAGTAACAGATGTTTTGGTTTACATAGAAATTTTAACTGTCAGCGTTTTACAGATTTAGTAACAGATGCGTTTTTTTAACTGTCAGTCACAGTTACTGATCGCTGCGCTTTTTAACTGTCTGTTAGCTTTTGCACTGAGTTTTGATAACTGTTGCGTCTTACAGATAACTGCGGTTTTTTTTTCCTTTTGCGTTTTACAAATCACTTACAGATCGCTGGTTTGATTGTAGACTGTTTTGGTTCGCTGCGTTATTTAACTATCTTTTTTTGGGCTTTTTTCCATTGCGTTTTACGCAACTGGGTTTTCGAAAATTATTTTTTCGAAATATAGCAATAGCATACTCGTTTTAAAGATGAAAAAACGTTCGTTTTTTGGTGCAATTTTTATAATAATATATTTTCGTATGAAAGAGTTATTAACGTTTAAAAAATGAGGGGGAATTGGAGGAGAGAGAAACTATTACATTGGATTGACTAAAATGCCCCTACAAAAACCCACGCGCCTCCTCTTTTTGATTCAATTTAATTCATTTAATCTTAACCCTTAATTACTAAATGGATGGACAAGATTACTTCCTATCCTTCCTAGTGATAGAAACTTCCTATTATATCCTAACCCTATATTTACAATCTTGCATTTATAAAAAACTTTAGATCTCTATAATCAATAGTCAGGATTTGTTCACTCAGTTCAAAAATACAATAATGTTCACTCTAGAACTTTACCCTATATGATATAGGGGATGGTTATCTTGAGAACGCTAATATTGCGAGAACCGTGAGAACGAATGAAAAAATCAATCAAAACCAATTTTTTTTATACAAACCTCATTGTAATTAAAATACAACATCAAAATAAGAATTTACAACATTAAATAATTCATTTCACCCATCAAAATCACTCTTCTTAGATTTTTTACACATGTGTAAATATAACAATTTTACACGCGTAAATAACAAACTTACACATGTGTAAAAAAATTATTTACGAATTCACGTGAATTTAAACGTGTATATTAAATTTATAACATTGTATTCGAATAATAAAGATAAGTGTAAAAAAAATTATTTTGGCTTTCATGGTTTTTTCATTCGTTCTCACGGTTCTCGTGATATTTAGCGTTCTCATTTAAACCCTCCCATATACATATACATATATAATACATATGTATATGTATATATGTATATGTATATGTATATATATATATATATATATGTTGGGTAATGATCCTAAGAGAAGTACACTCTATTTGAGAAATAAGCATTCTGGACCACACATTTCCCTAAGGTTTTCGTAATATACACATATGCATATAGTCAAATTTAAACTATACATATGTGTATATTACGAAAAGCTTTGGGAAATGTGTGGTCCAGATTGCTTTTCAAGTTTCTCAATTAGCCTATTGGTTCTCACATGATCCTAACCCTATATATATATATATATGGATTGGGTAAAATGAAAACCACCTCTAGTTGCGAAAACCATAGGAACCACTTTCAAACTGTTAGATCTTTAATATGGATGGATCAGATTAGAAGTAATTAAACCATTATAAAATTCTTTTTGTCTTATTATATTTTTAATATTTTAATGTTAAAAGGGTATTTAAGTAAATTTGTTTTTTTTTGTCTTATTATACTTATTGTTTTTTATTACCTATTTTGTATTATTATATTTATTATTTATTATTAAAAATCTGATTATTTTATCAAACAAAAGTTTAAAATCAAAATTTTTTGATAAATAAAATTTTTTCAAGATTCTTTTTACAAAAAAAACGTTTTACGAGCCGTTTTTTTACGCCCCCGTTTTTGCGCGCCGTTTTTTACGCCCGGGTTTACGCGCCGTTTTTAAGCCCGTTTTTTCGCGCCGTTTTTTTTTACGCCCCGTTTTTACACGCCGTTATTTACGGCTATACGCCCCGTTTTACGTGCCGTTATTTACGCCCCGTATTTACTCCCCCGTTTTTACGCGCTGTTTCTACGCGCCGTTTTTTACGCGTCGTTTTTTACGCCCCGTTTTTACGCGCCGTTATTTACGCATCGTATTTACAGCCTCGTTTTTTACGCCCGTATGGCGCCCGTATTTACGCCCCCGTTTTTACGCCCCGTTATTTACGTCCGTTTTTGCGCGTCGTTTTTCTACGGCGATTTTACGCGCCGTTTTTACGCCCCGTATTTACCCGACGTTTTATCACCCGGTTTTTTTACACCAAACATTTTTTTACGCCAAACATTTTTTACGGGTATCGTTTTTACGCCAATTTTTTAAGCCAAACATTTACATACACAGTTTTTTCGTGTATAGTTTTTTTATGGGTAGCGTAAAATTTTTAAGTAAAATTTTAAAAACAGTTTTTTTTAACTTTTCGTACACAGTTTTTTACGCCAAAAACATTTTTACGGCAAATTTTGTTTTTTACGCGCCCTTTTTAACGCGTCGTTTTTACGCCCCATATTTATCCGATGTTTTATCACCCGGTTTTTTTAACCCAAACTTTTTTTTTACACCGAAATTTTTTACGGCAAAAGTTTTTTACGCGTAGCTTTTTTTTCACCGAATTTATTTACCCCAAACATTTTCATACACGGTTTTTACGTGTATGTTTTTTACGGGTAACGTAAAATTCTTAAGTATAGTTTTAAAAAAAGCTTTTTTAACTTTCAATACACACTGTTTTTTACGGTATTGTTTTACGGGTAGCGTAAAGTTTTTAAGTAAAATTTTAAAAAAAGTTTTTTACATGTTGTTTTAGCTTTTCATCACAGTTTTTTTCGTACATGAACCATGTAAACAATAATTTTACGCACGGCATCGTGTAAAAAACATTCACAGGTGTAAAAAATACAATTTTTATGGGAGGACGTAAAAGCCAGTTATAAGTCTTAAAATCCAAAATCTTTTACACGCGGATTTTAATTTTTTACGCGCCGATTTTCAGCTTTATTAAGCGCGGTTTTAAACTTTTTTGCTCGCCGAATTTTTTACGGGTAGCTTTTTTTCGCCGAATTTTTTTACCCCAAACATTTTCATACACAGTTTTTCCGTGTATAGTTTTTTTACGGGTAGAGTAAAATTCTTAAGTAAAGTTTTAAAAAAAGTTTTTTAACTTTTCATACACAGTTTTTTACGGTATTGTTTTTACGGGTAGCGTAAAGTTTTTAAGTAAAGTTTTATAAATTTTTTTACATGTTCTTTTAGCTTTTCATCACAGTTTTTTTCGTACGTGAACCATGTAAAAGATAATTTTACGCACGGTATCGTGTAAAAAAACATTCACAGGGGTAAAAAATACAGTTTTTTTGGGAGGACGTAAAAGCCAGTTATAAGTCTTAAAATCCAAAATCTTTTACACGCGGATTTTAATCTTTTTACGCGCCGATTTTCAACTTTTTTAAGCGCGTTTTTAAACTTTTTTTGCGCGCCGAATTTTTACGGGTAGCTTTTTTTTCCGCTGAATTTTTTACCCCAAACATTTTCATAAACAGTTTTTCCGTGTATAGTTTTTTACGGGTAGCGTAAAATTCTTATGTAAAGTTTTAAAAAAAGTTTTTTTAACTTTTCATACACAGTTTTTACGGTATTCTTTTTACGGGTAGCGTAAGCTTTTAAGTAAAGTTTAAAAAAAGTTTTTTACATGTTTTTTAGTACGTGAACCATGTAAAAAATAATTTAACGCACGGTATCGTGTCAAAAAACATTCACATATGTAAAAAATTACAGTTTTTTTGGGAGGACGTAAAAGCCAGTTATAAGTGTTAAAATCCAAAATCTTTCACACGCGGATTTTAATTTTTACGCGCCGATTTTCAACTTATTTAAGCGCGGTTTTAAACTTTTTTGCACGCCGGTATAAAAACTTTTTTTACGCGCGGTTTTAAACTTTTTTTACGCCCAGTTTTAAACTTTTTTTAACGTGCAGGGTTAAACTTTTTTTACGCCCGTAAAAAACTTTTTTACGCGCGGTATTAAACTTTTTTTACGCGCCGGTTTAAAACTCTTTTTACGCACGTTTTAAACTTTTTAGGCGCCGGTTTTAAAAATTTAACCCGTTTTAAACTTTTTTTACGTACCGGTTTTTAAAAAAAATTAAATCTTTTTTACGCCCCAGTTAAAAAAAAGATTAACTTTTTTTACGCCCCGGGCGCTTTTAAGCCGCGGTTGTAAACTTTTTACGTTCGGTGTCGTATGTCAATTTTTTTTGCGCATGTTGTCGAATTTAAACGTTTCTTTTAAACGTCGAATGTAAACGTTTTTTTTTAATGTTGAAAGTAAACATTTTATTAAATGTCGAATGTAAACTGACACATAAATATGAGTTTGCGTGTGGTGTCGAATGTTAAAATTTATCATAATTTTTTTTACCGTCGATTGTATATAAACGTTTACTAACTGTCTGTTAAAAATGGTTTACGCCCCGTTGTAAAACTTTTTTACGCGCCTGTTAAAAAACCTGCGTAGATTAACAAACAGAACTCCCCCCTAAGAAATCCAATGTAAACCAAATAACTCGACTAATCCGACACAAAACACACCTTGTATCAAACCCAAAACTGCATAAGCACCCATATGTAACGAAATTTTGAATCCAAAATCTAACATATTGTAAGAAATTATGAAATCCAAAATGACTAACATTAAAACAAAAAACCCTTTCACTCTCAACTGATGTAAAAATTGGGAAACAAAGCAGTCATGTTATTTTACCCCATTGCATAAGTATCAACAGTAATAGATATAAAAAATCAACACCACTAGCAACACAAATCAACGAGATTTTGCAAAGATCTGATAACAAAACATATGTGGTAAATTACTATTACTATTACTATTACTATTACATAAAATATATATTATTATAATACTATTACTATTATAATTATATTATTATTACTATTATATTACCTTTTGAAGCTCTAGGATGATGGAAACCTTACAAAATGTATGTGTGAACACGGATGATAATACGAGCAAGAAACGAGGATGAATCTAGGGGGTCGCCGTCGTTAACACCATCCTTCATTGGAGACCATCATCATCGTGAACACCTTCATTGACACCATCATCAGGCCGTCAAACATCATCGAAGACCATGGCCACCACTGTAGAACCGCCGTCACCGTCGAAGAGCATTTGAACCACCGTCGAACACCCTCATACCTCCACCTCCCCCCCCCCCCCGAGAATGTTCTTCATCACCACCGAACCACACACCCCCTCAAACCATGTCCGTCGCCATCACCCACCGTCGAAGCACTGCCATCATCATCGAATCGGAAAGCACCGCCATCACCACGTCCGCGGTGTTCGGCACAAAACACCCAAAACCCGAACCGTCAAAAGGAGCCGTGATTCCAGCACCAAACACCCCCGTTTACCGCGGTGTTCGGATGAGCAGTTGAGCAAATGGGTGTCTGAAATCCGCGAGCTGCCGTCAGAACTCTAACCACCAGCCACCATGGACGGAACCTTAGTCGCCGTCGGAACTACTTAAAACCCCTAAAAGCGACATCAACCCAGATCTGAAATAGCCACACTCAAAGCCTAGATCTTAAATGCCCTTAGCCTACCCACAAACCCAGCGAAAAAGCCCTAAAACGGAGCGTGGTTATCTCCGGTCATCGGAAAAGCTTGCGTCCATCACTCTCGGTTTCTCTCTGCTGTGGTGATTTTCATATTTGCAGGTATGTTTGTGTCTGGAGGGGTTTGTTGAAATGGGAGAGGAAGATGTGTGTGTGAAAAGGACTGTGTGAGAGAGGGCTTTGATTTTTGTACATACTGATGGGATGTGGAGGAGGGTGCATTTACAAAAGTGCCCCATGTAAAAGAATTGTAACGCTGATGTGTGGATACACTATTTGTTTAGAGTAGTTTCTACAGTTCTGGAATCGAGAGTTCTGAACCAAATCCTATATATATATATATATAAGTTTGGAGAAGTAAACTCAAAATAATGTGTTGGTTTAGTGGTAAACTAGCTCTCTAATTACAAAGAGGTCAGTGGTTCAAGACATAGGGAAACCGATTTTTGTGTGTTCTTCTTTTTAAATATAAAGCCAAAGAATCAATTGCTACAAGCCCCGCAAACCATAGTCCACAATATGTATTTGTTTTGATATCTTTAAATTAATGGGGAAATCCCCATCTTTGTTTTGATAAAAAGAACCACGGTTGCTATTTGTTTATCAAATAATAATTAGTTAACTTGAGTGTTCTAGTTCTCAATAAGTTACAAAATCTAAAAATTCTTGACTTTCTAACGTTAATTTTGGCAAAGGTGTAAGGCCCCTGATCTCCAGTTCGCTTTGAGCTTTCAAAACATTTAAGCCGGCCCGGCCCATATGCACTCATATGGCTTATGATATGAGATATATGGTGTGCGTTGGTTTCTATCCCCAATCACCATGGACCTTTTAATGGATCTCTGGTGATAACAACTTGCTCTTGGTCTCGCAAAGACTAGATACAACACAACATTTTCATCGGGACGACTCCGGTCTCCGGACTAAATAAGTTTCCTCCACACTGTTGCTCAAGTCCTGGTAGTGGACAGGTGCGTTTTTGTAGCAACATTCCACTTTGATTTCCCATAAAACCACATGGATTGGACCTTGTTTATCCGGTAACAGAAGGGGGTGGCTTATTTTGCTTGGTTTCTGGGCCTTGATTATTGGGCTTTTATTTTATGATTAAAGTTCATAATATATTTAGTTTAGGTCCATTTATTTTTATCGGCTCTTGATATGTAGTAAAAAGCCTAGAATATATAATATCATGTAGTTTTTTTCTTGAAGTATAATTTTGAAACTCGTATTTGTTTTATGGAATTAGTATATCTAGCCAAAAGAAAGTTGGTATTTAGCTTACTTGGCTATTTAATATTTTTTGGACTTTTTGTCATCAACTAGACAAATAATGATAATGTTACGCAATACGTATCCTATATGGTGTTATATACTCATATCTGATGTATTTTGTGCATACAATCTAACATCATATTGTACGTTAGGCTGGTGGGTGTGGGGGGCGGCACCCCGCCACCTCAACCTCCATAGCGTCTAAGGGGCTCCATCGTCCACACTGCCACAATTGGGGGGGGGGGGGGGCATCAACCTTCCGCCACCATGTTAACGAGCAAAAGGGGACTCCATCGAATTTGATTGGTTCAAAGGGGGGCGCTATAAAGCCCCTAGCCACACCCTCCATACCCTTCAAGTTAAAGGATGGGGCTTTAAAGCCTTTGTGTGACTTGGCGGTGATGTGGCACTGAGGTGGCGGTGATAAAGCCCCTAGCCACACCCTCCAGCCTTGTAGCGATAATGTTAGTTATATATTTGTTTGGGAATTGGGGCTTTGTAGAATGAGATATAAGTTTCTAGATTTTTTCTTATTTGTTGGTTTGGGAATTGGGGTTTTGTAGCATGAGATAGTTTCTAGATTTTTGCTTATTTGTTGGTAGTTTTGTTATGGATTGGAACCATTGTAAGACAGGGGACTTGTCCCACATCAGTTGTATATGCAACAAGTGTGGGGTTTATATACCAAATGGGCTCTCTCACTCACAAGATTAGACTTTTGAGTTGAGTTTACTTGTTTGGTATGTAAAATTGGTATCAGAGCTAGATTCGAAGTGGTGGCCTGGAAAAGGCCAGCCGTGACCAATGAGAGTTTACGTTTGCCCTTTAGGTGGGTTGATTGTTACATATTCACCCATGTCCTTCGTGATATAAAGCATTGTTAAACGATTGTAGTTTGCATGAATAACAGTGGCAAAATGTTTTCTGGACACAGGTTGGGTTTTTTAACCATCACATTTGAATTCAATTCTTTAAGCAATTAAATCATAATCTTAAAGAAATGGAAATAAAGACGACATTTTTTTAGAAAAAAGGACGATTTGGACAAAGGGTGTGTTTAATTTAACAAAATTTTGCTTAAAATTGTAATGGCTACATACATCAATGTAAAGAGGATATGGTCAACGTGTGGTTATTGATTTACAGTATTTGGTTTGCCGAATTATAGTGTTTGGTTCGCTTATTTATCACTTTCCGTAGCAAAAATGAGTACCAAATACCTGTTTTTTAGTAGTGTTCAAAAAAATATTTTTTTTTTCTTTTGGGATTTTGTTTAACCTTTTGGTGAATTTATCGTTGGTAAATGGTCATGACTGTTTTATAGAATTGAGAACATATTTTGAAATTTGTTTGAGCGAAATTATGTAACGAACTTGTCTTTATTCGATAATATTTATGATAGAATGTTTGATGTTTGTGTGTTTGTAATTTTACCCAGTATATCATTGTTGAGATCAAAAAACAATGTTTAAGATTGTTGTTTTGATTCAAGTGTGTGTCTTCTTGTAGGATACAAGTTGTATAAATAGGAGAATGTTTAGCACTCTGCGGCACAACAAAAGCATTCTCTTCAAACATCTACAGGCATCAAGATAATTGGGATCATGTCTAAAATCAACAACAAAACAATTATCAGCATGCTTACCGTGTTCGTGTTTGTCAGTATCATGACAACAGCCCAAGGCGAAACTATTTCCTTCAGTAAAAATTTTACAGTTAGAAAGCATGCATATTCTATCTCAAAGTTCCTAACCTTTCATTTCATGTCATTTTACGTATATATTATATAAAAAATCTACATTTAAACTATTTTTCTCAATAATATTTGATCAGATACTCCAACAAAAATCCCTTATTGTACTTCTGTGATCGGCGTAAAAAGTGGAGATACATGTTTCGACATCGCTCACAAGTTCAAGATAAGCTCTAAACTCTTCAAATCGATCAATCCGAATTTGAATTGCAACAAGTTGTTCGTGGGAGAATGGATTTGCATTGGGGAGTAGTCCTTCCATAGATAAGTATCGAATCCTGATGCCAATAAGAATTGTATGTGTATTTGATGTTGGAGCCTAATCAACCATGGTTTTGTATTAGGCGTTTCTTCTACCATTAATAATATCGTGTGATTGGTAAGTCAAATTGCATGTGTCAAATAATATCATGTTTGTACAAATCTTGCCCAAAGCCTAAACCATGGTCTACTAGGAAAATTACAAATACAGTCATACTGACCAATAAAATAATTATAATACTTATTGAATTTTAGATTTGCAAAAATAAACATTCACGTTTTCAATCAATCACCTTCCGCCGAATAAGCTTTGTTCATTGTGGCGGCTAAAGCTTAGCTTGCGCTTCTAGAGGCTTAGCCCCGCACTTTTGGAGGTTGGGCCACCGCTAAGTCAAAATGGTGACAAAACCCATGTAAAAAGAAAATAAAAAAAATTAAAAAAGAAACGTTAATGACTTGCTTGTCTGTGCTTAAATGATTTGAACGTTATGACACCCAACTCCGCTTAAACAAAACTTACATCAAAACGTTGATAAAATAAGTAATATGTTAATGAACAATGAAAACTGAACGTACTAAAAGCAACTATTATTCAATCAAGTATGCGTTAATAATAATAATAGCTAAATAAATTTATAAAATATAGGGTGTATTTAAGATTCAAACCAAACTATAAAGGTTATTTTGTATTATTACTAATATTTTAAGGGAAGAAAAGAAAATATATCACATTCGATAAAAGCTTATACACAGAGCTTATGAAGATATACAAGAAAAAAATATTGGATAGTGGATATCACGTGTTATCCCCCATTGGTCTATGTAATTGAATAGTAACTAATCTTCCTATCCAATAAATAAAAATATGGTGTCACATGGTTGTTTTTCAGCAACCACTCTTAAAGTTTTCTTTGCCACTTCAGTTCAGATTATTTAGGAGAATTTGATTTATTGTGTTTTTACTGGGTTCTCAATTGTCGAGTGATCCTTCTTCTAACGATGGAGAAGATTCAACATACAAGCCGTTCCGTCTTTAGCAGACTACCACAGAACCACGAGTCGTACAGACCCTGCGTGCGCGCACAATATAACCGAGACGCAGAACACGACTATACGTTAAGTTACCGACCAGAAGGGGTAGCTGAGAAACCCAAATTCGTCAGAGAAATTGCCATGGCACCATTAGAGAAAACAAAGTTGCCACATAATGTGGGAAAATACAATGGCTTAACAGACCCAGACGATCACCTACAAGTATTCACAAGCGCATGCGTGGTAGGAGGCTGGTCTTTGCCAGTCTGGTGTCAGCTATTTGTACAAACCTTTGTTGGAGCAGCACGCACATGGTTCGACAGCCTACCAGCAGGAAGAATCAAATCTTGGATGGATTTTCAAGAAAAATTCCTGTCACACTTCAGCCAGGAAAGGAGATATACTAGAGACCCTGCAGACGTCTTAAACATCTGGCGCAAGGATCATGAAAGTATAGAAGATCTCATTACAAGGTACAATAAAGAATGTTTGAAAATCGGGAATGTGGGAGACAAAATCAGACGCGCGCATTTCATGGGCGCCGTCAAATGTGATGATCTAATCAAGAGAGTTAAGGGAGAGGTGGCGGCCTCAAAGAGTGGGAAACATTCATTGAGGCAGCAAAGATGATTACCCAGACCGACACGCAGCTAACTAGTAGTGAAGGAAGGCGCAACAACGATATCTCTCATCCCCCGGAAAAGCGGAACAAGAATAGGAGTCAGCAATGGAGGCCTCATGGGTTCAGGGATAAGAGCCACCCGTGGAAGATGCACGTAACACCATTAACCAGATCAGCCATAGGAAGGAGGTCAAGAAAGAAAACCGAGAAAAGGCAGTGGACACCTCTCACAAAAACCTCAGAAGTATTAACATCGGAAAATTATCAATTCAAATCACCTTTACAGATGCGCAACAAAAGAGGGCAAGAACCCAATCTTTTGTGTGAATTCCACAAGACATAGGGCATTTGACAGACGACTGCTTCAGTCTAAAACAAGAAATCGAACGAGCGTTAAAAAGCGGCAAGTTGACACACCTGATAAAAGGGGGGAAACGGGATACCCGCCAAATCCAGAACGAGAAGAGGGTCCTGATAACAAAAAAGTACGAAAACTCGAAACGCACATGATTCAAGGGGGGACCAAAGAAACCTTCGAAGTATTTCAATAAGAGAGCACTGGATGAGACGTGGCGCGAAAGACAAGTCATTTTCCCATTTGTCAGGGGCGGACCAAGAGAGAGAAGACCTATTATAATCTCAGGGGTGTTCGGCCACTACCAAACCGATTATATCTTCGTTGATCCCGGGAGCACCGTGTACATCATTTACGAGCAGTGTTTTAATCAATTGGATGAAGAAGATAAGGCACGCCTAGAGCCAGTCGATTACCCGCTCACAGGATTTTGCAACGAGGCTGTTTTTCCCCTAGGGAAGATATCGTTCCCAGTGTTGTTATCAGACGGTAAACACTCGCGAACCGAGGAAGTAAAATTCATGGTCTTACCACCAAACTCGCATCATGACATCCTCTTGGGTAGAGAGTCACAAGGAGATTTCAATATGACCTGCTCAGTCCCACATGCAGTAGTTGGTTTCCCAACAGAAAGCGGAGTTGCTATTATGTATGTTAGCAAAGAGGTCTTAGTAACGGACGAAGCAAGGCCGTCGAAGACAAGTAAACGAACACAACGAGGGATGCAGAGAAATGGATCTTAAAAAGTAAATACCCAGAACAACCAATCACAATAGGACCAGCGCTAGCCGATGCAACTCGCTCGGCCCTCAAGACATTGCTACTTAAATGTGGATGTGTTCGCCTGGACCCCATCTGACATGATCGGCGTTCGACGACACATTGCAGAACACAGATTGAACGTAGCAGAGAATGCGAAACCGGTAGTGCAAACGAAAGAAATTTGGGTCCAGAAAGCATGAAGCTATGAAACAACAAGTCACAGAGCTGTTGAATGCTGGCATAATCCGGGAAGTACGATACCAGACGTGGGTCTCCAACCCAGTAATGGTTCCTAAAGGAAATGGTACGTGGAGAATGTGTGTAGACTTCAAAGATCTTAACAAAGCATGCCCAAGAGATTGCTATTCATTACCAGATATAGACGAGAAGATAGACTCCTTGGCATCTTTTCGATGGAAGTGCTTCTTAGATTGTTACAAGGGTTACCACCAGGTGCAGATGTCAGTAAAGGATGAGGACAAGACAGCCTTCCGAACACCGATGGGTTTTACTGCTATACAAAGATGCCATTCGGGCTACGTAATGCAGGAGCAACTTACCAGCGGCTGATGAATGCAACTTTTGGATACGATATTGGGAAACACATCGAGGTATACATGGATGACCTAGTCATAATGAGCAAAGAAGACGATTTGATGATACAAAATATTCAGAAAACGTTTGACATACGGGGAGTGAACATCAAGTTGAATCCAACGAAATGTTCCTTCGGGATGGAGGAAGGGAAGTTCCTAGGATTTATCGTCACGAAGGATGGCTTTCGAGTAAATCCGGAGAAGGTAGAAGCAATAGAGCGAATGCCCTCCCCCTCAACGGTCAAAGAAATGCAAGTCTTAGCAGGGCGTCTGGCCGCGTTAAATCGGTTCTTGGCCAATCATGCAGCGAAAGCATTCCCTTTCATCATAACTCTGCGAAACCGCGTAAAGAAAAGCAAGTTTGCATGGACGTCAGAGGCAGAAGCTGCTTTCAAAGAAATGAAAGGTTACTTGATGCGCCTACCAACGTTAACAGCCCCAGCAAAGGGGGAACCCTTGATCATGTACCTGTTAGCATCAGACAAAGCGGTGGCAGCAGTCATCCTAGTGGAAAGGCAAGCTGTGCAAACTCCAGTATACTACGTCAGTCGAACCCTCAATAACCAGAGACAAGATATTCCATGATCGAAAAACTAGTGTTAGTACTCATTCACGCAACAAGGAGGCTCAGGAAATATTTCGGGGGGAGAGTAGTTCAGGTACTGACAAATTACAACATCGGAAACATCCTGGCTAGACCAGGAATTTCTGGGAGATTAGCCAAGTGGGCAATCGAGCTGGGGGGATACAACTTCGTGTTCAAACCCCGACCAACGATTAAAGGGCAAGTATTGGCAGACTTTTTAACGGAAATACCTCCCGAAAAAGTGCAAGAGTGCAAAACAATGGAGCAAGGGAAAAAGCAAGAGCAAGAGGATCCGTGGGGCAGGATTGAGACTCATTAGCCCAGATAAACATGAATTCACGTATGCTATTCGCCTAGAATTCAAGAGCACTAACAACGAAGCAGAGTATGAAGCCTTTCTAGCAGGACTCCCCTTAGCAATAAAGATGGGGGTGAAAAACCTAGAGGCGCACGTAGATTCGCTATTAGTAGCAGGCCAGATCAATGGACAGTATGACGCAAAGGGCGATATAATGGCTTTATACCTAGAGCAGGCGAAGAACTTGTTGCAGAATTTCACGTCCTTCAAGATTACTCATATCAACAGAAGTGAAAACAAGCCGGCGGATGCACTCAGCAAGCTGGCGGCGACGAGTTTCCAACACTTAGCCAAAGATGTGCGGATTGAAGTCCTAAAAAACCCATCGGTACCACTACGACAGGTGAGTGTCATTCAAACAGGCACGACGTCTTGGATGTCCTCAATCATTATGTACTTACAGTCAGGGATACTACCAGAAAACAAAGCCGAAACAAGAAAGATACAACACAAAGCACTGCATTACGAGATGTCAGATGGTATCCTATATCGACGATCATCCTTGGGGCCACTACTGCGTTGCGTTGATCGAGAAGATGTGAACTACTTGATAAGAGAAATACACGAAGGGATCTGCGGAATCCACTCAGGCCCAAGAATGGTGGTGGCGAAAATAATGAATGCACGGTATTATTGGCTGGGGATGCACCTAGGCGCAGTAAGCGAGCTACGAAATGTGATGGCTGTCAACGACATGCTCCAAAAACCCTATGACCAAAAAATGAACTTGTTTCAGTAACAACAGCCTGGCCGTTTCAGTAGTGGGGGATTGACATGGTAGGTCCTTTTCCTGAAGCGCCAGGAGCGGTGAAGTTCATTATCGTAGCAGTAGATTATTTTACCAAATGGGTAGAAGCTAAAGCGCTAGCATCCACTACAGCTACAGTCGTTCGGAAATTCATTTGGGAGCAGCTCATTTGCCGATTCGGGTTACCACTGCATATCCTAACCGATAACGGGACTAACTTCGCAGAAGAGAATCTCCAGAAATGGCTCCGTGAGTTACACATAGAACACGCCTTTTCTTCGGTGGCACATCCACAAGGAAATGGCCAAGTGGAAGCAGTCAATAAGAGCATAGTTGACAACATTAAAGCAAGACTGGGAACCCAGAGGCGCGGACGGGTGGATGAATTACCTAGCATCTTGTGGGCCCACCGTACCATGCCGAAGACAAGCAACGGGAAACACCATTTAGTCTGGTTTACGGGTCCGAAGCAGTTATACCGGCAAAATCGGAGTGCCATCTCCGCGAATGTTACAGATATCCAAATCAGACAATGACGAATAGCGGAGGCTCGACTTAGACCTCCTGGAAGAAAGGAGAGAAATAGTTTTAATCAATGAAGCGAAGTACAAAACAAAACTAGACAAGTACTACAACAACAGAGTAAAGGTTTGCCCCTTTAGTCCAGGAGAGTGCGTTTTCAGAGACAATGAAGCTTCAAAACACGAAAGGCCGGGCAAGTTAGCCCCAAAGTGGGAAGGACCTATACATCATCAACAAGGTTCTTGGAAAAGGGGCGTACCAGTTGCGCACCCTGGATGACAAGGAAGTACCCAGAACGTGGAACGCTCAGCAGCTTAGGAAGTGTTACATGTAATAGACAAGCGTATTTTCTCTTTCCAATGTAAGGCGCAAAGCCCAACACATACATCTCATATACAAGAAGTGTTGCTTATTTTACATTTATGTTGAGAATTTTAGCTGCAAATGCGTATATTCCTTTGGGTGCACATGAAAACATCGCTGACTTAACGACACTTGGAAAGTTGACCCCAAAACTTAGCACGATCTAGTGCACAGTCAGGTCGGACAAGTACAACTATGTATCATAAAGCGAGATACTTCATAAAAACCCTATGTCACATGAAAAATATCATGGAATAAACGACATGAGCAATGATTAACTCCTTACGCGCGCGATCGAATTAAAATGCTCATACATGTCATTTCGTGATAAACTTCATAAAACAAACAACAATAGGTTCAGATAATAACACGTCATAATCATGGCAAGTAATAAAACATTAATAATGACGAGTACGGTAAAGCCAATATAATTAGGCACTAGCACGTGCATAACTGGGCATGAATAATAGACCTGTCGTAAAGATTATCACTCATTCATTACACCTGTTCAAAGTAATTAACATACGCACAAATTGTAGCGTTAAAAATTCAAATGTAGTAAACAGGTCAAAATAAGATAAGCGTAAAAGTAAGGGTCATTACAAAAGAAACGAGTTAACACCATAACCACAATTGTTCATAAACCAAGTTAAAAAAGGTTATCAGGATTACAAGGCCGGAGGGCCATACATCGGCATGCAAGCCGGTAGAAAAACGATCAAGCCTGCTGAATGGGACCAGTGTCACCAGCTCCAGCAGCACCAGCAGGAACATCCCCAAGAGCTTTTTTCAAGACTTCAACTACGACACCTCGGCGTGCAAATTTTTTAAGCCGCCTTCACAATACCAAACTCCAGATGCTCAAACTCACCACGTTTAGCAGCATAGTGACCAGCGCAATCCTGTTTGTACAACTCAAATTTGGTGTCATGAATCTTCGTAGCAGCAGCAGCAGCCTTGCCCTCTGAATATCCGTCTTGACGTCCGCTGTTGTAAGCAGCTGCACCAAGCTCAAACATGTACTTGGCAAGTTCTTCAGATCATATCAAACGGTTAGCAATCTGCAGGAAAAGAAATGTCAGGTAGTAAAGCGCAAGAACAATAGTATAAGGAGGAATCAACGTTTACCAAGGGAACTCCATGTGTCAAAAGCCATTTGCAATCTCCTCCCAACTCCTGGGCGAGCAAATCAGAGGCTCTCTTCTGAACTTCCTGCTCAATCAACGCATTTTCGAGCTCAGTGATGCGGGAATGAGCTTCATCTGTTTTTAGTTTGTACGGAGCAAGTTCAGCTTCTTTCTTCTTAGGAGAGGCAGAAAGGTTGAGCAACTCTTTCCCCTCTTTAGCTCTCTCGCCCTTGACACGGATGACTTCATCACGGGCACTCTTCAATTCACGGTTGGAGCGTTCACAGGCGTCTTCCCACTCTTTTTGGCGTGCGGCATGCTGTTGTTTTCTTGAGTCAGTTTATCTTCAGCATCGGCTACGCACCACATCAGACCTTTCTTTTCAGAATTAAACTTATCCTTCTCTTCAGCAAAGGCTTTATTCTCTGCTTCAAACTCTAAAATATCTTTACCCATCGATTGCCATTCCCGGGCAATCTCTTGGGAAGTAGAGAAATAGTTCACACCATAGTGAATGTGGTCTTCTAACAGCTCAAACCGTCCACGATTTTTCTGAAACAATCGTTCAGCAGGAGGCATGCACAAGGTAAAGAAAGAACGACAGTTCTCAAGGTTATCCATCCGGGAACCCTGAGTAAGAGGCCAACGCGGAGCATGCGGCAGGTGATCACAGGCAGGGTTGTGTGACATCCAGGAACCACTGAGACCTGTTTTAACCATCTCAGGATCGGTGCGAGCTTTGGAAGTGTGGGGATCAACAGTAGAAACACGACGAGTATATTGGGATACCTTGAGGAGCGGTGGCTTCGCTGGATTCCCAATCGGTCTCATTATCATCCCGATGACCGCTCTCTTGAATCACCACACTAGCAGGGGGTTTCTCTGCGCCAGCAGAACCCCCAACATCAACACTTTTGCCCTTGCCTTCAGCCAAGGGGGCGTGACACCAATAGTAGTAGGAGGAGGTGACTTTGGAGAGGTAATGTCATCAATATTAAGAGCAGGGATCTTAACAGTCTTAGATGAAGGCTTAGAGGGTTTAGTGGACGTTGCAAGGAAACGAATAACAACAAGACTTTTAGAAGATAAAAAGAGAAACAATTAAAAGGGTAGAAATAAATCTTGACAGCGTCCCATACTTCGGGCAGAGAGGAAGCTTCATAAATCTTTTCCAACAGGTTACCAGACGGAGGGGCAAAACCGTCGAGATGACCTCAGACTCAGAAGGAGCAACCGGCACTCCCATAACCTTTAATTTCTTTTCTGCATGTAAAAGAGCAGCTTGGTCATCCAATTCCTTTTTCTTGTCGGCCAACGTTTTTTTTTGCTTTTTTGCCATCATCTGGTTAACATCTCCGCATCCTCGGGATCCACGTAACGTTTATCTCTGCGTCTAAACTCGAAAGGGTGTCAGAAACAAAAACATAATCCAGATAAGGAACGGCTGAAGTACGCTTACGAGATGCAGAGCCGGCACCCGTATCACTAGCTTCTTTAGCTCGCACTTCCTGCGCCACAGACCCTCCAGGAGGATTTCCCTGCACACCAACCTGTTCGACTTCAACGTCAACATCTACAGACACATGACCACCGGTGGGGTCCCAACCAGGTCGTTGTTGCGGACCTGCTGTGAGGAACGATGGATCAAACCATGTGACGAACCAGTAGATTCCTCGCTCGAAAGGAGAATAGTCTCCTTAGGAGAAGCAACGTGTACAGCAATAGTAGGATCACCAACCGCACCTAGGAGCGTGTTAGCAAAATTGGCCAAACTCTCCGGTGTAGGGTGCAAGAAGTTGTCTCGAATCCTCTCTACCCATGGTCGAGAGCCAGCAGCAAACAACGTAGTCCCAACTTCACCAGCAGTATTGGGATCAAATACATTCATCATATTGTAACCTGCTGAAAAACAGAAAAGAGTCAGAAGACACATGGGTGAAGTAAGGGTTTTCAACAGATATAAACGAAAAGCAAAGGATGCAACAAGTATAAAGAATAAGCTTACTTTTTCCCTTGTGAACATAGAGAGGAAAAGCACGAGGATCTCGGGGAGCCCACAACAGACTCATCCCAACGGCAACAAGCGACTTCTCATCATGCTGAATGATAGGAGTAGGGTTGCGGGTGAGCATCTTATACCAATCCTGTTCAGAGAAATCTTCAGGAACATTGACCCTTGGAACACCCTCGGCTTCAGGCGATAGTGCATGTCTATAGGGATAACTCCACGGCGTATATAGACGAACTTTTGTTTCCAGTCGTGGAAGCTTTTGGGAGGATCCCGGCTACAGGGAAGAACTCCGGCCGTACGGGCACTGAAGGAGTAGAAACACCAGTATATGTAACATAATAAAACACGTTGAACATCGTGAACGTCGGCTCTATGTGGTTCGCTCGGCAAATAAATTCGAAATGTGTCAACCTGGGTAAGCCCAACGCATTTATTTGAGAAATATGAAGGCCATAGTTTGTCAAAACTTCCCCAATAAATTTCGACATAGGTAAACGAAGATTCCCATCTCGAAAGAACACAACATAAAGAGTTACGTAACCAGGAGGTGTGTCGAGTGCCGTGCAGTTAGCGGTGGGGAACTGAGTACCCCACTCAGAAGCAAATCGAAGATCCTGGATAAGAATGTTGAGTTCATCTTCTCTCCAATTTATAACAGCCTGGTTGGGACCAGGGGCCGTCCGGGACCGGCCTTGACGTTTCTTCCCAGCAGGTTTTGAAGTGGTAGACATTTTCTCCAAGTTTGAAGGAAGGAATCTGGAAGAAGGAAGTGTGGAAGAAGATATATGAGGGAGATTTGTGAAGGAAAATTCGAAGAGAAGTAAGAAATACTGCAAGGGGCGCCGGGGTTTTATACCCATCGCATTTAATGCGAGGGAAGAGAAGGCAGAGGGTCAACCAATAAGGAGAAGACACGTCAGGAGAGAGAAAGCAACTGACGGCGGTTCAGAGCAAGTGGTCGTCACGCGCCCGACAAAGAGGGAGAAAGTACAACTACTTTTCTGAAAAAGCAACTGTTTTGCCCTTTACTGATAGTGACAGCTGTCAGATAAAGGTCAGTCAAATCAACGGTCTTGTCAAGGCTAAGGAAGAAATTTTCCCTTAGAAGAAACCACCGTGCACCATGCACCTAAGAGGCTCAAACCCGTACACCAGTTCCATGCGCCATGCACCCAAGAGGCTAAAACCCATAAGCCAGGTCCATGCGCATGCGCCATGCACCCAAGAGGCTCAAACCCATACGCCAGGTTCATGCGCCATGCGCCATGCACCCAAGAGGCTTAAACCCATACGCAAGGTCCATGTGTCATGCGCCATGCCCCTTGTAGTTCGAAGGGACATAGCATGCCCATGCACCATGTACAGGCAACTTTAACCAGGCAAACGACACCCACATCTTCTATAAGTCCAGTACCCCTCCTGTCATGCTAAACTCACCCAGAAGCGACACTGGACTGGGGGGACTTGAAGAGGTATGGCCCTACAAAAGCCAGGTATACGTGGCAAGGACCATACCACTCGATCCAGCAAGGCGGTACACGTCAGCGGACATGAGTTGATGCTCGAAGAAGATCCCATAAGCTTCTAGAAGGGGTCGCATGAGACAACGAAGATGATCCCACAGACAACAAGGACAACACGTGGCTCCAATGGAAGGTCGCCAGCTGGATCGAAATAGTGCAGAGAGGACAAACCGACATCCTCTGCATAAAGGTGTCTAGCTGGACGAATGGGGATATTCCACGTCACCCACTGCCATGGCGAGCACGAAGGGGACAAAGAGGATATTCCCCCACGATCCAGCTAGTGATCTGATGACAGCTGGAAGGATATCCTCCCTTCCTCCACCCTTCGGCTATAAATAGAGGTTCCTCATACAGGTTTGATCCATTCACTCTCTCACTTTCTCACTATCACTTACTCGATTCCTTGTAAAGAAATAAGCTTATTCTCACGCCGGAGGGTGGTCATGAGGAGAACCCCCTTCTTTTCCTCCTTGTGGCGAGTTACCGGTGTTTTCTGTCTGCAGTGTTCAGCGAAGGAAGAACGAAGGCAGAGATTGAACCATCAATCGGAGACTCCACCAGGTGTTTCATCAAGGTTGGAATCAGGTTTGATTCGCGATTTAGAGTTCGTTTTCCTACAATCGTTCTTCCATTCAATAGTTCAGTCTTCCAATCAGCTCCAAGCTAGGTTCATTGTTCACCCAATTTAAAAAAAATTATATTGATTATTGGTTTTGATATGAAGATGGTGAATCGAATCTATTGAATGTATAAAACTTGAAGCACATATAAGGGTGGAAGGGGTGTTCCCTGAATAGGGAGTGAGTGGTAAATTTTTCCCCCAATAATATCAGGCCATGTCAAGTTCCCAATTCACTTCTCATTTTACACTCAAATACTAGGGGTGTCAAACACATGGAGAATGATAAACATTTTTTTAAAACAAGAAAAATTATTGATTGGTTGAAAGAGGATGGGGTCCGCCATTAACCCCCTCTCTCCCCTCTATCTTTCTTTTCCCGCATCGGTGAGTATTCGCCGATTTACTCCTTTACCACTCAACAATTTATGGTCACCGTATCGGTGGCGGCACTTTGCCGATCGGAAAACATGGTCACCGAAGGGGTCACCGCATGGAGCCCCTTCCACCCTAAGTACTTTACATTTTTTCAATCATTATTGTTGATCGAATAGATTTAAAGAAAACATTCATCTTTTATGTTTTCACCTGATGGTATATTTGTTAGAAATTACAATGTATTATGAATATTTTTTAAAACTTAATAGAATCCTAAAAGGTGAAACTTGGTATGGATCCCTAAAAGTCAAATTGTTTCAAGGGTTAGGCCGGTCGGGGTGGTATGTGGTGGGACGGTGACCACGCGTGAAACCCCATGGAACACCGCCGTCACCCAACTTCATCACGCGTCAACTTAAAAACGTGTTGTAGCCACAAAGCGTGAAGATTGATGAAGACTGCGATGATGAAGATTAGTTAATTTTGAACTAATGATGGCTATTTTCACTAAAATCTATCACTAGTGATAGAATGAAACTCAATGATGTTATAAGTGATGGAAAACCATCATTATTAGAGCGCGTCTGCCCCTTATTTAAACCCCCTTCGGTGGTTGTTTAGACATTCACTATTTATTATCATGTTTCTTTTTCATACATGGTAATAAAAAGTCAAATGGAAGTTCATAATGTTCTTCTTACTCCTAGATTGAAGCCCTCCATAAATGAATGATACTTATTTTGTAGAGGGTTTAACACATTTGGGTAAAAGGACGGCTACCTTTTGTTTTACAATTTAAATATACTATTTGTGTCGGTTAATTAATTAAAAAGGTATGTACATTTAGCATAATAATTTTGTTAAATAGCAACAAAAATAATTTTGTTAAATAGCAACAAAGTGTAATAATGATAATGAAATCATAACTTACTTAGTATGATGATTTTATATATATTTATGCTTCGTGATTTGGTTGGATTTTTGAACCACCACATTTGAATTTATATTTTTATGCAAATACGATTATGTAAAAGAAAGGGAAATAAACACGACATATATATTTTTTAAATACGATTTGAACAAAAGGTATGTTTCAAAATCTAACAAATCTAGCTCAAATTTGTAGTGGATACATCAATGAAGAAAGGATATGCAGGTCAACGTGTGGCAAACGATATATTTCGTGTTTGTTTATCATATGTTAACTTTTTATAGAAAAATGAGTAGCGAAGACATGATTTTCTAGTAGCGTTGTAAACAAATAATTTTTGGTGAATTTTTCGTTGGTAAAAATTTGTTCTATATATTGAGAATAGATATCAAAATTTGTTCGCGCCAGGTCACATACTGAACTTGTTTTTTTTTTGTGTGTGCATGTTTATTCGATTATATTTATGATAGAATGCTTGTTGTTTGTGTTTGTAGTTTTATCAAGCATATCTTGGTGAGATCAAAACCAATATTTAAGATATGTTCTTTTGGTTTATGTGTATCTCTCCTTGTAGGGTACAAGTATAAATAGGGTAACGTTTAGGAGCCAGCACACAACAAAAACACTCTCTTCAAACATCTACATCTATCAAGATCATTGGAATCATGCCTCAGATCAACAACAAAACAATCTTCATGCTTATTGTGTTCTTTTTGTTGGTATCATGACAACAACCAAAGGCGAAACTGTTTCTATCAGTTAAGGTTTCACACTTAAAAAACAAAGTTCCCAGGCTTTAATTTCATGTTATTTACGTATATATTATATAAAGATGTGTGTTTAAACTATTTCTCAAATAATATTTGATCAGAGACTCCAACACTTGCTCCTTATTGTACTTCTGTGATCGGCGTGAAAAGCGGAGATACATGTTTCGACATCACTTAGAAGTTCAAGCTAAGTTCTACACTCTTCAAACTAATTAATCCGAATCTTAATTGCAACAAGTTGTTCGTGGGCGAATGGATTGGCATCGGAGGAGTAGTCCTTCCATAAATGATGTACGAGCCCTAACAACAATAAAGTTGTATGTGATGTTGGAGCCTAACGAATCATGGTTTTGTGTTAGGTGTTTCTTCTACTATTAATAAAACATGTGTGATTGGTAACTCATTGCATGTGTCAGATAAAATCATGGTCTAAACGCCTAAACCAGTGACAATATAGAACTTCTTTATCGGGTTCCAAATCATATACTTTTCTACAAAAAATATCAGAATATATATATATATATATATATATATAATATATTTGAGAAATTCTAATGACCAGGGGTAGGGGTGAGCATGTCACACCCCAACCGATGGCGGAAACATCGGGGCGTGGCACTAGGCGAATCAGATTGGTCAAGAGATTCCATAACAATTATTTAAAGACAATAATCAACATTCAATATCCCATACTATCAAACTCATAAAATCTTCAAACAATCGTTACATATCGAAACAATCTCTCAAACATAATATCCGATTCGATCTTCCGTAGATTTATTACAAGATTTTCTAAGCGAAATCCTAAACTAAGCATCCATAGCTAAAGTCCTCAATCTGCCACATATGTTAAAATAAAACGTCAATACAATTAAGTAAAGGTGAGCACACGAGTTTTGCATACAATATAGATATAAAAGCGTTTAGCATACACCGCATGACATACGTAACAGTTGTGAACTATGTATCTACTTAGATTCAAGCAAACCAACAAACCGCGATTGATCGAGGCATGCGAACAAGCGTTCACATCCTAAAAGAGAAAAATAATTTCGAAATAAAAATGCGAGCTTAACAACCCCGGGCCTCCGGGTGGCGGGTCAACCTCTAGTATACTATCATGTTAAGGGTGGCATACTAGCAATCAAGTAACACATAAAGTTCAGCAGATTTCACGTAAAGTTATGTATAAGCGGGATGTTGAATAAGCGTTTGAGTTGTGTGATGTGTTCTGATATACGAACATATGTGACACCCAAAAGTGTGTTTAAGCGTAAAAGGGGTTCAAGTATACTCACAGTTGGTGCGTTTCGGGAGAGATGGGGGATCTGAGAAGAGTTGCGGAGAGTGCCGGATCAGCATGTAAGCGAACAGAAGTGCATCAATCTTCCGAATTGCTGAAACGGTCAACGGGTGAGGGAGCAGTAGACAAGTTCGGGCAAACTTGTGTAACTGAACTTATTGAGTGAACAAGTTCGGGCGAACTTGTCTGGTTTCCTAGGAAACAGACAAGTTCGAGCGAACTTGTCCCTTTTGTTGAGGGAGGTTACAAGTTCGGGCGAACTTGTTTGATCTCCTTGGAAACCAGTACAAGTTCGGGCGAACTTGTGGTATTGTTGAAAGTTGGTCAAGTTCGGACGAACTTGGTCACCATTCTTGTGACAAGTTCGAGCGAACTTGATGTGATTCGAACGAACTTGACTGTTTTGGCATCCAAATCGTGCATTTTCGCGTCGTTTGCTGAGGAAATCGAGTGTCCATCCCTCCAACCTTAGGCCACTGAGCAAAACTTAGGCTGAAGAGGTCTTTTGGAGCGAGTTTTAGCCATTTTACAGAAACTCGGACTAATCCAGGCGAACTTGAAGGTTCGAACGGTTTAGTCCAATTTGTGTAAAGTGACGTTTTCGTCCTTGTGCTTCCGGATCTGAGATCTAGCTTGACAACGCCTCGTTCCACTTCAAAGTGAACGAAACATACATCATTTAGTCCGAATATTGTGTAAAAATCGAGGTTTAAAAGGTTTTACTCAGATCTAAACATAGATCTGAGTGAAAAAAAAAGATGTTTTGCATAAAAAAGATGAAGATTTTTGTAAAACAGAAGAGATTTGATGAAAACGAAAGCAATGCCTTGTGCCAAAATCGTTGTAAAACATTGTTGAACGTTGTTGTAGTTGAAAATGGGTTGAATCTTACTTAGAACACGAAAGGTTTCGGTTTTGGGGAGCTCTGGGCAAACTTGCAGCAAGTTCAAATGAGAAGAGGAGCTGAGTATTTATAGGTGATGTGAGAATGTGAGAGCAGACATCAAGTTCGAGCGAATTTGTTTGTTTTGCTGAGTTTTAAGACAAGCCCGGGCGGACTTGTATGTTTTCTGCATTTAGGGGACAAGTCCGGGCGGACTTGTGGTATTATGAAGGGTTAGATGGCTCAGACAAGTTCGGGCGAACTTGTGATGCACAAGTTCGGCCGAATTTGACCTAGGGGCCAAGTTTCGTTTGATTATTTCGCGTTACGAGTTCGTTCGGCGACCCGGTTCTTATTAGATAGTTATATTAAGCGTTTTAGCGAAGCGTTAAGCGTTATATTACCATTGATTTGAGAGAGAGCAAGTTAGCGAGAGCGTGCAAGCGATTTAGTGATAATAACCATAACATAAACAAACATAACACACGTAAAACATAATTCCACATAAATAACTGTGTTTTGCGATGCGATGAGATAAGCGATGCGATGGCACAAGTGTTTATTAAACAATAGCACACTTGGCTCGTGTAGTAGCATAATTAGTTATGATTGCGTTGAATTAGCGATTAAATGCGATATATATGTAACAAAGCATAATTTCCATTAACATAACCTTTCATAATTCAGATCTCGGAGTGCAATTGGTTGGGATAAACAAAATAAACAGAAATAAATAACAACGAAAATTACGAGTTGTTACAGAGCATGGTGCGGTTCATTTCGGTTATTGCCTAAAATCGAAACCATAACCGCACACTTTGGTTATCAAAAAATCATAACCGTTCATTTTCGGTTAATGTGGTTTTGGTTAATCGGTTATTGGTGGTTAATGCGGTTTCGGTTAAGTTATTGGTCAATTTTTTTCATTCTTTTAAAGTTGGACTATAAATGTGTGGGTAGAGTTATCAATTATATTTCACTACCACATGGTTAAACACAAACTTAAAAACCTATGGTCCTATGGATTTGACCATGTTTAAAACATTCGTTTTGATTATTTTCAGTTATAAAAGTAAGAATAACCATACAAACCGCAACAATAGGTGATTGAACATATAAATAACCGACCCTTCGGTTATTTCGGTTCGATGTTTCAATTATTTCAATTACAATTCAGTTAATTCGGTTTTATAATCACCCTGAACCAAGGGTCCGTTAACTTTTTTTTAAGTCTTCACTCTTGACCACCATCTAGTACTACCCATAGCCTAATAAATCATGGTATATGGTTTTTCATCTTGGTCAAATTCAAACCATATCAATTCCAACTTCTTATTCAGCAAATATTTTTGTGTTTTCCACATCTTCCTTTATTTTCAAAATTTTAGTATTATTTAAAGATCATACAAAATTTTAGATTAGGGTTGTTTAAAAATCATGAAAAAAAAACCGGGTCAAAAAGTCAAATATATATTTTAAAAAATTATATTATATTTTACAACTTATAATTGCTCAAAAGTATCATAATCATATAAAATTAGCTTCTTATCCACATATAAATATGGCATTAATTTTAAATTCACTGTTCAAAAAAATTGTGACTATAGTCTTTCATAATCATCAAGCAAAGATATATAAATATAATCTTTTATGAACTATGAAAAAGGGAAATATACAAATACACATGTAACAATTTCAAAGTTTATATAAACATTGTTAAATAATAAAATTATAAGGGTACTTAAACTAATATACAAATAGACATAAACATGTAACGATTTGTAATCAGAGTTTATGCATAAGGTGTGTAAATTTAAGGAAAAACTGAATGATGTTTGATATCTAGACCAATAATCATATACATATATGTAATATACATAGCTAAATTTTGTCATGATAATTTAGTATTAAAATCATAAAATTGGAAGTAGATGTGGACAAAGAAAAAAACAAACAAACCATGATGCTGGCTTGAGCGGTCCCTCGCGTACTCCGTGGTCCTGGATCTGTTTAGTAAGTCTTAGTTTAAGATATGGAAATTAGAGAGATGTAATACGTACAAAATCAATTTTAAAGAGTGATATGTCACAATCTTATAGATATTTACCGATAGTACTTTATCGACATTACATGATTTTAGCATCACAATTCAGACAAATAGTTTCATAACCATTTACTTTTGAGGAACAATGTAGAAAATCATCGATTTTGGCGTATAATGCTATCTATAAAATTTTACATTGTGCATGAATAAAATAACGTGATATATTACACATATTATACTTTCGAGTAGGGTATTATATTACTCTGTAATAATAATAGTAATTGTGAGAGTTTTATTAGCACACTAGTTTAAGAACCCGTGAATTTCACGAGTTGTTAAAAGAAAATATCTTTAATATCATTGTTGATATAAATATTATGATTTTATACACGTTAAAACACAAACGAATATATTAGAGTATATACATGAATATGCAACGATCACAATTCGTTGAAAATCTCTTTTTAAACAACATTAGTTGTTTAATATGTAGGTTTGTCGTTGTTGTCAAATATTATAGTTTGACTCTATCTCGTGTTTTTACCCTTGATAAAGCAACATATAATTGACCATGAGAGAAGACGGGTTGTTTCAAATACAAACCAACTCTAAAAAGTGACCGCCCTTGACTTTTGTTGATTGGCATTGCGAAACATACGGCCAGTGAAAATTGCCTCATATGAAAAGCAAAAGGAATCTTTTCATCAGAATGGATCAAATTAATTCTAGGTATATATATGCAACTGCCAATATTTTCTCCAGACATTATCTCCGCTTCTATTTGTACAGTTTTCTTACTTGTAGCCTTGTACCGTTGCACGAACCATTCCGCTGGTCAATGTTTCGTAATAGCATTATTGGAACACCAACTATAAGCGCTAACCTATGATTTGGTAAGCCTGATATTATGAGACCATTGAGCACATCCGGAGAGGATAATCTTTGTTGTGTAGAATTAGCGTCTTCAGTCGGGCAAACTCTATCAGAGCTAAGATACTCTCTTTCTTCACTTGCAAACATTGATAACAACCTATCATTAATCTCATGCACAACGTCATTCTTAAGTGCAAGTATAGCCCGCACGCAAAAATATTTATAATTGTTGACGTTTTCCAATATTGAAGGATAAACAGAATCAATTAAACTGGCAATTGGGTTAGATGTGTGGGTAATAGAAGATCTGGTGGTATTTCAATCGTTGCTTCTCCGTGATTTGACATAAACTTTGAAATGAAAGAACATCCCATTACTTATGTAAAAGGCCACAAAAAAATAAAATAAAAATGAAATTACATATTACATGAAATAATAAGAAAGTTCAATTACAATTATAAATCACAAACCTATAAATAATTCATAAATCTATAAATGCATGAGATGGGCCCCACACACCATGATTTAAGACCCATATTGTTTAGGAAGCAATAACATCAACTTGTATTAACATGTTTTAACATTTGTTGTAGCCTATACAATTCATAATTCATAGACTATCTTGAATATATGTGGTTGCCTTATCATGCCTTATTACATGGATTCCTGTTAATAAAAACTTTAAATGAAAAAAACTATAAAAAATAAATACATACTGCATTTATCATTTTTTATTAATAATTACTAAAAACATAACAATGTTCAATCTTCAAGACTTTAATCTTCTGGCTGCTGTTCTTCAAGGCATCCATCTTCCAATCACCAAACTTCAAACTTTCAACTTTATCATACACCGATTTGTGACCGATCATTTATTCCCTTAAGTATGCTTTATCTTATATCAAGTAAAAGCATCAACTACCAATATAACAGTTAAATAACAGTAAAAGAAGAATTTATATGAAAACGTGTAAAAGCTATAGCGTATTAAGTCAAATTCCCATTGATACGGTTAAGTCCTTGTAACAATTCAACATCAGTTGAAAATGTAAAACAAAGTTGAGGTTCAACTCAATTCAAAACCAATTCTTGGAAAAATCTTGCAAAAGTAAATTTCAAATCATTTTAAACTTATTAACCAAACCTAAAATGTTAGCACACATCCACATTAGCTAAGTGAAGATAGAATTTCGACTTTTAAGAGACACATGTCTATACTCGTGTCAAAACATACACATCTACATTTCTACTTTTAAGAGACAGATGACCACACTCATATCAAAACATACACATCTACTCTAGGCGGCAAGTAAATATGAAAAAGCGTTCTTAGTAATATAAAACATACCTGTAATAGACCCGCAGCAAAGCAAGTATTGATCAATGAGTTATTCGGCATACTATATAAAAATAAAAGAGACGAAGTTGTTTGATACCTTCAAAACCCAAAGAAGTTATTTACTCTAAGAAAGCAAAATACAAAAATAAAAGAGACGAATTTTCTATTACCCATTATCCAATCAATTTAAGGTCAAGTATTAATCAACGATGAGTTCTTCGGCAAACTATATAAACAGGGTTATTCAAGCTCACTATAATTGAACTACAGGTCCTACTATATTTATGCAGCTCCAAATTTGACAAAAAAAATTTGTTGATTTTAGAAGAAAAATTGTAATAGTTACATTAATAAAGAACAATTAGCAATTGATTTATACGATGAATATTAATAAACCAAGTTAAAACCGATTCGCGACAGAAAGCAATCGAAGAAGTTATATAAATGCGTCAATTGTCAAGTGCTTCTACTTCTATAAAGGGTACATCATCATAAAAGGCCTCGTGGTGTCTTTGTCCAAAAAGAACCCCTTCTGTTTATGAATAATTATATCATAAGTTTATAACTATGTTGACTGTAATACATTTGCAGGTAAAATAAAACCATATTTTACCTCTTACCTCACCATCAAAAGAGAAGACTTTTGCGTACCTTTTTTTCTTGAACATATTATCAAAATAGTACAATGTCTCTACTCCCTCAATGCTTACTTCACTGGAAGATCATATTCCCATCTATTAAAGATAAACAAAAAAGTATTAAAACTGAACTTATATAAAGTGTTGAATAGAAATCACATTCCCACATCTAAAGGCTAGAGGACAGCAATGTGAACGATAAATCAGTTGATGTCTAGCAGGCCAACAGCTAATGAAAATGATGTAGTTGATAAACCTCTAAAAAGTTACGTGCCCACATAATTTAGAGTTTTTCCTTCACGGTTTCTTGAGGAATTTTAGATGATTTTGGTGGTACAATCTCCACTTTAATTCCCTCTTTGGGTTTTCCTTCCCACATCTGAATAGGAAAATATAAAATAAAAAGTAGATAGTTTATAAATTTTACTTAAAAAAGATAGATAAATGCAGTGATTAGACATTTAGAGCAAACCTGTTTCTAGAATTGTTGTTGTTTTGCCTGGGTGTCTCAAACCGGAGTGTGACAATTAGTCCTGCATATCTCTTCTCATTATTAAATTATATTTACTATGCCACAATTTGAAGTAATTTAATAAGTTTTGCGTTACTCGTACACATGTATAATCTGTGATATCTACTATTTATCAAGAACCACTAAACACTCATCTAAGTTATTAATATAAAATAGGTATAAACTTCTAATAGCTAACCATTTCCACAACTTGAAACTTTATACCAAATGAGTAAACACCTGAAGTGTGAGACATCAAACACCAAATCTTATATTGAAATTGTGAAAATAATACCTTTCTTTACACTATCGTTGACCCGAGCTAGTACACCTCAATTCCTTCTGGTAACATCGTTAATAGTACTTTTAAATACACATAAAACATTAAATCAATTATATTCTTAATAACCAATAGCACAACTTTAAAAACTTCATAGATCATTTGCAAATAGCCCACTTAATTATTGAAACCCGTGTATTTTGGATCCGAGATGACCATACCTTTTAGTTTTCCATAGTAAATATTTGGATCCGAGAGGGACAACACCCATGTTCGCAACTGTAGATCCTTATCACTACCGGAAATAGTATAAACCAATGTACCAACCCTTGCATCATAACCACCACCCAAAATCACCCAAATTCGTCTCTGTAGAATAGAGCATGTTCAACTACAAAAAGCATAGCCAAAAAAATTAGACACGTCAAGAAAATATCATGTGCCCAAGAAGATGAACCAGCTCATGTGCTACCTCGCTGAAGTATGAGAGTCGCTTTAAATCACCAATTTTCCCATAGGTTTTTCATCTCTAGAAAAAAAATTGTAGGGTGAAGAGGCTAAATAAAGTAAATGAGAAGCCTTATATATAAAACTTTAAAACAAAGTTGATTTTACACAAAAAAATGTTCACAGTACCATCAAAACATGACTCTTACCACTAAATCTAAAACATGTAAATAAGATTTTGATATGAAAGATAAATATAAATATAACCCGGGTATTGGGTACACGACCCTACGCATAGGGTACGTATTTAAAACAGAAACCCGTACCTAGAACCGAACCCGATCCATACCCAAAAATCAGTACTGAGGCCATACCCGAAACTGGTTCCAGATCCATACTCGAAACCTGGTTTTTTCCATACCCAAACTGGGTATTTTCAATTACCGATATATAAATCTATGTTTTGATGATTTTTATATTTTTTATCTTCGTAATAAGTTTACTTTCTAATATATATGCACTTTTATGTTATTTGTCAATATATACGATAAAACAATCCAAAGAGTTATGAGTAAAGAGAACCATAATAATAGTAGGAAAGACATAAAAGATTGTGAAGTGGCTTAACATTTTGTAGCAACACAAACATCCATAACATTTCTAAAAAACATCCATCATGGACAACAAAAGAACACTTAATAATTTTACAACAACCTAGTTAGTGTTTAAAAGTTAGGCAAGTATAAGTATATCTAACACATTAGACCTGCTAAAACGTTTATCCAAACAACCACCACAAAACAAATACACCAATGATTGAAAACCTCATGGATTAATGACATGGGCACTGCTATATGCCCACCCTTTTCCATAAAAACAAACCTGTATTGGGCTTGTAATCCATGGGCCCAGTAGATCTTAAAAGTATTACAGCCTAACCAACATTTTTTTCTAGGCCCGACAATTATCCCAGGTCTTCCATGTGTAAAGATTGGGCCAAAATATAGTCCACTACAATACATCCCACATTTTACAAACCTAACTATCCTTACTGAAGTTGTTTTCCTCAAAGCTAGTAGGACACCTAATCCTCACCCTAATACATATATGTTGTTTAGGCCTATTCGTAATCAAAATTCCATTTAGCTGAAAAGTGCTTTTGAATAAGGCCCAATCTTTATAATATTCTCTTGTGTGTTAAAACTTTATTCACCAGATGCAGATACATTGATCGTCCATATACCTTTGACCAATACTGACTTTGTGGTTATTTATAAAGTGAACTTCACAATCTTTGACAGAAATTTCACACATGTTATGCACATAGTTAAATGCCAATTTTATTAAATGAATGAATTGTTGATATTGACCATGCTACCAATCCTCTCTCGTGATTAATCATGAAAAAGTATTACCCGATGCTTGAAACCATTATGATCCCTCTTCCAGCATTGCCCAAGTCTGTTCCTATTGCCAACTTATTAGAGTTCCGATTTCAAGAAACACAAAAAAAATCACCCGCAAAAAATCTACTTGCAACGTTTTTTTCCTAGAATAAAGCATTTTCCATCTAGAAGACATCAACGTAATTTTTATTAGCAGTTAATAAATGCTATTATTAAAAAGAAAAATTACATGAATAATTATAGCATTATAAACAACTGATTGAACATACCTTAGTAAACAAATGAAAATCCCAAATATGTGAAGCGATCTGAAACGGCTTACGTATCAATCACCTGCTGTTAAAAGGAAAGCGTGAAAGTTATATGAATTTAAGTAAGAACTGGCTATAACTTGATCATACTTTATAGCAAGTTTTACAAACAAACAATGAAAAGGGAGTCTGGATAGATACATGGGTAATCTCCGATTGGTGTTGTGGAGAAAAAAAACTGCAGAATCCACCGTAATTTGGGGCCCTTTTATAAGAAAATAATTAGTTTACTTATGAGAAACAATGTAAAGATTGTATTTAAAGAACGACAATAACCATTTTTTTTAAACGGCGACCTTCGTTAAGGCAATAACTAATAGCAATTGGTATTCGCAACAATAAGAAAGAGACTTACAATCTGAGCTTCAAATTTAACGATGTTTCCGGTGTGTAAAATGCATTATTAATTATAAATAGTTTTTACCCTGGTTCAGCTTTAACATCAACTTGAGATAACATTAAAACCTCACACACCATTTCGTCTATTTCAACACCGATACCCAACCTTCATTTAGTACAACAACACATGAAAGCTTAAACCATTGAAGTCTTAAACACTGCACATAAACAGTAAAAAAATAGGAAACATGTGTATTGAACCTATCAAAGTACGAAATAGTCATGAACAATGTAGCATTTTCCCACTTTCTTACACCATGACACTAATCATCATGAGAGCCAGGGGCTTAAGGTAGACTAAAACAAAACAGAGACACATAAACTTATAGAAACTAATGGAAATGACTTATAATTAGAAAGAAAAATAGAAAACAATATAACACTATACGTAGCTAAATCAAACCACAATTAGTTTCAATAAACTATTGAAACATTCAACCAGACATATATTATAAAGAAATGAAAGTGTTGTCATATGCATAAATGATGCTCACCAGGGCCATAGCCTCAAAAACTTTATGAGTTTAATAAAAATTCAATCGCTGGAAATAAATCAAGAATCACAGGGCAATACTCATTGATATCATTCATATACAGAACCACTACATAACAGAGGAGGATCAAATTTGCTACCTTTAGTTGGAGTGTTCGGATTTCTCAAAGACATAATACAACTGCCCGTAAATCCAGACGATTTAACAGTGGCAGAGATCAACGGATGAGAGGCGGATTTGGTAGCTCTGCTGCCGATAGAAATCGATGGGTTAGAAGAAACAAAGCAAATATCCCATCCCCAATCCCACCTTGTAAAAGAATAAACGAAAGGGATTTAGATCAACTTGTTTTCAAATAACCAAAATAAACTCAATATTCACAAAGATAAACAAACCTTGTATCAGAAGATCGATCGGTTGGATTCATCTCATCTCATTGCAGTTAGGGTTTCGGTAGGGATAGATGAAAATAGGAAGAATGGCGTTTCATGGATCGATCGGTTGAGATTAAGGATTTTAGGAAAATCACCATTGATCAGTAGAGATATTAGGGTTTGTGAAGAGAAAAGGGGAATGATTGAACGAAAAGGAGAAATAGGGTTTTTGACCGGAGAGAGAGAGAGAGCGAGCGGGCGCGTGAAGATAACAAAGAGAAATGAAATTGCCGCTCAAAATTGTATTCTCTTGATTAAGAGCAAAGAAATTGCCGCTCAAAATTGTATTCTTTTTATTAAGAGGATGTACACATCCATCGGCCAAAGCGATTTCGATTTCTTTTAGTATAGTAGATAGATGAAATACATACATAGAAATTTATATTTGAGACAAGTATATAATGTACAACACATAAAGCCTAGATATATTTATTGTTATCTCTCAGTTTTTTAAAACAATATCTTTTCACATTCTAAATAACACTTAGTCTTATATTTGTAAGGAGTTGAATTACACTTCCTTTCCTTTGTGATAAACAAGCGTTATACCACTTGATCAATAGGTCAAGCGTGTTTTCTCTCGAATAAACTAGAAGAAAAAGGGGTTACTTGTTTGTTTTTTCAAAAGAAAAATTTTGTATTAACATTAAAAAAGTGTATATGAATATGGTGAGCATATCAAGCTGTTTTTCTTTCAAATGAAACTAAAGGAAAAGGGGTTACATTTTCTGTTTTCAAAAGTATAATTTTGTATTAACATTTCAAGGTAAGATCAAATAAAAAGTTTATTTTGTCTAAGTAAGATGAGAAAAAATCTTAACCATTCATTTTCAAATCAATGGTTAAGATGAAATTATATAAAAAAAGGAAGGTAGGGGTATCTTGATGAAATTTTATTTATTGACTTTCTCTCTCCACATGCAAGACACATGCATGTTCCACCCTCATTTTTAAACGTTCATATTTTTTATACGCCATTATTTTTTCATCAATTCACAATAAAATCGAACGTCTTTTTATCTTTAATTTGAGTACCTATTGCTATATAAAATATGACAACTAAATAAACCACAAAAATGTGTTGTTTTTCTATGTCGTATAGCATTTTTTTGTGCTGTATTTTTGTACTATATTTTTTTGTATTGAATTTTTTTGTCTTAAAATTTTTTTTCCTAAATTTTTTGTGTTGTTTTTTTGTACTATATTTTATATGCTGAATTTTTTTGTGCTATATTTTTTTTGTTGCTATACTTTTTTATACTATATTTTTTGTGCTAATTTTTTTTGTACTAGATCTTTTTTTGTTATATTTTTTAGAAAACAAAAGGGATGTCACATGTAATTTTCACATAAAGACAATAGTACCAAAATGCCTTTTCTTATACTTATAAGGAATGTCACATGTCATTACCACAATCCTTATTAGACTACTTAACAAATCACTTTTTAGTGGATCTTTTCCAACTTTCAAGTGACAAAACTGTATATGAATATTATAATGGCATACATGACTTCATATTCCTTAAATAGAAAAAAAAATAAAAACAAATTCAAAATGGACAAAACTGTATATGAATATATATAATGAGCATACATGACTTCATATTCCTTGAATAGAAAAAATAAATAAATAACAAATAATAAACGAACGGTTTCAATTTCCAAATCGTAAACCGAACCATAAACTGTTGAAATGTTAAGATTGAACCGTATATATTTCATATTGGCCAAACTAAGATAATTTCTTCGATTTTGACGATTTATCAGTTTCGATGGCTTATGCATACCTCTGTCTAGGAGTATAAACGAGCCAAGTTAAACCAGAACTCGACTAAATTTGAGTTCATTTAACTTATAAGAGTTTAAACTTGAGCATGGCTCGTAAATGGTCTTTTCAAGGTAAGTATTTTATCTATATTTATGTATTTCAAAACTATAATTTCCACATATAACATAATATGTATCATTTAGATATTTTTATCATTATTATATATGATTAATTGGTTCAGGATCAAATACAAAGGCTCAAAAAATTAGAATTCGTACAAAGGGTATCAAACGAATTGACCCAATTCAAGCGGCATTGGAACCGTCTCATCGAACTCTATGACTTGAGATTATAGGTTTTCACTTTTGGATTCATAGGTTGTAGATTTTAGAAATTTTTTTATTTATTTTCATTTTGTCTTTTATTTATCATTGTTTTTTTTTCTATTGTATATTTTTTTTTTGCGACTCATTGTGTCTTTTTTTCTTGATATTGTGTTATATTTTGTTCGACATTTTGTCATCTTGTACGATCTATTGTGTTTTTGTACATTTTTTATTTTTAGAAGCCTTTATAAAATAACTTAACACTATAATCATAATGATTATATAAATATACTAAGTACATTAAATACGAGTTATACAAATAATAGGTTTGTTTAGATCTACGAGGAGACTTGAGCTCCTATAAATAAAACTTAGACTCGGACTCATTTATCAAACAAGTTTACTTTTACGCTCGACTCCAACTGATATCGAGTAACTCACAAACAGTAACACCCCTAGCTCTGCCTCCCTTATAAATCACCCAAACATCTTCCCAAATCTTCACAAATGTCACTCTCCTAACCTGATCTTCCCAATTCCCAAATCTCAAACAACTCTCAAAACCCTAACACCAAAACCTTCCTCAAATGGCTCTAGCTTATCTCGGATCAAACAAAACCAACCCCACCTCACCAATGTCCTCACCACCCCAACTCATCCTAACCCAAGACGAGCTCAAAAAAATCGCCGCCTACAAAGCCGTCGAGTTCGTCGAGTCCGGCATGGTCATAGGCCTGGGCACCGGCTCCACCGCCAAACACGCAATCGACAGAATCGGCCACCTTCTCAGCCAAGGCAAACTCACAAACATCATCGGCATCCCCACCTCAACCAAAACCCACGAACAAGCCACATCATTAAACATACCCCTCTCGGATCTCGACAACCACCCGGTTCTCGATCTGGCAATCGATGGCGCAGATGAAGTCGACCCGGATATGAATCTGGTGAAAGGCCGGGGCGGGTCGTTGCTGAGGGAGAAGATGATAGAAGGTTGTTGTAAAAAATTTGTTGTGATTGTTGATGAATCGAAACTAGTGGATTATGTTGGGGGGAGTGGTTTGGCATTGCCGGTGGAAGTGGTGCCGTTTTGTTGGAAATTTACTGCGAAAAAGCTTGAATGTATGTTTGAAGAAGCTGGGTGTGTTGCGAAGTTGAGGGTTTGTAGTGAAAATGGTGAGGCGTATGTGACGGATAATGGGAATTATGTGGTGGATTTGTATTTGAAGAAATGTATTGGGGATTTGAGAGCTGCGGGTGATAAGATGATGAGGGTTGTTGGAGTGGTGGAGCATGGGATGTTTGTTGATATGGCTACGACGTTGATTGTGGCCGGAGAGTTTGGTGTTACCGTGAGGAATAAGTGTTAGTGGCTGCTGTTCTCAATTTTGATGTTCCGGCTAACGTTGTTAGGATATGAAGTTAGGGTTTATGTATTCGGTTTACAATGTTTTTTTTTTAATGTTGACAAATAGTTTTTTTGTTTTATTTTGTGTTTGGTAAGAGTGACTGGCGATTAATTGCGTTTGTAATGATGGTATGGTTAGTTTTGGTCTACAAAATTAAAGAGGGAATATAACATTCTAGGCTGCTAAATATAGGAATGTTTGGAAATAGTGAATGAAGGTTGGTAACACCTACTCGGAAATAGTGAATGGGATGGCTAAAATTGGATCCATGGGTCATTATCTTTTTTACTTTTTTTTTTTTGAACATAAAGGTAGCCAACTTTTATTAATCAACAACTAGAGCCAAAGGTTGAGTACACATGGGTCATTATCTGAATGATAAACATACAACTAAAGAGGAGTGTAACAACAAGATTTTAAAAGTACACATCCCTTTTCTCAAATTACATGAGATATGTTTTATTATATAAAAAAATGGTTCTAGATGGTTATAACTAGAGAAGATAGAAAATATTACTGTTTATCTGTAAATTTGAGGGACATTTTTTACTCTTTATTTTTTAATATGTTTTGAATGTGGTTGTAAATAGATGAAAGAGAAATTGTAATGTGTTAAAAGTATTATTTAATTTAAAAGTAGAAATAAAATATAGTGACTTTTAGTGTAATTATAAGATAAAAAAATAGAGGGTTGGATGTGAATGCTCTAACTCATAGGCTAGGGAATACCCCCCCCCCCCCCCCCACCCGCGCCTCTCCTTCTCGCAACGAGCTTTCGGTATTATGCTTTGCATATTAGCTATCACGACTCCATTAGTCGTTTGATATACGAAGAGATTAAGGATTAACCCCCTATCAAGACTACCTCTTAGGTTATATCCTCCACGGATTAGAACAGGTGTTTTTTCAAAGTGAGTATCGGATATTGGTTATTTTGCCAAATTCAATAACAAATAGTATAAAAAAAATTCCGAATTCAATTTGATCAGTATGACTATCAAATGATGGTATTTTGCCTAATCCAATAACAAATAATGGGAATGACTATAGATCACTAAAACAATATCATACGGTTTATCCGGTCAAAATTAGAAAACTAAATCAGATTAGCATTCGGTTTTGAATGTACTGAATTTAGTTCGGTTTCGACCGTGAAATTTCAAAATAAATAATCCGAAAAGCTACTCTTTGTATGAAAACAAGTAATTTATCCACGCACGTTGCAGCTAAGTCAAAACATAAAGTAACATGGATTTAGACCATCTAATGAAAACATATTATGTTTGACCCGAGTCATTTCCAAACAAAATTTACGTCAAAACTTAGACTAACTGAAATATACATAAAAATAAGCTTGAAAACGTAATATATTTGGCCTGACTTATTTGGGAAAGCAATTTACGTCAAAACGTAAACAACTTGAATTTATACTGACACATACAAAAAAATAAGCACGTAAAAAATAATGTTTTTTAAGTTAAAGATAGTACGACGCGTTGTGGTGGCGTCAAAACATCAAATAACTCTAATTTATACCAACTAATGAAAACGTATTATATTTGACTTGGCTCGTTTACAAACAAAAATTATGTCAAAACGTAGACTAACTAAAACGTACATAAAAATAATCACGAAAACGTATCATATTTGACTAGATTCATTTCTAAAACAAATGTAAAAATATGCACGAAAACGTATTATATTTGACTCGATTTATTTGCGGATGAAATTTAAATCGAAACGTAAACTAACTTGAATTTATATGGAAGCGTACACTAAAATAATCACGTAAGAAAATAATGTTTTATTTTAATTAAAGAATGGTATGACGCGTTGCAGCAGCGTCGAAACGTAAAGTAATTCGAATTTATACTGTCGAATGAAAACATGTTATATTTGACCTTTTTCGAGCAAAATTTATTTCAAAAATAGACCAACTGAAAACGTATATAAAAATAAGCACAAAAACGCATTATATTTGACCCAACTCATTTAAAAAAACGTAGACAAACTAAAAACGTATATAAAATAAACACGAAAATATATTATATTTGACTTGACTCATGTCAAAAAAATATGTACGTCAAAACTTAAATCAACTCGAATTAATACCACGTAAAACTCTCTTACAGAGTCTCTTTAGAAATTTGAGAGATTATAAGTATTAATGTTAAAAGAGTTAAGTGTCATTTACGTCCCTATGGTTTGTTCACTTCTGTCATTTTAGTCCAATTTTAAAAAATGCGCATTTCCCTCCCTGACGTTCTAGAAACGTGTTCATTTCAGTCCAAAAAGTTCACCTCAGTTAAAAAAATGCGGTTAGCTTTGGGGTAATATGGTCATTTAATAAAAATTCTTTTATTTTTATATTTTTTTAAGATAGGTTTAAAAGAAAAACATTGCAGCTGGCATGGATTGAACCCGTGACCAGCTGCTTAGACACAAACACATTAACCAGCAAGCCACAACCCATTTTGTACCAAATAGTTTTTCTTTTGACATGTCTTCAACCACCACCTCCTCCTACCACCACCACACTCCACCATTCAACCACCATTACCTCCATCAATCGTCGATAATATTAACATTCGGTCGAAAGTTAACGACGTAGACCAGCAGCATGAAGAGTTTCGTATGTAACGCCCTTAATTATCCTGGTCAAAAACAAGACTTGAACGACAAAGTTAAGGACCGGATTTAAACTTTTACACATTACTAAATAAGCTAGTTGTACATACAAAGTTTAACCATTTTTCTTTTAAAACAAAGTTCTACCATCTAACATTTACAAAAGACATGAACTTAAGTAATGGTTAAAGTTTACCAACTATTCTTTAACTATATGACAACAAAAGCATTTTGACCCATTAACAACATTTAAAGTTCTGGAAGCGCGTTGAGGGCGACAAAAAGTGTGTTCATTCCGTGCGTAGCGCGATCATCTAAACCTGAGCTTTACCTACATCATTACAACAAGAATTATTATCATATACATTACGATACATCTTTCCAACATAGAGTTCTAACTTACTATAAACATGATAGTCAATCATTCAACATGCTGCATATTATGTTTTTTTCACCATTCATTCCGTGGTTCTTATTTCATCGAGTCCAAATATCTATTTCGACCTCATAACATTGCACTTACACTACCGTTTTAAGCATAGCATCCTTATTTGTTTGACCCGTTAATGACGGGTCATTCATACGACCATTCTTTTGCATAGCATACCGATTCGTTTAACCCATTTATAACGGGTCAATAGCATGAACTTTCTAAATTCTTGACATTCTATTTAAATGACCCGTTCGCCATGGGTTAATGGTGTAGACATAATCCAATCTTGACATTCTAGTACTTTAACCCGTTTGGAATGATTCAATGGCATATTCATTCTCTATTTCGACATTCTAACTTGTTAGACCCGTTTACAACAAGTCATTAGCATAACCAATAATCATTCTCTAGTTTGACATTCCAAGTTGGGTTCACCCGTTACAACGAGTCAATAATATGATCAATACTACAATACGATTATAAACATTTCTACTAGCGAAACTTGAAAAAAACAAGTAACGTCCCTCGGTCTTGACTTCCTTGTTGCTTCAAGTGGCTCGAACCTCTTCCTTTATACCTATACATAACCGTTTATGCTTAGACCTCATATCTTATACTTACTTTACATACATTCTTCGATTATACGTCTTGCAAACTTAACACATATTCATTTACATATTCAAATCATGAACATTATGTATGGTTCGGGTCAAAATTGCAGAATTCTTAACTAAGGCATTTCATCAAACACTTGGTGTGCATATCACCAACAAAGCATAAAGTACAAGTATTCTAAGCATATTGTTACAGTTCAAATCATAGATTATCAAAATCAACCAATCTCATATATACTTTTCATCCTACATCAATTTATCTATAATTTTCTACTACATACAAAATCATACACCAAGATTACACCTACTTGCACTTACTTAATCATCATATTCATCATGGCATAACATCTAATGGGTTTTTACTCCAAATCATTCAAGTGACTAAAATTAAGCATGATTCTTATTCTATAGTACAAATTCTAACTCATACTCATATAAATTCTCATAGAACTCATGAATGGGCTGAAACCCACTTTCTAATAGTCATTAATTCATGAAATTTGACTTACCACTTAATAGACAAAGCTTAGATGACTTCAATTAAGGCTCATGCACAATTAAATTCTTGATTCTTTCTCTCAATTTTTCCCAATTCAGATTTCTAAGGGTTTCCCCTTTTTCTTCTTGCTTTGGGTCCTTCCTCACAAAAACAGATGTATGTGTTTGTGTTTTGCTTTTATTTTTATTAATTTACTTTCTAAATATTCAAGTTTGGTCCCTCCATTTTATATGATTATTCATAATTTGATGTTATTCATTCTTTTGTCAATATTTCATATATATTTCAACGAGGTTATATCTCTATTAATTATTTTCGTATTTAAAAACTTTTGGGGCGTTACAAGTATACCCCTTTAAAGGAGGTTTCGTCCCGAAACCTGGATACATACCAAATAGTGCTGGGTAGTGCTCCCACATTTCGTCCTCCAATTCCCAAGTCAGCTCCGATCCCTTTCGGTGTTGCCACTAAACCAAGACTTGCTTAATATCCTTGTTGCGAAGACGTGTTACTTTGGAATCTTTAATAGCTAATGGTCGTTTAACGTAATTCATTCGTTCATCCACTTCGATGTCGTCAACGGTACATATGCCGTCTCATCCGCAAGACATTTTCGAAGTTGAGATGCATGAAAGGTATTATGAATTCCATCCAACGCCGGTGGTAATTCCAACCGGTATGCTACAGTCCCAACCCGAGCTAAAATCTTGAAAGGTTCGATGTAACGGGGACCCAACTTTTACGGAACAGAATTATACCCTTCCATGGTGAAACTTTTAATAACACGTAGTCTCCTACCTGAAACTTGATGGGGCGTCTTCTTCGATCCGCATAGGATTTTTGTCGATCTTGTGCCGCCTTTAACCGGGCCCGTACAATATCGCTTTTATCATTAGTTTTGGCCACCACATCTTTGGGTGCGATTTCTGTTTGTCCCACTTTGCCCCAACATACGGGAGTTCTACACTTCCTTTCGTACAACATTTTGTAAGGTTCCATTTGTATGCTATTGTGGTAGCTATTGTTGTATGAAAATTCCACCAAAGGCAAGTGGTCGTCCCAATTTCCATCAAAATCTATAACGCATGATCTCAACATATCAACGAGCGTTTGGATGGTTCTTTCAGACTGACCATCCGTTTGGGGGTGGTAAGCGGTACTGAAATGTAATTTCGTACCCATTTTCTCATGAAACTTTTGCCAGAACCGATATGTGAATCTAGTGTCACGATCTGACACAATAGACACGTGTACTCCATGACGCGATATGATTTCGTTTACGTAAATTTCCGCCATCTTTTCCGAGGATGAGGTTTTTCGGATAGGTAGGAAGTGACTAAAACATAATATTTTTGTTTCTTTTTCTTTTTTAAACATAATAGACTCCAAATATGAAAAATATAAATATAGCCTTGCTTTATGAACAACCGGAATATGTTAACTAAGTTGGTTATGCCACTAGGTCACTTGGTCAATTTTCCATTTTTCAAAGACAATTAGTATCCCTTTCGGGAATCATAACATGACAACTCTTCGGAAAGTTAAAATGATCAACACACTTTAACCACCTAAAATTGTTCTTTTACGCCCTATTGATTAATGTTTATGAAAATCCCTTAAAAATAAGTTAGTCATCCGTTAAGAGTTTTCTAACCTCACTTAATCAAGGAAAGTTACACCGATAAACACAATGTAACCACCGAGACAAGCATAACCTAGATTAAATCACAACCGAGTTCATTTTACAAATCTTTGATATATATTCACTGAGGAAGCAAACTTGGCCTAAATTACTAAGCTATGGTTTATGCTAAGAATACGCAGCAAGACCATCTAACCCGCTAAGGTCCTTCCATGAGGGAAATCATTCTTGATTAATCTTAATTACCCATTATTAACCCAATACCCATTTCTAGTCTCAAACATTTTAAACTAGTTAAAAGTCTACTAATACATGATTAATTAAGCTTCTTCTTTCAAATATCCTAACTAACCATATACTAATCATCCAAGATAATTAACTATAATCAAGAATCCAACATCAATAAACAAGGTTGCAAACTAATCATCAAGGATTAACATAAAAAGTTGCTAAGTGTCATTACAAACATGATTAACCTCTAATGGTTGTTTAACAAGCAAGGAATTCATAGTGTTTTTGCCATGAGGCTACAATATTACATAAACAACAATCTAATGCTTGAAACATAATCAAAATCATGGAAAGATTCAAGAATCAAACCATAAACAACCTTAAGATTGAAGAACCGGATGATAACGGAGCTTCCCGGCACTATGGAGGCTTGATTCGGAGCAAAACGAGTTGTTACCGAAGCCCAAAAATAGCCAGAATCGCTCCCAAAAGTCCAGCCTCCTGATGAGAATGTGTCCCCTGTGTTTTATAACTTTTTGAGTTTCGCACGGCCGTGCTGGTAAAGTGCACGGCCGGCCGTGCACTATGCGCGCAATCCGATGACGTCATCTTATCCGGATAAGTTTTTTAAATGGCACGGCCATGCCAAAGTTGGCACGGCCGTGCGTGACCGGGAACTGCTGCGCACTAGGGATCGCACTGGCAGTGCTCGCGAGGAAGACCATCCGCACGGCCGTGCCATCCTTTCGCACGGTCGTGCGTGCCGAGAAACAGGCTCGCACCAGGGTCTGCATTGTCAGTGCCAAGCTGCTGACTTGGGTTGGCACGGCCGTGCCAAATTTTGCACGGCCGTGAAATACCTGAATCTCCACAGAAAGTTTACAACTTCGCCGTTTCGTTCGGAAAATTCTCGTTTTCTGCATCTTCTTGTTCGGCACGCTTTTCAAGGCCTGTAAATGAAAACATACACGATTAAGTGTCTGATTCTTGATTTTATGGCTGAAAACGTGTAAAATGGGGATAAAACGGGGGCTAAAATATGTGTATTTTAACATATATCAGGAGTCCCGGTAAGTCTTCCGGAAACACGTCCGGGAATTCATTAACAATTTTAACATCTTCTATTTTTGGAGTGTCTATCTTGGTATCTAGCAAGTAGGCTAGAAAAGCTTTACTTCCATTTCGTACATACTTAACTGCTTGAACAATAGTGCAAAGTTTCGCTTCAAAATTTATTTCTCCTTGAATGCTCACTTGTTTTCCCCGGGCGTTAGAACATGATTGACTTTCCTTTAACATTGAATTTCAGCAATATACCGGGATAGCCAATGCATGCCAACTATAACCTTGAATTCCCCCAGAACCATAGGTATAAGGTCAATCTCTAACTCCTCATCCTATATAACAATCTTACAATTTCTACACACATCATGTAAGAAATAGCTCTTACTATCCGCAATTTCTACTTCTAAAGGTACCGACATCTTTTCAATAACAAAGGAGGGATGGCATACAAGTTCATTTGACATAAATGATTTACTAGCCCCAGTATCAAATAATACGTACATAGGTATCGAATTTAACAGAAATATGCCTGACACAACATTCGGAAGGGTCTTAGCTTCTTCGGATGTGATCTGAAACATTCTACCCCGAGCCTTTGGGGTTTCATCCTTCTTTCCACCCTTATCCGTCTTTTTTGGAGTTTTGGGCATTCCTCCTTTATGTGACCCGGTTGAAAACAGTTGAAACAAGTTCTTGAAGGGTTAGGACATTTATAGTACGGATGCCCTTCTTGACCACAATTATAGCACCCCTTTTTACCCATTAGGCACTCCCCTGTGTGCAGCTTCCCGCAAGTCTTTCACTTGGGTATACCCCCTTTCGCTTTGTCCCTTTTGCCATGATCTTGAAACCTCTGCTTCTTTGTCGGGCTTGGGTTGGTGAACTTTTCAGATGATCTCTTTCGCCCCTTTCCACTTGTCGTTTCAGTTCAATTTCTCTATCACGGGCCCAATTGATGAGCTCGTTTAAGGTTTCACATTTCGAAGGGGTGATGAATAATCTAAACTCTGCTTTCAACATGTCGTGGTAGCGATTTATCTTCAATCTTTCTGACATCACAAAATCTTGACAAAACTTGAACTTGTCAAGAAACGTATTAGTGATCTCATCGATGGACTCAACCTTTTGTCGAAGACGCAGAAAGTCTTCCTGAATCCTATTAATCGTTGACTGTGGGCAATGATAGTTTAAGAATGGTTCCTTAAACTCTTGCAATGTTAAGTCATGACGTTTCTCCTCACCCAATTCCTTACAATGAGCATCCCACCAATCTTTGGCCTGAAACTAAAGTTGACCCGTAGCAAACATTACTTGATCCTCCTTCTCACATCGGCCACAGACAAAAACGACCTCCATACTAGAGATACATCTTTGTCATTTTATGGGATCAATTTCCCCATTATATGTCGCGGGGTTACAAGCCATGAAGTCTCTGTACGTGCATCTACGAGTTCCTTTCTTGTTTGAGATTCACACAATAGCCCCTTTAATTCTTCTAGCTTACTCGTCATCATAACATCAACCGCTTCTAGCACATGACTTTCCACTTCTTGTGCTAGTTTGGGAAGGTTTGCTTGTATAGCCTTTGCTACTTCCTCAGAATTTTTCTCATTCAATGCTTCTTGTTGTGCCAATTCGTCGTTATTCAAATCTCTATCATCCGCCATCTACATAACCATTTCTTTCTTTTGTTAACATATTCATTCTTTAATTTTATCATGAATATTTATAACGATTGTTATCGTAATTCATACTCACTCATCCATTCTATAATTTAAACTAGATTGGTCAAGAATTATGTACGTGCCAAATGATAAATCGAAGGATTTATTATCCCATACTTTCTTGTCTTTCTTTTCCGAAACGTTAATTTCCTGACATTCCTTATCATAGTTCAAGTTGATTCACATACTTTCTACTAGTTATTATAGTCTTTCAGGGTCCTTTTAAGAGTTACAGAACAGTTTCGGAAGGTACGGGAGTCCTAACGGGTCAAAATAACAAAACCAGAATTTCTGGACTAGTGAGGGGCGTCTGCGACGCTCTAACCATGCGTCAGCGACACACCCTAGTTTCTTGCGTTGGGTAATTATCTCCGTAGACAGGAGGTTAGCGCGTCGAGAACAAGTGTTGCATCGGCGACGCGCCAGGGGGGCGTGGCGACGCCTTCCCCATCCCCCACACGCTGTTTTGCTTAATTTCAGCTTGTACGACCTGTTTTTGATTCCCGTTCCAACCCGAACTGACCCGTAACGTTCCGCACCAACCCGTAACACTCCGTAACCTCCCGTAACATCCTGTAATCATCTCGTGACATCCCATATCATCCCGTAACGTTATCCGTTAAACAAAATCACAAAAATTTCAAATTGTTTTGCGCTTCGGAGCGAACACACTCATCATTGTGAGCTTTCGGTTTGAGTTCGAGCACTTCATCTCGTGCTCGAATATCTCAAACCTAGGCTATGATACCAACTTGTAACGCCCTTAATTATCTTGGTCAAAAACAAGACTTGAACGACAAAGTTAAGGACCGAATTCAAACTTTTACACATTACTAGAATAAGCTAGTTGTACATACAAAGTTTAACCAGTTTTCTTTTAAAACAAAGTTCTACCATCCAACATTTACAAAGACATGAACTTAAGTACCAGTTAAAGTTTACCAACTATTCTTTAACTATATGACAACAAAAGCGTTTTGACCCATTAACAACATTTAAAGTTCCGGAAGCGCGTTGAGGGCGACAAAAAGTGTGTTCATTCCGTGCGTAGCGTGATCATCTAAACCTGAGCTTTACCTACATCATTACAGCAAGAATTGTTATCATATACATTACGATACATCTTTCCAACATAGAGTTCTAACTTACTATAAACATGATCGTCAATCATTCAACATACTTGCATATTATGCATTTTCACCATTCATCCATGGTATTTATTTCATCGAGTCCATATATCTATTTCGTCCTCATAACATTGCACTTACACTACCGTTTTAAGCATAGCATCCTTGTTTGCTTGACCCGATAATGACGGGTCATTCATACGACCATTCTTTTGCATAGCATACCGATTCATTTAACCTATTTATAACGGGTCAATAGCATGGACTTTCTAAATTCTTGACATTCTATTTAAATGACTCGTTCGCCATGGGTTAATGATATAGACATAATCCAATCTTGACATTCTAGTACTTTAACCCGTTTGGAGTGAGTCAATGGTATATTCATTCTCTATTTATACATCTTGCAAACTTAACACATACTTCATTTACATATTCAAATGATGAACATTACGTATGGTTCGAGGTCAAAGTTGCAAAATTCTTAACTAAGGCATTTCATCAAACACTTGGTGTGTGTCACACCCCGACCCGCAGCGGAAATAAGAGTCGGGGCATAATTGGGTTATCACCAAAGCACATGACATTTACTATTATGTTTCATAATTAAATGAAGTCAAAGTTACATTTCTCAAACCTTCAAACATGTTCATTCATTACAAAGGAAAATAACCAAACATAATAATCCAAACACTAAATCATTTTATTTCTTCTAATCCAGGTCCTACGTGTTCCTAGCTGCTGCTGGTTCACCTGTATCATGTGTAAAATGGGAGGTTTTTTGGGTCAACATAAGTTGGCGAGTGAACCTTATAGATAAACATTTAATAATGATTTTCTGGTTAGTTTATCAATAAAATATTGTGCATAATCATAAAAGAGCATATGCATGAAGTCAAGCAATGGCAACATCGGTTACAATTATAACATACATTAACAATCGATTACATACATGAACATACCAACATCATATGATAATTAACATAAATGAACTGTGAGATCAAGGCTCAATCAAACGGAGCCGATCGTATTGCATGAACTGAAAATGTAAATTGAACTGTGTGCTCAAGGCTCAATCAAACGGAGCCGAGCGTATTGCATGAACTTGAAATGTAAATTGAACTGTGCACTCAAGGCTCAATCAAACGGAGCCGAGCGTATTGCATGTATTGAAATGAAAATAAATGACCGGTCAAGGCTCAATCAAACGGAGCCGATCGTGCGGGCACGCCCTGATCAACCGCATAATAAAATGGGGATCAAACTCAACCTCGAGGGATGGGGAGCTACGGCCTCAGCAATTGCATGTACTGAAATAATAACTTGCAAACAATCCTAACTACTGAACAGCAACAACTAACACACATGTCATGATATGATATATATGCACAATAACTTAGTTATAATAAGAAAATGAATAAGACACATGATACACCCCAAAAATGTGATTAAAACGGGGAATTTGAAGGGTTCACTCACATTGGGTGCGTTGGATTTGAATTGGTGAGATGCGCACGATTTAGACGAAACGAGTTAACGAGGAATCACTGACCTAAATAATAATAGGAAAAATATATTAAATGGATGGATTTTATTAAAGATTTTTAATGGGATTTTTAGATATATTTTTGTGAGTTTATGGCTATTTTCTATCCTTAAAAATGTTATTTTTAAGTATTTTTAATTGATTTTTAATTTAAATAAAACAAATAATTATTTAAAAAAAATAATATTTTTTTACTGTTTGACCGTTGACCGTTGACCGTTGACCGGTTCGGTCAGCGGTAATTCTTGCGCCGAGCGGGATTCGAACCTGTGACCTTCCGTTCACGCGCACGTAGCTCTACCAACTGAGCTACGTGACTAACCCGTTAGAAATCTAGTTTTAATTATATTAATACACTTATTCGAATTTACCGAAAATTCCTTTATTTTACAAAACGTTTTATTCTCATTGAACCGGTGTTTGTGTCGAGACTCGATCGCGTGACGTGCAGTTTGTGTTGCACACAGTCCACCGCTGGACTGTGTGTCTAACCCGGTTATATTCTTGAATTATATTATACTTAACAACTACTCAATCTAACCCGGTTAGTTTTATGAATAAAAAGGAATGTTATTACGCAGCGTGTGTGTAGCAAGGATCGAACTCGGGACTCGTATATAAACTTTGCACACAGTCCACCGCTGGACTGTGTGTCTAACCCGTTAACTATCCGAATTTTATTTATTCTTAACCCGTTGTTATGTTCGTCTTCTTCACTATAATTACCGGTTTTACACAGATCACTGGTTCAGGGTTCTACTACTTAAATAACATGATTACTAGTTTGAATGAACAAACCGAACAGTTTGGGTAAAAGAAATACCGGACAGGTCGTCTTCTTCAGGAAGTCCGGCGAGAACAGGCAACTCTGTTATTGAAACTTCGGCTGAGAGGGGCTAATCAACAGAATTAAAGAATTAAATTTGAAATTGAAACAGAGTACATGGATTATTTACACGATTGAATGTGTTTACCGTCAACTAGCGTGATTCCGGCAAATTCCAGAATTTCTCCGGCGAAACCAGAAATCCAGCAAAGTCTTCTGTGACTGACTTTGAGTGACGGAATAATGTTAGTAGTGTCCTAACAATAGATTGAAACAGCAAGAGAGTAGAATCTTACTGGTTTGAGTTGGACACGGTTTTCCGGCGAGAGTTGCAGAGAATTCCGGCGACAATTTTCTTGAGCTCAAAAGACTTGAAAACGCGACGAAAAGGGTTTGGAGTGTATTTGCGACAGTTCTGAATCGTATAAATGATTGGAATCAGAATTATTTGAAGCTTGAATGTTTTTCGGTTTCAAAACCCAAAACTTGAAGTTCATTCAATCTGAACTTTAATTAGAAACCGATATGCGTCGGTTATAAGTTAATTAAACGAACGAAAACTGATTTGGCGATTTGGCTCACCGATTTCCGTTATACAGATATCAGTAACCGTTAATCCGAGTTTGCGTATAAAATTTAATTGTTTCATAATACTAACAGAAAACAATTTGTGGCGGAGTGGTTTGGAGACGGAAAGATAAGTCGTTGGAGGCAGTTGACCCGGGTTCGAGTCCGGTCAGCTCCAACTATTTTTTATTTATTTTATTTTAACTTTTTATCAAATATAATTTTTATAGTTTAGTTTATATATTAATTATGTAATGTTTAAACTCAAAATACTCATAAATACTTAATGAAATTTCGTAACTTGGTATTTGATTACAAAACGAAGCGGGTTTTGGAGACCCGATTTATACAAATGTTACAGTGTGCATATCACCAACAAAGCATAAAGTACACGTATTCTAAGCATATGTTACTAGTTCAAATCATAGATTATCAAAATCAACTAGTCTCATATATTATTCTACATCAATTTATCTATAATTTCTCTACTACATACAAAATCATACACCAAGATTACACCTACTTGCACTTACTTAATCATCATATTCATCATGGCATAACATCTAATGGGTTTTTTCTCAATCAATCAAATGACTAAAATTAAGCATGATTCTTATTCTATAGTACAAATTCTAACTCATATTCATATAAATTCTCATATGAACTCATGAATGGGTTAAAACCCACTTTCTAATAGTCATCAATTCATGAAATTCGACTTACCACTTGATAGACAAAGCTTGGATGACTTCAATTAAGGCTCATGCACAAGTAAATTCTTGATTCTTTCTCTCAGTTTTGCCCAATTCCGATTTCTAATGGTTTCCCCCTTTTTCTTCTTGCTTTTTGTCGTTCCACACAAACACAGATGTATGTGTTTGTGTTTTGCTTTTATTTTTATTAGTTTACTTTCTAAATATTCAAGTTTGGTCCCTCCATTTTATATGGTTATTCATAATTAGATGTTATTCATTCTTTTGTCAGTATTTCATATATAATTCAACTAGGTTATACCTCTATTAATTATTTTGCATATTTTAACTTTTGGGTGTTACATGGTGAGTTTGAAGATCTTGAAATTTATAAAATTGGATCGGTTTGAAGGTTCTGCAGAAGTTGCTGAGATGAACGAGATCAGTTCAAGATCACATATCGAAGAAAATATTGGAGAATTTATAAATTAGTACCGATTTATGAAGATGAGAAAACTGATGAAAGTTCGTTCTCTGTGAACTAAAATTCATATAGATCCGAATATTCTAGTAGCTTCGGAAATTGTGGAATTTTTAGAGATGAAACGACGATGTTTGAGAGAAGAAGAACGAAAACAGATCATATGTCGAAAAGTCAACGGAGAGTTACAAAAATAAAATTCTACGGTGGTGATTGATATGAAGAATAGCGTAACAGTGGTGGTGGAGGTAATGGTGGTTGAATGGTGGTGGAGGTGGTGGTTGAAGACACGTCAAAAGAAAAACAAATGGATGTTTGGTATAAAATGGGTTGTGACTTGCTAGTTAATGTGTTTTTGTCCAAGCAGCTGGTCACAGGTTCGATCCCTGCCAGCTGCAAATGTTTTTCTTTTAAACCTAGCTTAAAAAATAAAAATAATAAAATCTTTATTAAATGACCATATTACCCCTAAGCTAACCACATTTTTCTAACTGGGGTTAACTTTTTGGACTGAAATGACACGTTTCTAGAACGTTGGGGAAGAAAATGGCGCATTTTTAAAATTGGACTGAAATGACAGAAGTGAACAAACCACAGGGACGAAAATGGCAGTTAACTCATGTTATTAGTTGAAGTTTAAAAGGTAATAAAAATGACAATAAAAAGCAGAAAAAAAGTATTAATCAATAAAAAGAACTCCGGTAGAGTGACTTCTCTTTGCAAGTATATATAACAAAGGTTTGAAGATATTAATGAAACTGCAAATGGTGTTTGGGGTTTGATTGACAACGCAAATGCTCAAACTTTATATTTGATAGTGGGATCTAACTCGACGTATTTACTGTTGGAATTCCTAAATTATCACTTTAAGCAAGTTGAGGTTAAAAGGAAAGAGAGAAGATTTCTAAATGAACTAAACAAACACGAATAAGGTATTGTTCGTGTTCATTTACGAATAAGGTATTGTTCGTGTTTATTTACTAAGGAATGAGACTGTTCATAAAATATTCACGAACGCTTACCAAACGAGATTTCTTGTTCTTGTTCGTTCATTAAGGAAATGAACGTGTTCATGAACTGTTCACGAACCCTTACCAAACGAAAATGAACTCAAATGAATGTTCATTAACATATATAATCACAAACAACGTTATGAACACAAACACGGGCAAAGCTTTATTGTGGTCGGGTGGTGGCCCGACCCCCACCTATCTTTGGTTCGTACTGTTAATTTTACCAAAAAGTTCCGATTTTAATGTAGTGTAGAATGTTTGATTTATAAGAGTCTTGCCCCATCGATCTGGATATTGAGAGTCTGGACCTCACTAAGTTTTCGTTTAAACTCCGCCACTGAACACAAATGATTACACATGAATATACATTCATTTTAGAATAAAAATTTGCATTTTCATCACAAAGATGTAAAACCCTAATAGGTTTTATCTTAAAACGACGTAGCGGAAATGAGAGCCTTAAAAATTTCTTTATTTAAAATGATTTGACATACTTATAAAGCTTTTAAGACATCACTCATTAAGACTGTTACATTACTTTTACATAATGACGTAACAAGAATAACGTATGAATACTATTTACTTAATCCCCATTCCGTACAATCCGAGCTACTCATCCCGATCTTCATTCGCATATTCTTATGTAACGATAACGGTATCCATGCAACCTGTGGTCATCATTCACAACCGACATGATACTAAATAGCGATATTTTATAATTACATATATTCATAAAATAAATCCATAATCCCTTAAAGGAAGTCCATTAATGTATATACTCCGAAAGATACTCTTTTGAATTCCGCGCTTGCATCAGGCCTCATCCGTTCGAGAGCACAACGCTCGCTTTCCTGCATTTCTATATTCATTCTCTGAAGCAACACGGTTATCTATACACAACTTCAGATATTCCAGATTTACGTCTTCACATAAGCACCTATGAAGCTACCGTATCCATTGGATTACATCACGTGTAATTGCTACAATATATAATTCCTAGTACTTACTTATACGTTTCGTACATACATCTCTTCGTACTCAAACGCCCTACTTAAGGCATGTACCCACTTTTATCTCTGACCATGCTTGCAAATATTCAGTCCGTTCATATATATCACATTTGTTCTATCTTACGTTATAATCACACACTTACCTAGTTACTACAAGACACTCTTAATACGAAACCATGATCTTTCTTCTTGATTCAAGACTTGTACTATCACATGCTTATGAATTATATAAGTTTAACATGACTAAAACACCTTAAGCTTCAGTTTACGGGGTTTCGGGACGAAGCTAAGATCAACCGGATAACAAAACAACAAAAACAGAAAAATGCATCATGGGGATGGCGTCGGCGACGCCCCCTTGCCCCGTCGGCGACACCAGATGTAAAGTTGCGTCGGCAGATTACTCCCGTAGGCAGTCAGATAGTACGTCGAAGCTTTTTGTGTGTACCACGCAGCGTCGACGACGCCCAGAACAGCCATAGGCGACGCCAGACCTGCACTTCCTCGCTATTTTACTTGTTTCCAGCAATTTCGACTCTCCGGACAAGTTCCCGGGCAATCCAAAACATAAAATATCGATATATAAGGTCCCTAAATCATACCAATACGTTTCATCAAGGTGTTATGGGCAACACCCTTCTACATTACATTTTCTACTCTTGACCCGTTTGATATTCATTCAAGCATCTCTCAGCTCATTCAAATGTTCCCGATTAGAACATATAACTTACTTAATACTGCTTACTTGATATCATCATCAATAACATATTTCAACATGACTTCTAACAATTTTCATACAATTAATCTCTTTTACTACTAGAGAGGGAGTCCGGAAATTTACTTACCTTGAGTACTCCAATAAGTGTATTTGTCACCTTGCCTTATCTTGACCCGTTATCCTCCTATGCTTGAGCTCTCCTTAATACGTTCCTATTATTTCATCCCATCACATCCATTCAATAGTTAGTATATCTAATCATACGCATCACTAATCACACTCCTATTCACGTGTCAATCGCTTAACGAGTTCAACATGTATCATAATACTACAATGCTAATCAATCTAGCAATTTACCATTCCATCATCAAAAAAAGCCATACATGAGCTTCTAGCATGCATATTTATGTATTTACATCATGTTCATTATTCTTTCAAAATTTCATACTTAGAATGACAACATTTTCTAAGTTAGACAACTTGCTTCATACGTTAAACATTTCATACCATCTCTTAACACCTTGGTTTTTACACATCCATTCTACTATTTTCTATCAACAACCCGTTTCGACCCGTTAGTGCAATTATATGCTTAAACTAGTTGGTAAGTGTTTTAGAAACTTAAAACAATCATATAACTTACTAATAATTCATTAGAATCAGTAGTTCATGATTCATACAAGTGTGCATAACAATACAACTATTTTTACTGAACATTTATACAAAAAAAATGTGCAACAACTTTCTGCGCGGCAGCTGTTCACGACACATTTTAACCCACTTATCATCCGATTCAGTTCTTCATGTTCAAATATGAAATGAACTAGACTCAGAGACCTTTCTAAGCATATAAGATCGTAACAATCGGACGTTCCTATGATTTTATATGATTTTTGCCAAACTGTTGCGTAACAATTTTTAATCCCAATCAGCTTTGTTACTCAATACACGTAGCATGTCATTTTGCACACAACATCATAACTAAGCACTTTTCATATTTATAATACATGATCATCTTCTTTACTACTTAATTAGCATTCCTTACAAGTGATAACACATACTAACCTATACTAGGCATTTCATCAAACAGTTGGTGTGCGTACTACTTTCCAAGCATAGTGTACAAGTAACTTGTGCCCAATCATACCAAATTCTTATCAAGATCATCACATTCATCATTTTCACCTAATCTCCTTTCAAAATCGTATTTATATAACATCAACATTCAACAATTAACTTCACATATCAAACTACAACTAGTATAACACATAATTCATCAATATTTCCATGACATTATCACCTACAAGTGGGCTTACATAACAACATCAAATTAATCCGAATTTCATGCATAATTCAAGTCTCATATGATGATTATAGTCTCTGTCCATCCAAATTTCATACATGCACGTGGATTAATCAAGACCCACTTCCTTTCTCATCAAAATTTCATGAATCCATGACTTACCTTACCTCAAGAACACTTAGACAAGTGTAGATGATGTCTCATGCACTCGATTTTCAGCTCAAATCACCCCAATTTATGCAGAATTTTTGTGTTGATGATAGATTTAGATGAGAACCCTAAATCCCCTTTTCAAACCCACGACACGTACATACTTGCTTATGAAAATTCTGCATTTTTCCTTGTTTAATCAAACTTTCTTTCATTTTTAACATAACTAACTCCTTTATCTTTCATAACATGACTAATTTCATCCATCTTCTAACTTAGTTAACTTGGTTATTTACAATATCTTACTTACCCACATTTATTTACTAGTATCTTATTTACTTTCATATGGTAAAATTATATTTACCATTTTCTTTCTTTTTTTTATTTGCGTCAACATAATATAAAAATATTATATTATGACTTACAAAATTTTGGGGTTTTACAAAAGATTACGAGGAATTTATCAAAAATTAAATAAGCACTTAAAGTAATTATCCGAACATAGTTCACATAATTATTAGAAACATGATTAACACAAAATTAAGAAGTTAGTCGAATTTTAACATAAACTGAAATTGAAAGGAACATATAAGGAATGTTGGGGGCCTTGGGGGAGTTTTGAATTTTTAGAAACTAAAAAGAATAAAACATTAATAATCTTTACATAAACGAACACAAAGGAACATAAAGAAATTATTGTACGTTCACGAACATAAATGAACGAAATTTCTTATTCACGTTTGTTCATCATTAAACGAACAAACATAAACGAACTTCTCGCCGAACACTTTACGAATTATTTGATGAACGTTCGATTTGTTTATAGCCCTAGCGAAGATAACATGACTTGAATATTTTATGATAGAAGGGGGCAACGTGTTTTGTGGTTGTGCTGGATACTTGTTATTATATCTCACTATTTTATTTTTATTCAAGTGTAACACCTTTTAAATTTAAGCCATAAGGGGTCGACATAGTACTAAGATCATTTTTATTCAAGTGTAACACCTTTTAAATTTAAGCCGTAAGGGGTCGACATAGTACTAAGATCATCTCTAATCTAAGTTACTAAAAATGCTAAAAAAGGTCCGGTAAGAAAAAAATAAAAGTATTGAATTAAATACATATTTTTAATAAAAAAGAAAACAAAGAAAAAGAAAGCCAAGACAAATATTTATTGAAATTAAAAATTAAAAAGAAAGTAAAAAAAATCACTGTTTATGAAGTTTGCAAATGTTATATAGGTAAGAAAAAAATAAAAGTATTGAATTAAATACATATTTGTTAATAAAAAAGAAAACAAAGAAAAATAAAGCCAAGACAAATATTTATTGAAATAAAAAAATTAAAAAGAAAGTAAAAAAAATCACTGTTTATGAAGTTTGCAAATGTTATATAGATAATTAAAAAATAAAAGTATTGAATTAAATACATATTTGTTAATAAAAAAGAAAACAAAGAAAAAGAAAGCCAAGACAAATATTTATTGAAATAAAAAAATTAAAAAGAAAGTAAAAAAAATCACTGTTTATGAAGTTTGCAAATGTTATATAGATAATAATAATCAAAACTTATAATAAAAAAGAAAACAAAGAAAAAGAAAGCCAAGACAAATATTTATTGAAACTAAAAAATTAAAAAGAAAATAAAAAAAATCACTGTTTATGAAGTTTGCAAATGTTAAAAACTAAAGTAAAAAAATAAAAAGAAAAAAAAAGAAAAAAAGAAAAAAGAAACAAAAGGAAAAAAGAAAAAAGGAAAAAAAAAAGAAAACACCAATTATCTGTTACATCAGCAAGGCATCGATCTTTTATAGACGCTCATTTATTTTCCAAGGTACCATTATTTAGGAAAACATTCTAAAATTTCACTTAATCATGAACCTTAAATTATACATCTTTTTTTTAAGTGAAATTCAATAAAACACATACGAAAACCACCTAATCTCCAAGACGGAGAGAGAAGGGCCGCCTTCAAAAACAAATTACACCACGACTTCCAATCCTTATCGTTATTATTGTGCCTATTACTAAACCATAAGAAAGTAAGCGCCTTTACATCCGCTACAATCTCTACCACCTTGCATCGTTTGTTCTCAAAAATTGTTCCTAGTTTTCCAAATCCTCCAACAACACGCAATGACCACCTCTCTCACAATCTCCTTCCGAAGATTAGACAAACCATCCATATTATGTATCTCCATCACATCCTAAAAGCAAAAAAATTGGGTAGACCACACCACCTTAATATGCCTTCCCACACCCCCATAGATATACCACACCCAGTAAAGAGATGATTCACCGACTCTTCAAATTATACACATGTATTCATAATCAATTTATTTTGTTACAATAAACCAAAATATTGAACAACTCACTTCAACTTGTTAAACATGGGCGGAGCTTTGTTAGGGAAAGGGTGCCTCGGCCCCCACCGACTTTTCGCTTGTAGTAATTTTACCGAACATTTCCGACTTTTTTAGCGTAAAATTTTGGATTTTTAAGAGTGCGGCTTCACCGATTTGAACTTTGAGAGTCCGGCCCCACCGAATTTTCATTTAAGCTTCATCACTGATAACAAACATGCGGTATATTAGTAAAGTTCTTTATTTAAAGTAAAATAATGCATAAGAGATATCAAAGTTGTGTAAATACAAATATAATAAGTTCATGTATCAGTTGGTATAACTTCTTGTATATAGCATCTTGTTAGCTTGGGTTGGGGTTGTTTTTTGGTTTAAATAATATTGGCTTGCTTGGCTGTTCAAAAAAATAAAAATAAGTTCATGTTTTTTAAATAAAACATTACATACTTTTTTTAGTTTTAGTAAAATACTATATAAAAAATTAACTTAAAAATTGATTCATGTAAAGTTTTGACTGTGTGAGGAAAACTTTATTTGGGAGTTGGGTAAAGAGGGTCATAGTGACAACACTTGACAACGATAAGACTAGGGAGTGGTCAAACATCAAGAAATAGAAACAAAATCTTAAGTAAGCTAGCTATCTTTTAGTTACCGGACGGACCACCCTAAAAGATGTCATCTTCGACATTCACATGCAAAAACCCAAAAACCTACCTCGCCCCTCAAAAAAAAAAAAAAAACATCTCACCAAAAAAACCCCAAAAAACCTAAAAAGAAACTAACCCCCCCAAACCTAAGCGAAATGCTAAAAACTAAACCCCCAAAAAACCTTAAAAATAAATAAAAAAACATATTTTTTTAATATTGTTTATAAAAAAACGGTACTTCATCGTCACTAAAAAAAGAAATATTTTTAGTGACAATAAAGTGGCGATTTGTAACACTCCAAAAATAAAAATTATATATATAAACATGAGTGGGTAATAACCAAGGATACAATAACTAGGAATAAATAACCTAGTTAGTTAAGTGATTTAAAAACAATAAAGAAAACATAAAATGGTTAAACCTTTTATAAACTTGGAAAGTAGAGGGACTAATTGGACAAAAATTGAAAGTGGGTTTTAATAAAAGAAAATTTACACCAAAACACACACAAGTGTCATTTTGCACAGAGAAAAGGGGTTCTCCTCTTGAACCCTAACTCACTAAAATCCATCAAATCAAAGGTGAATTCAAGCTAGAAATTTGGGGCTTTAACTAAATCCGTGATCACCAAGCTTAGGGGATCACAAGGTATGTTCAATTTTATCATTTGGTGTTATCTTGAAATTTTGATAAACACTCATAATTGAAATTCATGCTTGCATGTTGAATGTATGAGTGTTGTTATGTTGAAACATGTCTAGGAGCAAACCCTAGTTAAAAGTTTGATGATATAGTGATGAAAACTATAAAATTGATAATAAACCATATATGTGTAAAGTGGGTTTTTAGAACAAAGTGATGAACACAAGAATTTGTATGCTAAATTGTAAAAAAAATTTGATGTTATGATGCAATATTTGATATTGTTCATGAGTGTTAGACATAAGGGTTCGATTTAATGATTGAAACTTGGTTAAAAGGATTAGCCATGAACGAGACAAAAGATGTATAAAAATCTTGCCCGCAATGTGATTGTTAAAATTGTCACACCCTGACCCGCAGTGGAATAAGAGTCGGGGCATAATTGGGTTATCACCAAAGCTCATGATATTTACTAATATGTTTCATATTTATTTAAGTCAAAATTACATCCCCAATATTCCAAACATGTTCATACAAATACAAAGAAAAATAATCAACTAAACAATCCAAGCTTTAAACCAGTTTATTCTTCTAAGCCAATCCTATGTGTTTCTTGCTGCAGTTGGATCACCTGTATCATGTGTAAAAATAGGGGGTTTTGGGTCAACATAAGTTGGCGAGTGAACCTTGTTAGAAAAACATTTATTATTGATTTCTTGTTATCTTAATCATGAAAAATTGTGCAACAATCATATGTAAGCAAATGGAAATCATACAATAACAATAACAATACAAACAATAACATACAATAACAAACCAACTTGCATGAATATATAACATGAATGAAACTGTATATGTTGGCAACGTCACGTTCACGCTCATAATGTAATGGGGAACGGACGGCCTATGATAAATGTCTGTGCGATCAAGGCTCAATCAAACGGAGCCGATCGTATGTTGGCAACGCCTGGTTCACGCTCATAATGTAATGGGGAACAGCTCAACACTCATAATGTAATGGGGAGCGGCGGCCTATGATAATGTATGTACTGAAAATGATAATTTAATCTAAACAATAACCACACAAACAGTTGATACTTGTTGAATACACATTTGTTCATGGATATGATGTATGCACAATGATTTAAATAATAATAAATGGTAAGACACATGATACACCCCAAAAACGTGATTAAAACGGGGAATTTGTAGAGATTCACTCACATTGGGTGCGTTCGGTTGAAGATGATGAAATGCGCACGAGTTTGGAGGATTGATCGACGAGAATTAACTAACCTAAATAATAACGGAAGGTATGGTAAATGAACGGATTTTATTAATAATTTAAATAGAATTTTTAGATATATTTTTGTGAGTTTATGGCTATTTTCTATCTTTAAAAACATTATTTTTAAGTATTTTTAATTGATTTTTAAATTAAATAAATAAATAAAAATATAAAAAAATGTTGACTTTTGCGTTGACCATTGACCGTTGACCGGGACTGTTGACTGTTTGACCGGTTCGCTAAAGTGTAAGTGTGCGCCGGGTAAGGCTCGAACCCGAGACCTCCCGTACGCGTGCACGCAGCTCTACCAACTGAGCTACGTGTCTAACCCGAAATAATTCTGTTTTTAATTATATTTATATACTGTTTTAGTTTATTCAAAATTCTTTTATTTTCAAAAAGGGTTTTAATCATCGAACCGGAGTGTGCAACAGGTCTCGAACCCGGGACCTGTGGGTTAGTGTTGCACACAGTCCACCGCTGGACTGTGTGTCTAACCTGGTTAATATACCGATTTTTATTATACTTAACAACTTCAGTGAGTTAATCCGGTTCAGTTAGAAAAAGAAAACATCTTTATTACAGAGCATACGTTTGTGTCAAGGATCGAACTCGCGGCGTGTGATATATGTGCGCACACAGTCCACCGCTGGACTGTGTGTCTAACCCGAGATAATATCCAATTTATATTAAACTTATAAACAAACTAACTTCATCTTCTTCGTTACAATATCACAGACTACGATTATCCTACTGTTTCTTGTTTAATTCGATTGACAAACATTCAAATGACTAAAATGAAATGGCAGAGAAGATTTTGGAAGTAAACATACCGGAGAAACGATCTTTCTCAGAATTCCGGCGAAGTCGTCGGCTCTGTTTTTATGGATTTTGTCTGAGCGGACAAATTAACAATTTTGATTAGCTAGATGAGGAATTGAAGTACTGAACAAGAGTTATCTGAATGTTTAAAGGTTTATACCGTTTCACAGCGAGTTCTAGCAATTCTCAGAGATTTTCCGGAGAATGATGATTATCCGATATCGTCGGCTGGAACTGATTCTGATTGAAGGGTTTGAGTTAGAAAAAGCTTAACAACTGATAGACGATGAAAGAATTTAGAAACTTACCGATTTGATGGAAGACACGGTTTTCCGGTGAAAGTCCGGCGATTCAAAAAGCAATTCCGACGATCAGAAACTAGAGTAAACGTGAGAATAGAAGTTCTGGGAATGTAATTGAGTCGCGAGATGAAGCTTTTGTTGAAGTAAATCCAGAAATGAATGTTTTCGGTTATAAAAACCGAACATCACTTGAATTCAAGTCTATTCAAGACTGAATTGATTAAAAAATGTTGGTGTATCGGTTATTATCAGAAAACCGCGATCACTCAAACGTTTTGGACGTTTGGAAGCCGGTTACGGTTTCAGATGGCGTAACCAGGTTGATTCGCGATTGAAATTATGATTTAATTGATTCCTAGATCTAACAGAAAACATCAAGTGGCGGAGTGGTTATAAGTGTGCGTGTTAAGTCATTAGACTCACCCAGCTGACCCGGGTTCGAATCCCGGCAGCTGGTTTTTTTTTATATATTTTATTTTCACTTTTTATTAATTATAATTTTTAAATTCTAATTTGTTTATTAATTATGCATCGTTTAGTATTAAAATAAACATAAATACGCAACGAAAAATTTATAACTTGATATTCGATTACAAACGAAGCGGGTTTGGAAAACCCGTTTTTGACAAATGTTACAGTATCCCCTACTTTTAGGAATTTCGTCCCGAAATTTAAGTAGTAGTGGTAATAGGAAAAAGATGCGAGTATTTTTCGCGCATTGAGTCTTCACGTTCCCAAGTAAACTCAGGTCCCCGTTTCGACTCCCAGCGTACCTAACAATTGGAATACGACTTCGTCTTAGACGTTTTTCTCCGAAGTCCATGATCTCTACTGGTTCTCATCGGCGAGGCACTTCTTCAAGTTTGATACGTGGAATGTGGGGTGAATTCTGGTGAGTTCTTCTGGTAGATCAAGCTTGTATGCTACAGGTCCTACTCTTTCGAGTATCTTGAAAGGTCCTATGTAGCGTGGTGCTAGCTTGCCTTTTTGGCCAAAACGAACTACTCCCTTCCACGGTGATACTTTTAAAAGTACATGATCCCCAATGTTAAACTCCAAAGGCTTTAGTCGTTTATCTACATAACTCTTTTGACGACTTTGAGCCGCTAGAAGATTGTTTCGAATTTGATGGATCTTGTCTGTGGTTTCTTGAATCAATTCCGGACCGGTGATTTGTGCTTCCCCAATTTCGTGCCAACATACTGGAGATCGTCACTTACGACCATATAAAGCTTCAAAAGGTGTCATGCCGATACTTGAATGATAGCTATTGTTGTACGAAAATTCAACTAATGGTAGATGAGCGTCCCAATTTCCCTTGAAGTCTATGACACATGCTCGAATCATATCTTCAAGAGTTTGAATGGTGCGTTCAGATTGTCCATCAGTTTGAGGATGATAAGCGGTACTGAGGTCTAATCGTGTACCCAAAGCGGCTTGTACGGCCTGCCATGTTCGTGAAGTGAAACGACCATCACGATCAGAAATAATGCTTAACGGTACACCATGTCGGCTTACGATTTCGCTGATGTAGATACGAGCTAGCTTCTCATTCTTGAAATCTTCGCGGATTGGAATAAAGTGAGCTGATTTTGTAAGACGATCAATGATTACCCATATAGTGTCATACCCACCAGAAGTGCGAGGTAACCCGGTAATGAAGTCCATGGTTATGTTTTCCCACTTCCATACAGGTATTTCAGGTTGGACCAGAAGTCCTGAGGGTCTTTGGTGTTCAGCTTTCACCTTGGAACATGTAAGGCACTTGGAAACAAAAACAGCAATGTCCTTTTTCATACCAGGCCACCAGTATCGTGTTTTGTGAGCCTTATTCATAAGAAATTCACGAAGGTTGTTGTGGTAAGGAATCCATATGCGATCTAGATAATACAGAATACTGTCGGATTTAGTTTCAATTTTAAGTTCAGCTCCACAGGACAGCTCCTTTCGTACATCGTCTTCCGTTACTGAAACATGTTGGGCTTCTCGAATTTGATCTTTGATGTCGGTTATGATTTGCGAACATAGAAGACGAATGGAGTTCGCATAACCCTTTCGACTGAGTGAATCGGCCACCACATTCGCCTTGCCAGGATGATACCGAATTTCACAGTCGTAGTCATTAAGAAGTTCGACCCATCTTCATTGCCTCATGTTTAACTCCTTTTGGTTGAAGATATGTTGAAGACTCTTGTGGTCAGTGTATATTTCACACTTAGTACCGTAGAGATAAGGTCTCCGTATCTTAAGAGCGAACACAACGGCTCCAAGTTCTAGGTCGTGGGTGGTGTAGTTCTTCTCATGAGTCTTGAGTTGTCTCGAGGCATAAGCTATCACCTTTCCTCTTTGCATTAGAACACAGCCTAGTCCTTGCCCTGATGCGTCACAATAAACCACGAAGTCATCACAACCTTCAGGAAGAGTGAGAATTGGTGCATCACAAAGTTTTTGTTTAAGGGTTTGGAAGGCTTCTTCTTGTTTGGGTCGGTTTTCCTTTATGAGTTAAAGCCGTGAGTGGTACAGCAATGCGGGAGAAATTTGAAATGAAACGGCGATAATAACCAGCCAAACCAAGGAATGGTCTTACTTCGGTTGGTGTACGTGGTGCTTGCCATTCTTGTACTGCTTTGATTTTTGAGGGGTCGACATGTATTCCCTTGTCATTGACGACATGTCCAAGGAATTGTACCTCTTTTAACCAGAATTCGCATTTGGAGAATTTGGCGTAAAGCTTTTCATTCTCTAAGAGTGTAAGGATGAGTCGAAGGTGCCGTTCATGATCAGACTTAGATTTTGAGTAAATGAGGATGTCGTCGATGAAGACAATAACAAAACGATCGAGATAGGGTTTGCAGACTCTGTTCATTAGATCCATGAAGACAGCTGGAGCGTTGGTTAAACCAAATGGCATGACCATGAATTCATAATGACCATAACGAGTTCGGAAGGCGGTCTTTGGGACGTCTTCTTCATGTACTCTGAGTTGATGATAACCAGAACGAAGGTCGATTTTTGAAAAACAGCTGGCGCCTTGAAGTTGGTCAAGAAGATCATCAATGCGAGGTAATGGATAGCGATTCTTGATCGTTAACTTGTTGAGTTCTCTGTAGTCGATGCACATGCGAAACGTTCCATCTTTCTTCTTCACAAAAAGAACAGGTGCACCCCAAGGCAAGGAGCTAGGACGTATGAATCCTTTGTCAGTCAACTCTTGCAATTGACTGGCTAGCTCTTGCATTTCGGATGGGGCTAACCTATTAGGAGACTTTGCAACTGGTGTAGCACCAGGTATAAGATCGATGCGAAATTCGACTTCTCTCACGGGAGGAAGTCCTGAGATGTCGTCAGGAAAAACTTGCGGAAAATCTTTTACTACCGGGATGTCTTCAAGTTTCTTCTCCTTGGTTCCCTTTTTGACGACATGGGTTAAAAATGCGACATAATTCTTGCGGAGATATTTTCGAGCTTGAAGACAGGACATTAATCTGAGCCCTTTCGATGGGTTTCTCCAAAGATTCGTAAAGTCTGACCGTTTGAAAGAGGAATGCGTATAAACTTTTCGCGACATACAATCTCAGCCTGATGTTGGCTGAGCCAGTCCATACCAATTATAATGTCAAAGCTTCCCAACTTCATAGGAATGAGGTCAACTGGAAAATCGTGGTCGTTTAAGGTGAGAGTACAATTGCGTATAATAGAGTTTAATGAGACCGGTTTTCCGTCAGCAACTTCTACTGTTATGGATTCCATGAGCTTATCACGAATTTGGTTTAGGATGGGTTCAAACTCTAAGGACACAAAACTTTTATCCGCGCCAGTATCAAACAACATGGATGCATAACTACCATTGATAAGAAACGTACCGTTAACCACATTGCTGTCAGCTCTAGCCTGATTAGCGTTGATGTTGAAAGCTCTTCCTCTCGCAGGTGGAGGAGCTTGGTTAGCCTGATTCACCGGATTTGCTTGGGCTTGAGCATGTATAATGTTCACCAAACGTGGACAAGTGTTTCTAAAGTGGCTGGGGTCTCCACAATTGTAGCAAGCCCGCATAGGTTGCACCATGGGATAGTTGGGTTGGTAGTATGATTGGGCTAAATGTTGGGTAGGTGGTAGTAGTAGAGGTTGTTGGGCTTGACCCATTATTTGATGGTGGGTTTGAGTTGAGGGCTGGTGGCGGTTCGTTCATTGAGGTATGCGACAGGTTTGAACAGTGTGACCGGCGCGACCATAGCCGGTGCAATGTTGGCAGGGATGATCAGGAAAGTGATGGTATTGGCAACGGTTGCATTTTGGTAATGGGCCAGAGTATGGCCTTTTATATGGTGCAGGTGAGGGGGCAACTTGGGTAATGGGTGCAGCAGGGATAGGGAAATTTGTTTGTGTGATAGCGAAGTTTCTGGTATTACATTTTCTCTTGTTAGCAAACTTAGAGGAGGAGGTGGAATGGTTTGAAGTTTGGCCCTCAACGGGGGCTTTCTTTTTCTCCTCTTTAAATTTACCGTTGCGAATTCGATTCTCGGTCAGTTCAGTAGCTAGTTCCATAGCAGCTTCAAGTGTTGCTGGCGAAGTGCTGAGAACTGAATCTTGAATTTTCGAGGGAAGACCTCGAATATAATGTTCGACTAAGCGGTAAACTGGGGTGAACAAGTAAGGGACCATGTGGCTCAATTCTAAAACCTCTTTTTGTAGGAAGTATGATCTCCCTCCTTTTGCTTCAATGAATGAAATTCATCCTCTAACTTTTTAATCTCACTTCTAGGACAGAATCGTCTCGTCATGATTTCCCTTAACTCCTCCCACGTTAAGGCCATTGCATCTTCGATTCCCCTCTTACCCTTTTCAGTATTCCACTAGGTAAGAGCTACCCCAAATAGTCTCCCGGTTGCGTATCGTACCTTGCGATCCTCAGGACAATCGCAGTTGAGGAAGGTGTTTTCCATTTCCTCAAACCAGTGGAGGAGAGCAGTGACACCTTCGGTCCCTTCAAATTTCGGAGGATCGCAAGACTTGAAATGTTTATATGAGCACTTTTTGGTAGGAGGGTTGCCGATGTTCTGGTCTTCTTGCTGGGGAGGATTGGTGGGATTTGTGACGAGAGCTTGTTGTACTTGAACCACAATATCAGGAAGCACCACGGCCATTTGTTTTGCGATTTGAGTGGCCAAGCGTTCGTGTGACCTTCCTGATCTTCTACCCCCTCGTTGTTGTCTAGCCGACATCTACAGGAACATACATAAGAAGATTGTGAGTTTATGGAGTCTTTTTAGGTGTTATGTGTCTTAAAGAAAATGAAAGTAACATAAATATCAATAATGCAACTACATCCATAGGATGTCTTGGGTTTGCTCATGTTGGGCCTCAAATGTCCCACATACCTTCACCTGTATAGTCATGTGGGCCCCCATGACTATTGGCTTGGTAGGATTCACATTAGTATTGGCGTTTTAACACTCGCATCACCCGAATGAAAACCATGAAATATGTTTACGAGATGTATGGTCGGAATGTGTCCAGGTGTAGACACAATGACAACTCAAAGTGGGGTTAGCTCACACGACGTTTGGTATAGCATGCTTTGGCCTAATAGGTACTTCGTACTCTCATCGTTAGTCCCCAGGTAGGCAAACTCGTCCTTTATTTTGGATTTATACGAATGCCAGCCTAGACAGGACATTCCGACTACCGGTACTTGTACCCTTCCAGTTACTACATGCCCGTCATGAGAACTCACTTTGATGTGATTTGAAAATACAAAAATCAGTGCAAAAACAATCATGAAAATGATGTGGTGTGTGCTCGCATGGATATGATATGTTATGAGAATATGATTCATGATAGGCATTATATAATAATATGTACTTATGAACATGCTTGCATAACATTGAATGTAACATTAAACATAAAACATATAAACATCATGAATTTTGCATGTAACACACAAAAATCTTAAAAATTTCTAATCAACTATAGTATAGGCTCTAAGGGTCTAATAACCTATCCTATATCCCTATAGTCATGGCTCTGATACCAATCTGTCACACCCCGACCCGCAGCGGAATAAGAGTCGGGGCATAATTGGGTTATCACCAAAGCTCATGATATTTACTAATATGTTTCATATTTATTTAAGTCAAAATTACATCCTCAATATTCCAAACATGTTCATACAAATACAAAGAAAAATAATCAACTAAACAATCCAAGCTCTAAACCAGTTTATTCTTCTAAGCCAATCCTATGTGTTTCTTGCTGCAGTTGGATCACCTGTATCATGTGTAAAAATAGGGGGTTTTGGGTCAACATAAGTTGGCGAGTGAACCTTGTTAGAAAAACATTTATTATTGATTTCTTGTTATCTTAATCATGAAAAATTGTGCAACAATCATATGTAAGCAAATGGAAATCATACAATAACAATAACAATAACAAACAATAACATACAATAACAAACCAACTTGCATGAATATATAACATGAATGAAACTGTATATGTTGGCAACGTCACGTTCACGCTCATAATGTAATGGGGAAAGGACGGCCTATGATAAATGTCTGTGCGATCAAGGCTCAATCAAACGGAGCCGATCGTATGTTGGCAACGCCTGGTTCATGCTCATAATGTAATGGGGAGCGGCGGCCTATGATAATGTATGTACTGAAAATGATAATTTAATCTAAACAATAACCACACAAACAGTTGATACTTGTTGAATACACATTTGTTCATGGATATGATGTATGCACAATGATTTAAATAATAATAAATGGTAAGACACATGATACACCCCAAAAACGTGATTAAAACGGGGAATTTGTAGAGATTCACTCACATTGGGTGCGTTGGGTTGAAGATGATGAAATGCGCACGAGTTTGGAGGATTGATCGACGAGAATTAACTAACCTAAATAATAACGGAAGGTATGGTAAATGAACGGATTTTATTAATAATTTTAATAGAATTTTTAGATATATTTTTGTGAGTTTAAGGCTATTTTCTATCTTTAAAAACATTATTTTTAAGTATTTTTAATTGATTTTTAAATTAAATAAATAAATAAAAATATAAAAAAATGTTGACTTTTGCGTTGACCATTGACCGTTGACCGGGACTGTTGACTGTTTGACCGGTTCGCTAAAGTGTAAGTGTGCGCCGGGTAAGGCTCGAACCCGAGACCTCCCGTACGCGTGCACGCAGCTCTACCAACTGAGCTACGTGTCTAACCCGAAAAAAATCTGTTTTTAATTATATTTATATACTGTTTTAGTTTATTCAAAATTCTTTTATTTTCAAAAAGGGTTTTAATCATCGAACCAGAGTGTGCAACAGGTCTCGAACCCGGGACATGTGGGTTAGTGTTGCACACAGTCCACCGCTGGACTGTGTGTCTAACCTGGTTAATATACCGATTTTTATTATACTTAGCAACTTCAGTGAGTTAATCCGGTTCAGTTAGAAAAAGAAAACATCTTTATTACAGAGCATACGTTTGTGTCAAGGATCGAACTCGCGGCGTGTGATATATGTGCGCACACAGTCCACCGCTGGACTGTGTGTCTAACCCGAGATAATATCCAATTTATATTAAACTTATAAACAAACTAACTTCATCTTCTTCATTACAATATTACAGACTATGATTATCCTACTGTTTCTTGTTTAATTCGATTGACAAACATTCAAATGACTAAAATGAAATGGCAGAGAAGATTTTGGAAGTAAACATACCGGAGAAACGATCTTTCTCAGAATTCCGGCGAAGTCGTCGGCTCTGTTTTTATGGATTTTGTCTGAGCGGACAAATTAACAATTTTGATTAGCTAGATGTGGAATTGAAGTACTGAACAAGAGTTATCTGAATGTTTAAAGGTTTATACCGTTTCACAGCGAGTTCTAGCAATTCTCAGAGATTTTACGGAGAATGATGATTATTCGATATCGTCGCCTGGAACTGATTCTGATTAAAGGGTTTGAGTTAGAAAAAGCTTAACAACTGATAGACGATGAAAGAATTTAGAAACTTACCGATTTGATGGAAGACACGGTTTTCCGGCGAAAGTCCGGCGGGTTCAAAAAGCAATTCCGACGATCAGAAACTAGAGTAAACGTGAGAATAGAAGTTCTGGGAATGTAATTGAGTCGCGAGATGAAGCTTTTGTTGAAGTAAATCCAGAAATGAATGTTTTCGGTTATAAAAACGAACATCACTTGAATTCAAGTCTATTCAAGACTGAATTGATTAAAAAATGTCGGTGTATCGGTTATTATCGGAAAACCACGATCACTCAAACGTTTTGGACGTTTGGAAGCCGGTTACGGTTTCAGATAATAACCAGGTTGATTCGCGATTGAAGTTATGATTTAATTGATTCCTAGATCTAACAGAAAACATCAAGTGGCGGAGTGGTTATAAGTGTGCATGTATAGTCATTAGATATATTTTATTTTCACTTTTTATTAATTATAATTTTTTAATTCTAATTTGTTTATTAATTATGCATCGTTTAGTATTAAAATAAACATAAATACGCAACGAAAAATTTATAACTTGATATTCGATTACAAACGAAGCGGGTTTGGAAAACCCGTTTTTGACAAATGTTACAAAAATGCCTAAGTGAAGTCGCGCGTCTACCGGTTGTATGTAGAACTTGATTAGATTAGGTATCCGGAGGAATGCCTAATAACATGATGAAACGGGTCTCACTTATAGATGAAAACCCATAGATTTAATGAAGGAATAAAGTGACTTTGATAATCAAGAGCTAAGTTAACTTAGTGTTAATAATATCATGAACTCAAATTAAAGATTAGCTAAAATGGTGTAAGAACAGTGTTTACCGAGTAAATGACGGAATGCCAACATGAGTTTGTCAAACCTAGTTGCTCAATCTCATATGTTATAAGGTGTTTGACTTTTTAAAAGTCAAACCGACATATGATGGAGTTTGTTTGACGCTTAACAAGCTAGGTGGAGGCTTGGGAAAGAAGCGGGTCAAACGGATTAATATGCGGAAAAAGAGCAAAATCGGATGCAAGGTAAGTAAAGCTTACACTTTTCTATTAGATCATTTACTCGTTGAAGTTGTTATGATTATGATATAACTGTAAATTAATTATGGTGATTCGACGCGAAATATTACGGGTTGGAATAAGTAAAAGGGGTAAACGGCAATTTGGTCTTGAATAGACCAAATAAACAATGAGTTTTGAGAAAAGACATATTATGGGGTAAACCATAATGAGTAAAAAGGGTAATATAGTAATTGGCCATGTAACAACCCGCTTCCTCGCAAGCTCGTCACTCTCGTTACGCCTAGCACCATAGATTCGGATCATAATGTAATCTAAATCGCTTATTACGCTACATCGCATATTTTCGCACTATATCACATCACAACGCATTACATCGCATTAACACAACGCTTATCTCGCACAAACTAAATACTATCAACTTTGCGTCAAATTTCCAAGGCTATCTGCTCGCTTAAACTGCAATGCGACTCTCAAAAGACTTGGGAACAAAGCCGCATACTTCATCGCTTACTTATCGAACTTTGAGTAATTGTGGAATTTAAGTAAATATGACCATTTAATACGCTTAATACTTCGTTATAATGCATAATATAACTATATAATACAAACCGAATCAGCAAACGAACACTTAACGCGAAATTAGCAAACAAAACTTGGTCACCAGGCCAAGTTCGGCCGAACTTGACTACCACAAGTTCGCCCGAACTTGCCTGAGACACACTAAACACTCATAATCCTCAAGTTCGCTCGAACTTGTACACATATGTACAAGTTCAGCCAAACTTAGCTAATCCCTATTGAAAACCTAGCAAGTTCGCCCGAACTTGCATGAATCCCATGCAAGTTCGACCGAACTTGACTCCCACTAGCTCACTTTTCGCCTTCGCCTATAAATACTCAGCCCTATTCTCTCATTTGAACTTGCTGCAACTTCGCTCTAAGCTCCCGAAACCTGAAACCCTTTGTTTTCCAAGTAAGAATCAACCCGATTACAACAATAGCAATGCTTATCAACGTTTTAAAACGATTTACAACGATTTTGCACAAGGCCCTGCCTTCGTTTTCATCAAATCTGTTCTGTTTACTAAAATCTTCATCTTTTTCTATAAAACTTCTGTTTTTATCCTAGATCTGCACTTAACGAGTTCATTTGGACTTGGTTGTGGCCTCCCGAACACGAAACCTTAATGATTTCGGCTCACCAAGTGTTAGATCTATGGAAAACCCTTTTTAGACTCGATTTTACACAAAATACGGACTTTTGATGATGTTTTGTTCATTTCTTATATGAAACGAAGCATTTATCATTCAAGAATCCCAGATCTGGAAGCACAAGGACGTTTATGTTGGTTTACACAAGCCGGACTAACCCGAACGAACCGCGAGTTCGCCCGAACTTGTCTTTCCAACAAACCTTTCTCACAAGTTCCCCCGAAGTTGACTAATTTCCTTGGAAATTAGACAAGTTCGCCCGAACTTGACTCAGAGCTCAGCAGTCCCTCACAAGTTCGCTCTAACTTGTATGTTTCCATACAAGTTCGGCCGAACTTGCCTACTGTTCAAGCCAAACTTCACTGTTTTAGCTTTTCGGAGAGTGATGTACTTCCGTTCGCGTATGCAGGATGATCCGGCACTCTCCTCAACTTATCTGAGATCTCATCTCTAACCTAAACGCATCAACTGTGAGTATACTTGACCCATTTTCGCTTTAACGCACTTTTGGGTGTAACATACGTTCTTATCAAAACATACACATTGAACACTAAACTAAATTATCACACGCGAATATCTGCTATACAATTATACGTGCTTTTAGAACATGTAAGCTAGGGCACTTTTAGCTAGTATAGTACTATAGAGGGGCTCTCATCCGACGGGGTTTAGCTAGGACGTACACGCGAGCTCTTCGCGAGTATAACATGTGAAATTGTCTTGTGAGTTTATGTGTTGTATAAATCATGATTATGTATGAGGAAATTCGCTATGTTTTTATCGACTATGCTATTATATCAAAACCTGTATGCTCGCCAATACATTTTTGTATTGACAAATTATTTTAACGTATGTTGCAGGTTATTGAATTCTGCTTGCTGCAAATGGACGTAGGATATCATCTTTAGAAACGCATGTAATAGATTCTAGGGAAGATCGAATTATGTTTGTTTGAGAGATACTTGGATACTTGTAATAATTGTTTATGGATTATATGTTTGTTAGTATGGGATAACGAATGTTTAAATATTGTCGCATAAATAGTTGTTATGGATTCTCTCGAGCAATCTGATTCGCCTAGTGCCGCGCCCCGATGATTCCGCCATCGGTTGGGTGTAACAGTTGGTATCAGAGCCATAACTGTAGGAATTAGGTAGAAGTGCCATGTTGACCTAGTCTATGTTAGGACACCAAAATCAACTGTTACCATCGATTAATCCCAAGAATTCATACGAACAACAAGTCCGCCGAACTTGGGGGACAAGTTCGCTCGAAATTGATCAAGTTTGTCCGAACTTGATCAAGTTCGCCTGGACTTGACCAAGTTCGCTCGAACTTGTCTGTCCCCTCAACAACTAAACAAGTTCGCTTGGGAATAGGCAAGTCCGCTCGAACTTGACATCAGGATGATGCCAAGTTCCCCCGAACTTGTCCGAAAACCCTTCGACATGAACTTTTAAACATACGCTTTTCCTAAAGCTGCCACAATACACGTGAAGAACGCTCGTATCACACCACGAGTCGATTTGTCGGGAATAGGTGTGAAAACCGCGAACTCTCGATGAATCACTCACTCCGCGTAATCTCATCCGCACGAAATTGTCTATTAAGTTAGGAGTGATATCCACATCTTAATGGAAAAATTTCCCATTCTATCCGGTGGAAACCTCCTGATGGGTCCGGGAGGTGAAACCACAATCAGGATTCGAAGTAATCAAGTTAGGGGTGAAACCCGAACCTTGAAAACTCGTCCCACTCAACGATTTTCAAATCTCACCAAAGTCTCGATTGTTTCCAACGCTTTGGGACGCGTAGTAACCGGAAGGTTGATGTCGTTAGCCGCGGGGCGGTAAAGCATTTACCTATTAGGCCAAAGCGCGAACTCGGCGGAATGATCGAATCACTTTGGGTAGTCGCTGTCTCAAAACCGAGGACGCTCCATTGATTTTAAGCCGCTATCGTCGATTTTATGCATCATCGCTTTTCAAGTGCTTCACGCACGTTTTAACAAATGTTTAAACTTTTATGTTTTCGATTTGTCTTTCCAACAAACCTTTCTCACAAGTTCGCCCGAAGTTGACTAATTTCCTTGGAAATTAGACAAGTTCGCCCGAACTTGACTTAGAGCTCAGCAGTCCCTCACAAGTTCGCTCTAACTTGTATGTTTCCATACAAGTTCGGCCGAACTTGCCTACTGTTCAAGCCAAACTTTACCGTTTCAGCTTTTCAGAGACTGATGTACTTCCGTTCGAGTATGCAGGCTGATCCGGCACTCTTCTCAACTCATCTGAGATCTCATCTCTAACCTAAACGCATCAACTGTGAGTATACTTGACCCATTTTCGCTTTAACACACTTTTGGGTGTAACATACGTTCTTATCAAAACATACACATCGAACACTAAACTGAATTATCACACGCGAATATCTGCTATACATATTATACGTGATTGTTAGAACATGTAAGCTAGGGTACTTTTCGTTATCTCCACCTTAGCTAGTATAGTACTATAGAGGGGCTCTCATCCGACGGGGTTTACCTAGGACGTACGCGCGAGCTGTCACGAGTATAACATGTGAAATTGTCTTGTGAGTTTATGTGTTGTATAAATCATGATTATGTATGAGGAAATTCGCTATGTTTTTATCTACTATGCTATTATATCAAAACCTGTATGCTCGCCAATACATTTTTGTATTGACAAATTATTTTAACGTATGTTGCAGGTTATTGAATTCTGCTTGCTGCAAATGGACGTAGGATATCATCTTTAGAAACGCATGTAATAGAATCTAGGGAAGATCGAACTATGTTTGTTTGAGAGATACTTGGATATTTGTAATAATTGTTTATGGATTATATGTTTGTTAGTATGGGATAACGAATGTTTAAATATTGTCGCATAAATAGTTGTTATGGATTCTCTCGAGCAATCTGATTCGCCTAGTGCCGCGCCCCGATGATTCCGCCATCAGTTGGGGTGTGACAGGCCACGCGCTAACGGAACAGTAATTGTTTTTTAAAAAGACGTATAAGGCGTAAAACATAATAAGCCAAAACAAATAAGAGATGATCTTTAGTAATATGATAATACGATGTAAACCGGAATGGGTACATGAATGGGATGGTAAATAAATACCATCTTACGATGGATAAATGGTCAAATGGTATAAATGGGTCAAAAGTTGATAAAATCACCAATTGACATTATGCTAACAGAAACGAATAGAGTGTGAGAAGCCGTTGTTATTAACTAACAACTTATATGATGAGGTATTAAAACGAGTCAATTCTTTGATCCGAGCGAGGTACGCATAAATAAGATTATAGCTTAAACATGCGATTTTGGTCAAATATTTAGTGAAAGTCCTTCGTCGTAAAATGAGGGGCTAAAATTGACCAAAACACCCTTGATCAATAAACTGAGCAAACGACCTTAAAAGGTTGTTTAGAAATGAGTATTATTACCATGTAAGTCTTTGATAAACGTAAAAGTTATTTGCATAATCTTTTTTGGGTCAAACGCCCAAAAATGGGCCTTTTTCGTAAAATTGATTAACCGAAGGGTATACTTCGGAATAGTTAGATTACCAAAGTAAATCCACCACGAATACAATGGCGATGGAAGGGAAATAGATATCTTAATGTAGAAATAAAATGCGAGTAATGACGAGTGAAATTTATGCTTATATGCTAGAAACCTCTAAACGCGTCAAAATAAATAAGTGGTTAAATGTTGGTTTATGAGTTTAGAAAGTTACAGAATAAACCGGTGAATGTAAACGTGTTCATGCAACCGGGTAATGGGAGCATGGAACACGAAGTTATTAAGCCCGGGTAATGGGCATAATCGTGGAAAATAATTCCACTAAAAAGTTATGGATGATTTGAGCTTAGGTGCTTAAATGTCAAACGTGTCAAAATAAAGTAAAACACAAACCGGGTAACGAGAGCGTAAACTATATGAATTTTGGATCCGGGTAATGGATTACAACTTAGACATGTTAAGAAACGAACCCCAAGTGATAGGAATGAGTTTGGAATAAGTTTAGATAAGTTTGGATGTAAATTGAGAGAAAAGTAAACGTGCAGAGCTGACACGGCCGGGTGAATGTTCTGGAAAAAAATGTCTAGCTGACACGGCCGAGTGAAAGGGCTGAAAAAAACAAAAGAAAAAAAGAATATATATATATATATATATATATATATATATATATATATATAATATTCTTGTGTTTATGTTGTTTATTTGTTCGTTTTAACATATGGACTTATTTTGACATTTTATAAACATGTTTTATGAAATGTAGGTTGCCTAAAAGTATCGGATGTCGATCAAGCTCAACGAAGAATCGAACACGATCAAGATACAAGCTTCTGCACTATGTTTCGTCGTCATTTAAACGACGAACTTATAAATATGATGTTGAAATGATTTAAATTCTTAAATGTTTTAACAAACCCGCATTTTTCACATGTATGTGTAATCGCAATTACACAATTCTAGTCGAAACCTATATGAAATCGTATAAATGAACTAAGGGTCTTACAAAGTTGGTATCAGAGCCTTGGTTTAAGAGATTCAAGCATGGTGGGGGACTATGCTTGGACTTAAACCTTATGCTCTCGGTAAGGGTTGATGTTCGGTTCAAGACTTGATCGCATAATCCGGTAAGTTGTATTTATATTAACGGTTTAGCATGTTAAAGTGTTGTAAAAACACATAGGGTTATCGTGCAATACACGTTACCCTAATTAAATTGATAAGGATTGATATAGATAGCGAAATTACGCGTGTTGACACGATAGTAGAAAGCCTTGTATTATAGTACAGGCGTTTATTGATGTCGACATTACTAATCTTTGTAAATGTTTTAGTTGAAGGACACTCGCAGCTGAAGATGGCAAGAGTTTAACAAATTATGGATATGACGGAGGAACGGTCCAAATTATGACAAAGTAGAGCATGATCACCAAGGACCTAAATCGCGTAATGATCGCGAATAAGGTTAATGGCAAGGAAAGCCCGTAAGGGCAAGCATTTACCAGCTGCACGTTTTAAATTTAATTGCACAAATAGTAATATGCAACAAATACATACAGATTGACCGTTGCATATGTAAGATAAAACTTGGAAAACCTGAATAGGATACCTATCCAGGATGATGTTTTCCAAGAGAAAATAAGCAGAAATAAGTGTTATTCATGATTGTAAATGACAAGACAATAACTGACTTAGTTTACATAGAAACTTGGACGGAATCATCCAAGTAAGTATTTTCAATATAAATACTATTGAGAAAAGTAACGATCACATCAACGAATGTGATTGTAAAATAGTTTGATAAAAGGAAAACATTTTATATGTTCAAGAACAAAACGGGTAAAACTAATGATTGTTACATAACAATTAAATAAAGTTTTACCAAATGAGATCAAGAATATGGAAAATGAATAGAGGCGTTGCTTACATGGGGTGTGATGTGAAAATTATAAAAGGTGTACCATGTGTTGATCGCTTACTCTGGCCAAGTAAGTAGTGAACACATGATACCATCAACTTCTTATAATGAACGCATTTACGTCCGGTGTAGTAAAATGGGGCGAATGGGACGGATTAAAAAGGTACCCAAACAGATCAAATAAGCATAATGTTTGATAACAAATGTAAACGCAAACCGGGTAACGGAAGCGTATTACATTAGAATAACGAGCCCGGGAGAAGGGACAAGAATCAATGTAAACAAAATACAAACCGAGTAACGGGAATGTTAAGGAATTGGGGTAAAGTTTATTGTTTATAAGTGATGAGATTCACACAAACAAGTCAAACGAATTGAATAAAGAATAAAAGCTTGGTTGAATAAAAGCGATGGATTTCGCTAAGAAAACAAAATAATTCAAAACAAAGTCTTAATGCATACCGGAATGGTTGCTTTAATAATGACTTTGATAAAATACCCGATAGATGGGTAGGATTTCAAATATATGCGTAAACCAAGAGACGGGAACGCGGATAGAAAGTCAAAAGACTCGATTATGAGTTATGACTAAAAGATGATATAATTCGCAAACTGAATTTTTGATAATTAAGTTCAACTAATTCGAGATTGAACGGGTTAAAGAATAAGGTTTGACTGTCATAAGTGATGGATTTCACACGAACAAGTCAAACGGATCAAATAAAATATAATGCTTGATAGTGTAAGCAGGCGCAAACTGAATAATGAGAGTGCAAAATATTAATAAACCTAAGCAATGGGTCATGAGAAAACAAAAAAATAAGCTTTGACACCAAGAATATATATTGTAAGAGCGAAATTACACGAGTAAAAGATGATCTACAGGACACCATAACCTTCGGGTTATAAACAATGTAAAAGGTCTACGGGACCAAAATGACCATTGGGTCACAAATAGAAAGAAACGAATTATAGGAGTCTCACCTTAAAAAGGTGAAAACCTAGGAAATAGCCTATGAGGCAAAGTGAAAGAAGCTACGGGTCACTTGGGTAAAGCGTGGGAACTGGTTACGATTCCCCGCGTAATATAATAGTAATAAAGAATAAAATTCTTGATTGTCAATTTCTGGATATGGAGTAATTAACGAAAGTTAAAGAGAAACGTTAAACTAAAATTCAGTTTTTAGTCAAAAGGAACATTTTAACGAGCTTAAATAGTATGAGATGGTTTGGGAAACGATTAACATTAAAAGAAACAGGTCTTGACACCAATAGGTGTAAGGCGATAAACTCGAAAGGAAGATTTTTGATATGAAAAGTTTATATAAACTTAAACATGAAGTGATGCGATGCGATCATGGTCTAGAAAAGTAATATAGAATATAATCACTTTGTAACGTGAGTTACGGGATGGGAGATCATAAGCACACCAAAAAAGGTCGGGGATGGCAATGTAGTATACCCGAATAACGGGGTATAAAGTGACGGTGACTAATCAGTCTAGCCGGTAAAACCATTCAAAGTCAAAATAGTGTTATGACTTATACAAAGCGCTTGTCAATATAAGATTAGCGTGGAGTAAACATGTTGACGGACTAATACGACCGAGTGGTTGTAACACCTCGTAAAAACCCGTCCTATAAAATTCCAACACGTTTCCCGCTGATCCTCGTATGCCACATGCTAAAACGAGAGGGACCAAATGCGTCGTTATGTAATTTTATAACCTCTGAAGACAATTTAATAGTTAAGGGACTAAAAGTGTCAACATTCTAAAACTAAGTCTCTGAGTGACCTTTTAACGAACCAAAAGTCCTATAACATTATTTATACTCTTATTTGTGCCTATTATATGCCAATGAAGGCTTTACGCACTAATTATAACGTTTCACGCAAGTTTGGAAGTCCAGGGGCTATTCCTGACAAACTGCGGAAACTTGTTGATTCTCGTATTTTGATATACAGACCCCATATAGGGATCCAAATATATTTCATACAATAAAGTATTATGTTTTATTGATAAGGATGCAAGTATGTCCATCGTTGCGATCGTTTTTGTGTTCGTTTAAGCGTTTTACGCATTTTAGCGAAAACACGCAACCGTGCAACCGAAACGAACCGACATCCAAAATATTTTTGGACATAATCCAAGTCATATATACCATAACACCCTTATAGAGCCTTGAAATCAGGTTTAAAGGGGTTACGGGTGACAAAACGTGACGAAACAAAGTCCAGGGGCTAAACATGACAACAAGTGAAACTAGTGGTTGCTGACTAGGGTCCATACGGACCGTATGAACATTACCTTATGGTCCATAAGGTGATCTGCATACTAGAATTTGCTTGCTCATCAAGCATAACCCCCTAGCTCGCCACCTAGCTCGTTTTTGCCACTCTTAACCTGGTTTTGACACATCATGGACACTTGTAATCATCCTCATGAAGTCCTAAACACTTATAGTGATCTCATTAATCCTCAATCACTATAAATAGGTGATGTTCTTCACTTGTTAAACTTGCACCTATCCTTCTTTCTTTCTTTAAACTCTCATCTGGAGGTTCCTAAGCAATTGGGAGCTTCCTTTGAGTTTTCTTCAGTCCTTAGGATCACAAGTAAGTGTTCCTTCCATGGCTAGTTCTTTTATTTAGCTTTTAAAGCTAAAAGTCAAGCGTTTTCGATAAACGCTTTGACTTTCGGTTAGACCTTAATGGTCCAGCCATTGTTCGCAACGAACGTGGCTACGTGATCGTAATTAGGTAGGTGTTAATCCCTCAAAAGGGCACCTCCTAATTACCACGTTTGCTTGGCCAATTGACGGGTCAACTTATTAATCATTTAAAAAGTCAACGGGTCAGAATTTGAAATATTCATAAACTAAGTTTAAAGGTTTTCTAAAATATGTTTTAACACATAAACAACTTGGTAATAATTATTAGAACATGTGTAAAATGTTCGGCTTGTCAATTCCATTTTAGGGTTGGTTCGCAATCGAAAGTCCGAAGTTTGACTTCTGCGTTGACTTTTGATTATAACCGAATTAGATTAGTATGCTACTGATTTAAGGTCCCGTTAGGATCGTATTATGATGTATCATAACCCACTGAGGTTACATTACATGATAATAATAGTTATTCGAGTTTTATGCGAGTTTCCGTAAAAATGCCAAACTTTGACTATATTGCCTTTTATTTAAAAATGAGGTTTTAAACACCAAAGAACTTTCAAATAAATTTTTTACTGATATAATATCATGTCTAACATATTTTGATGTTACAAATCTGATCATAAACCAAGTTTTCGTAATATATCGTAAATAAGGCTTTAAAGTGACCGTAAAGCCCTTTCGGCGCATAGAACGGTTTTAAATGTTATATATCATATCAAACTCATTACATACTGATGTAATATCATAATTATGATATTTTGGGATATCATTTCAGTTTATAAACTGAGTTTATGCACAAGATCTTGTATTACGCTCTTAAATGACGATAACGCCCTACGGCACTTAAAATGGTTTTTAATCATGATTTTCATATGGAACCTTTTTCCTATTTATATGTTATACTAAATAACATAATTTAACTATTTAAACCTAGTCATAACATCAGTTTTCACAAAATATCAAAAATATCGTCATTTAACTACTTTAACGTCTTTCCGGCGGTAGTATGGTTTTAAACCATAATTACCAACCATGATTTGTTACCCACTGATATTATAACTCATTTACAATATTTTTACCTTGGGCACATGTTATAAACTCAGAATCCCAAATATACTTTCGAAACTATGTGTGAAATTATCAAAATGCCCCTTCGGAGCATAGATTGGATTTAAACTATAAAACACACATATATTCGATATCCTACTAATATTATATATCATGAATAAAGTATTT